>OW285219.1:2852500-4102500 GCA_935421205.1 Xylocampa areola | reverse complement strand
CGCCTATATGGTTGCGTCGCGAATCTCGTCCGATAGTTTTGGTATTCCTCCGACATTCCTCCTCCTTCATGAATGGCAATGGAATCTGACTCGTTAATGATATGTTTTTCTAATTATAATATTAACGTTTCTTACGTTATTGTACTTAGAATAATAACTTAATAACTCTCTTCGTTTTATTTTTGTGTTAAAACTATAGTTGTTTGTCTGTTGTGTGTCTGTCTCGTGGTATTGTGATCAAATAAAATATTTTTCTTTCGTTCTTTCTTTCTTACATATTTGTGTCGCTACACAAATATGCCTTCTACAAATGATCACATATTTTTGCTGTTCTCTTAACATTAGAAATAAGTGATTAAATCATGAAATCAGTTATTATTGCCGAAATGTCCATACCAATATATTTAAGCTCGTGACTGTACATAACCAACCTATAATACAAAAGATAACAATATTTTGTCAAGCAACGTCGTTTATTAAAAAAAGAAAGAAAGAAAATTAATTAAACAAAGGAAGTGAAAAGTGAAAGTTCAGTTATCAAAAGACGGAAATAAAAATCAATGCTCGGGCAAACATTTGCAGAGTTAAGTTAACATCCCGAAACGAATTTACTTAGTTCATTTAATCGTTCGGAAACGAGGTTTCATTCATTTTTATTTCTTATGGCTACAAAATATTTTGTGAAAATAATATTTTTCGTCGTGTGTAATTAACTTTTGCTGCTTTATTAAACTTAATTCAATTGTTTATTGTTTTATGTATAAAACTGTGTTACTTTGACAACTTTATCCAAAAATTATGTTAACATAACAAGGTAATAACTAAATTACGGTTTAGTAGATCTATAAATAATTGCTAAATAAATATATCCAGGCGTCTCCTTAAAATGTATACAAGGGGACTTCAAATTTAATATACACGAATAACGACACGGTAGCTCAGTTGGTAGAGTGATGACACGGAATGTCAAGGGTCACGGGTTCAAGCCCCGTTCGTGTCTATTATTTTTCAATGTTTCCTTGATAAATAACAAGTTAATACCTTGGTTGCGATGATAATCAACTGACCCTGAATAAATATCATACACACATAACATAACCAGTCCTTAACTATCCCACAGCAAGGCAAGAGCCTCTTCTCATACAGAGAAGGCACGAGCATTGATCGTCAAAGCTGGCGATTTCAGACCATCACTTGCAGGTTTCCTCATGATGTTTTCCTTCACCGTATGTTTGAAAAGTCTTAGATTGCCTCAGAAAATGTACTTTCTACATCGAAAAAATCACATTGGTACATGCTAGATTTGAGCTCACATCTGATGGTATAAGAGACGGGCCCATAACCAATTGGCCACCACGACTCACGCTCCGCGACTGTGTATATCCATGATTTTTTTAAATTTAATGTCTGTTATATAAAGAGTCACAGTACAAATAGTACACGACAGTACACGATGTACGAAGTACTATCAGTACGCACAATAAATGTATAGTGAGAGGAACATTTATCACAGTGAGTAATTGTTCCAAGGTGAAGGCAGTGTGTCGTACTACGCGATACTATGTTCTTGAGACCAGAGGAACGGCTCGTAATCTGGGATAGACAATTATAGTACATGCAATACAGACGCTATTGAACGACGACGATCGGCCGAAGATTATCGAACTAGTTCAGCGAGAATATTATTGTGTTATAACAATTGGTTATTGTTTTCAATACATATTTCTTTAGGAATAGATTATTATATACAATCAAATGATTTTATAGATTTCGACAACAGCGCCACCTATTGGGTCAAATAGTAGCTAAGAAATATCTATTTCTACATCAGTACAAAAAAAACACCGAAATCCGTTAAGACGTTTAGGAGGAGAAGAATTACGAACACACGTAGACTGGAGTGATATATATAAAGATATGATATTAGATTATAATATAGCAAGTAAAGTATTATATAAGCCATCATCATCATCCCCCTGTCCTTATCAAAATTTATTTGGGGTCGGCGGTGCATGTATTCTTCTTTCATACATCTCTATCAGCCGATATCGTGGCGGGCATTCCTTAGCTAGCTATATCATCCATAACACAATCTATTTATCGTTTCCTTTCCTGTACTTTTATAGTCATCCACACTCATACCTAAAACTTTCCTCATCCCTCCGCATCATATGCCCCTACCATGACAAATGATTTCTACACTAACTTCTCAGTCACCGGTGCCACTTTCAGACTTCCTTTTACAAACTAATTTCTAATACGCTCTATATACTCAGTATTGTAATAAGTCACTCGATTAATCGATGTTCAAAACTTATAGGTCATTGGTAATAAAAAAAAAGATTTAACTTTCCAATTTCATAGACTACTGCTACACACACACAAAGATCAGAGGCGCAGATTAAATATAGATTTTTCCTGCTAAAACGAAGTCGAAATATACCTAACGTTGGATTAATAGCATTGGATATTAAACTGATAATCTATATGAGAAACCTATGTGGCTCTTTTTAATTAGAAATACTCGGAAATAATAGTGACATATTTCTCCGCAGCCTGGAGTTTGAAAATGTGCCCGGGTAATGGCTTACCACCTATAGTCATAAGAGTTAATGACTATATAAAGAAAGAAAGAAAGAAAGAAAGAAAGAAATATTTATTAAGATTGATAACGTGACACACACTACAGAAAAAGAAATGTTGCAAGGAAAAAAAAAAAACAAAAATAGATATATACACACTTATAAACTAAGTAAAGTAAGACCCTACAACAGAAAGCTTACGCAGTGTGCGTCGCAGTATCCATCAAAAAGAGATGATGCTCAGCCTAAAGCCGCATCGCGGTTAGCGGTACGACGCTGATTTTCAGCAACACCTCGGTGACTGTCGAGTATGTGACAGCTGTTATTAATAATTTGATTTGAATGGGCATACAATTGTGCAGTGATGCCTAATGAAGTGAGCAAATAAAATTTATCCTATATATAGATACCACAAAAATTACTACAATCGGTGAAAATTGTCTATATCCATAACAGTACCCCCCTGCTTCACCGAATTACAGGCGTGATGCTATCTATAATATGCTATTATTTTTAGGATAGTATTTAAATGAACGAATATAAATTTAAACTACAGGTGTCAAAAATACGCAGTATGATTCAAGATATGTCTTTGAAAAAGCATTAACGCATGCTTAACGAACTCTTTTTCCATTTAATATTGTAACTTTACGCAGTATGACTTCTTCTTTTCTTGTCAATGACTCATTATTTATATTAATCTATGACTCATTATTTTACATTTGGACCAATGGCACACTGAACATCCTTGACTGAAGCTCGTATTAGATCTTCCCGGGAGCAGGCAGTGGGGCATAATGGGCAGGACAGCAATGGGTCATAGTTTGCGTCGGAGCTCCACAGTCACAGCTAATGTTTGATAATTCAATGAATCCCCGTTTAGAGAGGTTACTTTTGTAGCGGCCAACTTGTGTCCGTAGACGGTTAATTTACTTCCAAGTTGGACACTGCAACCCGCTACAGGGGGATAATTCTTCAGCTGGTATAATAAAAACATTTGCTGGAGGAAGTTTGCACTTAACTTTCTTTGGACTCTGTTTCGTGGTGGTGATTAGCTTCATGAAGCTATTGTGGATCTTAAAGTAAGATGGTGATAAATGGTGGTCATAAAATGGATGGCGAATATAATAATAATATAATATAATTGTTTATCCATATGATTTACTGAGATACCAAGTGGGTGAAACATGGGCGCATAAAAATATTGAAAATAGCAACTGGGAAATACAAATTAGAGTTACGTACTAGTTTTTGTGTAATAACTTTCGTGAGACACATTCATATTAATTATTGTTTAACGGTTACACTTGCATTCTTCGGGATTGCCCGACTAGTTTCGAACTCGAACGGAGCGCTTATTCATGAGCTGAGCCCACTGGAGGCGATGTCGCGAGTTTGACACTTGACATCGCCGAAGAATGCGCGTGAGAAATAACCGTTAAACAAATACCTACTAGTTATTCAGAACGGGCAGCATAATACTTCTTAAGCAAAAAAAATGTGATTCATCATTATCGCCAGTTACGTTTACGTTTCGAAAACATAATTTAACGAAGCTCGGTTTAATATTAAAGTGTTCCATGTCCCAACCGCCTTGTTGGTCGAGTGGTCCCAAGCACGACTGCGGAGCACGAGGTCTTGGGTTCCATTCCCGGGTCGGGCAAAGTGTTATTGAGTTTTTCTGTTAGGTAATTCTCAGTAGCAGCTCGGAGTTTGGAATTGGGTCCGGTTGATGGCAATAGGCTCACCATGCTCACATGGTACTTAATAACAGCATTGGTGAAATGTGGGTGTACAATTGTGTACACCTCTGCTATGCTATTTTTACTCCCGATTAATAATATCCCTTACATTCATGTTGTCGTCGAAAAACGAATGAGGAACACACCACCATTTTTCTGTGTCATCTCCATTTCTTTTGCATTGTCTTGATTAATATTCCTTATACAAACTGTCAGGAACTTCCCTTTTCAGTTAATTATGAGAAGTGTTTTTTTACAAGTCTCCCCTTTCAGGGGCTCCTGGAATAAAATCATTTATATGGCGGTCACACACTCACATGAACATACCACCAAACTCAGAACAATTAGTAAACAATATATTTGTAAATTATACATAGGTTACTGCAGTGCGTGCTGGTTTGATTCCCACGCATAACAAAACGTAACAGGCATAGTAGTACACAGTACACCCACATTTCACCGATGCTGTTATTAAGTCCCATGTTAGGTGATGCCATCTACCGGGCACAATTCCAAATTCTGGGCTGCTACTCAGAATTTCTAACAAAAAAAAAAAACAATAACGCTTTGCCCGGCATGGCAATCGAACCCAGGACCCCATGTTTCGCAGTCACGCTTGGAAGTGAAAGACCGATGAGGTGGTATCATTTTTATTCCTACACGTAACAAATATATGTATTATCTATAAACTATTGTTCAGTGTCTAAGTGTGTCACGCACACTAAGTTAAGTGTCTATAAACACACTCACAATGCGGGATACATTTTAGTGTGGGCAATGTTACTAAATAAATCTTATAAATAATTTATCCCGTGACGGAATCAAACCAGTGAATTCATGAACAAAATCTTCGGTGACCATACTCTACCTAAGAACCGAACCGAACACTTAAAGTACTCAAAGTATAACATTTCTAAGACACAAATAAACATTTTATAACAAAACAGCTTAAGTTTCAAAACTGTTTTCCATAACATTGAAACACAAAACGTCAGACTTGGAACTCATACCGAGTTTAATATCCCGCCAAAATCCGTTTAGTGGTTTTCCCTTAGAGAGATGGTACAAACAACATGCATTAGGGACCGCACATAATCGTATGATACCCAGCCGGTATTGCAATATGCACCAGCCATTTTAATTCTACATTGCATTTGAATTATCAACTTTAAAACAATAACAGCATAGTTCAATTTTCATTGCACTATACATTTTAAGGTTATGAAAACAGTATAGTGTAACGACCGACATGTTTAAATTCGATTCGATATTAAGTAATTAATTTTACAACATAGGATCACCTATGTATCCCTGAAGAGTTAGGCTGTAGCAATCAACCAGGTACAATTTCAAACGCCTGGTTGCTACTGACAATGCAGCAGCTGAGATGAGTATGGTAAGAGGATTGTGGGGTGTGATGCGGATGGATAGAATTAGATATGAGTATGTAACATGAAGTCTTAAAGTTACGCCGGTGACCGAGAAGATGTGGAGAAATCGTTTGTTACGGTATGGACATGTGATGCGGAAGAATGAGGACCATGTGACGAGGAGTTTTGAGTACGAATGTGGATGGCTATATGAGTAGCAGAAGACCGAGGTTACGATGGATGAATTGTGTGAAAGATGATATGGCTAGAAACGGAGTAAATGCTGATATGACGGCTGATAGAGATGTATGGGAGAAGAATACATGCTGCGCCGACCCCAATTAAATTGGGATAAGGGCAGGGAAATGATCATAGGTTGCTACTAAGAAATACCTTACAACAAGAATTCAATTGCTTTGTCTAACTTAGGTATCGAATCTAGGACCTCACGCTTAGCGGAGCCGCTTTCAAACTTTACATCAATAGAGCAGCCAATAAATAAATAACTATGAACAAACAAATGGTTATTAATCTTCATTACTGTAAAATATATACAGAAACATAATCAATGTGTTTATAACTAAATGATACTTTCTCTAGCTTTATATTTAATTTATTCATAAATAATTAATTAAGCATTTAATTAAGTAGTGAATGTTTCAACTTATTCCCAAAACGTTTTGAATTTAAAGCAGACAGACTAATTAAACTCAGCCAAAAAACGGTGTAAGGTAATAAATTTAACTGCCAGCAAGTTTGTTTAACTGATGTATTTATAGTGCGACGTCTCTCGTGGGATAGGCAGATAGAACTTAGCGAAAATATATGTTGTAACTGGTTTCTGTTAGCTAATACATATCCAAAAGCATTTTGGTAACGATGACTCGAGATTCATGTATACTCCATCCAACTGTATTTCGGTCACGGCGGCTTTTCTCCAGGGATTGGCCAAGTACACAGGAGATATAATAGTGCACAAGTGTATGCGCAAACACAGGTTCACTCCTACCTTGACTCTCATAGTCCGATGGGACAGCAATCCGACACGACCGGAGAGAGATTAGGCGTAAGACCAACGGCTTCACATCCTCTCCAAAGCACGGAGGTCTCACTACCTAACCTAACCTAAATCCGGGCTGCTATTGAGAATTTTCTGACAGTAAAACTCAATTACACTTTGCCCGACCTTGGAATCGAACCCCGGACCTCATGTTCAGTAGCCGCGCTTGCGACCACCAGCTTGCGAGATTCATACACGATGATAATCTGGTGGTACGACTGACGTTTCAGTCACGTGTGTATTAGAAATTAATCTTCTTCTTAATTATCACTTTCTTAAAACGGTGAAGGCAAACATCGTAAAGAAACCAGCACACCTGAGTGATGTTCTCGATGGTGTGTAAAGCCATGTCAGAGGCCTACGGATGGTTTAAACTCTGATACTAGGTTGTTCATCAAACACACGATAAGAAGAAGCACACCAGGTTGCGAGTTTGATGACGTGTGGGTATATTTTATACCCTCATTGGCTAAATACTCGGAAGGGCGGCTGCTGAGCGTGAGATTCTGGGTTCGTTTCCCAGATTGGGTAACGTGTTATCGGGTTTTTCTATTAGGAACATTCTCAGAAGTATATTCCGGCGATTCGTATGGCTTTGATTTGTGTGGCTGCTATATATACCAGTGTTACCTGTTTACGGAAAATTTTATTTAGAATAAAATCTGAAAAATAGTATGTATTGCAGTTTGTCAGTCTTTATCACACCAATTATAGCAAAGAAGATATCTAAAAAAAAATAGTGACATTGAATAGATTCAGGCGTTACTTTGCGGAAATCCATTACAATGGATGCAAATAAATACAATATCTAGCTACTTCCACAAAATTGAGGGTAGTTATGCATTATCTGTGCACCACCCGCCCACCCGCAAATATATGCACATACGCAAGCGGTGAAAATTCTGACTACCACCAACTACTCTACACGTGTTTCGCCCCTCCACGGGGCATCATCAGGAGCTGTTAGACCGTGCAGTGTCCCCACCGAGTGAGCCAAAACCGTTTTTTTTTTTTTTTTTTTTTTTTTAATGGCCTCTTGCAGAAACCCAGAGGGGTTTTTTCTGCGTAACCGGACAATATCTAAGGCGAGGCAGTTTGATGCCTCCAGCCAGAGCATATTTTAAGATACTACAAACTAAGCAACAGCGCTAAGGGCGTCCCCTGCGGGACACGAACCTCGGCTTAGGGTGTTGCTGGGGGGACAACTAGGGACTAGCTGGGTCATATCAGTTTCCTTATTATTAAGGGACGAATTTAAAGCTACTAGCTCGGCACGGGCCGGCTCGAGCAAGGGTCGGGGCGGACATGATGAGACATTTCGCGACGGACGCGGACCTCGCCGGTGAGGTCTATAACGAGGCGGTCGAGCGCGTCGGAGTGTGCTTGTGTGTCTGTTAGACTCTTGAGCTACAGTGATCCTATCATCGGGACGGAGGAGAGCGTGACGTGGTCTGCGGATTTTGTTGATCTGGGACGGCTTGTAATCAGCGGAAGAGACAACTAAGGGATTCGGATGATTAGGGGCAGATTCGAAGTATCTCTTCGATGCCCTTTTCATGAATTGCCTAACAGTAGGCACTCTGAGGTCGAGGTGGAGTTGATGGTTCCTAATGAACCATGGAGCGCCTGTCGCTTTACGAAGGAATCGATTTTGCAGGGTTTGCATCCTATGGATTTTGTAATACTTAACGTGTGCGAACACGACGCTAGCATACGTCATAATGGGTCTAATGCACGTAGTATAGAGCCTAACCTTAAGGTTAAGTGACAATTTACTGCGCGCATTTGTCATGGGGAATAGACGGCCGACAGCGAAGGCCGCGCGGTTGCGTACCGTCTTAATGTGCGGACGGAAGGACAGTTTGTGATCTAGAATCACACCCAGGTATTTGGCTTGCAGTTCCCAAGGGATTGGCTTGCCGAACATTGTAATGGGTCGAAGCTGGGGAAGAAATTCCCCGGCGCCCGTTCTCGAAAAGAGAACGGCGGCGCTCTTATCTGGATTAACCTCAATCCTCCATTTCCTGAACCAAGCGCCTAAGGCGTTGGCCGAGGTCTGGAGATATCGGGTAATACAGTCAAGACTCCTACCGGTGTAATAGATGGCCGTGTCATCGGCGAAAAGAGCTAACTTGGTTTTGCCACTTTTGGGAATATCGCTGGTGTACAGCGCGAAGAGAAGAGGTGATAGCACAGAGCCCTGAGGGACTCCGGCTTGGATCCGATGAGGGGACGATAGAACGCCCTCTACGCGATAGCGGAAGCTACGGTTCGATAGAAAATCTCGAATGATGAGTACGAGACGGTCAGGCACTTGGAATTGGTACAGCTTATAGATTAAGCCGTTGTGCCAGACCTTGTCGAAGGCTTTAGCTACGTCGAAGAATAATACGCCCGTTTTCATCTTGCCCATGAAGCCTGCGCTTATGTGCTCAACGATACGGTGCAACTGATGAATGCATGAGTGTTTGGCTCGAAAGCCAAACTGCTCGCTAGGAAGAAGCTTATTGGATTCGGCATAATCCCTTACACGAATATAAATTAGCCTTTCATAGATCTTTCCGAAGACGTTTAGAAGACTGATCGGGCGATAACTAGTCGGCTCACACTTGAGCTTACCGGGCTTTGGAAAACCTATAACTGTTGCCTGTTTCCACGATTGTGGGAAGATATTGTTGGCCAGTGCCGCATTGAAGATGGCGGCCATGAGTACTATCAGAGGTGCGGGAAAGTATTTAATCACTTTATTGGTGATCCCGTCTGAGCCTGGGGCCTTCCTGGGTTTGAGGTTCCTCACGATCGTTCTGACTTCGTCTACGGTGACGGGGGGCAAGGGTTCGTCGGAGTCGTCTGGGGGCGGGAGTGCAGTTCTACGTTTGACTTCAGCATCGACCTTGGACAGGTGAGCTTTGTCTACTGGTAGAGTGCTAGGCGTACATTGGGCTTCTAAACTGTCGGCTAGTACTTCTGACTTTTCGTCGTCATCAAAAGCAGGTCGTTGATTAGGTCTATTGAGCGGGGGTATAGCGGCGCATTGATCGGATTTTAATTTCCGCTGCAATTGCCAGAAAGCTTGATGGGTGGGTTCTATATCATCGAGCATTTTGTCCCATTTAGCTTCCCGCATTTCCGATATGCGCTTCCTCACAGTACGCTGCAAGGTGCGCATATGGATACGGTTAGCTTCATTGGGGAAACTGTCGTAGGCACGGATAGCTGCGTTTTTCTCTGTCAACAGTTCACGTACATCATCCGGCAGTTTCCAGCGGTGTTCATCCACCTCCGGGACTTGCCGTGAACATTCGTTCACTACGGATTGCACGTGACTGGTGAGGGAGTCGATCGCAGTCACCGTATCGGCAACAGACACTATATTATCGGGAATTGAGTCTAAATGCACAGAAGAGGTTGACTTGAGGCGTTCCTCTAGTCTTCCCCACTCGGTGGTGGTTTTAGTGGGGACAGGTTGATCTGGGTCTGAGGGACCTGAGCGGGGGCCTAATACTAGGATCACTGGTCTATGGTCAGAGTCAAGCTCTTGTAGCGTCTCTATAGAACGTAAACCGAGGTTTACGTTCTTTAGAATCGCTATGTCGAGTATGTCAGGTTGGTGGTTTACATTGTCAGGGAAGTGGGTAGGGCTCATCGGGGCAATGATATCGAAGTTAAGTTCGATACCTAATTGTTCGAGGTGTCTGCCTCGTGTGGTCGTCGTATTGCAACACCAGGATTCATTTTTGGCGTTAAGGTCGCCAGCAATGATAACTGAGTCGCTCAGAGCAAATAAGGATTTAATGTCGGGAGTTAAGTTAACTTTCGATGTGACTTTAGGTGGAAGGTATGCCGAGACGATGGTAATTGGCTGGTGTCCTGTCATGCCTAGCCGGCATATAGAAGCCTCTATGTGAGAATGAGGTGGGAGGTCCATAGGGATGCAGTATAGCGATTTTTTGTAATAAATGAGTGTACCGCCCGCCTGGCAACGGGTTCTGTCGTTGCGCACTATTCTATAGTTTGCAATTCCAGGGTTCCTCTGGGCGGGTTTGAGAAAGGTCTCTTGCACGAGGAAGACGTCAATTTGATGGTCGCGTAAGAAGGTCGCGATTTCGTCACGTTGGCCGTTTATGCTATTAGCGTTAAAGTAACCTAACTTAAGGGATCGGGGCTTAAATTTACTATTTTCGGTATCCATTAGTTACCGTTAAAGTTGATATTAGCTAGGGCGTCAGTGATGTCTTTATACTCGAGCATCACTTGTAGAATAGCAAAGCCGTTGCCTTGCATGGAGCGCAGAGTCTGTGCTAGTGCGCTGAACCTATCTGAGCTAATGAGCGAGAAAACGCTCTGAACTACTTCTAGGTCCGATCCAATTGATGGCTGACTGCTAGCTGCTAGCTGAGCGGGGGCCTGTTTAGGGAGAGACGCGGGCGCAACCTGTGGGGGTTGTACTGGTCTAGGTGAGGGGGCGGGTATGGGGATCGCCATCAGTGGCGGAATGACGGTAGGCTGATAAGCCGGGGAGGATTTCAAAGCCGGAAACGCTTGCTGGTGGTTCAGCGCGATCCATGGTGAAGGCCGTTGTGGACTTAGTCGCTCGGGCAGCTTTGAGGACGGTTGCTCTCTGATGGTTCGCTCGGCATTACGTTTCCCGAGTTTCGAGTTGACGTTCGGTTTTTTAGGTGCCTTAGGGCACCCACGATAATTAGCTGGATGTCCTGATTCGCCGCACAGGACGCAGCTGGGAGGGTCGGTGCAGAGGGACCTATCTTTAGGCCTCTCACAGGCGTTAGTGCCATGGTCACCGAGGCACTTAACGCATCTGGGTTTTGCAAAGCAATTACGCTGTGCATGACCGTAGAGTTGGCAATTGTGGCATTGCCCGATATAGCCCGACTTATGCGGGTTTTCAACTTTAATGCCGGAAAGATGGCACAAAGTTTTTAAATTGTACAGTGCTTTCGAGCCCGGGCCCTGTTCGCACACTACTAGCACCATTGCGAATGATGGTCCGCCACGAGCGCGGTGCATGCGGTGCACTTCTACGACCGGGATCTGTTGCGACTTAAGGTCGCTTAGAATCGACGATGTCTCGATCTCTGTGGGTACTCCGCGAATCACGACGCGGATGAGGCGCTCCTCTTGGAGGGCGTAAGTGTGGAAGGATACTGCCTTTTCCCGAAGGAGATTGGTCAGTGTACGAAAATCACTGGGAGAGGGCACCTGGACTTTGATGCCTTGTTGGGTATTCCTGGCCTGAGTGTAGTTGACTTTCTTGTCAACACACCATTTAGAAATATCAGTTCACTTCGCCTTGTCCTGAATGTAGACGGGCGGGGGAGTGGGCGCCTTTTTTTGAGCCTGAGAGGTTGGAGGACAGGGGCTACCGGGCCTGGAGATTGGAGCGGCGTCCATAGGGACGGGGGACTGGAGGTCTAGGGACTGGGTTGCCTCAACGGTCTTGAGGGCTTTGGCGGGCGCTTGGCCGGCGGCGGCTTTTTTGGCCTTACGGGCTCTCTTTTTCCCCTTGCCAACTACAGTGATGTAGCCGTCCGAAGATGTGGCTGAACTAGTATCTGAGTTTTCGGACTCAGAAGAGGATGATTGCATAGCAACATCCATGACGTCCGGCTGTGATACAGTTTCCTTTGTTAACGGTAACAAAGGGGCCGGGGAATTAGCGATTCCATTGTTCTCGTCGAACAATAGATTAGTGTCGCACAAAGGCGACGCAAGAGACAAAGGCGGGGACGGTTCGGGCGATTTCAGAGAATCACATATAATGGGCCGCGGCGCAGGTGTGACCGCTTTGGTTATGCCGCCGTGACTACCTGAGGCGGGCTTTGGGTACGCGGTAACATCGTTATCGCTTTGTGCGTGAACTTGCTGTAGTAATACAGCGAAGTCTTTCCCGTATTTTTTGTCAAAAACGGGGTCCTTTAACAGAATGTTTTTTAGGAACGCTACAATAAGTGTAGCGTCCATTTTAGGGGATTCAGAAATAAAAGGGAACTATCATTAGAATTTCCTAATAAACCTAACTTCTAACTCCCCGGGTGGATGGGCCCGGGGATGTGTAACCCTCCCTGCCGGATGTAAGCAGGGAGGTGTGTACCTATAGGTGAGCCCTAAGCTTGTAACCCGTCGCCAGTCTTATTGTGCAAACGGGGCCCTGACCAGTCTAGTGCGAAGGGTGTAGACACACCCGACCGACACTAGGTGAGTAGCTGAAAGGGAAGCCAGAGTCTAGAGCCGACTAGGAGATCCCCCAAGGCCGGTTATCTAGCTCCCGTCCAATTGACTGCCTCACCCTGAAGGGGTTTCAGCTGGGTGTATCGGGTCAACACCCTCTCGGCTTCGTTGACACCGTAAGGTTTCAACCGAGAACCACGAAACTGTGGCTTTACCCTGATGGGGTAAAAAAAAAACACGTTTTTGACTGTTCTTTAAAAAAAGACAGATAATCAGCCGCCGCCTCGAAAAAGGCAGCTTTTGATTTAAGTTGTTCGTAGCCAGTAAACAGCTACGGAGATTGCTACGGCAGGGCGTAAGAGCCAAAACCGCACACTACACCTCTATTTATGCCTTCTCCCCCCCACATGTTGTAACGGAATACGCAACAGTGGGGAGGAGGAAACAGCAGCTTAATGTTTCCTCCTCCCCACTGTTGCGTATTTTTACATCAACAACCAATTAAATAAAATTATTTTTATTATCTCTTAAATACCATAATTATTATTCTTAATTAATTCATTATATATTTCTTTACATCCATTTTTCTTTATAAAATAATTTATTACAGATAAAATTTTCAATACTGCCTCGTTGGTTTAGTGGTCCGTAGCGCGACTGCTGAGCAGGAGGTCTCGGGTTCGATTCCCGGGTCGGGCAAAGTGTTATTGAGTTTTTCTGTTAGGAAATTCTCAGTAGCAGCCCGGAGTTTGGAAATGTGCCCGGTTGATGGCAATAGGCTCACCACCTATTACATGGGACTTAATAACAGCATTGGTGAAATGTGGGTGTACAATTGTGTACACCTCTGCCTACCCCTTCGGGGAATACAGGCGTGATGCTATGTTAAATTTTCAATAAACTGAATCAAGTTTAAAAACACATTCCGTAGTTTTCCGTTACAACATGTGGGGACGAGAAGGCATAAATAGAGGTGTAGTGTGCGGTTTTGGCTCCTCCGACGATTCCTTGCCCCCCGTCACCGTAGACGAAGTCAGAACGATCGTGAGGAACCTCAAAGCCAGGAAGGCCCCAGGCTCAGACGGGATCACCAACAAAGTGATTAAATACTTTCCCGCACCTCTCATAGTTCTCATGACCGCCATCTTCAATGCGGCACTGACCAACAATATCTTCCCACAATCGTGGAAACAGGCAACAGTTATAGGTTTTCTAAAGCCCGGTAAGCTCAAGTGCGAGCCGACCAGCTATCGCCCGATCAGTCTTCTTAACGTCTTCGGAAAGATCTATGAAAGGCTAATTTATATTCGTTTAAGGGATTATGCCGAATCCAATAAGCTTCTTCCTAACGAGCAGTTTGGCTTTCGAGCTAAACACTCATGCATCCATCAGTTGCACCGTATCGTTGAGCACATAAGCGCAGGCTTCATGGGCAAGATGAAAACGGGCGTATTATTCTTCGACGTAGCTAAAGCTTTCGACAAGGTCTGGCACAACGGCTTAATCTATAAGCTGTATCAATTCCAAGTGCCTGACCGTCTCGTACTCATCATTCGAGATTTTCTATCGAACCGTAGCTTCCGCTATCGCGTAGAGGGCGT
The DNA here is from genome assembly GCA_935421205.1 of Xylocampa areola. Taxonomy (NCBI): domain Eukaryota; kingdom Metazoa; phylum Arthropoda; class Insecta; order Lepidoptera; family Noctuidae; genus Xylocampa; species Xylocampa areola. The sequence goes on along the minus strand of OW285219.1, from coordinate 4,087,956 downwards.
TCTATCGTCCCCTCATTGGATCCAAGCCGGAGTCCCTCAGGGCTCTGTGCTATCACCTCTTCTCTTCGCGCTGTACACCAGCGATATTCCCAAAAGTGGCAAAACCAAGTTAGCTCTTTTCGCCGACGATACGGCCATCTATTACACTGGTAGGAGTCTTGACTGCATTACCCGATATCTCCAGACCTCGGCCAACGCCTTAGGCGCTTGGTTCAGGAAATGGAGGATTGAGGTCAATCCAGATAAGAGCGCCGCCGTTCTCTTTTCAAGAACGGGCGCCGAGGAATTTCTTCCCCAGCTTCGACCTATTACAATGTTCGGCAAGCCAATCCCTTGGGAACTGCAAGCCAAATACCTGGGTGTGATTCTAGATCACAAACTGTCCTTCCGTCCGCACATTAAGACGGTACGCAACCGCGCGGCCTTCGCTGTCGGCCGTCTATTCCCCATGACAAATGCGCGCAGTAAATTGTCACTTAACCTTAAGATAAGGCTCTATACTACGTGTATTAGACCCATTATGACGTATGCTAGCGTCGTGTTCGCACACGTTAAGTACTACAAAATCCATAGGATGCAAACCCTGCAAAATCGATTCCTTCGTAAAGCGACAGGTGCTCCATGGTTCATTAGGAACCTTCAACTCCACCTCGACCTCAGAGTGCCTACCGTTAGGCAATTCATGAAAAGGGCATCGAAGAGATACTTCGAATCTGCCCCTAATCATCCGAATCCCTTAGTTGTCTCATCCGCTGATTACAGGCCGTCCCAGATCAACAAAATCCGCCGACCACGTCACGCTCTCCTCCGACCCGATGATAGGATCACTGTAGCTCAAGAGTCTAACAGACACACAAGCACACTCCGACGCGCTCGACTGCCTCGTTATAGACCTCACCGGCGAGGTCCGCGTCCGTCGCGAAATGTCTCATCATGTCCACCCCGACCCTTGCTCGAGCCGGCCCGCGCCGAGCTAGTAGCTTTAAATTCGTCCCTTAATAATAAGGAAACTGATATGACCCAGCTAGTCCCTAGTTGTCCCCCCAGCAACACCCTAAGCCGAGGTTCGTGTCCCGCAGGGGACGCCCTTAGCGCTGTTGCTTAGTTTGTAGTATCTTAAAATATGCTCTGGCTGGAGGCATCAAACTGCCTCGCCTTAGATATTGTCCGGTTACGCAGACAAAACCCCTCTGGGTTTCTGCAAGAGGCCATTTCAAAAAAAAAAAAAAAAAAAACGGTTTTGGCTCCCTCGGTGGCGGACACTGCACGGTCTAACAGCTCCTGATGATGCCCCGTGGAGGGGCGAAACACGTGTAGAGTATATTGTATTTATTTGCATCCAAAATAGTGACAGGAAAACATTGTGCAAATAAGCAAATAAAAAGTTTTTTTTGTATCCAAAATGGATCTTGTTTGGCCACCAACTCGCCTGATGGTAAGCGACGGTGTGGCCGAGAATGGAGCGCGTAGATCCAGAAGAAATCTATTCACTCTAAGTAGAGAGGATAGATTTGGGGAGAACTACAGTTGGGGAGTTGATGCAACTGCCTAAACCCGTCTCCTACAACGGTTGCATCGGACTACATCCCGAAACACGACTAGGTCGTTTCACGGCATGGCTTCGTCTGGTGGGTGGTAACCAGCCGCGGCCGAAGCTCCCACCAGAGTTGTGTTGCCTGTTTTGCACCACCCACGGGCCACTCGTAGGGATTCCATTCTTAGTGTGCACTCCTACGGACGCGGGCAAATCAGTCCCCTGCCTTTTAGCTATATGTCTATTTTGGAATGTCAGAAAGCAAAATATTTTTCAATCGAAGTATTATTAGGAATGAGGGAGTTACGCATTCAAATTACTTAAATGTTTAAACAGAAAAGAACGTGTACATTTTTGCTACTACAATAATTATATTCTTGTATTAATTTCAAAATATTCTGGTATATATTAAAAAACACATTCAAATCACAGAACATAACGTTTTTAATCAAATAAAATCCAAGACGCACGGCGTCATACCGACACATTCAACCCTCATCGCGCTGGCTTGCACAATGGCGTCGACTTGCTTCCGTTTCCTGCAATTTGTCACTTCCCGTCTCAACTAGACTCTTTCTAATTGGATGGATTTAAATTTAATCTCGAATGCGAATTGTGTTCTGATTGGTGCTTTCTTTGGTACGTCTTGTTGGAAATGAATATATGATTATAGGGATTTGAGATTTTATTTTGTCTTTTGTTTTGACTGCTTCGTTAGTCTAGTGGTCCCAAGCGCGACTGCTGAGTGAGAGGTCTTGGGTTCAATTACCAAATCGGACAAAGTGCTATTGGGATTTTCTGTTAGAAAATTCTCAGTAGCAGTTCGGAGTTTTGAATTGTGCCCGGTTGATGGCAATAGGCTCACCACCTATCACATGGGACTTAATAATAATATTGATGAAATGTGGGTGTAAAACTGTGTACGCTTCTGCCTACCCCTTCGAGGAATACAGGCGTGATGCTATGTATAATGCTACGCTTTTGTTTTGATAATATTAATGAGGTAGTGTTAATACTACTGTTGCCTAACAAAACTCATTCTGCCTAGCCTTCTCCCAACCACGGTTTAAACTGGAACTTGTCCCCAAAGTACTTGGGAAAAGGCTAGGCGGACGTATATGTATTGGAATTTCCGGACTAGTCCCGTAGACTCGTTTGACATTGGCGCCTTATCGTGTGGTTTATGAACATTGCCGCACTTAGGTTTAAATAACTTTATTTCCTCAAGAACATTACACTTCACTTATGAGCATAGTACAATACATATAGATACTTATCAAAATATATATAACAATAGTTCGACCGTAGGTATATAGGTAGGTAATGACATGAAAAGGGATGGTACCAGTAAAGTTTGTTTGATCTAAACCAATAGTGAAACAAATAATTATCATATCAGCCTATCGCCGTCCACTGCTGAACGTAGGCCTCCCCCAAAGAGCGCCAGCCATCCCGGTCTTGGGCAGCCCGCATCCATCCGCTGCCAGCCACCTTCTTAAAATCGTCGGTCCATCTTGCCGCAGGGCGTCCTACACTACGCTTGCCCAAACGTGGTCTCCACTCCAACACGTGTCTGCTCCATCGACCGTCTGTCCGTCTGCAGACATGGCCAGCCCATTTCCATTTCAGCGTGCTGATTCTACGAGCAATATCGATGACTTTAGTTCTCTGGCGGATAACCTCGTTGCGAATCCTATCCACCAGAGAAACCCCGAACATCGCTCTCTCCATTGCACGCTGAGCTACCTTAAATTTGTGGACCAGACCAACGGTGAGTGTCCATGTTTCGGCTCCGTAAGTCATTACAGGCAGGACGCACTGATTAAATACCCTGGTCTTAAGGGATTGTGGGATCGACGATTCAAAGATTGCACGCATCTTCCCGTATGCCGCCCAGCCCAAGCGAATTCTTCTGTTCGCTTCCTTCTCGAAGTTGTGCCGCCCCAGCTGTATAGTTTGTCCAAGATATATGTATTCTTGCACAACCTCGAGATTAGCGCCATTTACGACTACAGGGCTCGGAGAAACGTGACCATTGTGCATGACTTTGGTTTTATCCAAGTTCATCCCGAGACCCACCCGTTTTGAAGAATCGCTCAGGCCGTTTAGCGTCTCTTCCAGCTCCTGCAGAGTTTCTGCCATGATGAAAATATCATCTGCGAATCGGAGGTGTGAGATGAACTGACCGTTGATATTTAGGCCTCGTCCTTTCCAATCAAGCGTCTTGAAAACGTCCTCCAATGCGTTGGTAAACAGTTTCGGAGAGATTACGTCTCCCTGTCTTACCCCTCGACGCAGTTGGATTGGTTTTGTGCTTTGTTCTTGTACTTGGACGGTCATTGTTGCGGCCTGATACAGACATCTCAGCACCTCGACATATCGGCAGTCAATAAGGCATCTCTGCATAGATTCTAGCATAGCCCATGTCTCGATAGTATCAAAGGCTTTCTCGTAGTCCACATACGCTAGGCATAGAGGCTGATTATATTCCTCGGTTTTTTGTATAATTTGCCTGAGGGTGTGTATATGGTCCACGGTGCTGTAGCCTTTTCGAAACCCGGCCTGCTCCGGTGGCTGAAAATCATCAAATTTTTGGGCGAGACGATTTAAGATAACCCTCGAGGGTTATCTTAAATCGTCTCGCCCAAAAATAAAAACAGCTTATAAATATGGCTCAGGAGAGAAATGGGGCGGTAGTTTTTCAGCCGCGTAATATCGCCCTTCTTGAAAAACAAGACTACCACATTCCTGCTCCAGGCCTCCGAAGTCGTGCCAGTTTGGATGACGAGATTAAAGAGCTTTACAAGTTCTCTCAAAACAGGCGTTCCTCCAGCCTTGAGTAGCTCTGTAGTTATCCCGTCATCCCCCGGAGCTTTGTTGTTATTAAGCTGTCCAAGAGCTATTCTAATCTCGCCGATGTCGATTTCGGGAAGCTCGTCAGTGAGGTGGCGCGTGAGCCTGGCTCGTGGATCATCCCCGCCTTGGGCTTGAGGTGGGCATGACTTTTGGGAGTATAAGTCCCCGTAAAACTTTTCGACTTCGGTGAGTAGCTCTGGTTTTGAGGTGACAGAGGTGCCATGAGACGTTCTGACTTTCGTCAGATGACATCGGGAGGCAAGAGGCCTAGTGAACACCTTCGAACCTTTGTTCTGCGCGATGGCTTGTTCGATAGACAGGGTATTCGCGCGCCGAATGTCACGTCTTATCAGCTTTTTTACCTCCCGATTAAGTACCTGACGCTCACATGGTGTGGCATTTGTGAGTTCACGTCGTTTCCTCATTAATTCCAGAGTCTCACCGGTGAGTTTCGACTTGCGTCCGTTACTCATTAGTTGAAAGTTTCTAGAACCCACCTCGCGGATGGCACGAACCAGACTATCGGTGGCGTCGTTAACGTCTTGTGTGGTTTCCAATATGGCGAATCGGTTCTGCAGTTCCAACTGAAATTTTTCGCTCGGACGACGGTCTGAGAATCGACCTCACTAAACGCGCTCTCTCTGTTTTAACATTAATATTCAGAGTGCCTCTCACCAGTCGATGATCACTACCGGTATTGACCCTGTTGATCACAGAGACATCTCTAAATATTTGACGCTTGTTCGTCAAAACGAAGTCAATCTCATTCCTAGTCACATTATCGGGGCTTCGCCAGGTCCACTTCCTTTGGGGCCTTTTCTGGAAGAAGGAATTCATCAGATAAAGCCCCTGGGCCTCGAGGAAGTTTACCAGCATTTGTCCCCTATGATTTCTGCACCCATACCCGAACGGGCCTACTCCCGACTCGCCACTCTCGTGTACTCCCACTTTCGCATTGAAGTCACCCATGACAACAGTGTAGTGTGTTTTGGTATGAGACATAGCTTTTACCATGTCTTCATACATGGCCTCGACTTCGTCGTCAGGGTGTGCGGAAGTTGGGGCATATACTTGTATTATCTTCAAGGAATACCTTTCTGTTAACTTAAGTACAAGGTATGCCACCCTTGCCGACACACTGCCTACTTCCACAATGTTGCTTTTGAGTGACTTGTGGATCATAAACCCGACGCCAACTTGGGATGGTTGGTGTCCTTCTCGGAAGTAGAGTAAGTGACCGGCTCCGAGGGTTATCGTCTCCTCCCCTTGTCTTCGGACCTCCGAAAGACCCACGATATGCCAGTTAATATGACTTAACTCTACTTCCAATTCGGCAACGTGCTCGTTCAGCCGCAGAGAGCGTCCGTTAAACGTCGCCAGGTAAAATTTATTTCGATATTGGTACCCTGCCGTCACCCGGGGATTCTTAGCACCCCCCACCACACCGTTACCATGGCCGGTACCGTGGCCAGGAATAGTGCAGTTACCGGGAACTGGGGGCCGTGAATTTCGGATGTTGCTCATGAGGGGGGGGATTTGCCATAGTCACCACGCTTGGCAAGCAGGTTGGTGACCGCAGTTTCTGGAATGCTTTATCTGATGGTGCTGCTGCCCACCATCAGGTTTAGCATTTAAAAAAGCATTCCAGCACAGGGCATGGTTATACCGCCATGTATCGGTTGCCGAGGCCAGAGTAAATGAGGTGTTACTTTGAAAACTCCGGCTAGTATCCCTTAGTCGCCTTCTACGACACCCATGGCATGAGTTGGGGTGGTCTATTCTACAGCCCGAGACCACACGGGGAAAAATAATTATATATGTACATAATAATTAAAAATATTTTTCTAAATATTTTTAATTATTATGTAATAATCTAATATCTCTCATATAAAATAATATGTTAATACAGAAAATAATTATTAATATTCGTTGTTTTTTTTTTACTTTGTTAGTTAATCGATAGAATAATGTGCAAGTTTATAAGCTGACATTCGGCCAAGTTCAAAACTAGTGGGGTTAACCCAAATCTGTAGATAATATTCAAAACTCCAGCATGTCACTGAGAATGTTTTAACAGAAAAACGATTTACGCAGTGGTGGAGAAAATAACTGTTGCACCACGTGTCCTGGATTTTATTAGATCAACAGATAATAAATTATTATAAAAGAAAAACTCAACATATATTATTAAAATTCTCGTCAAAATCTGTTCCAGATCTCTAATAGTTACTCTATCTGGAATTTGAACTGGTGCCCAGAAAGTTAATTTGATAGTGCAGTTTTGAGAGATAGTTATTTCAGCTGGCACATTCATAACTTCAGTGAAACTGTTACAGTGAATAGAATATATTGAACTAAAGTGTAATAGTACTTTTACTCGGACAAGAAGATGCGAGGATTGGATAAAAGAGTTTGATCTTTTATTTGGGGAAACACGCAGTAAATCTATACCTATTTTTAGTACAACCAAAACATCCAATACCTAGGTTTTATATAACTGTTCTTCAGCAATATGTATATATTCATCGTTATGTAACAGCTTCGAGAACGCGCCTCATCTCAGACACGGTGGGGCGTTTAATTTCACGCAAAGTTACCGGCGGTGAACCAGATGTGAGCTACAACGGGTCCTTGTTGCCACATTTGTATTATTATGCTCGAGAAAATGTTGAGCAGTATGTTGTAGTTAAAAGAGGTTTGTAGCGCAAGAGGCTTGCGCAAAGTTGGCTTACTTTAAATAACTTTGAGTTTGACTCGCGACATCGCCGCGGGCTCAGCTATTGACTAAGGGCTCCGTTCACATTCGAAACTAGTCGGGCAATCCCGAAGATTGCAAGTGAGTAATAACCGTTGAACAATAATTAACTGTTTATATGTTCATGGGACTAAAAAAATAAAAAAAATCAAATTAATTTGAATTTGAAATGAGGCTGTGACAAATTCAAAAAGTATTTTATATTAACTAACGACCCTGAAAACTCAAAACAACGTTCTACTTTCACGCTGTTCCTCAATCTATCTTTCAAAGTTACTCCACACATACTTCTTAAAGCTCTGATCTCTATTGTATTGAGTCTAGTTTCATATTTCTTTTGCGAAAACAAACTTTTACTACCATACATAGCTGTTAGCACCAACGTGTCCCCATGAATAGCCAGCCGCGCCTTTTTAGACAGTCCGGCTATTCACAAAATGGTACAGCTGGTTACAAGCACTCACTCTTATTTACTACTTTAACTTTTCAAAATATAGTACTTTTCATTATTATGTATCGAATAGGTACCCAGATAACCACTCCATAACATAAACTAAAAGCATAACATAACCATTATAGTAAAACAACTATTAACCCGATTAATCACGTGTATTATTGGTTTTTGTTTTTCCTGACGTTTCGTACACTTTTCAGCGTTAGTGGTCGCAGGAGGACTGAGGTGTGAGGTGTCTCAATAGATCGCGAAAACCTAAGATATTACTATAACATAACCAGTATATAACGGTCCCTACAAGGCAAGGACCTCTTCTCATGCAAAGACGGCTCACACTAACTTACTGCGGATTGGAGATTTCAGATCATCAAGGTCAGGTTTCCTCACCATGTTTTCCTTCACCGCATGTCTGTGATATCTTAGATTGACTAAGAAAGTACATTGACATTAAAAACGAGATTTGAATCCGCAATCTGTAGTTTCAGAGGTGGTCCTGTAACTACTCGGGCACCACGACATATAACCACTCCTTCCGACCGTATTTCGGTCACGGCGGCCTATCTCCACTGAGATTAGCCAAGTACGCAGGAGATATTATAGTGCACAAGTGTATGCGCAAACACAGGTGCACTCCCTCTTCCTTCACACTCATATTCCGATGGAACGGAAATCCGACACGACCAGAGAGAGATCAGGCGCAGGGCCGACGGCTTTACGTGCTCTCCGAAGCTTTGGGGTGTCACATCACCAACTTCCTGACTCCGGGCTGCTACTGAGAATTTCCTAACAGAAAAATTCAATAACATTTTGCCCGACCTGGGAATCGAACCCAAGACTTCACGCTCAGCAGCCTCGCTTGCGACCACTAGACCAACGAGGCAGTCAACCACTCCATAGTAGGTACAAAACAGGTACTTCCGAAGCCGTCATCGCAAATAACTTCAAAGTATCCACTTTGGAATGCGGTTATTCGCGAAGTTTGCCCAATGAACATTCCTGATTTCTACCTTACTGAGAATGGCAAAAGGTGATAAGTTTCAGGTAATCAAATTTCAAAGATCCGTTATATTAAAGCTTTCATTAGGAGTTCGATATAATTTTGTGACGTATATCTTGCTATTTACCATATTTTCATGTTTATTAAATAATTAACCATCTAGAGGAAATGGATGCAAATGAATACAATATCTAGCTACGTACACAATATTGAGGGTAGTCATGCATTACCTGTGCACCGCCCGCCCGCAAATATATGCACACACACAAGCGGTGAAAATTGCGACTACCACCGACTACTCTACACGTGTCTTGCTCCCCTTCCCCCACGGGGCATCATTAGGAGCACTTATAACAATGCAGTGTCCGCCACCGAGTAGGTTCGGTAGCGGGTACTGCATGGTCTAAACAGATAAATATAAAAGAAATACGTATAATAGGCGTGATGCTATGTTATGGAAATACATATAATATATAAAACATTATCTTTCTACATTAATAAACTAAGATAAAATCTATTGGATGGCAGCAGTTTCAGTACCTACGTTAACCGTAGCAGCCACTAACTAGCGAGTGTCGGCAATGCAACGTTTCCGCCAACGATTCTCATCCCGCACCATAGTGCATATGATGTGTCAGTAGACTAAGTCTGTACAGTCTATTAAATTAAATGTTTCTGATTTGAAGAATCAGAGAAAATTCAGTAACGTTTGAGCATTGTATGTATTATCCAAACATGTCCAATGGTGAGAAAGAAAAATTAGACTTTTGTAAATCGAAACATTTTTTTACACGATAATGTTTTTTTATCTTAATATAATAAATGGAAATTAAAATAAATAAGTGACAGTTTGTATGGGATATTTGTTAATCAATCACGCAAAAACAGCTGAACGAATGTGGATGAATTTTGTTATAGAAATAGATTCGATTCGACCATAGAGAAGGATATAGTCTACCTTTTGTTATGCAGACGAAACTAGTATTACTTATTTTGTACGTATATTACTACTGAACGTTATTTTACTGTGTTATTTACAGATGCAGAAATAGCGACCGTCGAGCCGAAGCATCCATTGGCCAGTGGATTAGTGCATCAACTTCGTCCGCACTACAGATAGCGACAGACGGCATTGCGCCCGTTTACAAATAAATAAGGGTTTCTATATGACATTGTTGGTGTCCGATTTAAGAAAATTTCTTAAATCCGACATAGTATCATGGCGGTGAATTTCTTGTCTAAATTGTGATTAAAAGGTTACATATGGTTAAACTTTTATTAAATAAACATTGTCAATTTATACTGACTTAAAAAGTGGAGAACACTTGATCTACTGAATATCATCTCACAGTGACATTTATAGATGCAGAAACAGCGTCTGTCGAGCGGAAGGATCCACTGGCCAGTGGATTAGAGCACAAGATATCGCGTCAGGAATTATCTCCGTCCACACTACAGATAGCGGTAGACTGCAATGCGAACTTGTATTAATAATTATATTAAAGCTCCTTGCCAAATCTTATCGTTTAGTCGTGAAAAAGTCACAAACAAACATACAAACAGAGAAACTTCCGCATTTATAATATTAATATGGATGCATTAAAAATACAATAAGTTAATAAGAAATACATTACACACACTACCATGCGTTTGACACACACAAATATATCTTTGACAATAGAACCTTAAAAAAGTTTAAATATAAATGAATTATGGTCAAAATTCAGTCAGTTGACGACTACTACTTTAATAGATTTGAAAATAGGTATTTAAAATAAGAGTTTTTGATACCAACGCAAGAATTGCTTCATCCACACTACAGATATGTGGCTTTTATTGCTCGTGCTAAAGTTTTTCTTCTAATAGTGTGGTAGATGAACAACCTAATGCCAGAGTTTAAGCGACATCGCGGAAATTTCTCAGGCGGTCTGGTTTCCTTGCGATGTTTTCCTTCACCGATTTAAGCAAGTGATAAATAATTACTAATACGCACATGACTCCAAAAAATCAGTGGTGCGTGCCTTGGATTCGAACTTGCGACCTTTGACTTGGCAATCCAACCGCCAGAACATTATACTATCACTGCTTGAACTGCTTATGCTTCGAATTTGATGGAAATGTTTATTAAAGTATACATTCAATTAATGTTCACCGGTTACTACTCACGTGCATTTTTGGTTGGTTTGAACCCCGAAATCGCCGCGGGCTCAGCTCATGACTCAAGGCTCCGGTCGAGTTCGAAACTAGTTGGGCAATTCCCGAAAAATGCACGTGAGTAGTAACCGGTGAACAATAATTGATATGAATATGTCTCACGAAAGTTATTATACAAAAAAAAGAACTGAATAAAGCTGGACTATTTTTGAAAAAGATTTAAAGTTTGTCTAGAAACATAAACATGAAATAAAGATTCGATGCATCACAGATAAATTTAACTTAGAGGCACATTTTCACATAATTACTCAGCTAATCTAGTCTTAGATATTAAAACGGACCCAAAAATTTAGAACCTATTCTACTCCACAGTTTCTCTATTCCACCACAACATTTCGTTCTACAAACTTATTCATCAAAAAGCCTCAAAACTCTGTTTCGACAACTTAAAACCAAGCAATTTGGGAACGGTGATTACAATGTTCAAATACCGTATCCATTAACCCTTTGAGCGGGCTCTGTAATATTCGCCAACCAAAATAAATGTCTTTAAGCTTTATTAAGGGAAGCGACAGACGATAGCAGTTTTGTAGGAGCGATAATTGTAGTTTTTTTTTTTTTGCCAATGACTGTTCTTTATTTGAATGTTACAGCAAAACAGGAGGGTTATTACTAAAAATAAATCCACCCGGTTAGCATTTGAATTACATCAGTGGGCTTACTCTTGAAAATAATTCGGCTCGATTGACATTGAAAATATGTCAGTTCGTACTTTTAAATGCCAAAATGTCTAAAAAATTATTATAGATTCGGGATAATATGAAGACAACATGCTTTAAAATAGAGGAAACAGTAGGAAAATTTATTTTAAAATTACACGTTGTTTTAAGGCGTTTATTTAATATTGTAATTGGTTTGGAATTGGTATTGGTTTTAGTTTCAAGTGCTGTGTTGTGTACTGTGGGGTTATAGTACGTACTTTAGATTATCAAATTGGTTTAAAAATAATTCATTAGACAGGTTTTCATTATGCAACCATGCTTCAAAACTAACGTAACTAAATAAACCTTACAGGATTGTCCTGTAAGTTTACTCTTAATTTTAATCCCAATCCTATGGCAATCGAATTGCAACGCATATAAATAAAACATATTCTTACAAATTATTATTTTTTACCACCGATTATATCGAGATTCTATCAGTCAGTATTTGTTCTAATTTTCTTAGGATCAATTTTAAATCGAATGTTTACTATACTGAATCTACCATCGTTTATCCCCTTTCTGTAATTCATTCCTAAACGTAATTTACCCATAAAATACACAAATTAATTAGACATTTCCTAGTTACCCATGATATTTTACACAAAATTAAAGCTATGCATATTAAAAATAATATTATTTTGTGGATAGAAAAGTACCAGTCATACCGCGAGATATCGTATCACCGAGTAACTGGGTTGTGGAGGTCAAATAGGCAGTCGGTCAAAATACTAGTATTTAGCTACATTCGGTTTGACTGGAAGCCGACCCCAATGTAATTGGGAAAAAGATAGGCAGACTGATTGGGTAGGAAAATACCACAGTGAGGGCGAACCAGTACTCCTTGATCAAAGTCAAATGATTTTTCCACCTTTTTTAATACGTCTCAAATGTGGTGACGTTACCATTATCTGTCCAGACACGTACACTTCACATGTTCAAATACATTTTAAATATAATTATATTAGTATTTGCATTTTATACGCAATAGGTAAAAAGCCGAAGACGCGCCTAATGAGTTGGAGACACGTCTTATGTCTTGTAAGTCTCAGATATCTTAAGAAGAAATTCTTATTACTTTGTGTGACGTGACATCTGCGTATCGCTCAGTCAGTCTGAATACTATCTTATAGGCAAAGCAATTCGTAATTCGTGTAATTTATACAGTACTTGAAGGGCCAGAGTGGACTGTAATTATACAATTACTCGATTCATTAAGCCTTCGTTTGTTTACTGGCGAGAGTTTATTCTGAAATTTGGGTATTGTCAGCGTATTTTTTTACTGCGAAGTAATTACGTTTTAAGCATTTGTAGTGTAATTTTATTTTGGATGTTATTTGTCGCATCTTTGCCGGTACGATTGTGAAGTAAACATCTGTATTTAAAATTTTAAAGTCCAACTAGCTGTACCCCGCAAACGTTGTTCTGCCATATAAATTTTGCTGTATAGGACGACCCTTATCACCTAGGGGTATAAAAAAAGCCTACGACTTATTCTCAGACCTACCAAATATACACAAAAGAAACACATAAGAATCGGTCAAGCCGTTTCCGAGGAGTTCGATAACAAAACTGTAACACGAGATTTTTATTTATTAGATAGATTTTCAAAAGAGGGGCTCGTGGCTAAGTAAGAGCCGCAACGATCGATCGATTATGGTTAAGCTGCGCTTGCCGCGGTCAGTCTGTAGATGGGTGACCATCATTTCATACCGAGACCCCTCCGTGCCTCGGAGAGCACGTTAAATCGTCGGTCCCGGTTGTCAAATTAAGATCTATGACAGTCGTTACTGGTAGTCAGAGAGGCCTGTAAGTCTGACAACCAGTCATACCACGAGATATTGTGTTACCCAGTTACTGGGTTGTGGAGGTCAGATAGGCAGTCGCTCCATGTAAAATACTGGTATTAAGCTGCATCCGATGTGACTGGAAGCCGACCCCAATGTAATTGGGAAAAGGCTAGGCATATAGATAGATTTTCAAAAGTAATTTGTGTCTAGCCGTACTATCGTTTTTATTCCAAAGTTCATTTTATCTTATGCAAAGTTCTTTATGAAATAATGCGTAATATTGGGACGCATTATAAAAAAAAAGATATTTTCTAGGGACAAGATGCAATCCACAGTTCTTTCGTCCTTGGTCGATGAAGCTCATAGGGAAGTTCTATAAAATGTTTGGAGGAAAATAAAAGGCGCTAGAGAGACTATTTCAACGGAACAATATTGTATGCACATATAGAACGTTTGTTGCTACAGAATTAAAACATTAAGAAAGATCAGTTTGTTTTTAAAATAAAGTACAGTAATGATTAGTTATAGTTTAACGGTTATTACTCACGCGCATACTTCGGGATTGCCCGACTAGTTTCGAACTCGAACGGAGCTCTTATTCATGAGCTGAGCCCGCGGCGATGCCGCGAGTCAAACTCAACAGTACTGATGTACAGTACAGTAATGATGTTTACAAACTAATGATGGGTGCATTTGAAAAAAGAAAAAGAAAACTGTATTTTTTTCGTAGAAGTCACTTTTTCTCATGGTCTGACTACAAACAAGGGTTTTAAAAGATAATACTTAGATATGTCTGATGGAGTTAGTAGTATTAGAAAAGGTTAATTAATCATTCAATAAGCCATTAGCCAAATACTTTAATCTCCTGTAAATATTTTATATTACATGTTTTAAAGTTAAATTAAACTTCTGTCAGTTTTGACAGCCCTGTTAAATCCGCCCCTAACTCAAAATACCAACAATATCGATACCGATATTCACAAAACACAATCGTATCGCTACCACACTAACACAACTACACAACACTAACCAATATTAATGTGAAGGCACAACTCTACGCGTTCGAAATATAAACGCAATTCCAAGGGACATGAACTGATAACATCGATGTTTATTTGAATCGAATCCGATTCGATTTCTACGATTCGATTATTGAGTTGAAGCGGTATTTGCTAAGATATTTATTTTAGTGATCGACTCGACATCGAGTTGAGTGGGTATAATTGCTGGTATTGAAATTGATTGGTGTAAGTCCGGACTGAAGTGTTTACTAAATTATTAATATTATGAGTGGTTAGTTTGGGGCGGAAACGAAACTTTGGCTCGGCGTTAAGTGCAGATGATTTAGAGCTTCGTTTTTATCCGAAAATAGACGGGATATCCTGGAATAAATATAAATTATTTTTAAGGTGACATTTGTAGGCAGAAACTTAGTGACCATGAATTTTGTGAATCTCTTATACCAACTGATCTACTAATGGTAAAGATTGAAAAATGTTTTTTTCTTGAATGTGAAGATAAACGTCGTGGGAAACGTTGGACTTGGTGGTCTAATATCGGCAACCCACAGTGAGCTCGATAGCTGATCAATTCTTGTATCTTCTCTGTACGAGAAGGGGCCTTTGGCGTGCAATAGTTATGGGCTGGTTATTTAATTAATGACTATGTTCCTCATATATCATATAATCTCATAATATAACATAATATATTAATTATTGTTCAACGGTTATTACTCACTTGCATTTTTCGGGATTGCCCGACTAGTTAGTCGTGTCGGTTCGGTCACTTGTAAGTACTGAATTGATTGCAATAACGTCGCCATAAGACGTGTTAAAATATGGAAGAAGAATTCGCGGTGGTGAGCAGAGGTCGAGATGGCTTAGTTGGTCAGAGCGCCTGGAGTATCTATCCGGGAGGCGCAGGTTCGAATCCTGTTCGCGACCGTATTCTTTTTCCATTTAATATTGTAACTTTATATATATATATATACATATATAAGAATATACATTAAACAATATAAAAAAAAGCCGTCTAACGAGAGCCTCTTAAGGTATTGGTCGAGACTGTTCACTATCAGTATGTTGGCCGTCATGGCTATCGGCACAATGATTGCCGAATCCACATCCCACATGTCGAAAACCTCGTGTGCTAAATCAATATACCTATTTGATTTGTTTGTGTTTCTCAGCTTTGTTTATGGAACGTTATTAATAAGATTATTAAGCACCAATGTTGCTCGTAAATTTATTAATGAATTCATACAAATAAATTTCATTCTTAAGTCGAATTAATTTTGATTCTTAATGTTTTTTATACTTAAAATAACATTTATTTGAATTTCTGTTCACCAAAAACATTTTGTAACTTAATATAAAATTATAATTGAATAATGAATGAAACATGAATGTAGGTACTTAGTCTTAATTTAATTATATTCATTTAATTACAGCGATTATAATTTTGTGGTAAATTCTGAGGTACCATTTAATACTTTATACTAAATTAATTACTACCTCATTGGTTTAGAGGTCGCATGTGCGGCTGCTGAGCGTGGGGGATCATGGGTTCGATTCCCAGGTCGGGAAAACGGTTATTGTGTTTGTCTGATAAATAAATTCTCAGCGAGGTGTTCGGAATATTGCCCAGTTCGTACCGGAAATTAACATTTTACCGAATACTTTTGTTTTTATTTGGAATATTCATCAAAGACTCAAACCCACACGATGTTACTCCAACCTTTACAGAGGTCCCGAGATAAAAAAATCGACCGACCTCATGCTATGCAGGCTGCATATATATGCATATAGGTGCTTTAACAACCACTAGACCAATTAATATTTAATCATCTAGAGTTAATATTAAATCATATCACATCACAAAGTTTACAAAACATACACTGAAAGCCAAATTAAATTAGAAAACGGAACAACAATGAGGAACAATAACTCTACGCAGCAATTTTAATGAAATAAACTATACGACATCAGATAAAACGTATTCAAGGCGGTATAGTGGTGCCGACTCTCTTGCAAACCAACTAGGCCAGCACTTTAACATTATTTTACTATCAGTAAAGTATTAAGAGAGAAACGTGACAAATTAAAGAGTATTTGAAGTTAAAGATAAATCTTTGAAACGCATTAACGCCTGCTTAGCGAACTCTAAAGTTATAATATTCAAATGGAAAAAGAATACAAAAGACGTGTTAAAATGTGAAAGAAGAATTCACGGTAGTGAGCAGAGGTTGACATGGCTTAGTGGTCAGAGCGCCTGGAGTATTTACCTATCCAGGAGGCGCAGGTTCGAATCCTGCTCGTGACCGTATTCTTTTTCCAATTTAATATTATAACTTTAGTATTTAATGTGTTGTCGGCACACTCTAAGATGACGCATAAAATTGTTTGTAATTATTTATATTATAAAAAATGTATCTAATAAAAAGTATTAGCATCACGCCTATATAGGCGTAGGGAATATTCCCTGAGGAGTAAATACCGATTTTAACATTTAATTAGTGGTGAAATTATTCCCATCTAACACGCACAACTCCAAATTCTGGTCTGCTACTGAGAATTTCTTGACAGACAAACCCAATAACACTTTACCCGGCCCGAGAAACAAACCGAGAATTTCGTGCTCCATTTTGTTTACGACCATTGTCAGGCGATTAGCAGACGTATCTCTAAATTGTTCACGTCTCATATATTTACTAAACAACATAAAAAATAAACTTAGTAAAAAAATAGCAATACTCAAGTTTATTGAAGTCAGTGCGCATAAGAAACGGCACCAAAGTCTATACACAAACCCCGTAGGGTATACACCTCAATAACTTGGGGCCTATAAGACCCGGGATTAAGCTAACTGGACCGACGGCGATAGGGGTGTTAAGTCTCCGTACATTCAATACAATGAGTAACCCTTTAGAAATCGAGGTTCTATTTTTGGAGGGTTTTATTTGAACCCATACAGTTTTGCAGACTACAGAGAATTGTTTATGGTACTGTTGTTTATAAAATTAAAATGATTACAGTAATACTCCATTTTCAATTCTAAAGTCGAATTGTCATTTGAAGTAATTTTGAACTATATTTTATTGTTCGACCAAAAGCTCTGTTTTATAATGATGCCATGCAATCTGACAAGCGCTAATAATAATCATACGAGGGTCTCCCCGATTACAGAAACCTTTGTAAGTACCTTTTTTAGTGTGGAAAGTCCATCATCGACATTGACTAAAACTACACGGTCCTAATCTAATCTTTACCGAGGTATCAGGTTTCTTGCATCAATCATTTCGACTCCGGCAGGTTATGGTCCGTTGAATGTGTCAACGGAGGCTCCAGGTTTTACGCAGGTTGGTCACAGTTATCCCCAGTATATATAGTATAACAGTAACCCTTGCACTCGCTCTCGGGAGCATAATTATATCTAATCAGGGTCGGAAGCGAGAGATCGCCAGCCCTCAGTTATTTTTTAGGGATCCGTACCTCAAAACGAAAAAATAGATCACTTTGGTGTCCGTCTGTCCGTCTGTCTCAGAACCCTCGGCGCACGAGTTCGACTCGCACTTGACCGGTTTTTATTTATAATGGCCTCTTGCAGAAACCCAGCGGGGTTTGGTCTGCGTAACCGGACAACATTCCAGTTCCACAGGGTGGCGTACTTAGTCCGCCACTTTTTTTGATATATATAAATGATCTCCCTAAAGCAACATCCAATAAAATGGTTCTTTTCGCAGATGACAGTACAGCCATTATAAAATGTAATCACCCTAATAACTATAAAAATGACATCAATTCTTGCATAAATGACATTATTAATTGGCTCAAAAAAAAAAAAACTAATAATTAATTTGAATAAAACAAAAGTCATGCATTTTCATCAACATTGTGAAAACCCACAGTTTGGTATTTCATACAATGGCTATGATATTGAACAAGTACATGAGGCTAAGTTTTTAGGTATAACAATAGATAACCAACTTACATGGAAATCGCATGTTGAAAACCTAGCCAAGAAACTAAGCAAATCCGCATATGCTCTGTTCCAACTCTCAAAGAAAGTCAACAGTCAGGCTCTTTTAACAGCTTACCATGGAATGGTTGCCTCCCTTTTGCGATATGGCATTATTTTCTGGGGGCAATCCACTCATAGGGAACTGGTATTTAGGCTGCAGAAGCGATGCATCAGGTTAATGTGTGGTCTAAAGACAACTGATAGCTGTGTTCCTTATTTCAAATCATTAAAAATGTTGACATTCCCTTCTTTATATATACTAGAAACGGCTATGTTTGTAAAGTGTAACCCACATATATTCCAAAAATATTCAGACAGAAAAATAAAACCTCTACGCACACAATATGTAAATAAATTATGTCAAGTCAAATGTAAGACAGCATTAATGCATAAAAGCCTGTTTGGAATCGCCCCACGAATTTATAATAAAATTCCTAATAATGTCAAAAATATGACTTTATCCAAATTTAAAAAGGCACTGTATGAAATATTAATTATCAAATGCTACTACTCTATTGACGATTTTCTTAATGATTTTTCACTGACTGGCTGATATTATCATATAATCTTATGACATAATTTTGACATAAATTGTAGATAAGTACTAATCTGTTAATTGATTATTATGTATTGACACTGGAAAAAATATTGAAAATAATTTAACTTGACATTTAATTTAACTTTAATATTGTTTGGTATTTTCTTTTTTTAATGACATCTGTTAGTGTATTTTAATTTCTTTTTGGAGTATCGGTACTTTCATTTCTTTAGTATATTCTAACTGTAATTATTAATATAAAAACCATTGTATTATTATTTGCATGCCCATTGACGGCAAAATATGGAGAACTTATATTTTATTGAAACATCTATGTACTTACAACCCATGTTTGCAAAGAAATAAATGATTTGATTTGATTTGAACATCTAAGGTGAGGCAGGCTGATGCCTCCAGCCAGAGCATATTTTAAAATACTACAAACTAAGCAACAGCGCTAAGGGCGTCCCCCGTGGGACACGAGCCTCGGCTTAGGCCTGCCCCCATCTATAGTAAGTACCTAATATACTACTCCCGACTATATTTCGGTCACGGCAGCCTAACTCCACGAAAATTAGCCAAGTACGCAGGAGAGAGTGTACAAGTATCTAATAATAAAAGTTTGTCGATAAAACGTACATTTTAAACCTTAAAAAATACTGCATCATCATTATCCTACTCTACGGTTCGGCTCGGGTAGCAAATGTTTTTCTTCCAAACATCTCTATCAGCCGTTATCTCAGTGGTCACTCATCCGAATTTAATATATATTTACTCATCAACAAAAAGGATACATCCGTACAACATACGTTTAAGACTGTCTGCATAGACTGGTCTCTTAATTCGATTTTCAAATTCGTTTTCCTTATTTGAACACCCGAATACACGCATTACATAATAAAGTGTTCTACAAATTGCGTACGTTCGCGTTCGGTACCAATTCCTTATAACAATAAGTATAACTGGCAGTAAAAAATCCAAATGAGAAAAAATATGACTGTGCTCAATTCACGCAGTTTCAAATCTGTATTCTCTATTTGAAAACCTTTCAAAGATATGCGGCCAATTCACACGTACTCACAATTTATTTGCTTGTTCACAAAGATGTAACAATATTTTTTGCTCATTATTACTAAGCTACTTTAAGTAGGTATTATATTTTTAACACACAATTTATTTACTTGTTCACAAAGATGTACCAACGTTTATTTGCTAATGATCACTAAGCTACTGTAAATGTTTTTTTATTTTTTTTGTAAACAACGTTTGTTTTGAAAGTTGAAAACGATAACAATTCATTGCTTTAAGCTGTATCTATGTGAAAAATATTCCTGTTAGGATTTATTTTCATGGCAACGCGTATAATTACGAAGAAGGGCTCTTTAAAGTAATTTAATATAAGTATAACTGGTAGAAGCGTTTCTGTATAATTTTAAACAAAAAATGAAAACCGCCTTCAAAAATCTACTACACTAAAAAGTTTAAAATAATATCAAAATTTGCTTATAATAAAATCATTTTAAAAGAACAATATATAATAATAATCTGTTAATTTTGGAGTCGGTGCCTGTACTGGGAGAGGGTTATTGTTTTCCTCTCGTTAGTCACTTATGTTCGTTGCGCTGTGGTTATGTTACCGGCCTTTGTATCTGGTTGTAAACCCCATATGCATCAGGCACCGACTCCAAAATTAACAGATTATTATTATATATTGTTCTTTTAAAATGATTTTATTATAAGCAAATTTTGATATTATTTTAAACTTTTTAGTGTAGTAGATTTTTGAAGGCGGTTTTCATTTTTTGTTTAAAATTAATTTATTTTAGTCTTTTTAGTTTTAAGTGTGTTATATATATATTGTATAGGTCATATATAAGTTTGTATACTTCATAAATAAGTTAATTTAGAAATTTAATAATATGGGTAGGCTTTCGAAAGCCGCTAGGACTTAATTACTGCATCGGTGAAATGTTTGTGTACAACAGTGGACACTTCTGCCTACCCCATCGGGCAATACAGGCATGATGCTATGCATGTATTGAGTGGTATGAACTGTACATGAACATGCGATTACAGCAATTGAGAGTGATTTGCTATAATTCATTGAAGAGTTCCATCGTCTTACTTCGAAGATCTTCATCAGATCTTTACTAAATTTAAATGGGGCCACCTCTGGGGACTACTCTTTCAAACAAAGATATCGACGGACATACATAACAAAACATGGTAGCTACTGTAAAACGTTGAGGAGTTCCCTTGACTGTCCTTCGTCTTCATCATCAGACCCCTAATTACAGTCACAACCCATCTAGGTGTAAAGTTCTCATCAATACAAATTAATCAAGCCCAAACACCAGGTAATTGCTGTAAATCTTTAAAGAGTTCCCTCGACTGTCTTTCAGCTCCATCATCAGATCGACTCCACACCTTCATTAAATAGTAGTGCTTTAAAATACTTAATGAAAAAATTAACAAATGCACTTGTCGCCCCTACAATTTTCGAAGGTTTCCCTCGATTTCTCGGGGATGCCATCATCAGATCCTGGTTTCCTTATCATGGTACCACCGTCGAGATATCTTCCTTCCAACAAAAAAAGAATTATCAAAATCGGTTCGTAAACGACGAAGTTATCCCCGAACACACATAAAAAAAAAAAAAAAAAAAAAAAAAAAAATATACGGTCGAATTGAGAAACCTCCTCCTTTTTTGAAGTCGGTTAAAAATGGAATTAAAACTATAATAAGTGTTTACAGTGATGAAACGAGTGGATAGTAACTATCAAGGGTATTTTATTTGTTTATTTTTATTTCATGCACAAATATGAATCACGCCGTTATTCACATTTCACCAATGCTGTCTTGGTCCCATTAAATGGTACGCTCCACAAACTAGGTTTGTCTTTTGAGGGGACAGATATCCAACAGCATAGCTGAAAGACTCCCCCCTGGACACGATCTACCATGGCCGACGTGGAAGTCTATAAACAGACCTCGGACCAAAGTCGGCCAGTGCAAATAAAATAAGTTCAGGTGGGGCTACTCTCCGAAAACAATGGCACATCTGCTAACTTTCCCAGCGTGTCCTACCACCTGTACATGCGAGGATCTATATAACGCCACAGACAATGCCGTTTGTGCCATAAGTACTGGTCTGACAAAACATAAAATGTCATTGATCAACACGATATGAAGAACACCAATGCTGTTTTTAAATCTCACGTGGTGATGAGCCGATTGGGTACTGTTTGAAACTCCTTGTTGCTACTTAGAATTTCCTAACAGAAAATTCCAATAACACCTTGGCGCTACCTAGGAATTGAACAGCGGTCTTCACAATTGTCAACCACGCTTGTGACCACTAGATCAACGAGACTGTAATGTTTATATAAGCATTTTAATAAGTGCACCGTCATAAATATCAAAATGAGATTCACACTCACACACATTGAGACTCACTCCTCACAAAAAAAAAATTGAAGTGAAACACATTATGAGGAGACACGGCATCCTCAGCTTCCAGATGACGCAGATGCTCTCAGAGCACGGATGTTTCTGGAAGCCTACAACGAGTTGTCATCACTGCGACAGCTTCCTCGAGGACACGGCACAGCATACGCTGGAGTTGTGCACTGCTTGGGCCGAGCAGCGCCACGATCTTATCCGGGCACTCGGGTTGGGCGATCTCTCGCTTCCGACAGTGATCACATATGTGATCGGCAGCAAGAACGCATAGGCGCATAGGCGCTGGTGGCGGACCTGGGTATTTAGTTGCGATAAGTTAACGAGAATTAAATTTTAAGGACGCGTCACGTTAAGGTACATTTCGTTACATGAGAGAGAAGAAAAATATGACGTAGAGAGAAAGAGAGCTACATTTTCCGACGTTACAGAAGGAGTAAAAGAGAGCGACTTATACACGATACAAAGCGATGGAATCAGAATATAGTGTTGCGCATGCGCATGTTGTATGTAGGCGTCCGACACTACATATGAACAGCTGAGCTCAGCTTTATTATTGTGTTTTGTTATTGGATTGTGATTTGGAGTGGCTTTTGGTTAAGTAAGAGGCGTACAGATCAATTAATCAAAGTAAAACTGCACTTGACTCGGTCTAACTATGAATGAGTGACCAGCATTTCATATGAGACCCCTCCATTGAACCATCGGTCCCGGTTGTCAAATAAACATCTATGACAGCCGTTACGGGTAGTCAGAGGCCTGAAAGCTGGATTCTGGAAGCCAGATAGGCAGTCGTTTCATGTAAAATAGCGATATTAAATTGCATCCGGTTAGACTGAAAGCTAACCACAACATAGAGAAAGGCGCTAGGAACGACATATTGTGTTATGTGATATTTTTTTACGTAGTTTCACTTCTGTCACATGTACGGTGCTGCACGCAAATCTTTTTAATACATTTCCCTTTAATTCTATTTTTCAAAGAAACATTGAAAAAATAATAGACAAGAACGGGGCTTGAACCCGCGACCTTTGACGTTCCGTGTCATCTCTCTACCAACTGAGCTACCTTGTCGTGTTCAAACCTATTGAATTTTCAATCCTCTTTGTATACGTCTTAAGGAGACGCCTGATGATATTTATCTAGTAATCATTTACAGATTTACTAAACTCAGCGTAAGTGGTAACGCATTACATGGCCTCAACATGTATTAAAAAAATATAATTATATATGATTTATAAAGGATTGGGATGTTGTTCAGCGATTTACAACTGCAAAGTGGTAACGCTGAGTTTAGTAAATCTGTAAATGATTACTAGATAAATATCACCAGGCGTCTCCTTAAGACGTATACAAAGAGGATTGAAAATTCAATAGGTTTGAACACGACAAGGTAGCTCAGTTGGTAGAGTGGTGACACGGAACGTCAAAGGTCGCGGGTTCAAGCCCCGTTCTTGTCTATTATTTTTTCAATGTTTCTTTGAAAAATAGAATTAATATAGGCATTACATGGCCTCAACATGTATTAAAAAAATATAATTATATACATTTCCCTTATTCTACAATGCTATGTTTACTCCACAATGGAGTTTTCATTACAAAAGCGACGCAGGCGGAGTATCTTTCAGCATGAAAAATCTGCAATTCCGAGACGAAAGTATCAAGTACATTAAACATATTAACATTATAACGCTTCGAGAGACAATGCGGTGCATACGTAATCACGTTTTGCGATCGTCGCATTTCTTTGTCAAATGTTCTTTTACTCATATAAGGAATTAGTACTGGAGTAGGTTTAGCCGGCATACTGCTCTCGTCATTGGTATATGATTCCCAATCACACCTTTATACCTCTTACCTATTTGGATACACTGATACATAATAGTGACACAATTTTATGTTTGTGTTTAGTTTTTGTTTTTTTTTTACATATTTAGACCTACGTTTGGCCACCAACTCGCCTGATGGTAAGCAACACTGTGACCGAGGATGGAGCACGTAGATCCAGAATAAATCTATTAACTCTTAAGTAGAGTGGATAGATTTGGGGAGAACGTTAGTTGTGGAGTTCATGCAACTGCCCAGACCCGTCTCCCACAACGGTTGCACCGGATTACTTCCCGAAACACGATTAGGTTTTGGCTTCGTCCATGCCGAGAAGCATGGACGCAGCTTCGGCCGCGGCTGGTGGTAACCAGCCTCCCACCAAAGTTGTGTTGCCTATTTTGCACCACCCAAGGGCCACGTGTAGGGATTCCATTTTAAGGGTGCACTCCTACGGATGCGGGCAACTCAGCCCCAGTTTTAATACTGTTAATGTAATGTCGAGAGCTATTGTTGCTTTAGTGCAAGTTCTTTTGTGCTTGTGTGTTACCTCAACCCCGCGCCAAAAGTGGCCAGCAAATTAATTCGATATTTAGTCACAAGCCGTTTCTCGTCGTTCTGTTGGATTATTCAATTAGATTGAGAGTATGTTTTACACGATTAGTAGAGGGTTTTTTTAGCCGTAGCAGTTGTTTTAGATTTCTATTTATTATATATCTTACTCACACTATCTACATCTATGATGGCATCTATGATGGATTTCTACACATGGAAAAAGGTATGGGTATTTGTTCTTCTTCTCCTTATCGTGTGATTGATGAACAACTAGTGTCAGAGTTTAAACCACCCGTAGACCTCTGACATGGCTTTACAAACCATCGAGAACTGAAGGCTACTATTGAACATTTCAACCAGAAAAACTGAACTGAACAGAATCGAACCCAAACCTCATGCTTAGCACTCGTGCTTGAGATCACTAGACCAACGGGGCAATAATGATTTTATTAGATAAGTATTCCATTTATGATATATGTATTTTGTAAGACTCTCTTTAATCTCTTTTATTATTTAAGATAAATATTGATTTGGCAAAATTAAACTAATACACACTAATATACCAACTTGACAGTCTATTTTCAGTCACGGCAGCCTGTCTCCACGGAGAATATAAACCCAATAACCACTTAATTCACTTTACCCGAGCCAGGAATCACCTGCACCACCGACAGCCACGCTTGCGGCCATTAGACCAATGAGGCCGTCTAATCTAAACCACACACTATGTAGGTTGTACAGAAAATCATAAGAAAAACCTAATTCTAGTGATTGTGAAGTTTTAAATTTTATATAATTGAGGTTTTTTTAAAAAAAAAATTCATGTCGCGTCGCTTAACGGCGTCGCGTTTTCATGAAGTAGGTAATTTCATTAAGAGAGGCTTTAAAATGTCGTATAATAAATATTTAGTTTATATATAAAAAGAGTGCCTCATTGGTCTAGAGGTTCCAAGCTCAACATGACGTCTCGCGTTGGATTCCCGGGTCGGGCAAAGTAGTATTCAGTTTTTCTGAACAGAAATTCCCAGTAGCAGCTCGGAGTTTCGACTTGTGCCCTCTAGATGGGCTGATTGTGCCGCTCCGGGCTGCTACTGAGAATTTCCTAACAGAAAACTCCAATAACACTTTACCCGGCCTGGGAATCGAACCCAAGACCTCATGCTCAGCAGTCGCGCTTGGGACCACTAGACCAACGAGGGAGGCTATCATATTACTTACCTAACAATATCCATTAGGCAAACCTAAGTCTACATCTAAAGCAAAATAATGGTCTACCGTCTTCTGGTGGCAATTCCATCTAACTATCTGGTGACTGCAAATTCAGTATTCTTCCATCTTTCTATTTTTTTTTTTATCCATAATGTAATCTACGTTTGGCCACCAACTCGTCTAATGTTAAATGACGGTGTGGCCGAGGATGGAGCACGTAGATCCAGAAGAAATCTATTCACTCTAAGTAGAGTGGATAGATTTGAGGAGAACGACAGTTGGGGAGTTGATGCAACTGCCCAGGTTCGTCTCCCACAACGGTTGCTCCGGACTACATCCCAAAACACGACTAGGTAGTTTCACGGCATGGCTTCGTCCGGTGGGTGGTAACCAGCCGCGCCCGAAGCCTCCCACCAGAGTTTTGTTGCCTGTTTTGCACCACCCAGGGACAACGTGTAGGGATTCCATTCTAAGGGTGTACTCCTACGGACGCAGGCAACTTAGCCCCCAAAAATTTTAATACAGTCTTCTTTCTGTCTTCCATAATAAGCTCAAATCATCCAAAAACACAGAAACATGACCTCAAAATAAATTAAATCTGGCGGAATAGTTCATAAAGTCGGGAGTACACGAGCGTTGCGTGTAACTTTGTAGACACAGTTTTAATTGCGAACACAATGAGGCATTTCACTGACATTTATGTTAAGTAAAGGCAGGATTACAAGAGTTTATGTTTACAGCAGTTTTATTATGCTGGATATAATTTTACGCAAGATTTTATTTATTTTAATTTGTGGAAAATTAAGGGGTTTTTTTTTTATTTCGTCAAATAGACGAACGCGAATGTGTTGAGTTTATTAATAAAAAAAATGTTTGGTTTCATAGATTTATTCGCTAAATAAAACTAGTACATGAAGCGAAAGTGGATGGAAGAGTCGAGTCAGGTCGACCTCGACGAACTTACCGCAATCAAATTGCGGACGTTCTCAAAAAAGGACAACCATCTAAATCGGCGAGCATGTATGAAGAGGTTAATGAACATAGATGAAGCGAAAGAGGTGTGTCAAAAATACGTTTTTGGTGACAACGGTACGGAAATGGAAATCGATAGTCTCTGCCTACGCCAATGGGAAACAGGCGTGATTGTACGTATGTATGTATGTAATAAATCTTTAAATTTTCATTCAGTTAGTCCATTTCATTCAGAACGCTTTTTCATTTTAAATAACATGCAAACATAAAATTTTAACATAACGTAAATCCTTAATTTAATTAATTAATAGGCTATCACAATATGAAACTATCCAAAATCAATTCAATTAAAAATTATTTTAATATAATTATCAAGTTTATAGAATAGATACTTTGTCTTCCCTTTATTTTCACAATATTCTTTAAGTGAATAAAAACTTTTTTCAGCTAGCCATTTATGTAGTGTTCGTTTAAAGTGAGTCACTGGTAACTCCTTTATATGTGATGGGACTTTATTGAATATTCTTATAAACATAACATCTAGAGCATCCGTTGTAAACTTAAATAGAAGAGATATAGGCCATTCGATAATGACATATAAACAACACATCTCATTTATATCAGGTAGAGTTAGGAAATTAATACACATTATGCGCAAATTACGAGATAGTTTATCCATAGATATTTTACAGCAAGTCTATCTAGCACTCTGCCAATCACTCATACAATACTGCATCAGTATCTGGGGCAGTGCGGGAAAAACTTATATGATTGAAGCTGAAAGAGCACAGAGAGCATTAATAAAGGTAACGCTCAAAAAACCTTTCAGATTTTCAACAGATCTGCTGTATAACCAATTCCAAGTACTTAGAGTTAGACAACTATTTATATTATCAGCTTCTATCAAAACACACAGAACAGTTAAGAACAGAGTTGACTATAGAAAATTAATTAAAAAGAGGATTTATATTATACCAACTCCGGAGGTCACATCCTTGCTTGCCAGACGCTCACCAGCATACTCACTTGTAAATACTTATAATAAAGTCAGCAAACGATGCGATATCAAAGACTGCTCAACTTTTAAAACTAAAACGAAAGTCAAAACTATGTTACTAAATATGGGATACGAAGAAACAGAACAACTAGTCTGATAACCACACACGCAGTCATACTATTGCACACACGCACACGCACGCACGCACACTCACACACACCACACACACACACACCACACACACACACACACATTCACATGCAGAGACAATAATCTGAACCCCGGTCCCATGTTTTCTTTTTATCTTTTATATTATCTTTTATATAATCTTGATTTTACATCTCTTATTACAATTATTTCAAATGCTAACGTACGGATTTATTTTATGTCTTATTGTAAAAATGATACTAGACCCTGAGCCCTGAGATACAGATTCACTGTCTAGTTTGGGGCTCACAGTTTCTACTATTGTACACTTCTTATATATTAAATGTGTCATAGTTTATTTTATACAAGCCTGTAAAACATTACTTTGGACAATAAACTTTTTTTTTTTTTTGTCCAATTCCATTTGTTGACCAATAAGCATTTATGTTAATATGAGAAGTATTGTTTTTTCTAAAATGGATCTACGTTTGACCTCCAACTCGCCTGATGGTAAGACGGTGTGGCTGAGGATTGAGCACGTATATCCAGAAGAAATCAATTCACTCTAGCCTTGAAAATGTCTAGATTATATTTCTCAAGAAACACACTTTTACTTGCGCTGAGATCAGATAGGCCGAGATGTTTTACACCTCGGGTTAATCTTGCTCAAATATCACTTCATAAAAACACCTGTATTTTCCGAAAACTGGCAAACATTTTCTGATAAACACTCACAAACGAGTCAGTCTAATTATTTTCTTTTTCAAATAGGTAGAGTAACTAAAAATTTATAAAGGTTTCAATTTTTGTGGAAAAAGAATACGGTCGTGAGCAGGATTCGAACCTGCGCCTCCTGGATAAATACTCCAGGCACTCTGACCGCTAAGCCATCTCGATCTCTCGAGAGGTCGAGATGGCTTATGTTCAAATCCTGCTCACAGCCGTATTCTTTTTCCACAAAAAGTTACAACTTTAGAGTCACGGATCTTAAAAAAATACGGACGGAGCGTTGCGTACGACAACTGAGAAGCATGCCTCGTCATCCCATTTTGCTTGTCATATACGAGCTAAACGCATACAAATATTTAAAACTCATCCACTCAGCGCCAGTACGCTGCGTGTGTATGTGCGTAATCTATGCTTCGCTTATGATAAGGCAAGGTTACATCCGTATTTTTTTTAGATCCGTGCTTAGAGTCAATGCTTTTCGAAGATCTGTAAAAATATATAAACCCAAAAAATCCTTCATTTTTTCACACACTTATTCTTTAACCAGTGAAAATCCGAACTAGACTCCCTCGCCAAGTCCCTCCTAATCCCTCTAGTACCAATATATCACCCGACCTATGTTTCAGCGTCAGCTAAGAGGCTTTCTCCTCAACATGTTTGACTTTCTCTTGTAATTCCACTTTGGGACTCACATGTTTATGCTACTAAGTGGATCTAGAGCCTGTACTGAGTTTAGTGAAGTTATTTGGCAATTGAGTTAGTCTTAGTATTGTGTGTGATAGCGACGCAATACGAACTGTTGTTAACCGTTTGATGTGTTTGGGGAAAGTCAATGTCCGATAGCGGAGGTCACAGGGTCGCTATGATTAAAGAGAGATTTGACAATAATGATAGAATTATGTCATGGAGTTTATTACTGGTTTCAGAAATTTAATGTATTATTTTATTTTGACTGACATGGTAATTGGTATAAATCTTTGAAACGCATTATCACATGCGTAGTGAACTCGCCTCGTTGCTGTAGTTGTCCCAAGCACGACTACTGAATATGATGTCTCGGGTTCGATTCCCGGGTCGGAGAAAGTGTTATTTGAGTTTTTCTGTTAGGAAATTCTCAATAGCAGCCTGGAGTTTGGAATTGTACCCGGTAGATGGCAATAGGCTCACCACCCATTACATGGGACTTAATAACAGCATTCGTGAAATGTGGGTGTATCTCTGCCTACCCCTTCGGGGAAAACAGGCACGATACTATGTTATGTAGTGAACTTTAAATTTGACTCGCGAAGACTCGAGTCCCATTTATATTTTAGTTGGTAGAGCGCCTGGAGTATTTATCCGGGAGGCGTAGGTTCGAATACTGCTCACGAACATTTTATTTTCCCCAAAAAAATATAACTTTAGAGTTCGCTAAGCATGCGTAAATTCTTTTCAAAGATTTATCTGTATTTTTTAAGGTAATTGCATCTGTACGACATTGTATTGTGCAAAGTTAGTCGTGTCGGTTCGGTTTCTATAAAGGGACTGAATAGATAGCAATGACTTCACCAAAAGACGTATTAAAACATGTGGAAAAGGAATTCACGATAGTGAGCAGAGGTCAAGCTGGCTTCGAGGTCAGAGCGCCTGGAGTATTTATCCGGGAGACGCAGTTTCGAATCCTGCTCACGACCGTATTCGATTTCCACAATAAATTATAACTTTATAACCTTAGTTTTAAATTGATAATTGACATAAGGAAATATAAGTTTTATTTGTAAAAATGTAAAATATAACCTTCTTATTCTATATTTACATACCATAATGTGGTTGGATGTATGGAACTATTACAATTACGTAATTATCTCATGTATTAAGGCGTTAAGATACCCCAAACTGCAACTTAGTCATTTCTTTGGATGCATACTTCTCCTAAACGGATGAACCAAATATTAAAAAACATGATATTTTTGATCTATTAAACTACAAAATGTTTATAGATAATAAATCCAAAGTTACCTATGATTCACGTAACAACAGCCGCAACAGACAGTTTAATATGCACAACAGAGTCGCTTAGACGAAAATGCGCATAGCGACCACCCATCTATATATTGATCCCACTAGGCGTTTATCAACAATCACTTCAATTGCAAAAAAAATGATAAGTCTATATTTGACCCTTTCCGTAATCAAGTACAATATAAAAACATGGTCTACAAGGTCTCGTCTGCCAAGTTGGTAATTAAACATTTCAGTAATGACTAAGTTAATAAAGTAAGTCAATTATGCGTTGTCATGCTCAGCCATCTATCCGAGCTAAGCTCCATCGCCATTGACACTAAGCCCGTCCTCACTGTAATGTGATTAAAATAGACCGATTTTAAGTTCAGAAACAGCAAAACAGCCAGCTATCGCCAAAGTCAAAGTCAAAGCATTTATTTATTTATTTATTTGCTCTCATGCACATCACACATTTTACAATAATTAACTGTCGGTTTTTGTACATGAACCCTGTCAGGGCACTGCAAATCACAATTTTGGTTTGCTGTTGAGATTATGAAACAGTACCTAATACTCGTAATTAACACAATACATTTTAGAAATAAAATAAAATAAAAAATACATGTCTAGAATTAGTTATGATGTCCAATTAACAATAATAAACAGTAAACAATAAACAATAACACACCCGATAACACACATATGGTCATATTTGGTCAGATTGCAGTAGTCGGTAGGTAGTAAAAAGAAGAATATAATAACAATTTTTACAGAATAGGTAATAGGTAGTGCTTTACAAACGTGTCATGTCAAGTTATAAATTAAATTGCAATAAGGTATGTCATTTTACAATAAAAATAAAAATAAAATAAAAAGATTAGTTTATGTCACTGGAATAAACTATATTATTTTTATGGCCTTGATCCTAGGCCGGATCTAACAAAAAGAAAAAGTTATGAGCTAAGTAGGTACCTACATCTATAAAGTTTTATCCGTCATGAATTCGTCTACAGTGTAATAACATTTCCCTATTAAAAGTAATCTTAGATATGATATATAGAATATGCTATAGAATGAGTTTGTATTCTCGTCATCTTTTATGTAATTCGGTAATTTATTATAAATTGTCGCGATTCTATAGTTGGGGCTATTTTTCATTATTTTTAATTTTGGTGACGGTGTAATTAACTTATTTTTGTTTCTTCGGTTATAATTTTGGTTTGCTTCTATGTTTGATCGAAAGTAATCTCTATGTTGTTGCACGAACGTAACTACTTGTAGTATGTAAAGGGATGGTAATGTTATTATTTTATTTTTTATGAAATGTGGTTTACAACTTTCCCATGGCTTAATATTCATAAGGATGCGTATACATTTCTTTTGCATGATGAAAATATCATGGAAATCAGTACTTTCACCCCACAATATTATGCCATAGTTAAACCATGCATAGGCATAGGCATAGTAAGTTGAGAGCGCCGTCTCATAGTTTGTGTTGTTTTTTAATTTGCCTAATGCGTATATAAACTTTGATAACTTAGTCTTAAGATTTTCGATATGTTTTTTCCATGTTAGGTTATTGTCTAATGTTAAACCAAGAAGCGTTATATCGTCTCTTTCTGGGATATTTAATTTATTACTGAGGTTACTTATATTTAGCGGCTTTCTTTGGTATGTTCTAAATTGTAGTAGGTTACTTTTGTGAGCATTTATTTGTAGGTTGTGCTTCTCTAGCCACGATTTAACTATTTCATAAGTGTTTTCTATGTTGGTCAAAGTTTATTTCGATTAGTCCATTCACAGGCACTTTTGAAAAGTCAAAAAAAAAACTAGTTGCCACGTTCCAAAGTGTAGATTCCTGTGGAGAAGAACGGGCAAGAAACTCCACGGTTACTCTTTTTCATCAAACAATTACAATATTCTTGGTACAGTCTATGGGGTATTTATTTATAAAAGCAATAAAAATAACCTTTTAAAGCACTTATGATCTACGTTACATAGTATATTCATATCCACCAAAATTATAAAATGGAAATCACAATTTCGAATATCGCAATATTTATTTTAATTTTACTGTGTGAAAAAAAAAACGTTCTTTACTTGATCTCGTGAGGGTAGGTCACCGGCATCAAAGGATTCCCGGAAACCTTGTGCAGAGTTTCAAATTCACATTATAAATTAAAAGTTAAACAGATCCAAGAGGAAACGGGTTCAGTAGGTCAGATCTCGTTTTTTATTGTATGCATTTTAGATAAACAACCTAACACGTAGATTTTTAGCCTCTGCGTTTGTGTGCTAATCGGCGCATTTATAGATTTTCTTTTATTTTGAGACAAACTGTTGCTCGTTTTCCAAGCATAGAAATACAATGCTGAGTGTACGACATTACGTACACTAAGCATAGGATCAAGACAACATAGCATCACAGCATCACGCCTCTATTCCCCGAAGGGGTAGGCAGAGGTGTACACAGTTGTACACCCACGTTTCCCCAATGCAGTTATTAAGTCCCATGTAATAGGCGGTGAGCCTATTGCCATCTACCTGGCACAATTGCAAACTCCGGGCCGCTACTGAGAATCTTTTAAAATATAAATTTAATAACATCCGACCCGGCACTTTTCCCGACCTGGGAATCGAACCCCAGACCTCATGCTCAGCAGTCGCGCTTTTGGGACCACTAGACCAACGAGGCAGTCAAAACAACGCATTCACCATTTTGGCGCGGCTTGCTTGCAATTTGCATTTTTATTTTACTTTTCCTTAGGTACTTATCCTATTGATTTGTAATGAGTTTCACCTGTATATATAACTATCCTATAAATGTTCCTTTGCCGGGCAAGGGCCTCTTCTCATACTGACAACGCACGAGCATTCGTCACCTAGCTCTGCACCTAGCTAGCTCACTGCGGGTTGACGATTTCAAACCATTAAGTCTAAGTTTCCTCACGATGTTTTCCTTCACCGTGTCTGTGATCTCTTTGATTAACTGAAAAAGTAGAGTCCATAGAGTCACCTTTTTCAATTTGGCCAATGTCTAACCACAGTCACTCTGACCTAGACTAGAGTCAAGAAAACCCTTTAACCCCCCCCCCCCCAAATGTATTCTCTTGACCTACTTAAATTAATATACATTTCCTTTCCAACCGTTTCCAATGAGCCGCTGCCAATTCAATCGCTATGCTAATGACGCCGCCGTCAATCGGACCTAGCAAACAAAGATGGCGGTCGAGAGACTTGTTACAGCACTCATGCATTCTGCAAGTACACTTAATACTAGTGTTGGGCATTAGTTCTTTTGTTCGAATATCGATACTGATCTTTTAAATACGTTACGGAAAAAATTATCGCGTCGATAGATTGACGTCGACTTGTTTCTACCTGCAGTATTTCTACGTTGTTTTTGTCTTTCGAATTTACCTCGACTGCTAATATAGGCCATTATATGTATTATCTAATTAATAATACCACTGTTAAATCATAAATAATTAAATTTCTTACTCAATCCTCATATGAATTATTGATATTATAGCATCATTTATTTGCTGCAAAAAGCGAATAGCATAGATAGTGGATACAACACTATTCTACGCCCTTTATTCGCGTATTCCTGAACTAAGTTGATAAAAATTAAAAATCCCTATAGAAAACTTAAGCTTATTTTCATTTATTTTTCTAAAGTTATATGTATGTATAGGAAGTCTGAAGCTTAAATTTGAAATTACACAGAATGATTTAATTTTCATTTCTGCAAATTCAAAGTTCTGCCATTTGCAAAGAATTTGCATTTATATAATTCAAGCACCTAGGAATTGCTTCTCTGAAATCATAAGGTTTTTTCCACCACTTAGGACAACAGTTTTGATATTTCCAATATACTTACTCGTATTTTGTAGATTGAGTATATTTTAAGTTAAAGAGATTACAATTTCTTATAGGAAAATTTGATCTACGGCCAGGAACCTCAACGAAACCATTCCAAGAATCTTGTCGAACAACCATTTTATTACTTAATAAGGTTTTTAATTGATTGAAAATTCACAGATTTAAGCCATCATTCATTGACAAATTGTTCCTTTTGGAAAAGGAACAATTAAATGCCACTTTAAATCCCAATTTAACGTTTATTTTCTGCATTGAGATTTTCCAATTACTTCTTGATGGATGCGAAAGCTTGTATATACGTAGTACGAGTCATTCAGTGAAATGGATCAGTACAGATAAATCTAGAACTATTATAGATAGGAAAAAATCGTTTTAAGGAATCATGTCTTCGATATTTGAGATATAAATATTACGTTCAAAAACACTGGACACAATTACAATGGATCATTTCTTTAAAACTCAATTATATATATTAAAAGAAACATGCATCGCCTTCAATGGAATGGTGAAAACAATACATAAACATACGAACGCAGCAATCGTGGGTCATTTGGTGTTAGTTATTGAAGAGTTCCACTGTTTATTTCCAAAGATCTCCATCAGATCCTAATATATTATAAACTAAAAATTTCCCTGAAAAATATGTATTTTTTTATTCTGCCTAGCCTTTTCCCAATTACATTGGGATCGGCTTCCAGTCAAACCGTATGCAACTTAATACTAGTATTTTACATGGAGCGACTGCCTATCTGACCTCCACAACCCAATAACTGGGTAATACGATATCCCGTGGTATGACTGGTTGTCAGACTTTCAGGCCTCTGACTACCCGTAACGGTTGTCATAGATCTTAATTTGACAAACGGGACCGACGGCTTAACGTGCTCTCCGAGGCACGGAGGGGTCTCGGTATGAAATTATGGTCACCCATCCACAGACCGACCGCGGCAAGCGCAGCTTAACCTTGATCGATCGATCTGTGCGGCTGTACTTAGCCACGAGCCCCTCTGAAAAATATGTATTTAAATAACAAAAACCCCATATAAATCGGATCAGTAGTTTTTGAGAAAATCGCGGACATTAAAACATAATTATACACATATATAAGTACATACATACATATGGGTCGACTATACAACGTTCTTTTTTATTGACGGTTAAGAAGTCGGTAAATGATAGAAAGTTTATGGAAATTGTCATTCAAATACAGTTTTTTTTTTTACCAATGCTGCTATGAATACAGTTGTTATTCCTCGGCCCTGGTATAGGTTAACGGAGGACCGTGTCGGTCGATAGAAGTTCGGTACAACATTAATAATGGATTTCCTTTTTTAGGGTTCCGTAGTCAACAACGTCGGTATGTCCATTTGACATGGGTTTACGGTTGACTCGCTAATTACCAGACACTATAGTTATATAATGATTATCAAGATCAACTTTGTACTTTCGCGAGTATAAAAATTATGCTGACGATGAGTTAAATAAACCATTGAAAAAAATAATCTTGTAAATCACGCACTAGACCAGTTTTCATGAAAAAAACCGATCAAGTGCGAATCGAACTCGTGCACCGAGGGTTCCTACCTACCCATTATACCGTCTGTCTGTGTGTCACCACCGATTTTCTCAGGAATGGGTGGACCTAGCATGTGGAATTTATACTAGATACTGAGGTCTATAGTACCTATTACGTGTATAAAAATCAAGGTCCTGAATCAACACGATATGGGCAAATTTAGATTTTCGCGAAAACTTGTAAGTACCAAAATTTACCAAAATTATCAACTTTTTTATTTTTTGGAATTTTACCTTCTTTTATGCTGTAAGACCTTGCTTTTTGCCATATTATCGTGATTCTACGTTATTTTATAGAACTAATAGGGACTATAAACCTCAGTATCGGGTATAAATTTCAACTTGCTACGTCCACCCGTTCCAGAGAAAATCGGTGTGACACACGGACAGACAAACGGACAAGAAAGAGATCTTATAAGGGATTCTTTTTTTACCTTTTGAGGTACGGAACTCAAAAAAATAAAATTTTCAGAATTTGTGGTGATCGAGTGGTTTCAAGCTTCTTAAGCCACCTGGTTGCGGTTGAAAACTGGCAGTTATCAATGTGATTTATTTAATGTCACCTATCCTACATCATATATGCCTGCTATCAGTATTATTTAATCACAGAAAGACGACTAAGAAAAGCTCGTAATTATTTAAATTTATAAAGTCCAATGTGGTTACTCTTGAAAGTAATACCAATTCCAATCGAATTCCAATATTAAATACATTTACCTACAATATCATCATAATCATATTATCCCGAATCTATAATTATTTTTTAGACATTTTGGCATTTAAAAGTACGAACTGACATATTTTCAATGTCAATCGATTGGAATTATTTTCAAGAGTAAGCCTGCAGGTTGGACTATATAAATTAAAATCGCCAATCCGCAGTGACCTTGCGTGGTGATCAATGCTCGTACCTTCTCCGTATGATATGAGGCCCTTGCTTTACCGTGGCACAGTTATGGGCTTGATCAGTTGTGTTATTTAATGAAATATTATTGTTGAATGTAAACAATGTTAAGAAATCTGTCATAGTGAACCAAATATTCTCCATATAGCCTAAAAAAAGATCTTTGGGAAACCTAAAAAGTTACACTGTTATTCTTTGTAACAAAATCACAAAAACTTAAAAAGAAACTGGAATCCTGAAAAGCTTTTTATCGTCTGTTTATCTTAAAGTATTTATTGTAAGCACGTAGGTTATACTTACGACATTATTGTATATCTTTTTTATTCAATATTTTGAACCTTCGTCAAACAGATAATGCCATCTAACAGAAAACTCACTTTCAATGACTTTCTTCCCAATATTTATATAATACAGGGTAGTAATTTGAAATGAGGTAACAAGGTCAGCTACCTGAACCATTCTGGATGGAAAAATATACTTAGGATTACATTTTTTTTTTTTTGAAATGGCCTCTTGCAGAAACCCAGAGGGGTTTTGTCTGCGTAACCGGACAATATCTAAGGCGAGGCAGTTTGATGCCTCCAGCCAGAGCATATTTTAAGATACTTCAAACTAAGCAACAGCGCTAAGGGCGTCCCCTGCGGGACACGAACCTCGGTTTAGGGCTTTGCTGGGGGGATAACTAGGGACTAGCTGGGTCATATCAGTTTCCTTATTATTAAGGGACGAATTTAAAGGTACTAGCTCGGCGCGGGCCGGCTCGAGCAAGGGTTAGGGCGGACATGATGAGACATTTCGCGACGGACGCGGACCTCGCCGTTGAGGTCTATAACGAGGCGGTCGAGCGCGTCGGAGTGTGCTTGTGAATTACTTAGGATTACATCCTTAACTTTTAAAGTTAATAGCATTTACGGATTTTGAAAAACTTGTACGTCTCTGAAGAATTTTCGCCAAACAAAATGATGATGCCAATCGACCTAGGTTCATATAAGGATTAAAGGACTATTACACTAACCGTTTCAGTAAGAACTGGTTCGTATAATAGAAAAGTTGGAAAACACATCACAATACAAAAAGTAGCAACGCAACTTCTACAAACAATTTTAGTCGGTTCGGTCACCTATATAGGTACTGAATTGATAGCAATGGCGTCGCCAAAAAAAGACGTGTTAAAATATGGATGAAGAACTTGCGGTGGTGAGCAGAGGTTGAGATGGCTTAGTGGTCAGAGCGCCTGGAGTATTTATCCGGGAGGCGCAATTTCGAATCCTGCTCACGATCATATTATTTTTCCTCAAATAATTATAACCTTATAATCTTATTAGATTGATTATGGACATAAGGAAATGTACATTTTATTTGTAAAAAGTTAACTTCCTATTCTATATTTACATACCATAATGTGGTTGGATGTATGGAACTATTATAATTACGTAATTATCTCATGTATTAAGGCGTTAAGATACCCCAAACTGCAACTTAGTCATTTCTTTGAATGCTTACTTCTCCTAAACGGTTGAACCAAAAATTAAAAAAGACATGATCGTTTTGACCTATTAAACTACAAAAAAAAAATGTTTAGAGTGAGAGAGGTTCGAATCCTATTCGCGATCGTATTCTTTTTCCATTTAATAAACTTTAGAGTTCGCTAAGCTTGCGTTAATGCTTTTCAAAGATTTGTCTTGAGTTTTAGTAATGTTTTTTTATTATTAATGATTTATACAAATAAATCTTCCAAACACATTATCACATGCATAGCGAACTCTAAATTGATGCATTTCATACAGTTGGACTCATTATTACTTGTAGGTAATCCAGAAACACACTTAATAACAATGATAATTCATTATTACTTTGTTGAAATCTGGCCAAAAATTATACCGAACTATCATCAGCTTGTATCTTAAAATCTCTCTCACTCTATATATCTCAATAGATTTTGGAATTGCATCAGTTTAGCACTCTTGAAAATAATTCCGCTCAATCGACATAAGAAATATGTCAGTTCGTACTTTTAAATGCCAAATTGTTTAAAAAATAATTATACATTCGGGATAATATGAAGACAACATGGTTTAAAATTGAGGCAACTGTAATGTAGGTATTTTTTTTTTTAAATATTACCGTTGTTTTATGGCGGCTATTTTATATTGGAATTGGATTGGAATAGGTATTAGTTTCAAGAGTAACCCCACAGTTTTCAAATTAAAACAGCCACTTGCCAAACATGAATACAATAAAAAAGAAAGTAGTCACTGGCTGGAGCTTAAATACTCTTTGCTTTGACTTCGCGAAATTGGTGCAATTTGACGTTATTTCATAAAATACATCTCTTTCTAAAAGCCTTTAGATTGCTGCGTTCCAAAACTAGCTTTAAACAAGGCATAGCATCATGCCTGTATTCCCCGAAGGAGTAAGCAGAGGTGTATGCAGTTGTACACCCACATTTCACCAATGCTGTTATTAACTCCCAATTCCAAATTCCAAACTCTAGACTGCTACTGACAATTTTCTAACAGAAAAATTCAATAACACTTTGCCCGACCCGGGAATCAAACCCGAAACCTCATGCTCAGCAGTCACGTTTGGGATCACTAGACCAACGTGGCAGTCGTCAAAACTAGTTTTTATCTCTTAGAAATTATATTCTTATCAGTATTTTATTAAATGTTGCACTTATCCCACATTTATGTAGAAGCACAGTACGTCTTTTCCCTTTATACATCTCTATCAGCCTTCATATCAGCCGGTACTCCTTTTCTAGATATGATGATTAATTCTCATTCTTTCTCTATAAGAAAAAATAACCTTGTCTTGCAGTGGAACAGTCACGTATGGATTACTATTTTTCAAAGAAACATTGAAAAAATAATAGTAAAGAACGGGGCTTGAACCCGCGACCTTTGACGTTTCCGGTCATCACTCTACCAACTGAGCTACCTTGTCGTGTTCTAATTCCATTGAATTTTTTAATCCTCTTTGTATTCGTCTTAAGGAGACGCCTGGCGATATTTATCTAGCAATCATTTACAGATCTACTAATATAGGCATTACATGGCCTCAACATGTATAAAAATGTAATTATATATGAGTCACGTACGGGTATTTATACTATAAGAGAGAAGTGCTATGAAGTATGAAGATAAATTAATTGATCAACAATTTGCTACGTTCGCGTAGTACGCTACGTGGTGCTACGAGGTAGCTACGCTGTAGTCACGTTCGATAATAGTGTTATGGATCTTTAGTAACGTTCATGTTTATTACATTACTTTGCTGAGAAAAACAAGTTATGTACGAAGTTGAGAGGAATTGTTGGTTAAATGTTTTTTTTTAATAATTTTAAATAGAAAAAGTATACGGTCGTGAGCAGGATTCGAACCTACGCCTCCCGGATAAATACTCCTACTCGCGACCGTATTCTTTTTCCATTAAATATAATAACTTTAGAGTTCGCTAAGCATGCGTTAATGCTTTTTAAAGATTTATCTTGATATATTAAGGTAATTGCATTCTTTACGACATTGCATTAACTGCAAAGTTAGTCGTGTCGGTTCGGTCACCTGTATAGGGACTGAATTGATAGCAATAACGTCACCATAAGACGTGTTAAAATATGGAAGAAGATTTCGCGGTGGTGAGCAGAGGTCAAGATGGCTTAGTGGTCAGAGCGCTTGGAGTATTCATCCGGGAGGCGCAGGTTCGAATCCTGCTCGAGACCGTATTTTTTTTCCATTTAATATAATAACTTTAGAGTTCGCTAAGCATGCGTTAATGCTTTTCAAAGATTTATCTTGAATCTAAATATTTCTTAACTTTTGGACTAAAATCTCATTTCTCTTAAAAAACTGAAATTGCGTCGACAGTAACAGAAATAGCATTTATTTATCCACTTACAATGAGATTTATCGCCAGTGATTGCAGGACAGGATGGCAGGAAAAAGTGTTACAACCTCGGGAAATTCGTTTTCCCCCACTACACGGTGCCAAAATGGTTTTCCCTAAAACATAACTTTGTTTCCCTCTTATAAACACTTTTGTATGGCACTTTTCTTTGCCCCTCAAAGGCTGTGTAAGTAGTCAGGAAATATACAAAATGAGAAGAATGAATATAAATATAAATTTACTCATCGGTATTGCAATTTCATTTAACCTACTATGAATTTTTTTTAAACAGTGTTATATATATGACCTGTGAAATTTACTCGGGTATTGCAATTGCATTTAACCTTAAAGTTATTATATTAAATGGAAAAAGAATACGGTCGCGAACAGGATTCGAACCTGCGCCTCCCGAATAAATACTCCAGGTGCTCTGACCACTAAGCCATCTCGACCTCTGCTCACCATCGCAAATTCTTCCTCCATATTTTAACACATCTTTTGGCGACGTCAATGCTATCAATTCAGTCCCTATACGGGTGACCGTATTCTTTTTCCATTTAATATAATAACTTTAGAGTTCGCTAAGCATGCGTTAATGCTTTTCTAAGATTTAGCTTGGATTCATTTAACCTTCTTTGTATTATTTTAAAATAAAGGTATAAATATGGCCTGTGAAATTCCAATTTATTAAAGTTGATAGGATAAACAATACATACTTGTAAAAAAAAATTACATGACATTTTTTTAAAATATATTTCCGTCGATATAAAATATGAAATTTAATTTGCATTATTGCTTATCAAGACAGGATGGCAGTCAAACGCAAGGCTATAACTAATAAAAAAAAATAAGAAATTCCAATAATACACGCGATTAATCCGGTTAAAAGTTGTTTTATTATAATCTCTAGATTTTTTTTTACAGGTTAAATGACGATATATTTTTTCCGAAAATGTCTAAATAGCCACTGATATCAGATAATAGCAGGGTATTTAAAACATAAACAATAAAAAAAAACAATGCTTACAATATTGTAACTGCCACCAAAATACAGCTAATAGAAAAGAGATTTTTTAATATCTTAAATTGACCTCTAGAAGTTATAATGGCGCTTCAACCATTTTACCTTTCTACTGTCCCTACACTAATATAAATTAACGTAACAAATATCTCAAGATAAATCTTTGAAAAGCATTAACGCATGCTTAGCGATGTCTAAAGTTATTATATTAAATGGAAAAAGAATACGGTCGCG
Source organism: Xylocampa areola (assembly GCA_935421205.1). Classification (NCBI taxonomy): domain Eukaryota; kingdom Metazoa; phylum Arthropoda; class Insecta; order Lepidoptera; family Noctuidae; genus Xylocampa; species Xylocampa areola. Next base: position 4,045,719 of record OW285219.1, on the reverse strand, counting down.
AACAGGATTCGAACCTGCGCCTTCCGGATGAATACTCCAGGCGGTCTGACCGCTAACCCATCTCGACCTCTGCTCACCACCGCGAATTCTTCTTCCATATTTTAACAAAAATAATAATTATCGCAAGAAACAATAAACAAATAATAAACAAAATCAACCCACGAGGAAAATAAAACAATTACTACGATCATCAAGTCCTTGGCGTCTTGAGTGCTTCACGAGAAATTTGAGTCAAGACATTCTTACAAAACATCTATGCCTAAGTGTTTCTGAAAGCCTACTATTCAAAACGTTGAGTGTTCTCAACAAACACTCATTATGAGTACATACATGTTAAGCATATATGTATGTTGATTTTGCCTGCTTGATCTAGTGGTTGCAAGCGCAGCTGCTGAGGGTGAGGTGCTGGGTTCGATTCCCAGATCGGGCAAAGTATTATTGCGTTTTATAATTAGGGAATTCTCAGTAGCAGCTGCTATATATGCTGCACCAACCCCAAATAAATTGGAATAAGGGCAGGGGGATGAAATAGTAAAACAAATCTCTTACACAATATATAAGGAAATCCAATATCGTGTAAGTGAAGTTCAGTCGAGAACAAGACAGACAAAACTTTAGGCTCGTGTTACACTCAAGTAACTTAGCTGCTGCGCGCTCTGACTGACGTTAAGTTTTTGACTATTGATATATCGAACATAGTGGATAGGAAATAGTTTTAAGTACATAGTTTTAAAGTGTCGAGAAGTTTTGTCGATAGATTTGTCCTTGTTACATTTTTTTTTTTTTTTTTTAAACGTTGCCCCACTCTATGAATTTCTTCCTGTATCGTGAGTGCGTTTACAGACATATAATCTCACAAGCACACACACACCCAGACCCGGAGCAATTATCTATAGAATTGCTACCAAGTTACACAAAACAAGGCTGTCGGAACAGTCAAATGGTAAAATTTGAATAGAAAATTCCTCGAAGACTGTCTCGTTGGTCTAGTGGTCCCAAGCGCGACTGCTGAGCTTGAGGTCTTGTCCGGGTCAGGCAAAGTGTTTTATAAGGTTTTCTGTTAGGAACAAGTATGTACAGCTCTGCCTGCCCCTTCAAGGAATACAGGCGGGATGCTATGATATGTTATAAAAAAAACCTTTTTTTATCTATTATATTTTTATTGCTGCATCCGTAATAAATTCGGTTTAAATTTAAACGGTGAGTCACAAAAAATATTTTCTGTTGGCCATGATTCGTCTATGATAGATTCAACGGCAAATGACGAAGATAAAATAAAGTATATGATGTCACAAACAGTAGACAATAGGTAACACCCATTTATGCTTTAAAGTTTAAACCACATGTCTTACAAAAATAAGTCTTTTCAAACCGTTGTATTGTATATAAACGTAGATATCTTTACCTTCTTCGAAAATCAGACGAAAGGTCTACGTCATAATATTATTTCTTCCGTGACCCTAAAGTCGAAATCTTCTGATGACGTATTGTCGTTCCCACGCTCCAGAGACAAAATGAAAAAAATTGAGACGAAATAAAAAGTCTCTCTCAATTTCCAATCCACGTTTAAATTAGACACAGATTGAATTAAATATTCATCTGGGAGTTCTCTTTTATTGAGATGCTAAATAGTGAAAGATTTCACACTTTTGATTCGAGTCTATATTGAAGTTTGCGAACTAAAATTGTATAATTTTTTATTTGAAAATGAAGTATAAGTCTATTCACTATTAAGTAGAGTGGATAGATTTTGGGAGAACGATAGTTGGGGAGTGGATGCAACTGCCCAGACCCGTCTCCCATAACGGTTGCACCGGACTACATCCCGAAACACGACTAGGTTGCTTCATGGCATAGCTTCGTCCGGTGGGTGGTAACCAGCGGCGGCCAAATCCTCCCACCAGAGTTGTATTGCCTGTTTTGGACCACCCAGGGGCCACGTGTAGGGATTCCATTTAAAGGGTGCACTCATACATTTAGAATAAACAAGCTTCTTCTAGGTTACGTTAGTAACATATTTGAGTTATTGGTAAGATTGTGGTAAAGACGCAATATAACAAAATAAAAATCCTACTGTCGCTTTGAATTTAAAATCCTTAGAAAAATATTATCATTGTCAAACACGTGTAAAAGTGTACATGGCCCGCGGGTCAGGGGTTGGTAACCACTGGATTAGGTACGTTTATAACTTTTTAATACTATTATTTGATTTTGTATCGGGTTTGTATTGACATGTATAACTTATTTTCTTGTAATAATATTGATTTTTATACTTAACCCAATAAATTGATTTTCGTTGCATGTTGCATTTATGTCTCTTCTGATGAAGTATGACGGATTATAATGATTTACTTTGACAACTTAGCGTACATCAATTTTTTTTATTTTTTATTATTATTGTAATAAAACAACTTAAATATTAATCGCGTGTATTATTGATTTTTTGTTTTTCCTGCGGTTTCGAACACTTTTCAGGGCTCGTGGGTGCAGGATTCGTCCTACGACCACATACAAAAAACCAAAGCAAAAAACCAATAATACACGCGATTAATGCGGTTAATTGTTGTTTTATAATAATAATTTTATGACCTTGGATTATCCTTAATAAAAAATATTGATTAAATACAGGAATGTATATATTTGTTTATTTAGGTCTTTAATATTGCTCTTAAAATTAGGTATTTTTAAAGCTTTTTCCGTACTTAATTATTGAAAGTAAAATGATTGATCTAGAATTTCTATCAAAGAGTATTAAATAAAACTCAACTACCCACTAACCTGTGGCGTAAAGTTGGGTGCGTGTAAAGGGTTGCAGATGGGCGGCGCCGCGGTGCTTCCATAATGCTGCTGGTACGATGACGTCAGAATCTTCTTGTGCGCCGACGCATGGGCGCGATACGCACTCACACTCAATTTCATTATTTACTACAAATATAAACAACTTTAAACTTTAACACTTTGATATTTAGGACGACTTTTAACTGTATATGTGTATAGCATTTATTTTATTTTAGTTTCGTATATTAAGCACTTCTTTGGATAAAAATATGATTGTAACACAGTCACTTAGACGTTCTATTGTATAACAAATATATTTCTTTATGAATCTCTAAACACAACCGATCTTCTGGACTGGAACATTCTCTCATCTGTAACAAAAGAAAATAGTATTTTAGGATTTAGTAACATTCGATACCCTATAGTGAGTAAAGGTGATTGATAACACACATGACTTACAAAATCACTTCTATTCAACATAACATAGAATGTACCGATGGTGCGGTTGGAGCAGTGGTCGAGAAACCGGCTGCTGCGTCGCTCGGCGCAGGTTCGATTCCTGCACGGAGCAAATATTTGTATGATCTACAGATAATTGATCGGGGTATGTGTGTGCATGTGTGATTATGTGTTTGTAAACGCACCCACGATACAGGAAGTAATTGCTAGAGCGGGGCAAGGCTTTTATAAAAAAAAAAAACAAAAAAAAAACTATATTCTCAAGGATTTGGCAAAGGTGAGTTATTGCTAACTGTTGAGCATAAACATCATCAGGTCATGGTCTCGGGTTTGATTCCAGGGTCGGGTAAAGGGTTATTGAGTATTTCTGATAGGAAATTCTCAATAGCAACAGTAGAGTTTGTAATCGTGCCCGGTAGATGGCAATAGGCTCTTCACCTATTTCATGGGACTTCATTACAGCATTGCTGAAATGTGGGTATACAATTGTGTAGACCTCTGCCTACCCCCTCAGGGAATACTGGAGTGATGCTCTGTATATATGTATGAATTATTGGATACCCGCGTTACAACGATCAAATATACCGTTATTACATCCTCAGATTGCCTCGCTGGTCTAGTAGTCACAAGCACGGCTGCTTAACGGTCCTGGGTTCGATTCATGGTCGGGCAAAGTGTGATTGGGTTTTCTGTTAGGAAATTCTCAGTAGCAGCCCAGAGTAAGGCAGTTGTTGTGTGAAACCGTGCTTTGGAGAGCACGTAAGTGAATATAAAAAATAATAACTTTTACAACAGGATTAATCGCGATGAATTTTGTTTTTCCTGAAGTTCTATAACTTGCAACGTTCGCGAATACCTAACCTGCTTAACCCAGGAATGAAATCTAAGACGTCTTACGTCACCGAGCTTTTACTAAATAAATTAGGCATTATTCAACAAAACAGGTAGGCATATCTAAAGTCACAAAAAATGGGCGAATAGTGCACACTTCTGCCGAACTCCTTGAAGTTAACAGGCTTAAATCAAATCCCAAGACATTACGCTATAACGAACCAAAATAGACAGCTGGATTTTATTCTGCACAATTCACTTTCTGTGGGATTGATGAAAATGAGATCAATTTTACTGCCCACTCTCGAAACGGCCCTAAAGCCTTATAGTCCCTCGAGAAAAGTCTTTTAAGATTTTATTATTTTAAGAACTTTATATTCTAAGAAAGTTTTATTTCCGTCGTTTTTAGACCCAAGGGTCACCGTCATAATGACTACATCACAGACTCGAAGAACCCTAATACCGCTGGAGTCAATTACAACTAATCGCTGAATTTACGATGACGTCTTATAGAGATATGATAGGTATAAGAGAGAGTAAAACCGTTTGTAACACTTCATTTAGAGTACATATATACGTAAAATCACGCTTGTTTCCCATTAAGGTAGACAGATAATATCAATTTCTATTTGCTTCAAACGAAAAAGAAAGTCTAACAGCCTCGTTAGTCTAGTGGTCCCAAGCCCGGGTCGGGCAAAGAGTTATTGAGTTTTTCTGTAAAGGAATTCTCAGTAGCAGCCATGAGTTTGGAATTTTGCCCGATAAATGGCAATAGGCGCTCCCGAAGACATGGGACTCATTTGTAAAATATGGGTGTACAATCGTGTACACCTCTGCCTACCCTTTTGGGGAATATAGGCGTGATACGTTTTTATTCAAAACGATTTACTGGTATGTTAGTGAGTGTGTGTATATACACACAGATACACACATGCGCATACTCAGGGACAGACAACACGCGCGACGCACTTACGTGAAAAATAGAGATTTTTAATTTTTATATATTATATTGTATACATTTTTAAATGCATTATCGTATGCTAATTGAGGTACTTATTGGTAGAGGTATTGTACGTTTCGAACACTTTGCAGCGTTCGTGGTCGCAGGAGGACACGAACGCTGCAAAGTGTTCGAAACGTCAGGAAAAACAAAAAATCAATAATACACGCGATTAATCCGGTTAAAAGTTGTTTTATTATAATGTGTAGTGATCGCTCAAACCTAAGATATTACTATATAAAGCTATATTTTATATATATTTTTCCAGGATTAGTAAAAACTTTACAGACAATCTAGGTAATTTGTTGACTCGTTATTTAGCAGACAATTTTTTTTTTTTATGAAGTCCAATTTTGTACTAGTCCGTTCATAAGATCTCTTAAGATCGGACTAGTACAAAAGATAGTAAAACATATATTTATCTATCTATACTTATATTGTAAATGCGAAAGTAAGTCTGTTTATTTATTTGTTTGTTTGTTACCTTTGAACGACTAAACTGCTGAACGGATCGTAATGAAATTTGGCAAGGAGATAGATTGTATCTAGCCTAAGTCGCGGGCACGAGATAGTTTTATATATTTTAAACGAATTAACGCATGCGAATTTAGGTCTTAAGCTATATTTTTCCCATGATTAATATAAACTTTACAGACAATCTAGTTAATAAACAGAATCAAGTGTTTACTGTAACTCACTGCTTCACATTCACAATCAGCCGGATACAACCCGGCTCCAATCTACTTTATTTCGTTCACTCATTTCCAAGGCTTTTCTCCAGTAGAGTGATTTTACAAAATGTACATCTCGTCTCGGCGATCCTATTTTATTTTTACTTGGTTACCATCCAGCCTGCTCCTTTAGATTTCTCATCACATTTGTGGATAGGCCACTATAAACTTGAGTAAGACTTCATAAGACAAAACAACGAATGAAAGACAAGTTACAAATAAAAATAACATTGTAACTAGATTAATCTCATGTATTAATTACACGACTGCCCAAAAAAGGAGTGTTATGTTCTTAGGGTGCTATGTTCAATATTCTCATGTATGTGAATGTTTGTGTGTTTTTTTTTTATTCCACCGAAACTTCTTAACGCCTAAACCGATTTCGATGTATGGTGTATCGTTAGAATCCTTACATTGTCTATATAAAATAGTAATATTTAAAAAAATAGTAATGTATAGTGGCTATGATACACAAAAAGGTGTGAAATCAAAAATATAATTCACATATATGGCAGGCGTGCCTTTTTTTTATAAATTTCATCTTGTTTTTTCTTTTTTAAAGACTGTCGCTTAGCGATAATATCACACTGTTAACAAACATCTTAAATATAACATAACATAACGTAGCATCACGCCTGTATTCCCCGAAGGGGTAGGCAGAGGTGTACACAATTGTACACCCACATTTCACCAATGCTGTTATTAAGTCCCATGTAATAGGTGATGAGCCTATTGCCATCAACCGGGCACAAGCCCAAACTCCGGGCTGCTACTGAGAATTTCCTAACAGAAAAACTCAATAACACTTTGCCCGACCCGGGGATCGAACCCGAGACCTCCTGTTCAGCAGTCGCGCTTGGGGCCACTAGACCAACGAGGCAGTCTTAAATATATTAATCCTAAACCTTACTTCTAACATGTACAGATGTTTCGCTTCATCCGACTATAGAAAAGCTGATTCAAATGATATTTTGAGTCAAGTGAGGAATTTATGTGTTTTATTTTGCGTTGTCTCCAAACGTTGAAGGTCATTGGCCTTGAGAAGTCTCCATAAAATTTAATGCCCATAATTATAAAACCGTTTAGCGTTTATCGTGGAAATAAATTTATTTAGAATTTAATTAAGACCTTAAATCTTCTACTGGATGTTTTATTGTGTATTCAGACTTGTGTTGTTGGTAATTTATGCCAGTATAAGGGATTTGCACATAGAAGAGTAGTTAAAGGAATGTTTTTTAAATTTTTTGTTATTATTATTATTTGTAATACACAGAAACAACAATAATACAATATGAAAATCGGTCAAGCCGTTTAGGAGTGTAATTATTATGAACACACGCATACCGCGATTTTATGTTTAAAGATACCAAAAATATGAAGTACTCAGAAACATCTCTAAGCGTCCATTTTAAGATTACAGTTATAAGAAATGATAACTTATGCTAACGTAACCCTCCTTATAAGATTATATTTTGATATAATGTATTCAAAAGATCGAAACATCTAAAAAACATTAACATAACCAAAACCAATCCTTATGGGAAAGGAAGACCAGCGAATTTAATATTAATGGAGTTTCCTTCCACGCAAAAAAAGGTTAAGGAAAACACCGTGAGAAACCCTACACTTTAATCGTAATTTCTATAATATTCAATGAGAACCGCTATAGGTCAAATTCTGCAGGTGCTGCTAATCCAAATTCAACCTTACGATTTGTGTAGTAAGAGTACGAGTAAAAAGATTTGTTGTATACCTTAGAAAGAACTTAAGGTTTGATAGTTTGAGATGTCATACTCGCCTAAACTTTCGCCTTTGGCGAGTGCCTAAATATGGTAAAAATAAATTTAAATTATACAAATAATTATGTATATATATATATTTTATATATAACGTTGCCCCACTCTAGGAATTCCTTCCTGTATCGTGGTTGCGTACAGGCATATAATCTCACAAGCACAAACACACCCAGACCCGGAGCAATTATCTATAGATCGTATAAATATTTTGCTCCGTACAGGAATCGAACCTGCGACACGCAGCACAGCAGTCGGTCTCTCGACCACTACGCCAACCGCGCTGTCCATAATTAATAAATAATATATATAAATATAAATTTAGACTTGGCTACTTATTTATGTTCGATTTTTGGATCTGGTAAAGTCACCAATTGTTAGTAGCAGCCCGGAGGACCCGGTAGATAGTTAATAAGGACATCGATATGCGGATATAAGATAATACATCTCTGCTTTAACCGTTCGAAGAGAATAGGCGTGAAAGGAAAGAAAAGTGTAATTAACACAGGTACCCATTATATAAGTACACTGAGATTATTTCATATGTTTTTTAAGTAGTTATTCTGTAATATGTACTTTCTTTGTCTTTCTAACTAACTCAAAGAATGAGTAGTAGAAAATGCCTCATACCGTGAACTCCACTTTGTGCACATGTGGGTTCTTTGTACGCGAGGAACAAATACAGTAATAAATATCTTACGAAATCACTCATATCATTTTCCAATTTCCAGTTTGAACATATTTATAACACAATCAAGTTAAAACATTTATACCTTTTGTGTAGGTAGCATAAGTTGGCCAAATTGCCGCGATGGCTAATGTACTACCAACATAACAAAAACAGATATGAAAACAACAATAAGTTATGAAGAACCATTAAGGTTTTTTTGCAGTAATGACCCATTGATACGAACCTCGACCTATTTTTGAAAGTATTGTCGGATCCTACGAACTTAATGTGAGCCTCTTAAATAAATAATGAATAATGAAAAAATTTAGAGAATCGAACTTCTCTTATGTACACGTTTATTTGAGTGATGTGTTTATTTGAGACTATACATGTATCGATAGAAATCAGCAAAGCATAGCAAACCTTAGAATTACAAAGTGTAACATTAATTTGTACAAAAATATAAGGTTTTTAGAAAAGTTAAAATAGTTTTACTATGGATATGGTTCCTAAAAATACTTTCGGCATTGATCATATTTTTAAAACCCCGCAATAAGACAGTTGATCAGTGAAGTTTACTCAATTTTATGTTATATATTATTTTATTGGGGAATTTTTTTAATATTTTGAGTAACAAAAGTTATTTTAGTGACTATGAATGAGCATTAATGAAAGTATTCAAGCTTCACAATTATTATTTTGTTGTACAAATTTCGACTTGATCGTTTGTATGAAAAGAAAAATACGGCTATGAATAGAAAATATACCTGCTTATTATATCTATGTTAATTTAATACACTTTTTTTGTATTGGTGTACAATAAAGCATTCCTGCATTGTATTGGATCTTACCTCGTGCAAAATAACAAGACAAAAATCTTTTATTTTTTTTGTCGAAATTAAAATATTGTCGTGAGCAGGAATTGAACCTGCGCCTCCTGGATAATTACTCCACAAAAAATTATAACTTTAGAACTACATATGCGTTAATACGTTTGAAAGATATAGCTGTAAAAACTTCCAAGTTACAATAAAAAAATGCAGACAGAAACTACAAAACATCGATATAATAAAGTTTTAATATTTCCAATCCCTAGCTGGCGCCAACCTGTCGACAGGAGTCTCCCGGTCGACGAGCTACCCCGATTCCACAGACACAACATTATTGATCTCAACCAGGAACCTTCATCACTATAATGTGTTTATTTTGTCTACGATGCACTGACTTAACACTAGGGGGAAATAAAAATCCATACTAATATTAATTATAAATGCGAAAGTAACTCTGTATGTTTGTTTGTTACCTTTGTAACTAAACGGCTGAATGGATCGTACGAAAATTTGGCAAGGAGATAGATTGGATCTTGAAAAAGGATATAGGCTACCTTCTGTCACGCAGACGAAGTCGCGGGCGCCAGCAAGTGCTTATAAATGAGTCGGTAAAATGTGACCAAGCAATATTTCTGTAATGTTCACATTCTATGAGGAAGCCTTGCATCGTTACTAGGAGCCCAGAAGTTCACAAGAGCTTTCTGAATTATTTCTGACGAACGAAGCGATCCCCATCTACAGTGACAAGTTTGACAAGGCGTTCCTGATGTTGCTACTGTAGCCCCGTGAAGGCCTCGAAGTTTAAAATGCCCTAATCTTTAAATTTTTAAGAGACACTTTTTATAAAGATATGCATAGGTACTTAGAATAAGAAAAAAATCGAGTAAGATGTTGACGGTTGTGTAGTGTTATAGAGGTTACTTATTTATAGAAAGTAATTTGAAGCTTAAGTGATGATAAGGATTTTCATACGATTTCTTAAAAATAAGTATTCTCATCCTGGTGTCTCTCTTTAACACGATTGTCAAAAAAATGGAGTGTTATGTTTATAGGTGTTGATGTAAGTATGTATGTATGTTTGTGAGTTTCCTTATTCTATCATAACTTCTCAACGTCGGAACCGACTTAGATGTATAGGGTACCGATAGAATCCTTACAGTATCCCTGGTAACATAGGCTAGTCAAATTTAATGGCAGGCGTGCCCTTTTTTAATTAATTTCATCTTGTTGTGTCTACTTAAACACACAACTTTGAATATAAAAATATCATTACATATGGAGTATTATTTTTTATTTTTTGCGCAGCCCTGAAACATAATATTTTGTCTGAAAACTATCTACGTTTGGTCACCAACTCACCCGATGGTAAGCAACAAAAATGTAGGATACAAGATAAAAGAAAAAATTTGAATACAAAGCAATTAATGTTCACCGTGTCACTCAAGTGCATGTTTCGGGATTGCCCGACTAGTTTCGAACTCAAACGAGCCCTTAGTCATGAGCTGAGCCCGCGGCGATGTCGAGAGTCAAACTCTTTGACTTTGACTCACGACATCGCCGCGTGAGTAGTAACCGGTGAACATTAATTGATATGTATCACGAAAGTTTTTATACAAATGAATACAAAAATCCTACTACACCATGTTAAAGAAGGTCCATTAAGTTAATATACTTGTGTGTGAATATATCCCCTTGAATCAAACCGGAATGTGTAGCTTGAGAATGTTAAGCGTACTCTAAAGGAATTCCAAGAAGACATCGGACTGTGGGCACTCAATTAAGTAAACGATTCTATTCACTTACATACTAGTGTTATCACTGACTTTGCCTGTATTTAAATTAGTTTCTCACACCAGGAAAAAAATATTATATTTCAAACTGTGCAATATGGAGGTGACTATACCACTGAATACAAATCAATAAAAAAGCAAATTGATATTTTTTGTAAACATCTAATTCGCTTCGTGTCCTGTGCGCGATAAATACCAACCTTTGCAAAACCACCATAATTATATAGACACAGCAATTTGCCGTCCTTTGATATTGCTAAATTATTCTTAGAGCCCTTTGGGGTTTATTCTGAAAAATCCGCAAATGTTACGAAAAGAAAAAAAATTGAGACAATTTATGTAAAATTCTTTAATTTTACATCCGAGCAGTGATAGCCTAGTGGTAAGATCGTTGGACTGACAAGTCAAAGGCCACTGTCCACTGTCTTTTCGAAGTCATGTGCGTTTTATAAATTATTTATCACTTGCTTAAAACTGTGATGGATAACATCGTGACGAAACCAGCACACCTGAGAGATGTTCTCGATGGTGTGTAAAACCATGTCAGAGACCTACGGGTGGTTTAAACTCTGACACTAGGTTGTTCATCAACCACACGATAAAATAAAAAAGTATTTTTTCATGATTTTGCATATGTTTTATCACTTGCTCTATAAATATATGGCACGAGTACAGCCGCAACAGCTTGTATATTATTAATATTTTCTTTATTTCAGGTCATTTTGTCTCATAAAATAAAATACAAGAAACATATACAATTTACCAGTAGGTACTTACTATACATAATATTACAAAATAAATTTTATAAACGAAGTAACGACGTCGTGTTTCGCTGACTGGTGTCAGTTCAGACGGGTCTTCACTCGAATCTACTCCACAATCTCCTCGACCTTCGTGGAGTGATATAGGCAGGACATCTAATATAAATACTTATAGTAAGTCTATCAGTATTGGTTGTGTGTGTGAGAGTAATAAACTTAAACAAAAGTTATTACTTTTAAATGTTACTTTTGTAGCGTAATCGTTCATGTAGATAAGATTTGATGGTTGGCACTGCACGGTCTGTTAGACCGTTCAATGCTTGTGATGATGCCCCGTAGGGAGAGGTTGTGAAACACCTGTGAAGTTTTACTATCTCACGAAGGCAAATGATGTGACTTTTATTGCCTTCAACATAAGGTTCAAATTGTAAAGATTTACCCGCTTTAATATATATATAAAGACTAAAGTAGGTGTGTTAGTTGTAGTTGGTATTTGTTTTCGGTTTGATTTTTCGCAATATATGTTTATTTCTTACCTAAGTCGAGTTCAGGAAATTAATTGAAACTTTTTTATTATAGTTCTGTGTAGGCATCATCCCCTAAACAAACCGGAATGTACAGTCGGGCTTTAAGGAATTCCAAGAATATATGGGTCTGCGGGCACTCAATTAACATAACGGCTCTATTTGAAATTTTAGGGTATCTCAGTCTGTGATTAAACTGTTGTATTAAGGGTTTCATGCCCTAATTGGGTCCTCTTAATGTGTCTATGACGTCTCGTCTATTTATCTGTCATAAAACTAATATATTCTGACATCAAAATTAGCCGCCTAAATATTTAACTGAAAACTAAACATTTTTACTTAATGTCAATAACTAACTGTAACTAATTTCAAGTTAGCACCAATTCCATGAACGTAAGGCGGTGAGTATGTTAATGGGAGGACACGGAAGCAACAAAACAAGCTTGTAACTTTGTAAGTTTAATGAAAACTTTAAAAGTTATTATATTTAATGGAAAAAGAATACGGTCGTGAACGGGATTCGAACCTGCGCCTCCCGGATAAATACTCCAGGCGCTCTGACCACTAAGCCATCTCGACCTCTGCTTGCCACCGCAAATTCTTCATCCATATTTTAACACGTCTTTTGGCGACGCCGTCTTTTATCCGGGAGGCGCAGGGTCAAATCCTGTTCGCGACCGTATTCTTTTTCCTAATATATAATTTTAAAATGATCTTGCTCTAATAAACTACAGGATTAAAACTCTTTAATACTAACACTATAGTGTGAAGCACGTATCTGGTATGTACCAGAGAAACCTTTATACCAACGCGACGCTTTTAGTACACACGGTCCGCTCCATTAACTAAAGGCTAGCGAAGTAAACAGGTATCGGTGCTGAACGTGTGATTTGAAAAGTGTTTTAAGATGAAGGTATATAAACTTCAAAATAGTATCATTACACTACATAAAACGGCTCAGTGTGTTACGTTATGTATGAACGTAGTAGTACAATGGGAAGTTGGGATTTTTCCATTACATACCTCATTGTAGGTATATCTCAAATGTTATTTATTTTTCAAATATGCGAAAACAGTATCTAGTACTAGATTATTTATATACCAAAAATCAGTGAAATGTGTGATAAAACAATAAAAAAAAAGTTTTTCTTTATTTAATACAGATCTCTATATAAAGAAGCTTTGTTTGTTTGTCTGTACTATTTCCCTCATTGATCTAGTAGTCGCAAGCGCGGGTGCTGAGCCTGGGTCAGGAAAAGTTATTGAATTTTTCCGTTATCAAATTCTTAGTTGCAAACCTCACAGAAAAAACTCACCATGTAGTAGTTCATAACGATATTGGTAAAATGTGGGTGTACAACTGTGTACACCTCAGCCTACCCCTTCGGGGAATACAGGTGTGATGCTATAATGTTATGTTATACATGTTATACCTTTAGGTACTGATGGAATACCATTCGGCCGTGCCTAGCCTGCATCTAATTCGTATGGACGTATTCAAATAGCGACGTGAGCCCGCGTACTCCCCGGAATCCGCCATTTTGGATTTAAAATATCATGTTAACTAGAATTTTGAATCTGGAACATAATATGCTGTTATAGATAAAAAAATTAGAACCACTTTTAACCGGATTAATGGCGTGCTTTTTGTTTTTCCTGACTTTTCGAACACTATGCAGCGTTCGTGGTCGCAGGATGTTGGTTAATCCAGTTAAAAGTTTTTTTATTATAATGTATAGTGATCGCGAAAACCTAATATATATATATATATTTATGTATTTTTTTTTCTCATTTCGTGTTTGATGGGAATAAAATAATGTAGATATAATAAAAAATAAAAAATACATGATTGAAAAAAGTTTGTTTGTTCAATTACTTACTATTCATTGGTCTTGTAGTCGTAAGCGAGGCTGGTAAGCGTCGGGTCCTTGATTTGATTCCCAGGTTGGGCAGTGTTATTAAGATTTTCTGTATCGAAATTCTCATTAGCAGCCCGGAGTTTGGAATTGAATTGGATAGATGGCAATAGACTCACCATCTAGTACTTGGGACTTCATAATGACATTGGTGAAATGTGGGTGGTGTTTGAGATTACTAACTGTATTAATTAATTACTTATATTACAACAATGCTAATGTGGCCTAATGCGCGCGTCTGTAGTGCGGGGTACAGGACAACTGAAGCGTTGTGTGACTCCGGTCTTACAATAACATGCGCGTCAGCGTTCCTCTACAGTTATATACACCTCTGCCTAACCCCTCGGAGAGTACAGGCGTGATGCTATGTACGTGTTTTACCAAAAGTCATTCTTATAACATTCACAGTAAGGAAGTGCGATATTTTCTCGAAATAACTGTTCACCATCATTTCACATTGGTAGATGTAAAATGAGAAATCTCAGGACAAAATCATATAATAATTTTAACATAACAAATGGTACCAGTGGTATTTCTTAGAAATAAAATGCATTACTTTTATAACACGCCATTTACTTTATTCTACATGACAAGTGCCTTATACGTGTTGTTTTATATTCTGACGGTACACGAATACAAATCATTGGGAGGCTGCCTCTTTGGTCTCGTGATGCCAAGCGAGCGGAACATGACGTCTTGGATTCGATTCCCGGATCGGGCAAAATGTTACTGGATTTTATCTACTAGCAAGTCTGACTAGCAGCCTGGAGTTTGGAATTGTGCACGATAAATGGCAATAGCCACCACCTACTACATGGGACTTAATAACAGCGTTGATGAAATGTGGGCGTACAACTGTGTACACCTCTGCCTACCCCTTCGAGAAACACAGGCGAGATGTTATGTTATATCATTGGCCAAGCCTTCTCAGTTGGTAAAAGTGATTTGTCCCTAGCAATATTATTAATATAAAATATATAATTATTATTAAGTGCGAAAGTTTGTGAGGATTTATAGATGCTTGTCACTCTTTCACGTCAATAACTACTGAACGGATTTCGATGAAATTTGGCGCACATACAGTTTATGACTTAGATTAACAGATAGGTGATACATAGTTTATAACTTAAATTAAGAGATATGATGGCTGAGTTACCCGCGTCCGTAGGAGTGCACCCTTAAAATGGAATCCCTACACGTGGCCCCTGGGTGGTGCAAACAGGCAACACAATTTAGTGGGAGGCATCGGCCGTGGCTGGTTACCACCCACCGGACGAAGCCATGCCGTGAAGCAACCTAGTCGTGTTTAGGGGTATAGTCCGGTGCAACCGTTGTGGGAGACGGGTCTGGGCAGTTGCATCAACTCTCCAACTATCGTTCTTCCCAAATCTATCTACTCTACTTAGATTGAATAGATTTCTTCCGGATCTACGTGATCCATCCTCGGCCACACCGTCGCTTAACATCAGGCGATTTAGTAGCATAATCTTTTATAAAAAAAATAGTTTACTTTTTATCCCCACTGTTTTAATCGACTGTGTCTTCATATACCGCCTTACAGTATGTATGTATGCATCTATGTTTGTGAGTATTGCCTGAATAGATTTAGATGTATGGTTGCATCGAACACTAAGGATTCTCCTTAGTGTTCCGGGTAATATAGGCTATAACAAAGTGGCTACAGTACGCAAAAACGTATGAAATAAAAAATATTGCATACACATGGTAATCGCGCTTCTTAATTAATTTTTGTGATGAACCCACTCGCACACATGCTCGTCACTGATGAGAAGATAAAGCATGTTTGTGATTACTATCTGAATACTATCGAACATCGTGTGTGAAATGTGGCTTCAATACCGTGCCACAGAAAAGCACGGACACATTTTAATATTGGCATTATTTATCTACACAGGTAAATCTCGCAACAAGCTTTTATATCATATAAATTGTTTATTGTATACAATTTATGGGTTTGATTTAATTTATAGGTTATTTTAAAATCAAACTTTTTATTTAACCCGCCTCATGAGCCATAGGTTGTGGTTCAAACCTGGTTAATCGCAGACATATAAAATTAGGGTGAAACAAAAAATTGTGACAAAACCTGGAGAGTGGTTTGAAATCGCTAACCCGCAATGGTGATCAATGCTCGTACCTTCTCTGTATAAGAAGAGGCCCTTGTATTGGGACAGTAATAGGTATATTACTGTACATATTACTGTACTGTACATAACCGGTAGGTTATGTTATGTTTTTACTATTAATTTCAACAGTGACCCTGCCCATAGCTATAATCAACACTAAAATCTAGGAAGTATTAGCTGCCTCATTTATCTAGTGGTCCCAAATGCAACTGCTGAGCATGATACCCTGGGTTCGATTCCCAGGTCGGGCAAAGTGATAATGGGTTTTTATTTCAAGAAACTCTCACTATCAGAAGAAGGAATTGTGCCTGACAGAGGGACATTATTTCAGCGTTAGTGAAATGCGGATGTACAACTGTTTAGACCTCACATATGTATATGCACATATGTATGCTATGTAGTATTAACTGCACATCTCAAATCAAATCAAAAATCTTTATTTGCTAAATACAGGTTAGTGATGATGGTACATAAAGCAAAATAGTCCTCTGTAATTTACCATAATTGGCATGCAAATGTTACACTTAATTATTCAAAATATTAATAAATAAAACACTGTTCACGACATGTAACAAAACAACCCTTCAAAATACTTTTAAATGAATTTAATGGATTTGTCAATAATAAATATAGAATGTAATTAATTGTCAATGAAATTGGTCTGTATCACAAAATCGTTTGTTATTATTTAAAATCAATGTTATTATCATTTAGAAAATCATTTATAGTGTAATAGGCCTTATTAATCAAAAAAAATCGTAGTATGATTTTAAATGTGGCAATATTTACCGTATATATACCCAATATTTTGTATAATGATTTGTATTTTTTTCTGTGTAATTTGCATATTTTCCGAATAAAAAAAATGTGCGGTCTAATCTTCTTCTGTCGTTGTTTTACCACAAAAGCAGTTAGCTCAACATTTCACAACAAACGGAACAACACACAAAATTAATTCAGGCATAAAAACCCGAGGTTTCCCCCATTCTTTCTCCGAAGGCTTTTCATCATCATTTATCCCTTTTTGCAAGGCGGTTCGTTTGGGGCCAAGATAAAACCGCCCGCACTTTGAAAGAGTAGTTTTAAAGTAAATAGATTGCCAAGTCTTTGTTGCGAACTTGATTACTTGGTCGAAAGTAAATACGAGGTGGATTTTTCAACTCTTCCAAGATTGAGTGGGTGTTTTCTAAATTTGATTTATAACTTAGAATAACTATTGATATTCATGTGGTTTTTTTTAAGATGTACTCGTGGCTAAGTAATTGCCGCACAGATAGATCGATCGAGATTAAGCTGTGCTTGCCGCGGTCGGTCTGTGGATGGCTGAGCATCATTTCATATCGAAACCTCTCCGTACTTCGGAGAGCAAGTTAAACTCACGGTCCCGTTTGTCAAATAAAGATCTATGACAGCCGTTACGGGTAGCAGAAGCTTGAACGTCTGACAACCAGTTTTACTATGAGATATCGTGTTACCCAGTAACTGGGTTGTAGAGGACAGATAAGCAGTCATTCCGTGTAAAATAATTCCGTGTAAGCTGCATCTGATTAGACTCGAAGTCGCCCTAACGTAGTTGGGAAAAGCTTAAAGATCTTCTTCATCTTCGTGCGGTTGATGAACAACCTAGTGTCGGAATTTAAACCACCTGTAGGCTTCTGACTTTACACACCATCGAGAACATGCTGGTTCCCTTGCGATGTTTTCCTTCACCGTTTTAAGCAAGTGATAATTATGGAAATAATATGCAAATAAATACAATATCTAGCAACTTCCACAATATTGAGGGTAATCATGCAAATACCTGTGCACTGCCTGCTCGCAATTAGACCGTGCAATGTCCGACCACTCGGTGGAGAACACTACACGGTCTAACGGCTCCTGATGATGCCCCATGGGGGACGAAGCACGTGTAGACTAGTTGGTGGTAGTTGCAATTTCACCGCTTGCGTATGTGCATATATTTGCGGGCGGGCGAGTTACGAGATGTATTATTTATTTGCATTCATTGTAATGGACTTCCGCAAAGTAACACCTGAATCTTGAATAGTTAATTAACTTTTTTCACGCACATGGCTCGAAAGTTCAGTGGTGCGTGCCTTGGATGTGAGCTATACTCATAACGGCTTACTTTTTCAGTATCCACAGCAAATATTGATATCTTGCCAGTAAACTTTAATAACGTTTAGCCTACTTGGTACATGTATCGTATTCCGGTTGCGTCGCCCTCGGCGTTTGTCGCAAATAATATTATTTATTTCACGCCCGCCGAGAGATTGGCTAGAAAATTGCGCTATTGGTTCAGTTATTTTGCGACAAACTATATTTGGACTATATAGGGACTGAATAGGTAGCGATTACGTCACCATAAGTTTGGAAGAAGAATTCAGAATAGTGAGCTATATTGTTCTTCAACTAATTGTTAGCACTACTGGAGAAATACCTACTCTAGAGAGTGCAGGTTCTACCTGCTTTAATACCTAAAAAAATTACAAAGCTCTTATAGGATCTCATTGTATGAACTTTTGAAATAGTTATAGCAGCATAGTGTCTGTGACTAACAACAATAGGATAAGGTGACTTTCCGTTTGAACGTACAACAAATTACTTATAAATTTACTATTCATTCGGGGTTAGCATCGATTCCGGGCATGAATTGTGATCTGACGAAAATAAAATGATTAAAGTGGGTGTTTTTTTATTATATTTATTCGTTAAAGATAAATCTTTGAAAAGCATTAACGCATGCATAGCGAACTCCACCGCATCCAAGCCATCTGGAATTCGCGGTAGACAGCAGGGGCTTAGTGGTCAGAGCGCCTGGAATATTTATCAGGGAGGCGCGGTTTGAAATCTTGCTCATGACCGTATTCTTTTTCCACAAAAATATGTAACTATCAAAGTCAAAAGTCCCTTGGAGATGAAAAAATTTAGGCTCACCAGTCACCGATGATGTACTCGGTGCCGGCGTCGGGAGTGTTCGTGTGTTCCCGTCATTCGTCGTGTCCGTGTTGTCCATTGTGCAGCGTTCCTACCTTTCGTGCGAGGAGTCACTGATAAGATAGGACATATACTTCGCCGAAAATATAGCGTCAAGACGGTCTATCGCCCACCCGGACGGCTGCGACAGTTACTGCGGTCACCGAAGGATAAGGATCCGCTAGGAGTTCCCGGAGTGTACATGATACCGTGCGACTGTGGCCTAAGTTATATTGGTGAAACTCGTCGCAACATCGCAACCAGACTTGGTGAACACATACGTAATATGAAGAGTATGGACATTAACAGGTCGGCAGTCGCGGAACACGCATGCAGCAAGGGCGCGGCTCATTTCATACGGTTCGATAAGGCATCCGTACTGGCGAGAGAAAAATATTTCGTTCCGCGAAAAGTACGTGAAGCTATCGAAATAAGCCGACGCCCGAACTTCAACAGAGACTGGTTGGACATTGCCGCCTGCCTGGAAGCCAGCTCTGAAGTCTACATCATACAGAAGTGAGTCAAGTCTGGAGTGCGACACAGTTAGCGCGGTATGCACAATGGACAACGGACACGACGAATGACGGGAACACACGAACACTCCCGACGCCGGCACCGAGTACATCATCGGCCCGCGCGCAGCGCCATGCGATGCGGTGCAGCGCTAGTTTGACTCGCGACATCGCCGCGGGCTCAGCTCATGAATAAGAGCTCCGTTCGAGTTCGAAACTAGTCGGGCAATCCCGAAGTATGCGCGTGAGTAATAACCGTTAAACTATAACTAATATGAATGTGTCTTACGAAAGTTATTATACAAAAATCACCATTCACCTCCTAAACTATAGCCCACGCAAGCGCTGAGCGTGAGCCCCTGTGTTCTACTCCCAGGTCGGCAGTGCTATTTGGTTTTTCTATAAATAAATTCTCGATAGCAGACTGGAGTTAGAATGTTGGCGGTGTAACACCGTGCTCCGGTAAGCACATAAAGTTAGTCAGTTAGCCGTCAGTTCTGCACCCGATCTCTCCCTGGTCGAGTCGTATTGCTATACCATCGGACTATGAAAGTGAAAGTAGAGGGAGTGTTTACGCATACAATTTTACGCTATAATATTTCTTGCGTACTTGGCTAATCTCCGTGGAGATAGGCCGCCGTGACCGGAAAATCCGTATATTACTAATTACAACATCGGTAAAATGTGAGTGACATCTATACATAATCCTTAAAAAAATACAGGCTGACAGTGATGCTGTTATCTAAAGACACATCACTATAATCAAAAACTACATTGCATACCAATGAAAGAACTGAAATATGCTTACAAAAGTTATGGTTACTATAATAAGTGAATTTCTTAAGTTTCGTTCGTTCTACGTTAACTTTTTTGCATTAAACTGGTTCCAACTTTAAGTACTGGTACGTGCATAAAATCACGATTCTGATCGCTGCACTACTTCAGGCCACATTCGGAATTAACTTGCTAAGATCCAAGTTGACAAGACTTGTTAAAGGAACTTTTGCTGCATTTTTGGAGTAGGTACAATTGTACTGAACTCGTGTTTGACTTTTACGTCATTAAATGATACTTATACTTATAAGCATCGAGCTTCAGCATCACTTTGACATCGAGTTTCAGCATCACTCTGGCATCGAGCTTCAGCATCGATCTTCAGTATGAAGCTTCAGCATCGACTAATCAAAATAAATAATTATATTAATAATGATGACTGAGTAATAATAACAGTGGATCAGTAAAATAAAGCACGGTTACTGAGCGTGAGGTACTTAATTCCTCCCAAGTCAGGCAAAGTAAGGTACTAACCCTTACTGGGTTTTCTGTTAGGAAAATTTCAGCAACAGCCTTTTTCTTTTAAATGATAATATCATGAAACCCTTTACATGTTAGTGGAGTCCTTGCCGCCTGGTCTATGTTATGGCCTTTATCTTGGGAGACAGTGCCTTCCCTATTACATTAATTCAGCTTCATATTTGAAAATGCACAATAGTCATTACATTGAAAAAAGAAACTAATAATATAAATAAAATAATAAAAAAAATTGAAAGATAATTAATCAATTACAGATAAATCTTTGAAAATCATTAACGCATGTTTAGCGAACTTTAAAAGTTATAATTTTTTGTGGAAAAACAATACGGTTGGGAGCAGGATTAGAACCTGCGCTTCCTGGATAAATACTCCAGGCGCTCTGACTACTAAGCCATCTCAACTAATAACTAATCAAGTTAGGCGGTTATCACATGATTATCACACGTATATTGTAGTTTGGTCAGTGAGCTTGTTTGTGAATATTGTATTTATTTGTGATCATGGTGTGTGTATTTGTGTGTGTGTGGGAGTGTTCGTGTGGCAGAGTAGATGTGTAAATGTGCGTGTGGGAGTGTACATGAGTTATTCAGTATGTAAGATTAAATGACTTATTTATAGCGGAGAAGTTAGGAGTTTAATATATTGTACTCTAATTATAGCAATATACCTATTGTTTAAATGTAGTCACTTAGGTTAGGAAATGCTTTTTGACATAGTTACGTTTAAACTGTTAGATATTGTTGTCTTTGTATTTTTGTTTGTTTTTGTTTATGCCAATGAATGTGTTTTTGTTATTCTAAATTTCTGTAAACAAATCCACAGACAATGCTTCTATTATTTTAATCTTCTTCTGCTTGCTGCCCTGGCCCTAAGTCGGGTAGTAAGGTCGGCGCAAAATATTTTACTCTTCCATTCTTCTCCGTCAGTCTTCAGATTATCGTTTAATATTTACCAGTAAAAATAACGGAAACAATATTAAAATCAAATTACAAGTAATTCAGAAAAATACCTGAAGCCAACTTAAAAAGAATCAACTACTTTCTATAAAACCGGTCAAGTGAGAGTTGAAGTCGTGCGCCAAGGGTTCCGTACCTACCCATTATATTGTCTGTCCGTGTGTCACCACCGATTGTCGCAGGAACGGGTGGACCTAGCAAGTTGAAATTTATACCAGATACTGAGGTCTATACTCCATATTAGGTGTATAAATAAAATAAAATATAAGATAAAACATAAATAAAAGATATGGACAAATTTAGATTTTCGCGTAAACTTGCAAGTAAGGTCTTACAGCACAAAGAAAGGGAAAATTCCGGAAAATAAAAAAAGTTGAAAATTAAGGTAAATTTTGTTACTTACAAGCGAAAATCTAAATTTGTCCATATCTTTTTATCTGTCAACTTGCTAGGTCCGTTCCTGAGAAAATCGGTGGTGACACACGGACAGACAGACGGACAGACGGACAAGAAAGTGATTTTATAAGGGTTCCTTTTTTACCTTTTCAGGTATGGAACCCAAAAAAAATAAAAATACCTTAATTAATTGAGTTCTACTTGAAACAAGGGCCTACTGAAAACAATCCTTAATGGCTGTCAGTTATTTGAGACGGTAGCTTAATTTCAACAACCCTGTTATTATTAAGTATTAAGATCGTTGCCTTTGAAATAAATACTTTGAGGAAATTGTTTGTCGTGCCTCCATTATCAAGTAGGTACAATCAGCGACACAATTTGATATAGCTTTCGTAATTTTTTAAATTAAATATTACAAGGTAGTACCGTGTGGTAACGGGCCTGCCTTTTGAGCCGCAGGTTGTGGGTTTGGCATGTACCAATGTGACTTTTCAATGTCATATGTATAATAATAATAATAATACTCCTCTCCACCGTATTTCGGCCACAGCGGCCTTATACAGGACCGTATGGCCGTATATTAAGTGATGTCACGGCAAGACCGACGGCTTTACGTGCTCTCCAAAGCACGGGGGTGTCAAACCACCGTTTTCCTGACTCCGGGCTGCTACTGAGAATTTACTAACAGAAAAACTCAATAACACTTTATCCGACCTGAGAATCGAACCCAGGACCTCAAGCTCAGCAGCCACGAGGCAGGCTTATCATATGTACTTTCTTAGTAAATCTAAGATATCACAAACATGCGGTGAAGGAAAACATCGTGAGGAAACCTGGACTTAATGGTCTGAAATCGGCAACCCGCAGTGAGCTAACGTGGTGATCAATGCTCGTGCTTCCTCTGTATGAGACCGAGGTCCTTGCCCTGCAGAGACTAATTAAGCTGTTACAAGATCTTATTAGAGAACGTTGTGGAGTGGAAGAAGATCGCTCCACGAACGGAGTCGCGGGAACAGTTAGTTAATAGTTATATACAAAATTCCCATGTGCGTATGTTAGTGATTTCGTCATCGTTCAAACGCATGCGTGGTGAACTCTAAAGTTATCAATTTTTGTGGTAAGAATAATACGGTTGTGAGCAGGATTCAACCCTGCGACTCCAGGATAAATTCAGTAGTATTCAACTTTATAACTTTTTTAATTCAAAGAGTTATGTTAAATTTCATCCGATTTAAAATAATAAAATGTCTTTTATCTGCACAGGGTTTTACGTTTGTACAGAGCGCCATACTTCACCAGGGAAACGTGACTCTGACACCGAAACGTTGCATGAAACACCGTCTGACTCGCAAATTAATCATTTTAAAATAAACCTTTGTTCTCATAAATAATTAAACCTGAATTGCAACTGCCTATGTTATTATCTATGTCTGCCTCGTTGGTCTAATGGTCGCAAGCGCGGCTGCTGAGCTTGAGGTCCTGGGTTCGATTCCCAGGTCGGGCAAAGTGTTATTGGGTTTTTCTGTCAGAAAATTCCTGATAGCTGCCCAGAGTCAGGAGCCCGGAGTCGTTGGTGGTGTGACACCCCCGTGCTTCGGAGAGCACGTAAAGCCGTCGGTACTGATCGTCGCCTGATCCCTCTCCTGTGGTGTCGGATTGCCGTCCCATCGGGATACAAGAGTGAAGGAAGAGCGAGTGCACCTGTGTTTGCGCATACACTATAATATTTCCTGCGTACTTGGCTAATCTCCGTGGAGATAGGCCGGAATACGGTTGGAAGGGATTATGTATTATATATACTAGTACTATATCGTAAAAAAAAACAATATCTACTTACCATTGTTTTATTTTATTATTATTGTTAAGTTTTTATAAACAAACAAATTCGCTTGTGAGTTGTGCACGACAAAACTCAACTCGTACAATACCACTAAAATAAAGGCATAGAAATTCACCGTCCCTTTGACAATGTCAACAACTTATTCTTGGAGCTGTTCGGAGTTTATTCCGAAAAACTTGCTAATATTTCGAAATAAAAATTTGGCTAATAAATAACCTTAGAATTTTTCAATTAATTTTAGAAATAAAAAAAGATAATGTTTATTTTGGGCGCTTATAGGTTATACAAGACCGACAAAGAACAAATAATATAAAAAAATACTAAAATAAAAAATAACAAATACCTGCGTGAGGCTAAAAAGTTCCCTATCTCAGCATAAGCGGCTCCACCGAACTGTAACAGCGCTGGTTTTCGGACAGGACCGTATATATTAAGTGATGTCACAGGCAACCACGGCGTGCGCAAACATGCAATAGTAAAATAAATAGTTAAATAATGGTGATAAATACATATAATTAAATAGATTCACAGTCCGGTGATGTGTAAAATATGTATTTTACATAATTTTTACCAGCACAACAACAGTTAAACAACAGCAACAGGTACAAATCAACAGCTTATATATAAAGTTTTGTTATACCTATGTAATAATCACATACTAGTGTGACAACTGACGGCGCGGTTGGCGCAGTGATCCAGAGACCGGCTGCTGCCTCGCGTATTGCAGGTTCGATTTCTACACGAAGCAAATATTTCTACGATCTACAGATAATTGTGCCGGGTCTGGGAGTGTGTGCACGTAACATTATATGTCTGGTGGTCACAAGGGCGACTGCCGATCATGGTGTTATTGGGATTTCGGTTAGAAAACTTTCAGTAACCGCCCGGAGTTTGGGCCTGTGCCCGTTTTATGGTAATAGGCTGACCACGTATTACAAAGTAGTCCATTACTTTAAGGCATGCAAAGAAAACTGTAGGTGTAATTTTTTGTGGAAAGAAAATTCTGTCCTGAGCAGGATTCACTTCGACTAACTTCAATTTGCATCAAACTTATATTGTACAATATTAAAATTAAAAAAAGAATACGGTCGCGAGCTGTATTCGAACCTGCGCCTCCCGGATAAATACTCCAGGCGCTCTGACCATTAAGCCATCTCGACCTCTGCTCACTACCGTGAATACTTCTTCCACACTTTAACACGTCTTTTGGTGACCGCACTGCTATCCATTCAATCCCTATACAGATGACCGAACCGACACAACCAACTTTGCAGTTAATACAATGTCGTAAAGATGCAATTAGTTTTTCCTTTTGAATATTGTAACTTTGGAGTTTGCTAAGCATGTGTTAATGCTTTTCAAAGATTTAATTTTATATTGTACTTTATAATAAAACAACTTTTAACCGGATTAATCGCGTGTATTATTGGTTTTTTGTTTTTCCTGACGTTTCGAACACTTTCAGTCTACCGTACATATAATTGATAAATTCATTATATGTACGGTATTTATCAATTATATGTACGGTAGACTGAAATAATTTTAAATAAACTGTTGAGACACCTGACACCTTAGTCCTCCTGCGACCACGAACGCTGCAAAGTGTTCGAAACGTCAGGAAAAACAAAAAACCAATAATACACGCGATTAATCCGGTTAAAAGTTGTTTTATTATAATGTGTAGTGATCGCACAAACCTAAGATATTATTATATTGTACTGTTAACCATTCCGCGAAACATTGAGGATTTTACCATTCCATTTCCCCCCAATCCCGTACGCGATTGAAAATGACATCATTTCGTCGAATAAACATAACAACGTTACTTACAGTTACATTGACAAAACAATCAATCATACACAAATTATAACACAAGGGAAATAAGGCATATATTTGAATGAGATATATTAACTAATCGGTTCATGGAACGCAAAGATAAGTTTGCACGATATATATGGTAATTCGTTTCGCCACATTTCAAGTACACTTGAATTTGGCTTGGATATAAATCTATACTTTATCTGTGATGAAAACATTTTTTATGTAGTGATAAGTGTTGGATTATTTAGCATTTAGTTATAGCGTGCGATTTTTCATTTATCAAATAGCATTAAATACAGTTGCGAAATTCTGTTGTGTGAAATTATTAATCTTTTCCCACTTTGTACGTTAGCGCGTCGCGGCAGCATGCGACATGTGCTCTTCTTCGTATCGACTGAATTACTAACTTGTTATTAGCAAGTAAGTATCTCCACGGAGATTAGCCAAGTACGCAGGAGATATTATAGTGCACAAGTGTATGCGAAAACACAGGTGCCTCTTCCTTCTCTCTCATAGTCTGATGGGACGGGAATCCGACACGACCGGAGAAAGATCAGGCGCAGTACCGACAGCTGTACGTGCCCTCCGAAGCACGGAGGTGTCACACCACCAACTTCCTGACTGCGGGCTGCTACTGCGAATTTCCTAACAGAAAAACTCAATAACACTTTTTCCGACCTGGGAATCGAACCCAAGACCTCACGCTTAGCAGCCGCGCTTGCGCCCGCTAGATCAACGGGGCAGTGACCAAGATTAACAAGATATTAGCCGTGTTCCTATCTTAGAAGAGCTATTTGTCTTTACCATCCATCTCAGAACACAATAACGCCAATTACAAAATTCGGCTCGATTGTCATCATCATTATCAGCTGAGCTATGCATTACGTCAAGAAATACATGGGATTAAAATTATTACGGAATCCACGTACTATTTTATCTTGCGGTAGTTATTTATTTTATTTTGCTACACACATATTTGCATGTAAAGTGGCTCTTATTGCACCATTTTCAAGTTCCTAATTACGCTTATTACGTACGCGTATTTGTCACTTTACATTACAGACCCATGCATGACAGATATCTACAAGTGGTTTCAATTCCTTTACTGGGTTGTTCGTTCACTGTTATAAGTATTTGAGACAAGTTACTTTTTGAAAGTATATTTCATTTTTTTACAGTGTCCCACCATTTCATCATATACAAATATGTTCGTTAACGTAAATAAAAGTACTCATTTACAGTTTCAGTCTCGGCAAGACAAACAGTCATTTAAAAATAAAATACTATCGATACGCTCCCGCTAGCGAGTTTTATCGATACAATTAAACGAGTCGAGTCGAGGTGCCACGTACTTCCGCTCGCCACCGACCTGTATTTTAACGAGATTAAAATACAATGAAGTGGCTTTTTAACCTGCATATGGATGGAAATCGGAATCGTATATGAATCGAATGAGGTTCATTTCAACTTTTGTTTATAACGGTACGCATATTAAGTACTAAATTAACGTGAAATGGAATATGTCTTTTTTTAGAGTTTGTATTTCTGTCAGAGCGAGATAGAATTAAGAATTCGACATTAAGGATGACGTGGTGGTTGAATTATCCACTTCTGTAATACGGGCCACAGGTTCGACCTACATGGAACAATTATGAGTATAAAGTTATAAACTTTTGTGGAAAAAGAATACTGTCGTGAGCAGGATTCGAACTTTCGACCTCGGTCGAGATAGCATACAATAAGAGTAATATCGTAAAAAGAACCCGCGACCTGCGGTGCACCAGCTGGTTTCCGACCACTGCGCTGACCGAGCCGTAAGGTTTATTAAGGCACAGACTGCAAAATGTTTTATTGGCATGACAATAATTCACAATCATCTTCACGAGATAAGTAGCGAAGTAAATCGTAAATTCCAGGGTCAGTCAGCAACCCATTTCATTTCTGGCCGGTTTAACTGTGGAATTGGGTCAGAACCCACCTGTCATCAATCGCGGTACACCTTTATATGCATAACTTATTGAGTGGTCATAAGGTTGGGCTATAAAGTACGGGTTTGAATATTGGAATGTTTGTTTTGCTTAATTATTTGTTAATTCTTCGATTAATTAGAAGGCTCGATTAACGCGATGATGAAGTAGGTTTTGACATTATGATTGAATTAATCGGAATTTTGAGCCCGGTAAATGGAAATAAACTTACCATCAATTAAAATAATCGAATCTCACCTAATATATAAAAAAATTGTGTCAGTGTTTGTTATCGAACTCTTCCAAAACGGCTTGCCGATTTTTATGTTTTTTTTTTGTGTATATTTGGTAGGTCTGAGAATAGGTCGTAGGCATTTTTTTATAACCCTAGGTGATAAGGGTGGCCCTATCCAGAAAATTTATATGACAGAACAACGTTTACAATTACGTTTATAATTTTTATAAATGAGAAATCGGTAAATGTGGCTACAGAGTTCAGTTAAAAAATAAAACTAACTCACAGTAAATTCCTTCCTATTTCTTTTCCTTTTTTTTAACTATTTGCTATTTAAAACGCTAAATAGTTTTACTGTAAGGCTAGTTTCGGAGCCACCCAACTAATCCGCTTACAATCTCAGACCCGACCGTAAGCTTAATACTATGCTTGAACTAAAGCTTGCAACAGAGGTCGTATTTAAATTATTTTTCAATAATAAGATTATCCTGTCCCCACTCTTTTGACCTTTTATGTTGTTTTGATTAGATAGATTTGTATTTTAATGCTTATTTTATATCAAAAAGGTGAACCGAACTATGAATTGAAAAAGCGTTGGAAATTTGTACGTCTGTTCGAGTTCGGTTCCCAACTCGGCCGCGTCACGAGCTTATGATTAATGGCTCTGGTCGAACTTGATATTACGGGGCAGCCTCTATAAAATGCACGTGAATACACGTCATATTACCTACATTGAGTACTGCAAATATGCAGCTTAATACCAGTATTTTACATGGAGCGACTGCCTATCTGACCTCCACAACCGAGTTACTGAGTAACACGATATCTCGTGATATGACTTGTTGTCAGACTTTCAGGGCTCTGACTACCTGTACGGCTGCCATAGATCTGAATGTGTCAACCGCGACCGACAGCTTAACGTGCATCCACAGACCGACCACGGCAAGCGCAGCTTAACCTCGATTGATCGAGCTGTACGGCTGTTA
This sequence comes from Xylocampa areola, assembly GCA_935421205.1. Taxonomy (NCBI): domain Eukaryota; kingdom Metazoa; phylum Arthropoda; class Insecta; order Lepidoptera; family Noctuidae; genus Xylocampa; species Xylocampa areola. The sequence continues at coordinate 4,016,486 of OW285219.1, read as the reverse complement.
CTTCCACGAGCCCCTCAGCGAATAAAATAAACTATTAAAAAAAAGATCCAATATCCTGAAATATGTTCTAACAGTTTTAGAAAATATTTTTGGTTACCTACCCACTTCGACGATAATTGTATACAATTACATTTGCTAAAGAAAGCTTCCTATTACCTGATAGCTAAAACTTCTTCTTTTCTGGGAAAAAATCTTAAGGTATAACGTAATTTAGGGAACGCAGAAGAATTATTACATCAATAGGTTAAAAACGACATACGCACCTTTGCGTAAGGGGTCATCCATTGATGCAGCTCACTGGACATAACTGTTGGAGCTCTACCTCCTGAAACAATGAGTAACCATCGTCGGGATTTTGACAAGAACATACTACTACAATTGCCTTCGGTGATACTTCACAAATTGGTGTCAATATAGAGTAGATAAATTAAAGATTTTGTCAACTACAAAAAGCACTGAACCACAGATTAAGTAATTTTTTTTTGAAGTGATAAGGTCAACCGAGCAGACGGATCGCCTGATGGTAAGCGATTACCGCCACCCATGGACACACGCAACCCTAGAGGTGTCGCAAGTGCGTTGCCGGCCTTTTAAAGGGTTTAGGCCTCCGCCTCTGGTGCCCGCACTCACTCGGCGAAACACAACGCAAGCATTGTTTCACGCCGGTTTTCTGTTAGGCCGTGGTATCACTCCGGTCGAGCCGGCCCATTTGTGCCAAAGCATGGCCCTCCCACGGTAAAATATACGGTAAATACGGTAATGTAGATACGACCACTGGAATCATAACACACAACCTACGATTTCCCGCAATTAAAGCAAGAAGGCCGTGCCAAAATTAATCTATTCCAGAAAATTAATTACGAATGCCTCTCCAGCATACAAATTCAGATATCAATTACGATTTTGTTAACCTCCTGTCTGTTGAGGAACCGACAGTCGGTCGATTGCAATATGGCGCATGTGTGGGGCCATATTTTCACGGGTGGACAGCGTGCTACCTCCTTACGTATACATAATGATATCTTTGTTTTTTGATATGGAAAGCACTATGGTGATGTATAGAAGAATTAAAGTATATTAAATTTCCTTGAATACGTTATATAACATAATAGACAAAATAAAAAGAAATATACGTTAATTTTGGCGGTAAACACAAAATATCGTGATTTTAGACCTATTTTCCATTATAATACATATGAATTATCATTTAGTAACGATAAAAACTATTAATCCCGATACAGTATACCTATTTACATTAATCTATTGAATAATATTGATACCCGTACATACATTTTTATTAAATAAACACGTTATCAAAAATAACGGCCGGCGGAGTTCGTCGCCCCGCTATGGAAAGTGAAAGTCTATTTATAGAATACTCGCTCGACTGGCTATATTGTTATTGTTTTGTGAACTTAAGAATATAATCTACACATTAGATAACTCATATTAATGCACAGTTATAAAGATTAGGATATTTATCGAAATTAATCTAGGTACTTACAAGTACGGGTACCGCCCACTGTTTTTATCAAAATATACGTAATCACTAATCACTCACTCACTACACTCACTAAATCAAATACTACACTATATTACCACTGCGATTTAAGAATAAAAAAGGTAGGTCATCGCTTTAAATAAAAAGATAATACGATAACAAACATGTGGCGGAGCGTCGACCTTGTACCTACTATTGCGTCACCATTACGTAATTTTGAATTACGTTATTTTTATTCCGAACTTGCACAAAGTAACTTTTTGTTTGTTTATATAGATAATGTAGTTAATAATTTACACTAATAATAACACTTTTATGGAAACTAACACGTTTTACCGCGAAAATTGAGCATTTATTTACGCGTCATGCCTCGAACGCTGCAATGAGCCGACTGTCGGTCCCTCCACAGACGCGCGTTTTCAAGATGGCGGCGCCCCGCTGACAAGAGGTGTCAAACATTCGGCAGCAATCGGGTGTATTCGGTAATTTTCGGATATATTTCGTATATCGTTATTCCTGAACGTAGTATTCATTAATCATTGCTGATAAAGATGTATGGGATGTCAAAGGTTATGAGAGGAAGCGGGATGGAGATGTAGTAGTGACATGGCATTTCTGGGGTGAAATATTTTGGATTACATGAGGGAATGTGACAAAAATTTTGTTTTTGTCATTTTGCATGACTTCAAACTTTTTTAAGTGTGGTGATATATGTTATATAAATATACAGAGTGTCATGTAAAGTATCAAATTAATATTCGATTCGAAATAATTGAAATTTCGTTTTCTATTAGTTTTGTGACATCATTTAATATTTATTTACAAGTCGAATTTTTTTACACTTAGACAAATTCCATTTATCCTGAAAACTGTAATCGGAACTATTTTGGTAGTTACTAACCCGAGCAAGAGAGTAGACCTGCCGTATACAGTATGTTGTACTAGTTTATACAATGTCACCTTCAAGTTTTGACCAAGAATATTTAAATTTTAAACTATGATTAATTACTTTTATTCTCGCTCTCTCTTTAGAATTACGCCAACGTTAATTCAATTAAGTGTAATAACTATATTTTGGCTGAGGCATGATATGAATTCACGCGTAAAATACATTTATTAAGCATCATACAAGCGTTACAAGGCTGTAGTCCCCGACGGATTGTTCGAGTTAAATCATGAATGACATTTTGATCGAATAGTTATTTTTCCTAGGGAGTGAGCAAGTGTCAACTAAAGGCAAGTCGATGGCTACGCTAATTTGTAAAATTCTTATGCTAGACTCTTCTAGCTTTAACAAAAGAGCTTGAAAATTGAGATTGATTATATATCTGTAATCGACCCACGTTACAGGAAGAAATTCCTAGTGAAATTCCAACGTTTTTTTAAAGAAAAAAACAATTCAATGCTGTCGGTAAGCTTACCCACTGGTAGACTTACCACCAGTATTATAAACACCACTCTTTTGTTTGTGGGGGGGGACTCTCAAAAAGGCACCCGGCCTTTCGAAACAAGACGGTGGTCACCATGGAAAGGGGCACTGGGTTTCCTTAAGAGACCAGCTCCAGAACCACCGCTGTCTAACGCCTAACAGGGTACATCCTTCGGGAGACTGTAAAGAATTCTCTCCTGAATCTCACTGTACGTACGTGACCACTATGCCACCATCTTCGCTAGGATCACTAACTGAGTAACCAGAGTCCACTCTACCATACACTCGAGTTAACTCGTGTAGCAGATGTTGGGTAAAACAGCAAGACTAAAGTGGGACTGGGCCGGGCATATCGTTCAAACGCATCCAGAAAGATGAGCAAAGATTTCCATGTGCTGGGCGCCTAGTAGGGGATATCATCGTCGAGGACGACCGCGGCGTAGACGGCGAGACGACTTGGACCAATATATCGAAGCAGGTTTTGAAATAAAAAGGAGCGGCATTTGCTCAACAGTGCCAATACAACATTTAGGCTAACAAAAAATGGGTTTCTTGAAAACCGGATTCAAAAAATGAATTGTGGAATCCCTTTTAGTATAACTTCTTCCACTTACTGGTGCAGAAGTGATGGCCGTGTGGTGACCGATGAAGCAAGTCTAACGTCCGATGTACGAACCTAAGGCACGCCTATTGACTTTTCGTAGTGCTGTGCATATTATAAATTAATTATCACTTGCTCGAAATGGTGAAGGGAAACAGTGTGAGGAAACCAGCACATTTGTTTTCGATGGTGTGTAAAGCCGTATCAGAGGCATACAGGTGGTTCACTGTGTCTCTAGGTTGTTCATTAACCACACGATAAGAATAATAAGTATAATATATAAATATTCCGTGATTTAAAATAGTTTTCATGTATATTCTTTTATATTTTACTTTACGAAAATGCAGCCCCAGTTGCAGTTTATAATCATGCTCACTAACGTATTTCTTAAATCATAAAAATAAACTTAAATATTTCCGTAAACGAAGATATTCATTCCAAAAAATTGTGAACGAACATAAAATTAAATCGAGGGACCGGAATATAAATTTTAACTACCACAATTCTGGTTTATTTCGACCAAAAATCAATTGCTAAACCATTTACGATGAACAAAGTTATTACAAAAAATACAGTTTAATTGTAATCGAAATAAGAGGTATTCATTAATTTTATTCGTATTCGCGGTGCAGCTGCCAAAACGATTCGCTCGTGAATATTCAAGAGGGAACCAGTTCGAGCGAAAATCAATACGACCCAGTCACCAGTAAGGTGCCTTGAGAAAATGTTTACTGTTCCTTTTTTTATGATTCTTTCAGCTGTCGATAGTTTAGTATGAACTGATTTAGTTCCATTCCATAATTAGGCGATTTTTTTTAACACAAAAATTATTTTAGCTGTTTTTTATAGAAATAAAACTTTGTCTGAGACCTAGAATTGAAGCCCTCCCCAGAAAGGCTAAGTTGAGTTTAATATTAGAAAAGAATACAATGATAAAAAAAGAGATATCGAAATGATAATAAAAATAAATTACGTCGTCAGCAGAATTTGATTTCGGCCGAGTTTTGGAAATCTTAGTTTGGGTTTTTTCAATAAATTACAATAGAGTTTTTTTTATTATTAACGTGGCAATAAAAGAAGCGTGGCATGTGTTAGTATTACCCAACTCAAACTTATTAACGGCAATCAAATCAGTGGCGTGCCTAGGGTTTCAAAATAAGGCAAGCCCAATAAAATTTTAACCGATTTCAAAAAAAGAAAGTTCAGTTTTCTGCTGAGTATATAGGTACCTACGTATGTATCATCGCAATTTTCTCATAAACTACTGGTTAGATACAATAAATTAAAAGTGAAATAAATTTCCTGATGCTGCATATGCTTTTCTAAAACGACATCGTATTTTGAAATTAACGAGACCAGTTCTAAAAAATTGCCTTTATTTAATGAAGTTTTGGACTCATCATGTCCTCAGAGGAAGTTCCTGTTGTGCTAAATGACAAACAATATCGACTAATCTTTGAAATACACTACGGTTGTTATCAACGCGCGTGTTATATTTTGAAATTTCCTCAGATTACTGCCGTGATATAGATGTCTCAATTCGTTGTTTACCAAAATTACCGAAAGAAACCATTGCACACAGGTGTTTATGGGAATTTGCGTGCCTTTTAATGGCGCCAGATATGTTATTTAAATCATTATAACCCTATGTATTCGGAATCTTCATTCGAAAAAAATATGCAGCACCAGCAATACAACTTATTATTGTGCGAACAGCCAACAATCCAACTAGTTTTATACATTGATCTATTAAATTTTCGTTTATGTGATTTACTAGTCTGAGAAATACACAGATTAGGCGTCGGTTTTAAAATAAAGATATTAACTGTTTTTTCTGAGCAAAGTTTAAAGATTTTACCTTATCTTCGCCAATCAAAACTTGAACGCATTTTAAATCCTCACAAGGTACAATTACCTCCATTGTAAGTCACCAAAACAATTGTATCACTGAGAAAATCTAAGAAAACACACAAAAAACTTTAACAACAAAACTTTTCCCACTCACGCAAATGAAACTGAAGTGAGTTGCACTCGGTACTTACGCAGAGTTGCAGTGTTGTCATTTAGGCAAAAAAAGTCGCCAGGTATATGAAAAATCTAGGTAGATGTCGCAATAGGGTATTTGACACTGATGGAAATAAAATATGAAACTTAGCTATAATGATAGAATGTATTTTATTTGACTCTTTGGTATTTTTGAAAATAATATTAATAACTCGTAAATACATTTAATTCGATAAACAAATTCATAATTTTTAATCTATGTGTCACGTGACTCGAAACTATTAATTATTTTAAAAAGTCGCTAGTTTTTATTGTTGCTAAATCTTAAAAAAATGCTCCAACTCGTTAAAAATCTCCAAGATCTCACAACGTCGCTAAAACGGCAACACTGCAGAGTTGGCAAGGTGTGCATACGCGTGCAACTTCATAGGCATGCACGGCTTAAATCTTCCATACTGATCGATTTGTAGACGCACAAGGTATATACTCGTTATACGGCACATCGCTATAAGTGCGAAAGTGTCAGAGATAGTATTTGAAAGCCCGGTAAAAGCCCGTACGTGTAAGCGAGATAGCTATATGTAAATGCGAAACTCTGCGCGCGAACAATCGCGATGTGTAGTAGTGTGGCATAGGTAGATACTTTGTGTTATTTTGATAAGAATTAAGCGCGCGAACTTTTAAATAGTTCGGGTTTGATATTGATTCTCTATCGAGCATTTTAGTAAGGCATGCCGGGCTTTTGGGCTTATATGAAGGTACCGCCACTGAATCAAATGACCCAACACATACGCCACCATCAGCGGGTCATATAAGTGAGCATACTCCAGCTATCAGACATCAATTATCTATCACTATTAATCACTAAAATTAAGAGGACTCCACAAAGTTGCGTTTGCGAGAAAAAATTAGAACTTTTTTAAGGAAATCAGGTATTTTGTCAGGACTTTAAAATTTTCAATATGATAACCCTAGATTGTGGAATGATGTGATAAGATAGAAAGAAAGAAAAAAGAAAGAAAAAAGATTTTATTTGGCACAGCAGGGGCCCATAACTTTGTAGCCTTAAGATTAAACTTAAAATTAAATTATTATAAAATTAAGCAGCTAATGTTAGGACAATGTACCCTGCGGCCGCACCAAAAAGGCCCATGTTCAGCATTAATGCCAGGCAACTAGTGCCTGGCGCTGGTTTTCAACTGAGCCTTGATGTTGAGTCACGGATGTCACCCAGTTCTATACATATTACCTACATAAACATATATGTATTTAAAATATATATTTAAAACATAAATAAAACAAATAACATTAAAACTAAACCTACGCTAATTACATACATAAATATACTACCTACACGATCAGGTAAGATGTTACATAAACACTAAATCGTAAAAGTCTGTATTGCATTAATTATTTCGAGCCACCCACATTTTGTCGCAGGCAGCCGAGCGCGACGGCTGTAAACTTGTACGGCTAATACTTTGACAAATATTTTAATGAGTTTTTTGTACAAGTATGAGAAAGCGGAAGAAAGAAAGAGACAATTCATAAACATGTACATGTGTTGCTGTGAATATATATATATATATACATTTCCAAGGCGGTAAGTGATTAAAATTCGCAGTATGCACAATATACAAAAACATGGAAACCTAGTACAAAAATATAAAACGCATTTTGTTTTAGTATTGCACGATGATAGTCCACCTGCCAAATACTGAAGTGAGGGCGAAGGGGTGAGAGTCACGATTGCGGCACCGCAAGCATCAGCCACATGTAGGCCAGGCACATTGGGTAAGTTTAAGTCTAGGCAACTTAGCGGGGCCGGAAAAAAGTACAAGGAAACTAACTTTGTGTGGTTTCACAGGTCTCATACTCGTGATGTCATGCAGGTGTCGCACGCGGCGCAGCAGCCCGGGAGCCGGGGGCACAGAAGCAGCACAAAGTAGATACGTATACACTTTATACTATCGTGCGACTATTAACAATTTAAATTAGATTATTGATGCATGTCAATGCATCAATAATCTAATTTAAATTGTTACTTATAATTATTACTTATTACTATTAATTATTACTATTAATTATTTACCATACCCAAATTGCGTTGTGCACCTATTAAATACTGTCGTAAACTATTTCGAAAAGTATCGATCGTGTTGACAGCTCTAATAGGTGGTGTTAGATTATTCCACACTTTAGAGGCCGCATAACGGAAGGTGCCCTTAAATGCTGCCGTGCTATGCGGTTGTGTAGAAAGCTGTTGTGCGCATTGCCTTCTCCCACATTCCCGTCTACTTGCTACCCAACTTAACTTGTCGTAGAGGTAGTCTGGTTTCTGGTATTTAATCACACCGAAGAGAAGACAAGCCAAATGTAGTTTCCTTCTAGATTTCATTTTGAGCGTGGAGTGTGTGTTAACCCTAGAAAGATAACCTACGCCGCAGAGGCGCCTGCGCGGGATACATATTGCTGTCTTTTTTTATCCGACGCGTGCATTTGTTCGTCCTTCTCAGCCAATTCAGTCGTCGATCTAACCTTTCACGCGACGACCGTTTCCATGCTGTAAGTACTATAGTTTTGTTAATACGGCGAATCTGTGCGCTCGCGAGGCGTATGGTTATCTTTTGTGAAACTTTAAAGAGTTAATTAATTTTGCAGTTGTAATGATGTAAAGCGTTTTTTATTTGTTTTTAGGAACGATTTATTACGTATACATCATGGCACATCGAAGAACGCTGGCAGAAAATGAAATCTGCGCTTTACTGGGTGGTGAAGAAGAAAACAACCCTGATGAACTTCTGCAAATTGATTTTTGTTACTTTTTTCTAGAAGTCTACTCATTTATTTCTAAATTATCTTAAATATACAAATTAAAATAAAATTGAATTTTTATTTTTATAGTTTTAAACATACCTTTTGTCACAATAACATAAATCATAAATATTTTGTATTAAATCAATTATAACACGTGTTATAACAATGGTGCGCCTCTGAAGCGTATGGTTATCTTTAACGTTTGCCATGGTATGGTTATCGTTCTAGGGTTAAGGAATGGTGTTACGTGGCATCTAGGAGGAATCCTATAGCAAAAGCGAGCACATGCGTTTTGTACCCTTTGGATGAGATGGTCAGTGCGGGCCAACAGGCGCGGGCCGTATACTGTGTCCGCATAGTTCAACTTAGATAAAACCAGGGTTTCTACTAGCTGTTCCCGTAAAGCTTCAGAAATGTATGGTCTCATCTTGTACAGCACCCTCAGACGGTAAAAGCAGTTTCGAACAGAGTCGCCTACATGCCTTTCAAAACGTAGTGTACTGTCCATGAAGTCCATGAAGAGACCAAGATTTCGCGCTTCATGTACCCTATCTATATGTTTGCCCATCAATTCCAAATTAATGGTTGTAGGTAATCTGGCCACTTGCTGTCTTGTGCCTAGTACCATTTATTTAGTTTTTAGATAGCGATTCGGTGGAGGTCATCATTTAGATCTTTAAGAGCACTGTCATATTCGTCTGGTCTAAAGGATATGTATAATTGAACATCGTCGGCGTATATATGATACTTGCATCTTTGGAGACATTTAACTATGTCCGCACAGTACAATATAAACAAAATCGGCCCTAATATAGAGCCCTGCGGTACCCCTCTCTCCACAGACGTAATTGCTGACCTTAGCGTTGTACCGTCACTCTTGTGTAAATCTACACATTGCTTCCTATTACGAGTACACAGGTAGCTGCGAAACCACGCTACAGCGCCAGGGTCGAAGCCGTAGTATTGTAGCTTTAGTAGTAGCAACGGAATATTTATTGCATCGAACGCCCGGGAAAAATCAAGTAGGACCAATATTGTACACATCCCTTGGTTCTGTGCTACTAATATGTTATCCGTAACATCCAGTAACGCAGTCGAAGTACTGCGCTGCTTTCTGAAGCCAGACTGCAAGTCGGGTAAAATACTGTTTCGTTCTAAGAAATAGGTTAACTGGCGACAGACGAGCTTTTCTAATACTTTAGATAGACAGGGCAAGATGCTAATTGGACGGAGGTCATTTATTTCTATTGGGCTTGATGTCTTTGGTAAGGGCCTAACCGAGGCAATTTTCCATAGATCAGGGAACGTTGATGTTTCTATGGAATGATTTATTATGTCAGTTATGATATTGAGTGTGTACGGCAAAGTCATATTTATCATATCGAGGGTGATATTATCATAGCCCTCAGCGTTACTTTTAAGTTTAGAGATGGTACGTGAGATATCGAGCTGTTTCACAGGAGTTATTTTAAAAATGGCTTCAGTGTGTCTATGATTCTCATAATAATTCCTAAGTGATAAGGTAGCAAATTTGTTACCGGGAACTATCAGAAAGATGTTATTAATTATATCGGGATCTGTAAAGTGCGAGGGAAGGTCATGTCTTGGTTTAAAGGATGATAACGTAGTTTTGAGAGCTTTCCATAACAATTTTGGGTTTTTTATTTTATCATTTATATTATATTTGAAATACGCTACTTTTTCATTGTGCAAGGAATTTATCACTAAAGATTTTAATTCTTTGTAGTACTTTTTTTCCCATCCGATTTAGTTTTCCTATAAGTTGTTAGTGCTTCGTCGCGTAAACGCATCATAACTTTTATTGTGTCCGTAATCCACGGATATGACCTTTCCCTTATAGTGCATGTTGTTATCGGTGCGTGCATATCAAATAAAAAAATTAGGTAGGAGTTAAAAGCTTGTACCATTTCATTAACGTTATCTAGGTTAGTAATATTATTTATGTTTAAAAGTAATAAATCCGTCTTAAAGTTGTCCATACATACATTTTTTAAAGGTCGAAATTTAACAATATATGGTGTAAACTTATCACGTTTTATCTGAAATTCACTAACCACAATTGAATGACCGTTAATTGAAGCAAAAGATTCCACTGTTGTATATGTTGTTCTCAGATCAGTACACAGGAGATCAATAAGAGTTTCGCTAGACGATGTATGATGGGTCGGAGCTGTTACCAGCTGCTTAAAACCAAAGGAGTTGAGAAACTCGTATATTTTTTTAGTTTTTGTACTGTTTGCGTCTAGTAAATTTACGTTGAAATCGCCCATTAAAATGTAGTGATCACAGTAAACTAGCGAGCTAAGTGTGTCCGTTATAGCGTCTAGAAATAGGACAAGATCAAGCCGTAGAGGACGATATGCTGTGCCAATGGCAATTTTTTTCCCGTTTAAAGTAAGCGTAAGCCACATTTGTTCAACCGATTCGAACCTGGGATCAGCGTTAGGAGTACAAGTACGCGCGCTCAGCCCTTGCCGTAGATAGAAACCAACGCCCCCACCACGACCCGAGTGAACACACGCAGGCCGCGGAGTATGGCGCAAGCGATAGCCGGGTACCACCGCAGCGCGCCTCTCCTCTCCCGGTCGCAACCAGGTTTCATTTATTGCCATAACGTCAAAACTGTGCCTATCGATTGCCTCGATCAAATCGTCATAGCCTGTACCCAAAGAACCCGCGTTGAGAAAGCCGATCTGAAGCGTTTTCCATTTTTAGTCATCATGTTTATTGTTGCAAAGGTTTTTTATTAGAGCGCTAGAACTTAACATATCAAAGTTATAAGTAGGCATACTTATAATTCTGCGCAAGATAACATCATCGAAATGAATTAAAAAGCGTGAACTAACTGTATATATTTTGTAAATAGTTGTAAATAAAATTGCATTAAAATAAATAATATGGTTGTAAATAGTTGTGTAAATAAGTTTAAATGTATACGGTAGTTTTTGTAGTGTATATATAAATAACTTATATAAATAACTGAGATATTTGATAAATACGTCATAAAACTGGTTAACATGACTTTCGCTGAGATGTGCCACAGGGCACCTATTAATACAATACATATTGTTAATAAAAAAATTAAAAAATAGCCCTGCGGTACTAAAATATAACAATAATGTAGTTGCATTATAAGAAATGAAAGAGAAGAGATCATAACAAACTGGGTTATTAGAATATGTATATAAAAGTTTAAGGCATATCGTTGCTTTCAGGATTCGGTTCATGACCAAAAACTTGAATAAGGTCAGCATCACATTTAATAGCACGAACCGAATCTCCGGGTTTATTACGAGCGAGGATGCGTCCGCGCTTACACCAAACGAATTGCCAACCAAAACGACCCCCAGCCTCACGCGCCCTCCGAAACAACTCACGATTTTTTTTCTATAAAATAAATAGATAAAAGGTCAAATGAGTAGTACTCGCAAGGGGCGTGTATGACCAGATGTATGAACGTGGTCGAAGCAAAAGGCTTATGTAAGAATCATAGCAGGTAGCGTTCTGTAGTTTCTGCCTATCCCTATGGGAGAAAGGCGTGAGTTTATGTATGTAACCATAGGGTTAGACGTTCACAAGCATACATAGGTATGCTTGTGAACGTTAGGTTTGGCAGAAGAAACATAAAAAAATAATCAATGCAGTAGAGATGAGAGTTCTGAGAAGTTTGTGTGGACTAACTTTGAAAGATAGAAACAGCGTGATAAGGGACCGTTGTGGAGTGAAAGAAGATGTAGTGACGAGGATTGAGAACAGTATGCCAAGATGGTTTGGGCCTGTAGAAAGGATGGATGAAAGGCGATTGACTAAACTAATACTAGTGTGGATGGAAGAGTCGGGTAGATCGACGTCGACGTACGTACCGCAATCAAATTGCGGACGTTCTCGAAACAATACAGGACAGATCAAGAGCTACCGAAGCCGACGAGCATGCATGATGAGATTAATTAATGAACATAGATGAAGCGAAATGTGCGTGCATGATGAGGTTAATTAATGAACATAGATGAAGCGAAAGCGGTGTGTCATAATCGTACTACTCTGTCTACCCCAACAGAAAGCAGGCGTGATTATATGTATTTATTAATCTATTTTTAAAGCAGGAAATAAATTGTGTGTAGCAACTTTCATTATGCAGTTTACACATAATGGTGTAGCTGCTGACCGTGAGGTGTAAGATTCGATTCCTGTGTCTAGCAGAGTATTGGATGTTTCTGTTCAGGCCAGAGTTTGGAATCTTGCCCGTTAGATGGCAATAGTCTTACTACTTATTGCATGGGTTTTAATAACAGCATTGGTGAAATATGGGGTATAGGTACAATTTGTACACCTCTGCCCATAGTTTCTGGGAATACAGGCATATTATCTACACCAAGTCAGTTCAGTAATATACACTTCAAAGAATTTGGAGCCAGAATCAAAACGACCAAAAGTATGGCACTTTAAGAAAATGTTCCTTATATAATTTTTTTATGATTCTTCCAGCTGTCAATAGTTTATTGGAACCATAAGAAAGATACTTCATTTTACGAATTTCAGTTTTAGATATTGACTGATGGCACTTTAAGATTTATTTTATAGTCTCACAAAGTTCTATTGCTTAAATACATTTGTACCATTTAGTTACAATCGGAGACTGCCTCCATTGGTGACTCGGTGGTGGATACTGCACGGCTTAACAGCTTTTGGTGGTGCTCCATGGAGGACATGTGTAGAGTAGTTGCATATTTAAGGCAGTGACTATACCGCTGATATTGAACACGAATAGATAAACAAGATGAAACTAATAAAAACTTATTAAACTCGCCGGCCATGCGAGCTTTTTTTTTATTTCACACTATATATTTTTTTTTTATGTTACTCGGGATAATGTAAGGATTCTAATGATACCCCATACGCCTAAATCGGTTCAGAGATTTAGAAGTTATGGTGGAACAAAGAAACTCACAAACATACATACAAACATGAACCCTAAAACCATAACACCCTTTTTTTGGGTAGTCGTGTAAATAATCAATACCAAAAATTTTAATCATCGTAGATATTTTCAAATCACTTAACATGGTGAAGCATATTTTATATTTGCATGAGTACAGTTCCAAGAGCTTTTCACAAAATAACGCCTGAATCAAAGTTAAAGTCAAATCATTTATTTCAATTAGACCCTTTACAGAAACTTTTGAATTGTCAGAAGCTAGTTGCCACGTTCCAAAGTGTAGATTCCTATGGAGAAGAACGGGCAAGAAACTTCATAAATCATGAATCTATTAAATACTGGCTGACCGGAAAAAGTGTTATTGGGTTATTCTATTAGTAAATTCCCAGTAGCAGCCCGGTTTGGGATTGTGCCCGGTTGATGGCAAAAGCCATCTTTTGCCATCAACAACATGGAACTTAATAGCATTGGTGAAATGTGGATGTACCTACAACTACTAATGTGTAGACCCCCACCTATCCCCTCGAGGAATACTGGCGTGATGCTATGTTATATAACTGTGTTATTTCATGCCAAGTGGGTTTTTCTTTTTACTTTACCATATAGCAAACTATTCAATAGTTTGCTTTATGTTAAATTCCCAGTAGCAGCCCGGTTTGGGATTGTGCCCGGTTGATGGCAAAAGGGAACCATCTTTTGCCATCACCAACATGGAACATTGGTGGAATGTGGGTGTACAACTGCTAGTGTGTACACCCACCTATCCCCTCGATGAATACAGACGTGATGCTATGTTATGTAACTGTATTTTCATTTTGCTTTATTGTATTTGATTGGTTTGCTTTATGCTAAGATAAATTCTATACAAAACGCTTGAACGGTCTGAAACTTCATGTAAAGAAAAAAAAACGATCTAAGAATACATAATATTTAACATTAACCTCGACACAATGGACAATTCGTACTGTTTCTAAATAAACACTGCAATAAACATGAAAATAAGGCAATAAAAATACGATAAAATGTTTTCTTAAAGCGTTGAGTATTATCTAAACGTTTTGTATAGGTATAAAAAAAAATACTACATCACTCGAAAGATTCTGGCTGTGGGCCAGAAATAAAAAAGGCTCCCTACATACGAGACTCGTGAGGTCAAAATATTAAGATATTTTTATGTATACCGAAAAATTTTTCAAACACCATAACGTACTTTCCACACAAATGTATAGCTTTAGAGTTCGCTACGCATGCTTTAATGCGTTTGAAAGGTTTATGTAGTTTTTTTTTGGATCACAAATATGATCGTGAGCATGATATACTCCAGGCGCTCTGACCACTAAGGCATCTCGACCGGGACACGCAGGTTCGAATCCTCCTCACGAAATATTCTTGCCAGTTATTAGATTTTATGTTATTATAGTTTTATGTTATTTTGTAAAGTAATAGGTAACTCATTTTCTCTCTCAATTAAGCTTTGTGATGTGTTACATTCTTTGATATTTTGTTTATTGAGTTTTTTTTTACGACTCATACACTTTTTTTAAGCTCATAAGCTTATAATATATTTGTTACCTGGTCTACAATTTGATTTGCATGCCGTTATTATGCAAAATGTATTGTGAACTAGCTAATTTAATGACCTCTCTGTAAATTTTTCGCAAATAAAGATTTTTGATTGATTGACCGACTTTATCTTACGACAAAAATGTTTAACTTTAAAGATCGCTACGCATGCGATAATGCGTTACAATTTATCTGAGCCTAATAACTTATACATTTTTCAGTCCCATATCTCACTGTGCCACCATTCTGCTAACGTTTGCATCCTCGCTCGAGTTCCCATAAGATGAGCGGTTTCCTCATTAGGGATCCCTTGCCAAGATAACGCTAATTTACCCCATGAGGGCTGCATAATGTGGCTTGCCGTTTAAAACTGATGAGGGCGGGCAATTTTCCTTTCAGGGTGTCACTAGTTCGTTGGGTATGAACAGATGGAAGTAAGCAATGTCATAAAATAACATGAGACTCATATTCTCGGAAGGGATAGGCGGGTGATTTTTATAACCGACATGAAAAGGAGGTTATCAATTTGACACGTATACATTTTTTTATGTAGAACCACGCCTAGCTTTTTACAGACTAGTCCGATTTTGATGTTTTTTTTTTTTATATAGAGGATACTATCAAGTTGGTGCCATATCAATATCAACCTTAAAGTCCACCACTTAGGGCAGATAATAGAAAAAATAGAGAATTATAGATTGTTCATATGTCAACCGATTCTGTTGAAACTTTGCATACATTGTGTTTCCTCCGTTTCCTTTCTCGGCGTTAAATTTTTTGTGAAAAACATTTATTTTAAAACACTTTAAATTTCATTAATGTTGTTTTAAGTTCCATGTGGTGACTGGTAAACCTATTACCATCAACTGGACACATTTCTTAGTTCCGGACTGCTATTAAGAATAATAATTTGGCCCACCTGGAAGTCGAACCGAACCGGCGAACAGCCGCAATTTCGAATAAAATAAACAATGAGGCAGTTTTACCCTCCACGGTCACAATCACAATACCTCAAAAAAATCTGGCCAGCCTTTGCCCGACCACGTTGAGGTTGGCTAAATAGGTATCTAACCAGTTTTTTATGGAGCACCTGTCTATCTGACCTTCACAACTCCACAACAAACGTAGCCACGACCCCCTCATAAAATATTGATAAAATGGTTTATTCCACTTTTTTGTGAACAAAGTGTAATTTTTTGTGTCTTCATAACACCTCGGAATCATTTCACCTAGGTGATATCACCAAAGTGAAACAATTCGACGTATTTAGTGTCCTTTGTTCACCATGGAATTAGATCACCCAGATTAATCAACTTTAGTAGTAAAATTACTCCAGAAGTATTTATCTGGTTGAGGTTCAAATCCTGTTATCTATCATATTTATTTTGTCAAAAATATATAATTCTGGAGTTCACTACGCATGCGATAACTCGTGTGAAAGATTCATCTGTATTTTGATGTAAATTAACATATAAACCTATTAAAATATTATAATGCTCAGTACTTAAGTTCAGATTAAAGTTACATCGTTACTTGACCAGCACGTACTTAGGTCTCAGCCCCAGGTATTAATGTCATACCCATGCTGAATAGGAATTGACGGCAAATTGTACCAATTTCGTAGTAAGAGGTACAATCGAAAATGTTGGGCTTTGAAATGGTTATTGGGAATTGGTATACGTATTTGTGCTTAAAACGTTTGAAAGGCCTTGTTGCTGTCATGTGAATAGATTATAAACAAAATTGAAATGATGCTCACGTTGTCGTGTCTACGTTAGATGATCGATAAATGAAGTATTGCAGTAACAAATTACCAAGTGAACTGAAAGACCTTACTCCTTTCCTATAAGATTATTCCGTAAAAAAATATACATCTGGTTAAAGATAAAATATTTCTACACGACTGAAGAATGTCTTAGTTATAAAACTAGAATAGACTAATAAAATTGCCTAGATAGTTCACCGTGTGTTTATATTGTTTATTGTTGTTTTTTTTTTTAACCTTTAGCTAGTAAGTATACAAGTTTATTAGGCTTAAGTCTCACATACCAGCAATCGCCAATATGCGGATATTATTAATGTTAAATTTATTAGGCTTAAGTCTCACATACCAGCAATCGCCAATATGCGGATATTAATAATGTTAAATTAACATTCATTGTACCACCAGACTATCCATATTATGCGAGTCAATGATTTGAATTATTATAAATAGCATAGTCTCATGAATTAATAATATTAATATATCCTCTCAAATTTATAAATTTATTATTAGGATAAAATAAAAACAAAACCCCTACTCGAATTTGTTTCGCAATTCGTATCATATTCAGACCGACATGTACGAAAAACCGAAACAACTCTATCTTCAAAAAACATAACATAGCATGATAGCGTCACGCCTGTATTCCCCGAAGGGGCAGGCAGAGGTGTACACAATTGTACACCCACATTACACCAATGCTGTTGTGCCATTAAGTCCCACGTAATAAGTGAGTCTCATATTAAAATATATATATATATATACATATATATATATATATATCATAGGTGGTGAGCCTATTGCCATCTACCGGTCACTATTCCAAACTCTAAGCTGCTGCTGAGAATTTCCTAAAAGAAAAACACAACAACACTTTGCCAGACCTAGGAATCAAACCCAAGACCTCATGCTCACCAGTCGCGTTTGGAACCACTTGACGCACGAGGCTGTCTATCTAGTCTATATACTATAACGATCTTTACGCTATTCAAATATTACGAGTATGTTTCATGCGAACCTACAACCCTTAGGCAAAGTTTATTTATCAACCAATGCACCAACCTTGTCAAATTATAAATATTGTTAACTCCCAATGTTGAATACAATCATCAAGAAGAGCAACGACCTTTTCCGTTCGTTCATTCATTCGCCGTTCACTATCAGTTCATTTCGGTCCGCTGGTCTTAAGGAAGATGTCACGTATAACCCAAATAGAGCCGATACGTGCGCGTGTGTACGAGGTTTTATTAGAAATGAGGTATTTCTTAGTACAGTAATACGCCTTCATGAACTCGCCCTTAATAGATATTGTTGGAGAGGTCGTTTTTCCTGGTAAATGATTAGGCTTTTACTTTCAGCTAAGGTGTGCGCACAATCTCAACGGGAAACTATTGCACGTTTTAATGTGTAAAATTTTTGTCCCGGCTTTTTTCAAAGTTAGTTTTTACCCCACAGTAAGATTTTTTCTTGCATCGTAGGTTACAGACGCATATCTCATATGCACACACACCCCTAATTTTGCTGTGCCCGACAGGGTTCATGATGATTTCATAAATTGTACCTACGACCTTAATTCATATTATGGACGCAATAAATATATTGAATATTGAGAAAACGAGAAGATCTATGTAAACGCCTGATACTATGAAAGGTTTACTCTTCAGTCGTAATGCAGACCGCAGAATATAATTTATGACGTTTGAGAAGTATCAATGGGCACTAGTGCCCAGCCTACTATTATGTCACTTGCTCCTTACTCGGAACCTAATTACTAAAATTACTAAAATCACTTTATTGCTAACTTATACAAGTAACTAAATAGCAATAAAGCCACTAGTTTCATAAAAAACTATACTAAAATGCTTCTATTAAACTTGCTAAAAAAATATTTCTAAACGAAACCAACTTCAATACATTCCCTAGAGTTCAATACATCACTTTCACTTCAGAATACCATCAAATCCTATTCGATCCATCCAAGAAAAATACACACAATCGGAAAAAAGTGAGAAAACACGTTTGCAAATAAAGTATCGGCCCATTTGGTTTCCTTCAATCCTTTCTGACGTTCAATACTGCCAACTAGTGGTGGCGAGTGTCTATGCGAGACGTCCCAATTTCCCGGGATTTACGTCTCGTCATTCGGACACTATGACGTTAAAATGTGGCTTGTACGTGTGAGTTATTATCGAATGACGTGCATGCTAGGCGATTTGTAAAGTGTATTTTCATTTTATCGAGAACATAATCTCTATGATTTCTGTTCATCGTGTTGTATATAAACGTTTTATTGTCAGTAATAAGCATAGGCATGTAAAACGCGAGGTAACCAAAAACAGGATTTTATAATCTCGTATTTCAGCAAAATTATACTGTATAAACACATATGTCGGTATTTCCTTTTTATTTCGGCAGAATGTTCGCAATGTTTTTCTTTTTTTATTCGGAGATTATAACAATCATTTGTATTTTGCAATCGTTAATTTAAAATATTGGTATTGGCACCGTCAACAAAATTCACCAAAAGCAGACATCACTACATCAAGATTTCATGAAAACGTAGTCCGTACTCCAAAATTCTGTTCTCGCTTTGAGTCTCGGTACAACTTTCGATAACAGAACCGTATAAAAAAAAAACTCGTTTCTCTTCGTTCAGTTATGACGCCGTGCCAGCACGGCCCTACCAATACAATATTTTTGGCATGCATGACCAGTTTTATGCGTGTTACTTCGCACTTTGGGACACTACGCCCGTAACGCAATAAAGGTGTCCCGCACCTACCTCAAAATACTTCGGTAATCCCGGTACTGTTTACAATATTAAATCTGTAATTCAAAATTTTACTTTCATTTCGAATCTCGGTCACGATACCGTGCCAGTACAGTCCTACCAAAACAATATTTTTGGCATGCATGACTCGTTTTATTCGTGTCACTTGGCACGTTGACACACTAAGCCCGAAGCGCAATAAACGTGACTTGTAACTATTTCAAAATACCGGAACTATTTGTTCCGATACCGTTTAAGATACCAAATCTGTTCTTCAAAATTCTGTTCCCGCTTCGAATTCCGGTTACAATACCGTGTCAGCACATCCCTACCAATACAATCTCTTTGGCATGCATGACCCGTTTTATGCGTGTTACTTGGCACGTTGGCACACTACGCCTGAACCGCTCAAGAAGCGAATTAGCGATTCCAAACATTTCTTTGGATGCGTTTCGGAAATCATATTACAAGGCAATGAAGTTGAGAGTTTAGGAAACGTTGCCAATTTGTACCAGAATGGTTTTTTTATTTTTTTCCTATAGATTACCATAAGTTTTTGTGTATATAGATTGGTAATTACAATTTAAACCTAAATCTTCATAAAATTAAAATAAAATTAATTTTTAAAGATTCTTTGTCTTTAATTTACTATATAAACATTTTTATAATAAAACAACTTTTAACCGGATTAATCGCGTGTATTATTGGTTTTTCCTGACGTTTCGAACACTTTGCAGCGTTCGTGGTCGCAGGAGGACGTCAGGAAAAACAAAAAACCAATAATACACGCGATTAATCCGGTTAAAAGTTGTTTTATTATAATGTGTAGTGATCGCGCAAACCTAAGATATTACTATATAAAAAAAAAAACTTTTTATTGCTTTTATTCCTGTTAATTTAGTAACTATCCGTAATCAATACCTATTCTAAGAATTTGCTATTTCATGGTCCTACGCTTAAATAAAAGGCGCCAATTTATTACCAAATTTGATAAATATGTAGTATACCATAACTTATCACTATTTTTCAAGGAAATATTGAAAAAATAACAGCCAAGAACGGGGCTTGAACCCGCGGCTCTTGATATTCTGTGTCATCACTCTACCAACTGATCTACCTTTTCTTGTTAAAATTTATTGAATTTTCAATTCTTCTTTTTTCAATGTTTCCTTGAAAAAATTGAAATTAATATAGGAATTACATGGCCTCAACATGTATAAAAAATATATCAATATGTATGACATACCATCACGCCTATATTCCGCGAAGGGGTAGGCGGAGGTGTACTCGTTTGTAAACCCACATTTCACTAATGCTGTTATTAAGTCGCATGCAATAGGTGGAGGCCTATTGCCATGTACGGAGTACAATCCCAAAGTACGAGCTACTACTGAAAAAATCCTAACAGAATAACTCATTAACTCTTTGAGACCTCATGCTCAGCAGTCGCGCTTGAGACCAATAGATCAACGAGGCAGTTAAACAAAATTTATTACCATATTTATTATATATTTAGCTTTTAAAGATAAAAATGCTGATACATTCCTGCCACGTATCGTAGGACCATTTTACGGCCCAAGATCTATCGCAATAAATAATCCATTTTACTACATCCATATTTACATCTATGGCGTAAAGATGTTTTTATCGCTTTATGTTCACGTTTTACATTATAACCGGAACTACTAAAACCTAATGTTATAAGGCTAGTGATATCTTCTGATTTTACGCTGACCGAACAAGGTAGCTAGCTATCTTTTTTCAGGACACCGTGGATGATTTGGAAGATTCGTTCCCAGTATGATTTTAATAGGGGTTGTTTTATTTTGGTTGACTGCCTTGCTGGTCTGGTGGTCGCAAGCGCGGCTACTGATTGTGTGGTGAGGGTCCGATTCCCAGGTCGGGCAAAGTGCAGCAGTGCTCGCCATCCGGAATCTGGAATATTGCAATAGTCTCAGCACCTTTTATGTGGGACTTAATAATTGTTAAATATTTTTCTATTATACTCACTAGTAAAAAAAAACCCACAAGCCTTTATAGTGATTGGCTAAATCACTATATAAACCTTATACGATAATGTTACATTATCGAAATTGAAACTAATAACAGACAGATAAAAGAAATGAATAAAGCTTATAACCAATCGGCCACAACGTCTTTTTACCCAATATGAGGCTTTTCATATCCTTCAACATCATGTATTAGGGCCTTAACAGACATGCCACTTTTAGCATCGACGTTTTTGCGACATAATCTGTGCTGCATTGCGTTTTGTCTACTCATTACTTTTGACTTAAGCGTTCAACCGCTGTATCAAAGATCTGAAAAGCGACGAAATCGCTGTTACGGTACCCGAAACCTACTAGGATACTAGATATTACGTAGCCGTAATATTTATAAAAGTAAAAACTAATGATGACATAATCAATTTACATGTCTGTGATCAAATAATCTTGACTTTTTTACAACGTGGGAGAACCATGCTTCGGCACGAATGGGCCGGCTCAACCGGAGTGATAACACGACCTCACAGAAAACCGGCGTGAAATAACGCTTGCGTTGTGTTTCACCGAGTGAGTGAGGGTACCAGAGGCCCAAACCCTTTAAAAGGCCGGCAACGCACTTGCGACTCCTCTGGGGTTGCGGGTGTCCATGTGCGGCAGTAATCGCTTACCATAAGGCGAACCGTCTGCTCGTTTACCACCCTATCCCATAAAAAAAAACTTTACCTTTTTTTGCAAATAAACCTATTAAATTATAAGGATATTCTATTCTCAAAATAGATTAAAGCCACGTCACTGTGTCGAATTTCTGAAAAGCGACTAAATCGCTGATCGCCGATGCTAAAAGTAGCACGTCTGATCGAGCCTTAAGTTGAACGTAAGGAGTATCTATGGGATCCTTTCTATTCTTTTATGAGTAAGTAATGGTCTTAAGATGACTCAAGAATATCTTACGTAACGGTAAAATATATCCTTTTTAATGCTAATGTGATAAGGGATATGATTCTTTTATGAATTTTAAAACAAAGTACATAAAAGGTAGTGACGGAGAAAGTACTACAGAATTTATGCTAACAATTTATTTACTTGTTTAAAACCAACATGTGTTGCATAGCAGGGTTGGAAAACAGCATCATGTCGTTTATCTACTTCTTATCGTGTGGTTGATGAACAACCGAATAGCATTAACACATGCATATCGAACCCTAACCTTATAAATTTTTGTGGAATGAAAAATACGGTCGTGAGCAGGATTCGAACCTGCGTCTCCCTGATAAATACACCTCCAGGTATAGGCGCTTTGACCGCTAAGCCACCTCGACGTCTGCTCTCTACCGTGAATTCTTTTTCCTCATTTTTTAATACGTCCTTTGGTGACGTCATTAGCACATGACGGGACGGGTTCGGTCTATTTCTTGCGTTTGTCTCACTATCTTACCCTCATAACAGTTGAAAGTAATTTACTTAATTTCTTTAAATATTAAGAAAAAAAAAGTTTAATTTTAAATTTGATTATTGATAGGTATGTATTCTTTACCATTCATAGATTGAGTTTGGTAAAACACTGGATGGTCCGTCGGATCCCAAAGTCAGCGATGATGAGGTTCGGAGCTCGAAAAATGCAAGCCTAGTGACACCTGCGTAAGTATTAATTAGATCGAGGCGACATGCTTCTGAAAAGTAATAACGGGTCCGGTACTATTTATCTTCTCAAAATCATCAGTCGAGTCGAAATTGTTTTGGTATACATAGGTATTTCGTGTTTTATCCATAAAGTTACTGTTCTTTTCCTTGATCCTACCGACGTATTTTGTTTATATTGCTCATTTACTCACTGTCACAGATAACCTTAGTTTTGTTTTGATATTGTTAGTCTTAGAATATATACTTATTGTAAGTATATTTCTGTCAAAGTTTGCTTTTAATGTAAGGATAATATTTTCTTTATGCTTTGAGCTCTTGTTTTTTCAGCAAAATACGTTCGGAAACCGATTATATTTATCATTTTTATGTGAACAGTCGACTGGCAGGTAAGTGCAAAATTAATTTTATTTTAACTCACGTTGTGATATTATATACATTTATTTATATTTTATATATACTTATTTATATGTTATAAATATTTATTTACATTATATACCTATATACAATATTATAACTATACAAGATAATGATTCTTTTTATTCGGCTTGTGAGAACTCCTTCAGCTCACTTTCTTCTTTGGATAATTCTTACTCAGTTAACTCGCACTTAGCTAGTGTGTGTCAACGATTTTCAAAATGCTTGACCACAGTGCACGTAAATGCTCAGAGCATCCCACGACACTACCCAGAGTTGTTGGACCTGTTTAGTGATGTACCCTTACATGCTGTCCTAGTATCGGAAAGTTGGCTCAATCCTGAACTCCCATCTACTTTTTTCAGTCTACCTGGCTTTGTTCTCATTCGCAACGATCGCACAGGTAAAAGAGCCGGGGTGTCGCTATTTATCTTCGTAGTGACATTCCCTACAAAGTCCTAACTTCTTCACCGCCATTTTATAGTGGCAGCCCTAAATTTTTATTTCTTGAAATATCTATCAAGGGGGGTTTCGGAGTTGTATACTGCCCTCCTGCTATCAATTACTTCTCCAGTTTGGAAACTCTATTAGAATCTTTATCTTCCGAGTACAAGCATCTGATAGACATGGATGACTTTAATACCGACTTCTGTAAGAACACTCCACGCTCGCGCAAGCTGAGGGCGATCCTGGAGTCGTCGAATCTTATATGTCTCTCCCACTTAACCCAACCCACAAAAACATTTATTCTGATGATTCCTGGCTCGATCTCCTGTTCGCGTCTTCCCCGGATAACGTTTCTAATCATTGCCAGGTCGCTGCTCCTGGTCTTTCAAGACCTGATTTGATGCATCTATCATATATTATTAAGTCGTTGAAACAGCGACCTGCCATTATTGTTCTACGGAGCTTTGCGAGAGTCGATAAAGAGAAACTCAATAGTGAGGCACAATCCATTGCCTGGTCCCAAGTTCTTGAGGCAACTACTGTCGATAAAAAGGTCAATCTGTTCTACGCCACAATTCATCAGCTCATAGACTCACATGCTCCACTAAGAACTGTTCGTGTTAAGCGCCCCCCAGCGCCCAGGATTACCACTGGAGTCCGCATGGCCATGAGGCGACGTGACAGAGTTTTTCGCAAATTTAAAAGAGATCGTGGTGAAGAAAATTGGGGCCTCTATAAGCATCCTAAAAACTAATGTAATCAAATGGTAAGACTTTCAAAACGCCGACACATTCACGAGAATGTTCTAACTCTTCACAGGCTGATTTATGGAAGTTTCTGAAATCTTTGGGCGTAACGCAGTCTTTGCCGAATACTTTGCCTTCATGTTTATCTCTTAATAACCTCAATCATCACTTTTCCATATCCGATTAACTTGCAGTTGATAATAAAATCGATATTCATGATATAACTTCCATGCCAACTCTACCTCCCGACTCTTTTTCTTTCTCTCCCGTGACTGATGGCGACATCCTGAAAATCTTCAATGCTATCAAATCCAAAGCAGTGCGCTGTGATGTAATAAGTAGAACAATAATTTCCCTAATTATTGGCAGTATACTTCGTATCCTTACTCACATCATTAATTTCTCATTACATACAGGGGTTTTTCCTTTAGTTTGGCGTAAGGCTTATATCATCCCTGTTCCAAAAACTTCTAATCCCAGTGCAGCTAATGATTTCAGAGCCATCTCAATTCTTCGTTTTCAGCTAAACGTTTAGAAGCAGTAGTACACAAACAAATATCTTATTTCGTTTTTAAGAATATGTTATTAACTCCTTTTCAATCTGGTTTCCGGCCACGACACAGCACATCTACTGCTTTGCTTAAAGTCACAGAAGACATTCGTTCTAGCATGGAGTATTCCATGCTAACAGTGTTAGTTCTAATAGATTTCTCCAATGCGTTCAATACCGTTGATCATGATATTCTCCTTGCCATTCTCGAACAAATAGGGATCTCGTGGTCATATCGGGGTTGGTTCTCGTCATATCTTCGTGGTCGCCAGCAAGCTGTACGTGTTGGTCAGGATTTCTCTGACTGGTATGACTTGGTAACTGGCGTTCCACAAGGCGGTAAACTTTCTCCTCTTTTATTTTCATTATACATAAACTCTGTAACTAAACATCTCAAATGCTCTTACCATCTTTATGCTGATGACTTGCAACTGTACGCTCAAGCTCATGTCAGCAATTTAGATAGCTGCATCAACCGACTCAACGCTGATTTGCGTATAGACAGACTAGTCCAGACTAGTCCAGTAAATATGGCGTTGCTGTCAATGTTGGCAAGTGTCAAGCCATCGTCGTTGGAAGCACGTTCTTCTTAAAAAGTCCCAATGTGCAGTACCTGGGACCAATTAAGTTTATTAATAAGATTATCCCTTTCTCGCATCACGTAAAGGATCTAGCACTGTATATTGGTGACAGACTAAATTTATTTATTTATTTTTAATAACCAACTTATATTTACAGATACATCCACACATATAAGTTATAGGTCACATACAAAATACAAAAATCATGAAATTAGTAAAATAATAGCAAATTAAACATATTAAACAAATATATTATACATATTACATATAGGTTATTGATTTCGTGGAGAGGGACCTACACAAGCTGCCCCATTACTATTAGTATTAAAGTAATAAAAATGATGAGGTATATAAGTATAACTTAAACTAACTTATGGTGCTGGGAGTGGCAATAGACTCCAAGTACCGAGTAGCAGTACTTAGGAATCCCAGTTCCGTGCTTGCAAAG
Source organism: Xylocampa areola (assembly GCA_935421205.1). Lineage (NCBI taxonomy): Eukaryota > Metazoa > Arthropoda > Insecta > Lepidoptera > Noctuidae > Xylocampa > Xylocampa areola. The sequence continues at coordinate 3,990,249 of OW285219.1, read as the reverse complement.
GCATCTACTGATGCAAATTGGGACACACTGGTCGCTCGGTTAAGTAGGAGTGTGGCTACCAATCTACAATCTCTCTATAGGTTTAAGCATTTTTTCCCTCGCACCACTAAGATGCTTCTGGTCTGGTCCCTTGTGCTTCCTATTATTGACTATGCAGATGTTTGTTACTCTGATATATCTCAAGAACTTCTCAGCAAAATGGATCGACTACTTAACAACTGTATCCGCTTCATCTTTGGGCTTCGGAAGTATGATCACATTTCCTTATTTCGTTCTCAGCTATTGTAAAATGGCTTCCTATCCGTCAAGGAAGATCCCTCAGATCTCTTTGTATGCTTTTCTCTATCTTCAACAATCCTGACACTCCCGCATGTCTTCAAAGCTTTTTTCAAAGTTTGGGCAGTTCCCATAACCGTAATCTTCTTGCGTCTGAAAATCTCTTACTTCAAATACCACTGCACAGGTTTTATTTCCAATTCCTTCGTTGTTTCAGCAACTAAACTCTAGAACATGCTTTCCCTTGATATAAAGAAAGCTCCAAACAAATCCTCGTTTAAACTTCAAGTACGTGAATTTTACTTGAAGACAATTCAATAATTAGTAACATCATATTTTTTGTACCTATTTTGCTTGCTTCTTTAACCTAAAGGTTGACTGGCAGAGAATACCATATGGCATTAAATCCGCCTTATGTAACCTACATAAAAGTATAAATAAATAAATAGATGACCGTGTTAAAATATTTCGGATTAATAATGTAGGATATTATACAAGGTGAGTTTTTGAAATGGGCGTGGATGGCCAAATTCAAAACTATAAGGAATAGCGAAAATTACATAAAAGACTGTCAGGCCCGATTTTGATGAAAATTAAAAGTGCATCGTGGGATTTTTGAAAAAAATATTTCCTAGCTAGAAATCGAACCCGGTCGAACAAATTTTCTATTTAGGCGAACGATTACGAAACGCTATTATATCAATATGATTAACATATCGCTAATGCTAAGTTATATTAAAGCGCTCGGCTCATATGAGCAAATTGTTAATTGGGTAATGACCTCTAAATTACAGTGCTGTAATTTAGCTAAAATTTTACTGTCAAATTCTCTGTTTGAACATTAACGAGATTTTCAAAATAAACCCCGCAATGCCCCGAACGGCTCTAAGCATAAATTGTCGGCATTGTCAAAGGAAAGGGAATTCTTAAGCCTTTTTTGTGATGGTTTGTCACAGGTCGTCACGTGACACATGAGAAAGTATTTGTTTGTGGTGGTTTGGCACAGGTCGTCACGTGGCACATGAGAAAGTATTTGTTTGTGGTGGTTCAGCACAGGTCGTCACATGGCACACGAGAAAGTATTATTTTGTTTGTGGTGGTTTGGCACAGATCGTCACGCGGCACACGAGAAAGTATTTGTTTGTGGTGGTTTGGCACAGGTCGTCACGTGGCACATGAGAAAGTATTTATATTAATTATAGTTTAACAACGGTTATTACTCATGCGCATTCTTCGGGATTGCCCGACTAGTTTCGAACTCGAACGGAGCTCTTATTCATGAGCTGAGCCCGCGGCGATGTCGCGAGTCAAACTCAAAGTCAAACTACCGTTAAACTATAATTAATATGAAAGTGTCTCACGAAAGTTATTATACAAAAAAAAGAGAAAGTATTTGTTTGTGGTGGTTCAGCACAGGTCATCACATGGCACACGAGAAAGTATTTGTTTGTGGTGGTTTGGCACAGGTAGTCACGCGGCACACGAGAAAGTATTTGTTTGTGGTGGTTTGGCACAGGTAGTCACGCGGCACACGAGAAAGAATTTTTTTGGTATTGATTTGTGCGGTATAGTTACCTGCTTATATATGACACGGGTACCAAAGCTGGTATAATAGTTGAATATACCATATTTATATTAAAACATAGCATCACGCTTATATTCCCCGAAGGGTTAGGCAGAGGTGTACACAATTGAACACCCACATTTCATTAATGCTGATCAAAGGTGGTGAGCCTATTGCCATCTACCGCACAATTCCAAACTCCGGCTCGCTACTGAGAATTTCCTTACTGAAAAACACAATAACACTTTGCCCGACCTGGGAATCGAACCCAAGCCCTCATGCTCAGCAGTCACGCTTAGGACCACTAGACCAACGAGGCAGTTCTTTGTTATTTATAATAAAACGTAGTCTAAACTTGGCTTAATTTAAAACTGGTTATCCAAGTTAGAGCATGTCCGTATGATTAATAGCTGCTGGTCCTAGCATTTTTGGACGATGTCCTACATACGGTCCAATAAAAGTAGTCCCTTGCTGGATCTTTACTTCGTATAACAGATTACTAGGCATTTCAGTCACATAATATATTACTTTTAGCGAAGAGATCTACATAAATATAACCTTCTTATAAGAACAAGCTTTTATTATAATATATGACAAAGTTGTGATACTTTTTGTAACAAAAAGTTTCATAAGTTACAATAATATATGGAAAAAATTATATATTAAATTGTAATTGTATTCTTTACGACATTGTATTAGTCGTGTCGGGTCGGTCACCTATATAGATACTGAATAGATAGCAATGACGTCGCCAAAAAGACGTGTTAAAAATATGGATGAAGAACTCGCGGTGGTGAGCAGAGGTGGAGATGGGTTAGTGGTCAGAGTGCCTAGAGTATTTATCCGGCAGGCGCAGGTTCAAGTCCTGTTCGCGACCATATTCTTCTTCCATTTAATATTGTAACTTTAGAGTTCGCCAAGTATGCGTTAATGCTTTTCAAAGATTTATCGAGATACTTTCTTGTGATAATGTAGCGTCTGACAGAAAAGCAGGTTGTAGTTTACTTTCATGACAGTTTATATTGCTTTTTTTATTTCATAGGTAATGAAGGACGAATTAGACGTATTTTTTTCTTTAATTTAACTGGTTTGACGCGTTGATCGTGATCAAAAACATATCAATAGAGGTATTGCTGATATATATTTTGTACAATATTGTATTTATGATAAAAGAAATGTGAAAACAGTCTAATATGAAATCAAATATTAAAAATATAGTTGTAATTCAAAAGTTTGATAGATACTGTATATAAAATTACTCTCGAATAATATATATCGTATGGTCACTTTATTTATACTAATATAATAAAGCTGAAGTGTTTATTTGAAAGCGCTAATCTCTGGAATGACTAACCGGATTTAGAAAACTGTTTATGAATTTAATAGCCCAATAGGCATGATGACTGATTTTGAAATCTCCTTCTATAATATAGGTACACGTCTACTATTTCCGAAAAACACATTATTAAAGCAATGAATTTAAATAATTTCTGTCACACAGCCGAGCCAAGAGGGTGAGCCGTATTTCCTGATCGGTTGCATGCAGCGCATTGACTAGAGCAGTAGTGATAATGAATGCGATACGGGATGGAATGGACATTTGAAATCACCAACCTGTGCAGCTGTGTAGTGTTGATTTGGCTACGTGGATGTAACGTTTCATGTAACAGTGAGTATGGCAGCAATTGATTAAAATATATATGACACTATTTTTATTATGTGTAATGTGATAATAATATTTTAGTAGGTATACATATACTAAAATATTATTATTACATCACTGATTTTATTTATACCTATAAAACTGATTTACATCTGTGACTCCTCACCATTTATGGCACAGTTGAAAACCAGTGTCAGGCACTAGCGGTCTGGCATTTTGCTGAACTGGACCTTTTTGGCGCAGCCGTGAGGCACACAATGACCGCTCAACATCCATACCTGTTGTCTTTTGTATGTCTACTTATATAAATTGTGTCCTTACTGACTGTGTCAAATAAACATTTTCTTTCTTTCTTTCTTTTAACGTGATTATTATATTTTAATCTATCTAATTTGAAGTAAGCGCGATAACGCTCATGGATCTCATGGCACCGCTTATGATGAGTTGTGAGGTCAAGCTTCGATAACATTTGACAAAAGTTCAAGCAAAACCACGGCGGTGATTGATATCCAATTAAGGCGTGACGAGAAAAATATACCTAGTTTCAATAAACTACCATTAAGATTAATAAGAATTAATCTTAATGTTTTATTAAAACTAGGTATTTTTTTTAATCCTGTAATTATTATTTTTTAAACCATTTTTTCCTTGATTCTTTAATACTACTGTCATCGTGCCTATTCTTGAGAAATTTATACCATTCATAATTATAATTTTATCCCACCAAAACCTTTCATGTTCAACGCGGCTGACATGAGCCTACTAAAAAAGAATGAAACTGCAGACCAGCTTACGAAGCAACATTAATGTCCGAGTCATACTACATTACCCGGTCACAATAGCCCGGTACTGTATTAATTCGCAAACGTAGCCTGGACCCGGGCCAAATCTTTAATCCTACCCACAATGGGTCACCCGCGATAAAAGGTTTTGATGTATGAGTTTTTAACCTGTTACGTAACAAATAGAAAAGTAGAGGTACGTTAGTAATAACTAATAATGAAGCAAGAACTAATAATGACTGCCTCGTTGGTCTAGTGGTCCCAAGCGCAACTGTTGAGCAGCAGGTTTCGGGTTCGATTCCCGGGTCGGGCAAAATGTTATTGAGATTTTCTGTTAGGAAATTTTCAGGTAGGCCCCTGACATGGCTTTACACACCAGCGAGACCATCACTAGGTGTACTGATCCTCATGATGTTTTCCTTCACCGTTTTAAGCAAGTGATAACTAATTTATAATACGCACATGACTCGAAAAGACACTGGTGCGTGCCTTGGATTCGAATTTGCGACCTTCGACTTGTCAGTCCAACTGTCATACCACTAGGCTATTATTGCTCTAAAGTCTGAACCGACTAATAAATTCCAATCATAATTTTCGCTTTACTTTCACATAATATGCAATATTAAGTGATCCAATGCTATCATACTAAATCAGACCACAATACGATAAGCCGTTCTCTTTGTTCCACAAACAGCAATTGCACACAGCTGTTGGCATTAAATAGCACAATTTAAATTATATATTTGCAACCAAGATACCTAATGGCCTATTTTGGCATCGCTAAGGCCTCATAGAAGCACGTTGTCACTACAAAAGGTTGTTTTTGTATGGGATAGGGGGCACACGAGCTGACGAATCCCCTGATGGTAAGTGATTACCGCCGCCCATGGATACCCGCAACCCCAGCAGAATCGCAAGTGCGTTGCCAGCCTTTTAAAGAGTTTGGGCCTCCGGTACCCTCACTCACTCGGCGAAACACAACGCAAGCGTTGTTTCACGCCGGTTTTCTCTGTGTTCGTGGTATCACTCCGAGCCGGCCCATTCGTGCCGAAGCGTGGCTCTCGCACGGTTAAAATTAAGACAATGTATAGTCACTCATTGTCATTACAATGGCAAGCGGTGAAAATTACGACTACCACCAACTATTCTACACGTGTATCCCCCCCCCCCACGGGGCATCGTCAGGAGCTGTTAGACCGTACAGTGTGCCCAGTGAGATCTCTTTTGTTTCAATAGACTAATACAGCCGCAATAAAAAAAAAATACACATATATATAGATAGCACAAATATTACTTATTTAATATTAAACGCAAGGACAGATCAAGGAAATACTCGACAGGATAGTGTGTCATCATGTTTATTGAAAAGAATGTACTAAGAAAACTCATCAACAGAAGTGGATACTATTTTGTAGAATTTACGTTTTTCTTTACGTCTGCCCAAATATATTGGGCAAAATGTAGCTTATTTCCTATCGAATAGGCACTCAGCCTTTGATGAAATGGAGGTGATAAAAGTTGAAAAACTAAATTGTATCTTACTGGCTATAGAAATGGTTGAATTTCTAGAAACAGATTAATAAACATAAGAAGGTGATATGGCTAGAATTGGAAAGAACAGTGAGATGACACATAGAATTAGAATATTTTTGCTACCCCATAGAAGGACATAGAGCTCAAAAAAGTGCAACCGTTTTTGAATTGTCAATGTGTGCGTGCAAAAGTGATATACAACGTGGAAATATTGACACATATCGATTATCGATAAATAGTATTTCTGATGTAAAGACTTGGTATACAAAATGAAAATATTTTCAATCAAATTATGTTAATAAAACTAAAATCACAAGCGTAGGTATTATTTAATGCACTTCATTAATTAATTACATTATTATAATAAACACATTTCATGCGCTCATACTATAATTATATTTCATTGGTAATAGGTACTTTGTTAAGAAAGCAGCTCTTAAGGACCCTGAGCAGTGTATAGAGTATGACTGATTGAGATGATGATTGACTGAATGATTTTTACCTACCTATCCTATATATCATTGTGTAGGTGGTCTGAACTTAGCCCAGCACCCGCTTGAAGTGTGCCCTCCCTAGACCGCTGAGCGGCGGATACTAAGAGCCAGTATCGGGCGAGATCTATTTCTGCCGGCAGTAGTGAGGTCTACGCTGGCAGATTTAGGGAACTGGAGAGAAATGGCTTCCTTTTGTGATACTGCTATCTTATCTTATCTTTGGGGTCACGGGTGCTTAGAGAGGGGACGCTATTTACCCATCGTGATCCCAGAGAAGACGGTGGCATAGTGGTCACGTGCTATCGTGCACAGCGAGGCTTAGGGGAGCCCCTTTACAGTCTCTCCAGGGATGTGTCTTAATAGGCGCTGCATAGCGGGGGTGCTGGAGCTGAGTCTATTAAGTGCCTCCCTCCATATGCTGGCGGTGACCGCCGAGGTGGTTTTGAGTGAGGTAAGAATCTCACACACCCCGGTCTTATTTTTTTGACTGACCTGTTGGTCTAGTAGTTAGTAGCCCTGACTGCTATGCCGGAGGTCGTGGGTTCGATTCCCACCCAGGACAAATGTTTGTGTGATGAGCACGATCATTTGTTCTGTGTCTGGGTGTAAATTATCTATAATATGTATGCATTTAGAAATATATAAGTATGTCTATCAGTTGTCTAGTACTCATAACACAAGCTCTGCTTAGCTTGAGACTAGACGGCGTTGTGTGATAGTTGTGGAATATTATTATTATTATTATTATTATATTATTATCCATAAAGGCCGGGCGCGTTTTTGAAGGTTTCCCCCCGAAAAAAAAAGTTATATCCTATTATCTTTTCTTATTACTTCTTTTTCTTCTTTATCTTTATTCTATTCTTTATTAATTAGTCTCATCCATTTTTCTTTTTCCTTAGCATCGACAGGAAACCTTTTAGTATATTTTATTTTATCATAAAATAGTAAAATTCTGTTGAATTTGTAGTAAAAATTATGGAAACAACATATTCATTGCGCTATCACATATAGGCTCAGTGCTCACCGCCTAAAGATGATAGCGCAGGAATCACCAACTAGTTTCATTCGGGGTCTGTTTTTAAAATTAATATTAGTAGCGCAGTTCGTTAGATCATTATTAAACTAAGGTCCGCACAAAGTAGATTGGTGGTCCGGATTCGAACCGCATTTGGGGACTACTGTAATAGCGTGATGAAATATATTTATAACGTGACCTGGGCCACTAAGCTACGCTAAGCTTCTTATATGTTATAAACGTTCGAACAGACACACCGACAAACAGACAGAAACATTTTGATTCATCGTATAAGGTATCCGAATTAAAATTTTGGAAAAATTATCAATGTGCAGAGCTAGTTGGTAGATCTACACTAATAATAAATTCTGATATCGGAACTTTTTGTTCTAAAATTTCATCGACACAATAGTCGACACTGACAAGTCACTATTTTGTATACATGAAATGAAAATTTATATTAAAACAACGTTCTCAATATTGCTTTTATGACCATTGTTTTTTACTATAGAGAAAATTCACTATTTTCTTGATAGGATTTGGTTTTCAAAATAAATTTTATAAAAACAGATTTTTCCAAAATATGGCTATGAAAATATATGCTGTTGTTGACAATTTACCTGTGAAATGAATATTATTCTGGATTATTTTTATAAGAAACATCGCAGTCACCAACACAACACGTAGGCATTGCTTATAATTTTAAAACTGTTTAAAATATACAGGATTCACTGACAATACAGCAAATATAAGATAACGTGATTTTTGACAGTGACACTGGAGAAAACAACATCTGCCAATAGTGCTGACTGAAGCTAAATATGCTTTCTCTTTCTAACATGTGATATTTCCATAAGAGATTCCATTCCCATAGTAGGCTTTGTAGGTCTTGTTCTATCCTACGTTTATGGAGATGACAGCTATTACAGATGTATGGATAAAACAAAATTCGGACCACAAATTAGATTGGAATAAGGTGATAATAATATTATGATACAAATCCATCGAATATCCTTTCTATCAATAACAGAAGATTTAAGCAATGGATGTTGTCTGCGAAAGACAACATCCATTTGCTTGCAGCAAAGAATGTATTGTTAATTAGACCAATCCTGGAACCCCAAGAATTTCCACATCTGAATCAAAAGTGATCATGTCAATCATAATCATTAAGATATCATTATGTATCGGCCTTTATACTCCTAAAACGTAAACTAAATTCAACTATGAACACCATAACATATTATAGAAATTATTTATATAAATAAATAACAAATCTTTTAATCAAAATACAGTGACTAAATAAATTCGGAAATGTCGTAATATCGCGTTTTGATACGACATTCTAGTGGCAATTTCAGACACGATAGATGACTTCCAATAACGTCATTTCCAAGTCAAGGTTACAATCTTACTGTCTTTTATAGTGAAACAAAAAGGTGTGTTCATGTTTAAAGTCTTCACAGACTATAGACCATTGCACGATAGTTGGTTGTTTTTTTTTTATATGGGCTGCCTTTTGTCTAGTTACAATTCAGATTACAAGCACAACTGCTGAACATGAGGTCTCGGGTTCGATTCCTGGGTCAGGCAAAGTGATATGAAATTTTCTGTTAGGAAATACTCATAAAAGTCCGAAGTTTGGAATTGTGCCCGGTAGATGGCAATAGGCTCAGTATTTACAGGGGAAAATTAAAAAAATATTTCGTATCTACATTTACCGTTTCACTATTGACTGCCTCGTTGGTCTAGTGGTCGCAAGCGCGGCTACTGAGCGTGAGGTCTTGGGTTCGATTCCCAGGTCGGGCATAGTGTTATTGAATTTTTCTGTTAGGAAATTCTCAGTAGCAGCCCGTAGTCAGGAAATTGGTGGTGTGACACCCCCGTGCTTCGGAGAGCACGTAAAACCGCCGGTCCTACGCCTAATCTCTCTCTGGTCGTGTCGAATTTCCGTCCCATCGGAATATGAGAGTGAAGGAAGAGGAAGTGCACCTGTGTTTGCGCATACACTTGTACACTATAATATCTCCTGCATACTTGGCTAATCTCAGCGGAGATAGGCCGAAATACGGTCGCAAGGAGTATTACTATATTACATTCTACCTGGGCGAAACTTGAAGACGTAACACTAACCTCCACCTTTTCATCACAGGTTGTAAAGCACAGACTTATACTATGTAAAATGTGTACCATGTAACATAATTGGCGGACTGTTACGTCACTACTTCGGTCCACACTAATTTCTCTAGGGAGTAACACGACTGATGGTTATTTCATTATCATCCAATATTCTTTATTGTAGGATTATAATTATCTTGATGATTCGTAGATGTAGGGTCCCGTATATTTACTTAAGAGTAGACACATTACACCATAAACGTAAGATAGAAAAAGACCAACAAAGCCTACTATGGGAATGAAAACTCTTACGGAAATATCACATGTTAGAAAGAGAAAGTATATTTAGGTTCAGTCAGCACTATTGGCAGATGTTGTTTTCTCCAGTGTCACTGTCAAAAATCACGCTAACTTATATTTGCTGTATTGTCAGTGAATCCTGTATATTTTATAGAGTTTTAAAATTTATAAGCAATGCCTACGTGTTGTGTTGGTGACTGCGATGTTTCTTATAAAAATAACCCAGAAAAAGATTCATTTCACAGGTAAATTGTCAACAACAGCATATATTTTCATGGCCATATTTTGAAAAAATCTGTCTGTAGAAAATTTATTATGAAAACCAAATCCTATCAAGAAAATAGTGAATTTTCTCTATAGTAAAAAACTATGGTCATAAAAGCAATATTCAGTACGTTGTTCTAATATAAATTTTCATTTCATGTATACAAAATAGTGACTTGTCAGTGTCGACTATTGTGTCGATGAAATTTTAGAACAAAGAGTTCCGATATCAGAAATTATAAGTGTAGATCTACCAACTATCTCTGCACAGTAATATTTTTTCCAAAATTTGCGGTACCTTATACGATGAAACCAAAATGTTTGGAAACGTTTCTCTGTTTTTCGGTGTGTCTGTCCGAACGTTTATAACATATAAAAAGCTTAGCGTAGCTTAGTGGCCCAGGTTACGTTATAAATATATTTCATCACGCTATCACAGTAGTCCCCAAATGTGGTTCGAATCCGGACCGCCTACTTTGTGCGGACCTTAGTTTAATAATGATCTAACGAACTGCGCTACTATTATTCTTCGCTATTTGATTTGAATTTGAATTTGATTAGACCCCGAATTAAACTAGTTGGTGATTCCTGCGCTATCACCTTTAGGCGGTGAGCACTGAGCCTATATGTGATAGCGTAATGAACATGTTGTTTACATAATTTTTACTACAAATTCAAGAGAATTTCACATTTTTATGATATTTTTTTTTATACTAAAAGGTTTCCTGTCGATGCTAAGGAAAAGGAAAAATGGATGAGACTAATGGATAAAGAAAAGAATAAAGGTAAAGAAGAAAAAAGAAAAAGAAGAAATAAGAAAAGATAATAGGATATACCTTTTTTTTCGGGGGGAAACCCCCATTTAAAAGTTGTTTTATTATAATGTGTAGTGATCGCGAAAACCTAAAATATTACGATTATAATCATTTATTTATCTATTCTTCATGTACAAAGATGGTACACAAGGTGGACTTAATGCCATGAGGTATTCTCTACCAGTCAACCTTTGGGTTAAATAGAGAGGTAATATGAGTAGGTACAAAACAGAGTAAAAATTGAATTATTAATCAATAAATCAAAAATGATAAAATATTTAATAGATATATATTTACATGTATAAAGAAATAATGTATAAATACCCAATGCTGATGAAGGTATCTTAAGGATAGCTGCAGTGGACAATTATCATTAATGAAGCGAGCGATTTAAAAAATAGTTTTTAACTTTTCTTTTATATGAGATTTTTTTTTTTGATTTCAAGGGGAGGCACGTTCCGAAGTTTAATAGCTGTTACAGCGAAATAATTTAAAATAAAACAAAAAATTTACATAATCGGGAGCACACATCGTTGATTGTCGAAAAGAGTAAGCAGAGAGATCTGATGGATCTTCTTTGTCGAATAGGAAGCCATTTAAGCTTAAAACGGAAAGAAGAAATGTGATCATTTTTACGTAGACCAAAAATGAAGCGAATACAGTTGTTGAGAAACTATCTTGATGATTCGTAGATGTAAGATCCCGTATGTTTAGTTAAGAGTAGGCACATTACTCTATGTTACCGTCTCTGTCTTATACTCTCTCTTAACTGCCTCGTTGGTCTAGGGTCCCAAGCGCGACTGCTGAGCATGAGGTCTTGGGTTCGATTCCAAGGTCGGGTAAAGTTTTATTGGGTTTTTCTGTTAGGAAATTCTCATCAGCAGCCCGGGGTTTAGAATTATGCCCGGTATATGGCAATAGGTTTACCACTAATTACATGGGACTTAAGAACAGCATTACCAGCAACATTCATGGTACAAGGACAGTAAACAGCCTCATCCTGTAATTTGTTACACGTATTTCACACCGTACTCTTATTATTATTAGTCAACCAACTAATTAACCTATTTTACAAGCCGCTGCACAATAATCAATGGATACGTAATTAATATTATGTTCTGTATAGTTTAATATTACATTTCAACTAAGGGCATTATTATATATCAAGCTTTTATGAATAGATACATAACATAGCATCACGCCTGTATTCCCCGAAGGGGTAGGCAGAGGTGTACACAATTGTACACCCACATTTCACCAATGCTGTTATTAAGTCCCATGTAATAGGTGGTGAGCCTATTGCCATCAACCGGGCACATTTCCAAACTCCGGGCTGCTACTGAGAATTTCCTAACAGAAAAACTCAATAACACTTTGCCCGACCCGGGAATCGAACCCGAGACCTCCTGCTCAGCAGTCGCGCTACAGACCACTAAACCAACGAGGCAGTTATGAATAGATAACAATTATTTTGGGTCAACCCAGCAATTGCCTCGTTGGTCCCAAGCGCGACTGCTGACCATGGGGTCTCGGGTTCGATTGCCGGGTCGGGCAGTGTTATTAAGTTTTTTTATTTGAATTTCTCAGTAGCAACCTGTAGTTTGAAATTGTGCCCAGTTGATGCCCAATAGGCTCACCACCGGGGGACTTATAATTGCATCAGTGAATTGTGGGTGTATAACTTCTTCTTCTTCTTCTTAATAAAAACGTTGCCCCACACTAAGAATTTCTTCCTGTGTCGTGGGTGCGTTTACAGACATATAATCACACAAGCACACAAACACCCAGACCCGGAGTAATTATCCATAGATCGTACAAATATTTGCTTCGTGCAGGAATCGAACCTGCGACACGCAGCGCAGCAGTCGGTTTCTCGACCACTGCGCCAACCGCGCTGTCAAACTGGGTCTACTGTGTACACCTCTGCCTACCCCTTCGGAGAAAACAGGTGTGATGCTATGTAAGCCAGTAATTAAAGAGAAATCACGGAAGTCCATGAAAACTAAAGTCTTGTCTTAAGTTATGATTTTTGTGCGCCGCGAAATGAGTTTTTTTTTTTTTTCTAGGAGGCGGGAGCCTGACACAGTCCGGCCATGTTGGATTTTACACACACGGAAAAAAGCAAGATCTATCATAATGTCATTGGACGTTTTCCGGTATCAACTTTGTAGTATATTTGTAACTATAAATCATTCGACATGCTGAAGACCTGTCCAGACCGGTCCCACTAGAGCTTGACTGTAGGTTCATGAAAAAGCTGCCATTCTAATATGACGGGCGGATGGAAATAACTACATTATAAAGGTCTCAGGTCATTTTACGATCCTACAAGGAACCGTAAAAGTCGATATCGTAAAAAAAATATATAAGAAATTACATAAATTGTAGATGTAATCGGTCCTTCAAATCTATTGGGAGATGGCAGAGCTTACGAAGAACGATATTTAACTATCGTTAAGTATTCAAAGGTAAAGTAGAATATAATAATAATAATAATAGTAGCAGTACTCCTCGATACGGCACGCATTGTGAGGAGGTTCCTTTCTCTGGAGCCCTAACCACCGGTGGCTTGGACCCTGTTCCCGATGCCGGTGGCCTGCTATTTTTTATATATTTTTAAATGTATATTGTTTTTTTTATGATATATAGTTAAAAATGTAATTTATATGTAAATTTGAAAAATAAACGAAATAATAATAATTTTATTTCATAAGCCTAATACATACATACATAATTGTATTTTTATAAATGATATTATGATAACATAACATAGTTATTAGTATTTAGTATTCTTTTTCCATTTAATATTATAACTTTAGAGTTCGGCAAGCATGCGTTAATTCTTTTCAAAGATTTATCTTCACTTATAGTCCTTTTGTATTAGAGTCATTAAGTACATGCAGAAATTTACTGAGACTTGACACCTAAACTCGGAAAAGACCTGTATCTTAGGAGTCAGTGTTCCTGCTAGTCACAGTGTGATGCTTAACTGGTTCCATATTTAACAGAAAAACCAATGGAGTTTCTTGCTGGTTCTTATGGAGTTTCTTGCCGGCTCTTCTTCATAAGATCAACGCATTGGAACCGTTCACCTAGCACTTTTCACAAGTGCCTGTAAGCCGTTATATTTGTAATAAAAAAAAAAACAATTTGACAATAGACTCTGACTTTTTAATGACTTTATGGGGATTTTCTATCTACATCAATTTTTCGTTACAGTTTTTACCTAAACACGTACCTACCTAGATTTGTTTAGAATTTTCCTGACTAATTTCAATTTCATCGGAGCCTACGGCAAGAACTTCACAAATTAATTTAAAAATAAATTTTGGTACAATAATTTTCGGTCTGCCTGGCCACGGAGAGTAAAATCTGCACATCCACATTCGGAGAAAAAAAAAAAATCTAACGGAAATATGTAATTAGAAAAATTTATTCATTAGCTGCACATGAACAATAACTGCGCAACAATAAAATGAAATTAATATCGTCATAATATCACATAAAAAATTAACTTACATAAAACAGTATAATTTAGTTAGCTTGAAGAAAAAATCTTCCTCTACAATTTACAATTCGAACAGAGAAATATATTTCTAAGATTTTATTACATCATCCCATTCAAGGAAATTGATAAAATATTTCCTTATTCCTCACGATATACCTTGAGAACCATCGTAAGAACTGAATACCAAAGTGGTGTATAATATTTCAGAAATATTTACATATCAATGCGAATACGTCATTTTAGTGAAAATGATAAATTTCGATCCTTTCGAAGGACCAAAATGTTCTCGATTGATATTTGATAAGAAGAAGCGGGTAAGCAGTATATTAGTAATTATTATAAGTGTGATATTAGAATAACATCAGAGCCTGGCACATGGATAACATTTGGTGTGACATAGCTAGATAGAAGGAGACCGTATTGGTGGCGGTTACCACCAACAACAGCATTCACGTGACATCAGGCAGGCGGCCGGTCATAAAACAGCCAAAACTTTTGCAGCATGCCAGGTATAGGCCCGACCCCAAATAAATTAGGATAAGGGCAAGGGGATGACGATGTTTGATAAGAAGAAGGAATCAGTTTTAACTAGTATGTATTCGATTCGTATAGTAAGTAGCATGGGGCACATAGCTCGAAGAACTGACGGGTACTGGGGCAAAACAATTCTCGAGTGGAGACCACGAACTGGCAAGCGCACGACCGTCTGCTCGATGGACTGATGACCTGATAAAAGTCGCTGAGAGTCAGTGGATGCAGGCCACAATAAATCGTTCCCGCTGAAGATCTTTGGGGAGGCCTATGTTCAACTGTTGACATCTACAGGTTGAAATGTTGATGGATGAGTAAGTAAATTATTTGAAACCCAAATAAAATCCTGTATCAAATTTATAGTATCGCTATCTAGAGAGATTTTTTTATGTTAGCTAATAATAGTCCGTATTATTAAAAAACACAAGTAACACAAAGCGAATATAGCTTAGCTCTTTCCTTTGTTTTTTTACTGTGCCGAGTGAGAAAGCGCCACTTGATTCGTATAGGATATTATTTTTAATGTAACTTTATCGTTTTTAAGTATAAAACAAAGTACTAAGTATACTAAGTATCTAGAACTATATAAAAATATACTTTTTTTATTTTAATTACAAACGCTTAGGACCAATTATAATAATTAAAGACAAAGCCGCACATTCAAATATAATTATAATTAAGAGATAATCATTTGGTTTGATCCAAAACTTTTACAAACCTCTCCCACATTTTTGTTCTAACTTTCAGAGCCAATATTTAAGAAATCTACTCTATTTTTTGCATAATTATTAAAATAAATTTTCTCATTATCGCCTTGGATATTTTCTAAATTGACGAAATTCCATTATCATTATTAAATTCCGATCTAATCGTCATACTGTCGAGCAAATTGCCAAATAAAAAGGATTCCATTGCAAATTTAAAATTCTATAAATGTGAAAGCTTAGATGTTTAAAGATAAATCTTTGAAAAGCATTAACGCATGCTTATCAAACTCTAAAGTTCTTTTCCATTTAATATAATAACTTAGATGTTTGTTTATAAAAACACAAAAACTACTGAACAGATTTAAATAATTTCGTGCAATATACTTAGTTACAATTTTTATTAATATATATTATCTCCCACTTTCCTGCCAGACTTCTCCATCGCTTGCAATATCTGGCTACGTCTACCCTGGAAAATCCATCCATATCATCCCATCACCATCGCCAGGTCGAGCTCGACGGCGTTGTCCTCTCTCTGGCGTCCAGTGAACCTCAATCTTTAACCATCTGTCTGGATGCATTCGAGCCACGTGGCTAGCCCACTTCCACTTTAGTCTGGCCGTTTCTTTTCCAAATCAATTTAAGGAGTACAAGGTGCTATTTCTAACGCGATTTGTGAGTGAGCTAGCAGTATGCTACGCTCCATCGCTCGTTATCAAATCCTGAGTTGGACTTCTGTTACAGATAAATTTTTGAGAAGATTAACGATGCTTAGCTAACTCTAAAGTTATATTATTTTTTGTGTAAGAAGAATAAAATAAAATTTGTACCTGCTATTGTTCTGTGAGTGACCAACTTTGAGCACCGCAGGTTAGTAATGGTAGAACTTATAATATATTTCCGAATTAGAGTTTGAGTACGGTCAACGAATGGAATATTCAAGTATTTTCCGGAAAAAAAATATAAAGACGGCGGGCTGTGGACTGTTTCCTTTCAGTTTTTTTTTCAAGTATGTGGGCCTCAAATAAAATGTGGACAAATTTATACTTTCTTCTTTAGTGTCTGGTATTCTTTTGTTTAAAAAAGATGAATGTTGTAAGATGGCGTCGATGGTATTGATTTAC
The DNA here is from genome assembly GCA_935421205.1 of Xylocampa areola. Taxonomy (NCBI): domain Eukaryota; kingdom Metazoa; phylum Arthropoda; class Insecta; order Lepidoptera; family Noctuidae; genus Xylocampa; species Xylocampa areola. Next base: position 3,973,552 of record OW285219.1, on the reverse strand, counting down.
AGTTCAGGGTATAAAAAACGATTGATTGACGCAGTGTTGTGGTTAACCATTGGATTTGGTGGTTGAAGGGTGAAGATTCGATTGTCGCCAGAGACAAAGTATGATCTAGATTTGTTTAATTGATCCTCTATCCGAATATACATCAACGAAATTAGGCTAGGTTCCTAAAATATAATTATATTGTAAAGTTTATAGTCTAATACAAATATGAGGAAATATTTTACAATCCCAAAAAATACTCTTCACCAATTCATACTCGTTTCGACTCTACTCACAAAATATGCAGGGTAAACCAAATTATTTTAGAGACGTCATTAAAATACATTTCTGTTAAGAATCTTAAGTTAGAATATATAACGGTCAGCCACAAAGAAGAGCCTCAAGGTATCTCCATATAATTTACCCACAATCCTGGTGCTGACGTTTTGTTTATAGCAAAATTAGTTTTAAAACATGCGACGGCTTTCTAAGACAATGTTCGCTGCACTCAATAATGTAACATTTAATCCTTAGAGATTATGCTGCCCTAGTATTTTGAGAAAAATTGAGCCACCCAGCCCTTTGCAAGCTGTGGTCGGTAAACGATCGTTGAGGTTAAGCAATGCTTGGCGCGGTCATTCTGTAGACGAGTACGCAATACGTGAATTTTCATTTTAATGTTTGTAGGACACGTAAAACGAAAGGGTGGTTTTAACAGTCTATGTATGTATGTTTGTATTTACGAATGTTCCACCGCACCGTAGCGCCTAAACTACTGAACCGATTTTGATGAATGAGGTATCACTAGATTCGTAATATAATTCTGTAGGTGTTGCTGGCATGCGACTATGGCTTTACCGTGACCATTTTGTAAATATATCTTGGTTTTTGTCACAAATATTCGTACTTTTTAGATAATTTTTATTTTCGCATAGCCGGGTTACAGATTTTTAACTTATTTTTTTATTAATAGCCGTCACTAAGTTAAGTTGTCAGAGGCCCATAGGGTGGTTTGTGCAACTCCAATACTTAATTTGTTTCTAACCATACGAAATTATAAGGAAATTCTCAATAGCAACCCAAAATTTACCTATTATACCACCTATTATATGACACTTTATAACTATATATCTCCACCTTACCTTTCAGCGAACATGAGCGTGTTGCCATGTTGTGAAATGAAATTTGATTTTTCCATTTAATATAATGACTTTAGTGTTCGCTAAGCATGCGTTAATACTTTTCAAAGATTTATCTTAATTGAAATGTGATAATTGTAAATTAATAGTGCTCCATTGAACTTTTATGTAATAATTTCAACAAATTCGTTTTTCAAACACATACATTATTTTGGCTTGGACGAATTATTTAATTCAGCAATTAATACAATTATTGTACATTTTAGCATATTGTTTTTTTTTTATATATAGCTATGTCCGCAACCGTAAATAAAAATGTCAAGACGAAGAACTACACTAGTGCAAATCTAATTCAAATACATAGCCTTACAAAACTCCTTAAAAAATAAACCTATAATGAAATTCAAACGACACCAACCAAAGAGATGGTACCTACAATGCAGTTAGTACGGTACGGTCTATCGACATTGGATATTAGTACATGTCACCGCACTATCTATTATGTGGGGACGCGCCACTTGCGGAGACCGGTGATTGATCCTCTCAGAGGTTATGTTACCCTAGTACATCATAGCCGATGATGCATTGAATGTATGCGATAACAAGAACCTTAATCTGATAAATGGTAGTGAAAGCTTCATTGGGTTACTACTACCCAAAGAATATATTTAAAAAAATTCGTTGAGACCAAGGTTTGTTTAAACCGATGTTGTGGCAAGTAATATATTAAAGGACATTATTACAGCGTGTCACCACACTATCAATTACTTACGTGAGCGCGCTACGTGCGAAGACTCGTGATACTCTGAAAGGCTATGTGACTCTAGTAAATCATAAAAGATAAATGCATAATTCGTGAATTTAAGGTAATAACTATTTATTTTAGATAATATTAACAGCTGTTGTATAATTCATAATTAGTTACTTAACCGTATGCACGTGAAGCCCCGCCCCCTTGCATATGCGCATTTGTGGGCTCGCGTAATCGATGACGTTAATCGACCGCAGGGTGGAAGACTACTTAACTATGTACAAGAATGAATTATTTTGTTTGAAAACTAAAGAAATTACAAGAACAACTTAATGAATACTCGGTAAAAAATCTGGAAAATAATAAATAAACTGTGAATAGGGAAAATCTTGATCGTTCGTAATCCTCAAGTAATAAATAGTATTAGTTAACAATGAAAAAACATTAAGATACTATTATGTCTTAGGTTAACTTATTTTAATTTTATTTTATTATGAGAAGATGTATGACAGTCGACATTGAGGATTGACGGATGTATGGGTGTTTGTTATTCTTTCAGTCAATAACACACAGATAGTTAATAGCCTAGATTAATACATAGAATACTTTTTATCCAGGGTGGCCCCAATTCTGAAGGACACGCAGACGAAGTCGCGGGCAGGAGCTGGTTGAAAATATATAATATATATATATATAATATATCTCTTGACAAAGGTTTATCTTGACTTATTGTATTATCAAAAATCACACTAATAAATACTTTGACTTTGACTTTGGTGACTCTTTCGCGTACAATCACTGTGTCAATCATATCAAAAGCTACTAAAATCGAATAATGCTGTTTCTATAAAGTAGTAGCAAATATTCTGAGACTAATATAATAATATTTTTTTTTTTTTTTTTTTTTTTTCGAGGTCCTTTACCTCATTAGTGATAGGTACACAAAAAACGAAAAATGAGTTTCAGGGAACATTCGAAAAAGTTTTCAACATTCTGTTTAAAATAAAAAATACAACGTAAACCCATTTTAATTACGTAACAAGTAACTGCAAGTTGTGTAAATCAGTTAAAATGGTTTGGATGGCACGCATCCCTGGCCGTAGGAACTGTGGTTTGACCTAATTGTGGTCAGACAACCCTGCGGGAACAGAACTAGTGGCGACGCAGTGTTGACGTGTTTATAGTTTATGATGTCCTGGTACTTCGTTATCGTAAAGGTTTTTTCAGAGACAAAAATAATTTTATGAATTTATCAATTATATGTACGGTAGACTGAAATAATTTTAAATACACTGTTGAGACGCGTGACACCTTAGTCCTCCTGCGACCACGAACGCTGCTAAGTGTACGAAACGTCAGGAAAAACAAAAAACCAATAAATAATACACGCGATTAATCCGGTTAAAAGTTGTTTTATTATAATTTATGTATTTAAGCTAGAAATGAACAAACTTCAAAATAAAAAAAAATTGTTAGACTCCTACAGTAGTGTGTTTTTTAAAATTGTATAAATTTAATTATCGTGTATGCCATAATGGGTGAAACGTATAAATTTTTGAGTAGCTATAAAATAAATATAAGTATTACCAAAAATCACACTAATAACTATCGAATAATGATGTTTCTTTAAAGAAGTAGCAAATATTCTGAGACTTCCAAATTAAAATAAGACATAATAATATTCTTCCGACGGTCAGTATACGGCTTAATAATTAATTGATAGGATAGTTCTGTAAGATATTATAATTATTTATACTGTGTGTTTTTTTTTTCTTACTTCTACACCACTGGGAAATTAAGTAGATAGGTACTCACGCTATTGCTGCCCAGTAAATTCACTTCCCACGCTTACCTGCAAGAAAAATAACAGTGAATGCAAGCCAGTAAACACCAAAAATAAAATATGATGAACTTCTACATAATATCAAGAAATTCTAATACAAAGGAGAAAGGATTCAGACTTTATTTAACAAAATTAAGTTGCTAATAGAAATTTAAAAATATAATTCTATTATTTTCCTTGTTTTGTTTTATATAATACTAGCGACCCGTCCCGGTTTCGCACGGTTGAAAAGATTAGGCAGCGTTTTCGATGAAAGCTCCGGTCAGCTTGATTTTTTCCGACATCTTCAACAATCATCGCCATATTTCAACCAGTTTACACAAAACCATAACGAATTATACATCTTAACCTTCCTCATGAATCGTTCTATCTGATTGGTGAAAACCGTATGAAAATCCGTTCAGTTTTGATTTTATCGCGAACAGACAGACAGACAAACGCGGCGGGGACTTTGTTTTATTATATGTAGTGATGTATACCTACATAGTAATTATATTTCTATAAAAGCATAATATGAAACTTCGCCTCCTTCAATAACAAAATCTCGTGAACGTTTACAATTTTCTACATACAACTAACGGAATACAATGTCCGTCTCATAGTTATGACAGAAATACCTTTTAAGCAAAAAAGTAAAAACCCCAAAATTTTTACTGAAACGCCAAATGTTCCACGTGAGTACATAAACCTTTTTTATCGTACGATTAATTGGATTGCCTAACAAAAAGTTGAACGTAACGAGATGACAAGGCTTTAAATTTTTCAGTTAATCCCCAGAAGTTTACGTACTAACTATTGATTAGGCTATGTCTATACTAATATTAAAGAGGTGAATCCCCAGAAGTTTACAAGTTTGTCTGTAAGGGGTAATCTCTGTAACTAATGAACCGGTTCTGAATTAAAAGCTATTTATTTTTCTACGTCAGTATTTCCAAATTTTTTATACGCTAGTGAAGAATGAGAAGTCAATCTATAAAATACATTAACTTTAGGCTATATGCAACAAATAAAACGTAAAATTATTATAAATAAAAACTTTCGTGAGACAATTTGAGAGTCAGACTCGCGACATCGCCGCGGCTCAGCTCATGACTAAGGGCTCCATTCAAGTTCGAAATTAGTCGAGCAATCCCGAAAAATGCACGTGAGTAACCGATGATCAATAATTCATTGTAAAATAAAGCCAAAAGTAATTATGATCATTAAATATTTAAATAAAAACTTTAAATACTCTTTTAAGTTTTAATTTTATTTTTACCTATTCGTTAATCCGATTCGAATATGCTATTACTAATTAATAAGCCCGTAACACCTGCAACCATCAGAGCAAATAAATAAAATTTAATGATGAGTTTTAAATCCTGTTTAAATATTTATCTTCACAAAAATACACAGAAAACTTGACAAATAAAGTTATACTTTTTCTATTTTTAACCGACTTCCAAAAAGGAGGAGGTTATTTATGAACCGATTTGGAAAATTATTTCTTTAATTGAAAGGATTTAGTTACAGATTGGTCCCATTTAAATTTTATGAAAATTGGTTTAGTAGTTTGGTATTTAAATCAAAATAACTGAAAAATAATACGTCGTCGAAGTAAACGAAATGGTGTATTTTGCTTTCTTGTGACTTTCCGGTGGTGTTTACGGTCTCTAGAATAGTTCTAATGAACTGCCTATTTTCCAGCTTCATCATCAGATGATGATGATGATGATGAAACCGGAAGAGAAGCACCGGAAATCCGTCTTTTTTTTTGCTATTTAATACTTTTTAGTGTACTCGTAAGACCGCATTCTCAAACATCTCTTTTTACACGAGTGCTCAAAAAACGGAGTGTATATAAGTATGTATATGTGTAAGTATGTTTGTGAGTTTCTTTACCTATTCCACCATAACTTCTAAATACCTGAACTGATTTCGATATATGGGGTATCGTTAGAATCCTTACACTGTCCCGTGAGTAACATACGCTAGTCAGTTTTTTTTTTATCTTGTTTTCGCAATTTATTACTCTCTTTTGAAATAGCCTCAGATCTAGATTTCCTACTTTGATATGGATATGTCACAGATGGACTGTAGAATAAGCTGTTTTACAAAACTGCTAGGTGATTTACAAAACAGTACTGTTATGAAAAACAGCTGAACGACGTTTAGCGGTTTTACATAATTACTGAACTATAACACGCAGAATTGAATGAACGTTTTGCGTTTATCAATGCAGCGGGTCAACGATCAGAGATTATGTAAAACAGTGTGAAATGATGACAGTTCATTTCACACTGTTTTACATAATCTCTGATCGTTGACCCGCTGTTGATTTTAGTTCGAAATTTGGTCACATATGGCTCTGTATGTCCTAACAATAATAACCTAACTTTATTTTACTTCTCAATAGCAAAAAAAAATATGAAAATTTTTAATGACGTAAATACTAAACCACTATAATAGTCGACAATATATCGGGATTATGAAAGAAAATAAATTAAATTGATCCATGAGCGAGCGAAGCGAGCTCGGGAGTTTCGTGTACCCCGACACGGACAGGTTAGGTTAGGAAGAGGATGACGGGGGCCCGTGAGCGAGCGTAGCGAGCGAACAGCCCCCGTCATCCTCTTCGTGTTTAGGTTTTTTCTAACCTTACGGACAAAAAAATAGGAGCCCCGCTAAGCGGGGCTCCGTCGAACCAGCCACGGAAAGTCAAATCAGAATACAGTATCGCTTTTTTACTTAAATGGTGACTATCCATTTAATATACCTATACAATAAACAAACCTGTCCCACTGTAGATATGTCATTCTGCATTACGTCTAAGGGTGGGTAGCAGTTTTGTTAAAGGTATCGCAATGGCAATCCAGCTGAACGTTGTTCAGCTGTTTTATAAAACAGTACTGTTTTGAAAAGCAGCTAGAGATTTTGTAAAACAGCGGATTCTACAATCCATCTGCGACAGATATATATGGGCAGCGCGTTGAATAGGTCTACCAATATTCACTTCCGATAAATCAGTTATGGTACGCAAGATTCACTAAAAAGTAAGAAATAAAATAATTTTTAACAAAAAAAAGAACCGACTCCAAAAATCTTTCTGTTAAGTAAAATTGCACTAAAAAGTTATAAAATAATTGCATTATTTACTTACTACAATTTATAGAAAAATACTTTTTTAATTTTAGAGGATTCTGAATAAAATCAATTTATTAGGACAATAATATACAATTATTATTATTTTTGGAGTCGGTGCCAGTAAAGGACAATAAACGTGTAAGTACATTCATGAAGTAGCGTATTACGTTCGCTTTAGGCAGTTGTTGTGTTCATTTGTAAATTTTTTCAATTAGGTATAGGTACATTATCGTAAAAATAATGATGGTTAATGTACCTTTAAAAAAGTTTGTCTGGCACCGACTCCAAAAATAATAATAATTGTATATTATTGTCCTAATAAATTGATTTTATTCAGAATCCTCTAAAATTAAAAAAGTATTTTTCTATAAATTGTAGTAAGTAAATAATGCAATTATTTTATAACTTTTTAGTGCAATTTTACTTAACAGAAAGATTTTTGGAGTCGGTTCTTTTTTTTGTTAAAAAATATTTTTATTACCCCAATGATCATTTAAAGGCACCGACATAATTAAAGGTATAGTTGCGATCAAATTTTTTGCTTTAATAACATTTTTCATTTAACTTTAATAAATTTTCTCTAGCTATAATTATTAAAATAGTAATTCAAATTCTTAATATAATTAAACCATAAGATAAAATATCACACGATAATATATAGCTTAAATTACAAAATAAATTTAATCTTATTCTTAAATTTAAAAATAAAAATATTATTAAAAATAATATTATTTGAACCATTCAATTTTTTTTTTTAAAACATAAAGGAATTATAAAAATTATTATTATTAAAAACTTTATCATAATTAAATATTTTATAATAAATAACCCTTGAAGGAATTAGTATAGGAGTAGTTTTAGCGTGCGTACCCCTCTCGCCATTGGCATATGATTCCCATTCAAATACCTGTATACCTTTTACCTGTTTAGTTACAAGGATAGTACACGATTTTAATCGTGTGTGACACAATTTTATGATTGTGTTTAGGTTTATTATGTGTTAATACCGTTAGCGTAATGACGAGAGCTATTGTTGCTTTAAAGTCGTATTTTTAATTAGACGAAGCCAACTGACAGTAGCTAATGTCACTTTGTAAAATAATGTTGCCATATTTAAAGTAATAGTGATACGTTCAGTTCTCATTCAATCAGATGAATGAACAATGAGTGTGAATAATTAATAATTTCAAACTACAAAAGAATATTATTTCTATTTTACAATAAAATTGTATAAAAGTGCTCTGATATAAGTTACTAGTAGTATGTAACTACAATCATTTTTTTTACGAAGCGTCTGCCCCCATACCACTGTGAGCTCAATCCCATTGAGTTGGTATGGGCGCAGGCTAAAGGATATGTTGCAAGAAATAACAAAACCTTCAAAATGACGAAGTAAAAAAAACTTTTTGAGGAGGGACTTCAACATATCACACCTGAAAAATGGAGTAGCTGCGTGTCTCATATAATTAAAGAAGAAGACAAAATGTATGGTCTCGACCACATGATCGACAATATTTCAGACAGATTTATATTAATGTCACCGAAAGCGATAGTGATGATTTTTAATCTGATGATGAATAAAAACAAATTATGTAATAAGCGATGTTTTTTATGTTCATTACCTACTTATAATTGTTATATTTTATACATCTATAGTTTGAACTACATGATGTATTGTAAATAGGACAGTCTTACAAGTTTCCTCGCAATGTTTTCCTTAATGTTTAAAACACTCGGTATTCAGTATAGGTAGATAGTACAGGAACATAGTCGTCGAAAACTCGTTGGTATGTACAAAGCACGACTAAAATTCGAACCCCGTACCCGATATCGGCAGTTCGGCACACTAACTATTCACTAGACAATCGAGGCAATTTCATTCATTCAGGAGTTTTTTCAATCATTCACTTTGTCACAACACTATTTTCATTTCATTAAAACTGACAACACAGTAAACGTCAGTTCACTTCGTCTAACTAAAAATAAGACTATAGTGCAAGTCCAAGTTGTGTGTTACCTCACCCCTCACCAAAAGTGGTGACCAAATTTGTTCGATATTTAGTCAGAAGCCGTCTCCCGTCTAGTCCTCATTTATTCATCTATTCATCCAAAATATTTCATAAATAATGTCCATACAATATGATGTGATTCAAACAAAAATGTCACAGATAAGTTGACAGATGAAGTTATAAATTTTTTATTTGTATGGCCCCAATTTGGCATCAAATGACACCGACATAATTAAATACAAATTTGCGAGCAAAAATGTCGCTTCTACTCATTCAAAATTCTACATAAATAATTTCCATATAATAAGTGAATGAAACCATAACTCGTAAAGAATCGCTTGAGCGATTTTCGTTCGTGTTGTGTCTCTCTTGAATAACCACGCTCTACCTAACTGGGGTGTTACTCAGTACGCGTGGCTGACAACACATAAAGCTTATTTGTAATACGTTTTATTTTATTCGGAATTTACTTTACATACTAGATTTTGGTGATATAGTTATTTTTTGTTGCGTTATAAGTGGTACCTTACATTTATGTTTTTGAAAGAATAGGCAGAGGTTTACTCTATTACTAATAAAAAAAATACTTGCTTTATTTGAAGTAGGCTAAATATCAATTGAAAACTACTACGGTTTTTTGAAAGTACGTAAGTAAAATACCTGCATTCAGTCCCTATATAGGTGACTGACTGAACCGACACGACTAACTTTGCAATTAATACAATGTCGTACAGATGCACTTACCAACAAATTCGGATAAAGCATTAACGCATGCATATCGAACTGTAGACTGAAAATGTATAAATTTAGAGATTATAACAGATTTAAGGAATAGCAGCAAAATTACGATTATAATAAAATGCTAAATTAATCTAATTTCAAGTGATTATTGCCCACCTCTGTCTTTCTGTCCTGCATAACATCGAAGACAACAGTATTTTAAACTTAGCAACGATCATTGCCACTTCATTACAAAGTACAGTCCAATATAAAGTATACAGTAAATGTTTTAAGAGCAGTGGAACGTGGTTCAGTAGTACCAACAGGTACTTACAATGTGATAAAAAACTAGAACAAATACCATAAACGCGTAATCTTATTATTTCGGTTCGATATAAAGGTTCCTTTCTTAGTAACTAGGGATGGCAATTTCTGAATATTAATTTACATAATAAACATGTTTTTTTATTTAATTTCCGTAGCAATGTCAAATCCAAATCACGGTACTTTTGAAAGAAATCCTACGTTCCAAAATAAACATGCGTATGGAGAAGAACAGGCAAGAAACTCCATAACCTTTTCCTAAGTACGTTGAAGGTGGCTTCCAGTCTTACCGGATTCAGCTTAATACTGCTTATTAGGTGACATGGCGCGACTGCCTACTGATCTCCACAATTACAATCCTACTATAATATGGATTATCAATTAATGTTCACCGGTTACTACTCCCGTGTATTTTTCGGGATTGCCCGACTAGTTTCGAACTCGAACGGAGCCTTTAGTCATGAGCTGAGCCCACAGCGATGTCACGAGTCGAACTGGATCTGCAACGCGCTGCGTAGCGTTTCGCACGCGCACATGATGTACTCGGTGTCGGAAGTACTGGTGCCACTCGTCGTATCCGAGATATTGTCTTTACTATTCATGCCGGTGCATACTGCACTGACTGTGTCACACTCCAGGCTTAACTCATTTTTATATGACGTGGACTTCAGAGCTGGTTTCCAAGCAGGAGGCAGCGTCCAACCACTGTCTCTGTTGAAGTTCGGACGACGGTTTATTTCGATAGCTTCACGCACTTTTCGCGGTACAAGGTATTTCTCCCTCGCTAGTACGGATGCTTTATCGAAACGTATAAAATGAGCCGCGCCCGTGCTGCAAGCGTGTTCTGCAACTGCTGACTTGTTGGTGTCCATACTCTTCATACTACGTATGTGTTCATTCAGCCTGGTTGCGATATTGCGACGAGTTTCTCCGATGTAACTCAAGCCACAGTCGCACGGTATTATGTAATCGCCGGGGACGCCTAGTGGATCTTTGTCTTTCGGTGAACGTAGCAGTTGTCGTAGCTGTCCGGATGTATTATAATACTATAAACTAGCTGCAGCCCGCGACTTCGTCCGCATGAAATTAGGTTATATTTTATATATTCGAGTAGTAACCTCCTGCGATACGTGTTAGTTCATTACCATTGTTTCTCATTCTTTCGAGTTCGTATTGATCTTATTTATTAACTTTTTTTCGATAGTAGTTACTACTGAAGGCAAATCATTCTGCCGCGGGTAAACAATCATTAAAGTTTTAGCGTGTATAAAATAAATTGAATTAGCAGAACCTTTAAATTATTAAACCCATAAAATTTGATAAACACTAACTTTAGATTTTAAAGCAAAATAACTCGACAACCCTAGAAAGGTTGGCACGATATCGTTTAAAGCAATCGGGAAAATTGGTTTATTTACCTAATCGCTCTCCATTTCCATACCAGGAAAATAGTCCAGGTAAGTGCCTACTTATAAAAATGAGAATATTAGATTATGACACAAAACTGGGTCAGTTTAGTTAGAATTCTCTTACGAAGACACGTACTGTAAACATATACTGTTGTGGTCTCTCAAAAGACAAAATTTACGATTTAATAGCAGTGAGTGGTGTAACAACAAAATATTTGTCACTTTCTTTGAAATAACCTCCATCAAATCTTAAACTATGAAGTTAAAGCAGTGTCTCGTGCCTGAGGTGATGATGATGAACCCTTGGTGAAGGCTCATAGATCCTGTGAGGAAATTAAGGTCTTGCAATTTTTTGCCAACCACACAATCTAATAAACATGTGCTACGTCGTAGCATGCGTAGCTGTGTGATATTATCCTATCAGCTACGTGACTACGGCGTAGCAAGCACATCCAATAGTGTCATAATAATTATATTATTATGTCTTTTATCTTTTAACAAATTCAGATGTGTAAAATAATATTTATCGTGTATGTACTAAGAGTTCGAATTAATACTGCAGGACATGGATGTATATCAAGTAGAGAACCATATTTAAAAATATAAAAAAAAAAACATTTCATGCGCTTTCCAATAGATTAATAAGGCAATGTGAATGTTTTTGGTGAAAAATATCAATATAATAATGTTACGGAATTGATACAAAACCCTATGCCTAAGGATCGTATACAGACATCTCAATGACCCATAAAATATTATTTCGGATTTCTGTTACCAGCTGTATGATATCTAGATTCTTTCATACGGAAGGAAAAACATCGCTTACCCGTTATCCCACAAATATATATTTAACTCCCGGGAAAGCAATAAATTTAAGTTTTTACGTGAGTGAACTCGCTTGAAAAATGTAGTTTATTGTTTTTTTCCACGTGGATGCAGCAATTTATGGTGTTATGAATACCTGCATAAGGCAGCTGAATATTCACCTTATTTATTCGTAGGTTTAATTAAGGGCTCGTGGCTAATTAACGGCAGAAAAAATCGATCGATCGAGGTTAAGCTGCGCTGGCCAAGGTGGATGGGTGACCATCAATTCATACCGAGACCCCTCCCTCCACCGGAGAGCACGTTACGCCGTCGGTTGTCAAAATTTAAGATCTATGATAGCCGTTACGGGTAGTCAGCGGCCTGAAAGTCTGACAACCAGTCATACCACGAGATATCGTAATATTCAGTAACTGTAGAGGTCAGATAGGCAGAGACTCCATGCAGAATACTGGTATTAAGCTGCGTCCGGTTTGACTGGAAGCCGACCCCAATGTAAAAGGTAAGAGGGTAGGCAGATTGAGTTTTTTAAATAATTGATATTCTTTTTTTGGTTGATTTGGCCTTATCCGTAGTTTCGTTACCATATTTTTGGTTTATCTCAAATATATTCATATTAGGTATTTGGGTACGGGTTTTGAAATTTTGCTGGGACATCAAAATAATTTCTAAGATAAAATACTACATTTTATTGGCCCTAAGTTCTTAAGTATACAGATTTGTTTACCGTTAGTAAACTGAAAGGTGAACTGTAGTTGGTGAAGGTGCCTAAAAGTTTTTATCAAAGTGGTAGAATACACTGGTCTCTAGTGTATTTCTCCTTAACTTGTAAAGTGTTTGACCTCATATCAGTATCGTAGAACATAACAATTATTTATCAATCAAAGGCGTTTTCCGTTTTTATTATTATTATATAGCTAAATTATTTAGAATTTTTTACACATGAATAAGGCATAATTTTATAAACACAACGTAGCCTGTATTCCCCAAAGAGGTAGGCAGAGGTGTACACAGTTGTACACCCAAATTTCACCAATGCTGTTATTAAGTTCCATGTAATAGGTGGTGAGCCTATTGCCATCAACCGGGCACAATTCCAAACTCCGGGCTGCTACTGAGAATTTCCTACCAGAAAAACTCAATAACACTTTGCCCGACCCGGGAATCGAACCCGAGACCTCCCGCTCAGCAGTCGCACTTGGGACCAACGAGGCCATAATTTTATATCAAATTATAATCAAATTTTATGAATGGACTTTTGTAATTCACAAATTTATATTTGCATGCCAGTTTGGCAAAACAGTGTCAGTTGGTTCTTAATGTGTCTTCGACCATCTGCATCTATTACCGTGTTTCATGTGAATAAATTATATATATATATATTATATAATAATCATACTTATTTTAATAAAAATATCTTCACAGTATCAAACATCTTCTTACAAGAAACATTGATTGACTTCCTGTTGTCGAAAAGCCATGTTTAAATATTAGTACCAAACATTGTGTTGATTTCCGGCATAAATATTTTAATGGAAACTGACAGGAAAATGGAATGTCAAGGCTTTTTTGACCGTTGAACCGAACAAATCTATTTGAGAGTAGTAAATGTATTATTTTTAATTTTAGGGGCTCGTGGCTAAGTAACAGCCGCACAGATCGATCAAATTCAAATTCAAATTCAAATTTTTATTCTGTAAATAGGTCTTTACAAACTCTTTTACATGTCATTTTTTAATCTAGAAGGCGCCGGTATTTCCTATCTGACTACCTCGGAGAAGAAAAACCGAAACAAACTCAGAGGTCACTGTCTCTTTTAAAGTCCAGACATCATCTTTATGGTTATGTGAGCGTAATCATGTAGGGCGTCTGGAAAGGCCTTTTGAAGAAAGAACCGTAGCAATTTTAAGTTGACCAGTCCTAACTGACGGCACACATGCATCAGTCACCGTAAAGCTCGAACCATAATTTAGGGAGCTCAATGACCTGTCGCAAGGCGATACCAGATCGGCAGGACATTTTCGTAGGCCATACAAATACTAAAAACTGCCAGACAGTTACAAATCTAAAACAAAGGGAATATATAACCTACGATCGAGGTTAAGCTGCGCTTGCCACGGTCGATCTGGGGATGGGTGACCATCATTTCATACCGAGACCCCTCCGTGCTTCGGAGTGCTCGTTAAACCGTCGGTCCCGGTTGTCAAATTAAGATCTATGACAGCCATTAAAGGTAGTCAGAGGCCTGAAAATCTGACAACCAGTCATACTACGAGATATCGTAATACCCAGTTACTGGGTTGTGGAGGTCAGATAGGCAGTCACAATTATAAAATACTGGTATTAAGCTGCATCCAGTTTGACTGGAAGCCAACCCCAATGTAATTGGGAAAAGGCTAGGCAGATATATATATTGTTATTATTTTTAATTTGTTATGAAGGCAGGATGTTATACGAAGTGTAACAAAACTGTTTTGAGTAAAATAACATAGAATCACGCCTGTATTCCACGAAGGATGGCGGTGGTGTGCACAATTTACACCCACATTTTACCAATGCTGTTATTACTTAAGCTGTTGCGTCAGTCATTAGCAGACACAATAGATTTTTATTGTTACAACGTACAGATCTGTACGTTACTGAGCCGAAAGGATAAATAGTCCAATGTAATGGGTGGTTGCTATTGTCATCTACAGGGCACAATTTCAAACAGCGGGCTGCTAGTGAGAACTTCATACTAGAATGGTTCGACCCGGGAATCGAACCCAGGACCTTATGTTTAGCAGTCGCGCTTGGGACCACTAGACCAACGAGGCAGTTCAGTTGAGTTCTGTTTGGTTCAAGCGCAATTTGGTGTCATATGCAAATAACTCTCAATCTTAGTTATTTAATCTGATATGTCAAATAATCTTAAATTATTATAATAATAATAATAAATAATCTTAGAAGTTATCATGACGAATAATTACCGGAAGTATATTGTGAAGGATGGTACGGTTGACATGTGTCGGGCATGCCACCGTCCGGGGGAATCCATCCGACACATTATCTCCGGTTGTTCTCGTCTTGCTAATGGCGAGTACTTGCACAGGCATAACCTTGTATCCAGGATTATACACCAGCAGCTTGCTCTGAAATACAGACTTGTGGAATCAGAAGTACCGTACTACAAATATGTGCCCGACCCAGTTCTCGAAAATGGTAGTGTCACATTGTACTGGGATCGATCTATCATCACTGACAGAACTATTGTTGCCAATAAGCCTGATATAGTGGTGATAGATCGATCAGAGCGTCGCACAATGATTATTGATATCACTATCCCTCATGACGAGAACCTCATGAAAGCCGAGAAAGATAAAGAATTCAAATATCTTGACTTAGCACACGAGGTTGTCGATATGTGGGATGTTGACTCAGCAATCATTGTGCCGATAGTCGTCTCAGCCAATGGGTTAATACCCAAGAGCCTCGACAAACATCTTAGGAGGCTCTCGTTAGGCAGCTGGGTCAAGAGCTTGATGCAGAGAGCAGTACTCCTTGACACAGCACGAATTGTCAGGAGGTTTCTCTCGATGGAGCCCTAACCACCGGTGGCTTGGACCCTGTTCCCGACACCGGTGGCATACTGTTTTTTATATTTTTAAATATATATTTCATTTTTTAATATGTATTTAAAATTATATTTAATATGTATTTTAAAACAAATAAAGTTAATAATAATCTTAAATTATTATAATAATAATAACAAATAATTATAATAACGCCCCTAGTTTATTCATCCAGGGACGGCTGGGCCAAAACCAGCTCTAAACGGTATTTATAAAAATCAAATCAAATGTATTTATTGTGTTTTCTTTCAATATAAATATAATTATTATATTAATTATTGTTTAACGGTTATTACTCACGCGCATTCTTCAGGATTGTCCGACTAGTTTCGAATTCGAACGGAGCCCTCATTCATGAGCTGAGCCCGCAGCTATGTCGTGATTCAAACTGACTGACTGATCGTTAAACAATAATTCATTTAAATGTGTCTGTTGAAAGTTATTAAACAATAAATTATTATATTAGTTTATACATTTCATTAGACATACACGATTGCATTTAAAAAATATATTAGTACATAGCTATAAAAACAATCAAACTTTGGAAAGCCAAGTTCGGAAACAGAATTAAGTTTAAAATCCCAGTAACCTGACAAAGAAGTCACTTCCCGGAAAACAAGTAGGTACTTTCAATAAAGTGCATGTTCGAAAACAGCTGACCACGCGTTGAACACAATAGCTTTTTATAAAGGGTTTAGTTGAAGAAGATATTTGAAGTTGAGTAGGAATACATAGAACACAATGTCCGATATAGAAAGAAAGAAACATTTATTAGATCAGCACAAAATCACACATAAATACTACACACACAAAAAGAACAATAAAAATATACACATGAAGTATCTTATATTATAGATACACCAAAAAATGTAATAATAACATAAGTTCTACCTAATTTGAGTAATAAGAGAATACCACATGAGAGAGAAGGAGGGGCTCGGGGCTAAGTAACAGCCGCACAGATCGATCGATCGAGGTTAAGCTGCGCTTGCCGCGATTGATCTGTAGTGACCATCACTTCACACGGACACCCCACCGTGCCTCGGAGAGCACGTTAAGCCGTCGGTCCCGGTTGTCAAATTAAGATCTATGACAGCCGTTACGGGTATCAGAGGCCTGAAAATCTGACATCCAGTCATACCACGAGATATCGTGTTACCCAGTAGCTGGGTTGTAGAGGTCAGATAGGCAGTCACTCCATGTAAAATACTGGTATTAAGTTGCATGGACAGGTACACACACACATATGGTGTTCTCTCTCTCATAAAGAGGACTTTAAAAAAGTTAATACTGAGGCGTTGATTGCAAATTGCTCTCTTTCACTGGTGTTGCCGCGGGCGAATGACCACATGCTCCCGTTGCCCCAGCCCATAGTGATGAGACGAAACATGGCGAAGTATTTAGTGAGTGAGACTACCACATACTCACACCGCACTCCCCGAGTGGTGTGGCATGCGGTAATCATATTTTCCACGGCCGAAAAATTAAGGAATATTTATAAGAAATTTGTGAAATTCAATCGCATTAACGCACGAACTGTACGGTTGTATTTTTCCTGGTTAGAAAAATAAGTTGGTAGGTTCTTCAAGCGCTCTACAAACTATGCGTGGCTGCGTTTAATGAAATAAAGCGCGTTTCGCGATGTTTCTTAATTTCACAATCGGTTTAGTACGTTGCGTTTCATCAAACAAGCTCTCCCCTATAAACTGTACAACTGTAACTCGAACCTAATTTACTTTAATTTTGCCTTTAATGACTACTTTGAACATAACATAGCATCACGCCTGTATTCTCCGAAGATGTAGGCTTATGTATGTGTACATACATTGTTGTACACCCACACTTCAACAATGCTGTTATTATGACCCAAGTAATACTTGATGAGCCTATTGCCATCGCGTACGAATCAAACTCCGGGCTGCTACTGTGAATTTCCTAATAGAAAATCCAATAACACTTTTGGCCGACCCGGGAATCGAGCTCAGGACTTCAGCTAGCAGTTACTACTTTTGCTAAACTTAAAACCATCTCCAGAAGTGTGCTAATTCAATGTGGGGAGAGGACTAAGATTTTTCTCGAAACCAAGAATAAAGTTCTAGATTGTTAAATGGAATTAAAGACTGCGGCTGTGAAACTTCTAAACTAACGTGATTGAATCAACATGAGAACAGATTTCTAAATGTGACCGAGTGCCTTGTCTTTTTATCAAGAAAAGCAAGAATACGTGCTGATTTAGCTACATATAACATAACATAACATCACGCGTGTATTCCGAAGGGTAATTAATTTTAAACAAAAAATAAAAACCGCCTTCCAAAATCTACTACCTACACTAAAAAGTTTAAAATAATATCAAAATTTGCTTATAATAAAATAATTTTAAAATAACAATATATAATAATAATCTGTTAATTTTGCAGTCGGTGCCTGTACTGGGAGAGGGTTATTGTTTTTCTCTCGTTAGTCACTTATGTTCGTTGTGCTGTGGTTATGTTACCGGCCTTTGTATCTGGTTGTAAACCCCACATACATCAGGCACCGACTCCAAAATTAACAGATTATTATTATATATTGTTATTTTAAAATTATTTTATTATAAGCAAATTTTGATATTATTTTAAACTTTTTAGTGTAGGTAGTAGATTTTGGAAGGCGGTTTTTATTTTTTGTTTAAAATTAATTTATTTTAGTCTTTTTAGTTTTAAGTCTAATATATATATTGTATAGGTCATCTATGAGTTTGTATACTTCATACATAAGTTAATTTAGTTATTTAATAATATGGGTAGGCCTTCGAAAGCCGCTAGGACTTAATAACTGCATCGGTGAAATGTTTGTGTACAACAGTGGACACTTCTGCCTACCCCATCGGGCAATACAGGCATGATGCTATGTATGTATTGAGTGGCATGAACTATACATGAACATGCGATTACAGCAATTGCGAGTGATTTGCTGTGATTTATTGAAGAGTTCCATCGTCTAACTTCGAAGATCTTCATCAGATCTTCACTAAATTGAAATGGGACCACCTCTGGGGACTACTCTTTCAAACAATTATATCGACGGACATACATACAAAACAAGGTAGCTACTGTAAAACGTTGAGGAGTTCCCTTGACTGTCCTTCGTCTTCATCATCAGACCCCTAATGACAGTCACAACCTATCTAGGTGTAAAGTTCTCATCAATACAAATTAATCAAGCCCAAACACCAGGTAATTGCTGTAAATCGTTAAAGAGTTCCCTAGATCGTCTTTCGGCTCCATCATCAGATCGACTCCAGACCTTCATTAAATAGTAGTGCTTTAAAATACTTAATGAAAAAATTAACAAATGCACTAGTCGCCCCTACGATTTTCGAAGGTTTCCCTCGATTTCTCGGGGACTCATCATCAGATCCTGGTTTCCTTATCATGGTACCACCGTTGAGATATCTTCTTTCCAACAAAAAAGAATTATCAAAATCGGTTCATAAACGACGAAGTTATCCCCGAACACACATAAAAAATAAAAAAAAAAAATAATATACGGTCGAATTGAGAAACCTCCTCCTTTTTTGGAAGTCGGTTAAAAAGAGGTATTTATTTATTTATTTAATACTTCAAATAAAACGGCGATAAGCCAATGACTTTACCTTATTGAAGGCAACTAAAAACACAATAAAGACTGGTATATAGTTGTACACCCACATGTTATTAAATCGCCATTTAAGGTGGGCCTATTATCATCTACCGGGCACAAATCCAAACTACAGGCTACTGTTAAGAGTTTCCTATCAGAAAAGCTCAATAACACTTTGTCTACTCGGGAATCGAACCCGAGAGGTCATGCTCAGCAGTCGCGCTGAGACCACTAAACCAAGGAGGCAGTCTACTAACAATATTATATATCTATACATTTTAATATTCTATTGTTGTTTTTGTCCACACAACTCCTCTGTATCCTATTGGGGTAGGCAGAGGCTATCAATTAAAAATGTTATATCAGGGCAACTAATAACACTGCCCGAACCAAGAATCGAACCCAGGACCTCATACCCAGCTATTGCGCTAGGGACTGAAAAAATCTAAATTTTCAACGGTTACTAGTCACGTGCATATTTTGGGATTGCCCGACTAGTTTCAAACTCGAACGCAGCCCTTAGTCTTGTGTTGAGCCTACGGCGATGTCGCGAGTCAAGCAGTTTTAACTCGTAAACTCGAAACTACTCCGGCAAAACCGAAAAATGCACAATGTAGTACAAATCTTCGTAATGATAGAATTTCGTTGTTAAAATATCAATAGTTATTTCTTATTATGTATTATTCTTTATAAATTTTAGTTTGTATTTAAATTTATATTCAGTAGTTCAAATCAAATCATTTATTAATCAATACATTTTGAGTACGATAGGGTCACGTGTTGTAATTATTTATTATTACATATATATTATTTGTTACAATATAAAATAGAAAAAGAATACGGTCGCGAACAGGATTCGAACCTGTGCCTCCCGGACAAATAATCCAGGCGCTCTGACCACTAAGCCATCTCGACCTCTGCTCACCACCGCGAATTCTTCTTCCATATTTTAACACGTCTTATGGCGACGTCCTTTTCCATTTTATATTGTAACTTTGGAGTTCGCTATGCATGCGTTGATGCTTTTTTAAGATTTATCTTGAATTTATTCAGTATTTCGTTTATATTTAAAGCAAAGTATATATCTTGCTTCTAACGTAACATGTCAGGTGTAAAGCCCCAGATAATGTGTCATGGCACACTGCCAACCCTTCTCCCACGACGACGATCATACAAGTCAGATAGGTAAACTCCATAGCTGAATTCGGAACGTACATGTTTAGTATTATTTTTTACCAATTTTGACAAAGTTTTATTGGAGTTTAGAATTGTGCCCGGTTGATGGCAATAACCTCACCACCGACGTCTTTTGGCGACGTCATTTTCGTCACGATAATGCTTTTCAAAGATTTATCCTTAGTTGTTAAGGTAATTGCATATTTACGACAATGTGTTAACAGCAAAGTTGTCGTGTCGGTTCGGTCACCTGTATAGGTACTGATAGCAATGACTTCGCCAAAAGACGTGTTAAATTATGGATATAGAATTCGCGGTGGTGAGCAGAGGTCGAGACGGCTTCGTGGTCAGAGCGCCTGGAGTATTCATCCGGGAGGCGCAGGTTCGAATCCTGCTCACGACCGTATTCTTTTTCCATTTAATATTATAACTTTAGTAATATAGCTACATATTTAAGCGATTTTCGGAGCTATATCGCACGACTCGCGTCCCGTACTCCAAAAGCAAGATTTGGATCAGCTGTTTGACTGCGCCATACTTTTCTGCTTAAGTAATAGTTTGCTTGCGATATAGCATATAGTGTGAATGCTATAATAATAATTAGGTTAATACATATGATTGTATATTTTTATGTTTTATTATATTTTATTAACATGAATATTATTTTATTTTTACTTATTTATTTTCATCATGCAATCAATCTAATATGATTTATAATTTTTAGGTTTTGAACGTTTCATTTTTAATTAATTTTATGAATAGAATGTTATTTTTTTGTCTAATGTTAAATACATTGTGTCTTTATAAGATAAATTTAATGATTTAATTTTGATTATCTATGATAATATATAATATTTTGATAATATAGAAATATGGCTGACGACACAATAGTTATGTAGTCTGAATTATTTTTAAAGCATCACAAAGTAACAAACAAAAACTAACATAACAGACTTTTGAGGTTATTTTACACATAATACGAATTTCTCACGTAATATTAAATCGTAGTCAGATGCAAATAGTGAGCACTTCATCTAGAAACATCAACGAGATTCTCTTGAATAAAACATACACTCACAGAATGAAGGCGCTCACAAACAAATAACGACCACATACAAACTTACTGGATGAGTTACAAAATATTATTTTAAACACTAGTCGTGCCTGCAGCTTTGTCTGTGTGGACATCGGGAAATACTATCATGTCTTATACAATGAAATCGACGTAAATATTTTATAAAAATCAAAAATAAAATCCAAACTTAAAGTATTTGCTGGATTCGAACTTGGTACCCGTCAATTCGTATGAACTTTTTGTTTCATACCATTTTGGTACGTAACCGCTGATAATGTTGAAAATATACCTTTATGCTTTCTATGAGCAATAGCGCGATGATGTATATTTACTTTAAAATGTTGACCCTTAAGCATTAATATACTCCAGACTGGACTTTCAGTCACGGAGGCCCATCTCCACGGAGATTAGCCAAATACGCAGGAGATATTATAGTGCACAAGTGTATGCAAAAACACAGGTGCACTCCCTCTTCCTTCACTCTCATCCGATGGGACGGCAATCCGACACGACCGGAGAGAGATCAGGTGTAGGACCGACAGCTTTACGTACTTTCCGAAACACGGGGAAGTCACACCACCTATTTCCTGACTCCGGGCTGCCACTGAGAATTTCCTAACAGGAAAACCCAATAACACTTTGCTCAACCTGGGAATCAAAATCAGGACCTTACGCTCAGCAGCCGCGCTTGCTACCACTAGACCAACGAGACAGTCTTACCGTTAAGTATAATTATAGTGAAAGTTCCATCTAAATCAGTCGATCCTTCAGCTGTAATACTATCCATATAAATAGTATGTTGTTCTGCTCACCGCCTCACACGCTCACAGTTATGACATACGAGTATGTTTATGATATTATCCAGAGTAGATACTAAGCTATGTTGTAGTGAAAACTATCAAAATCAGTCCACTAGTTCTCAAGTTATAACCATTCAGACAGACTAACAACATTTCTTATAACGATGATTTCCATCGTTTCACATAATTATTATATTACAAAATTTCTACCAGGGCCTTATAAACGTTCAGAAGACTCCTCATACCGCTTCCATTGCTACTAAATCTTGGCAAAATAAAGTGCAAACAGCGCGCTGACAGAGCAAATTGTAGGCGCGAAAAATTCGTACCCACTCAAGTTTCCCGCGTTTAAATAAAAACACCATTATTTTTTATTACATCGCCGGTTTCGGAGGCAATTTTCACATTTTACAGTGTACTGCTCGATTTATTTACGGTTATTAAACGCAATGAGAGTTGAGAAAAGATGCCTTTTTTGTTAGTTGGTAAATATTTATGTTTTTACTTTCTGTCAAGGAAAAGCGTTTTTTTCAAGGTTATGATGGATACTGTTCATAATTGTATTGCTTTAACAACGTAACTTATAATCACGCCTGAATTCCCCGATGGGATAGGCAGAGGTGTACACGATTGCACACCCACATAACACCAAATTTATTATTAAGTCCCATCGTAATCCCTCATGGTGACAGTGATGGTCTCAAAATAGGTGGTGAAACTATTGCCGTCTACCGGGCACAATTCCAAACTTCAGGCTGCTACTCAGAATTTCCTAAAAGAAACATTCAATAACATTTTACCCGCCCTGGGAATGCAACCCAAGACCTCATGCTCAGCAGTCGCACTTGGGAGCACTACACCAACGATGCAGTTTACAAATTTATTTATAATTTAATACTTATAATATTAAATGGAAAAAGAATACAGTCGTGAGCAGGATTCGAACCTGCGCCTCCCGGATAAATACTCCAAGTGGACTGACAGGCTATCTAGCAATGACTTCGCCAAAAGACGTGTTAAAATGTGGATGAAGGGTTCGCGGTGGTGACCAGAGGTCAAGATGGCTTGGTGGTCAGAGCGCCTGGAGTATTTATCCGGGAGGCGCAGTTTCGAATCCTGCTTACGACCGTATTCATTTTCCATTTCATATTTAATCTTGAGAGTTCGCTACGCATGCGTTAATGACTTTAAAAGATTTATCTTTAATTTAATACTATTACAACTTCCACGGTGAACGTCCTGAATTAATATTTTCTAAATATAAAAAGTATCTTCCAAAGGCCTACATCACGTTATTATGTCAATCGGTTACTCCAATTTAATGTGAAAGATGGATACAGACGTGTCCTTCCAGGTATTCGAATTATAGAATACTAAATGGTGCTGGCGTCTT
Organism: Xylocampa areola; assembly: GCA_935421205.1. Lineage (NCBI taxonomy): Eukaryota > Metazoa > Arthropoda > Insecta > Lepidoptera > Noctuidae > Xylocampa > Xylocampa areola. The sequence continues at coordinate 3,949,751 of OW285219.1, read as the reverse complement.
CATCTGTGTGACAAAAAGTAGCTTATTTATCTCTATACCAAAATTCATCAAAATTGATTCAGCGTTATATGCATAAAAACGTAACAAAACGACAGAGTTCCTTCCGCATTTAACCGCCGTGATAGCCTAGTGGTATGATCGTTGGACTGACAAGTGAAAGGTCGCAAGTTCGGATCTACATAAGGCAAGCACCACTGACTTTTCAAAGTCACCATATGCTCTGGTTGAGGCATCAACCTGCCTCACCTTAGCTATTATCTGGTTACGCAGATCAAACCCCTAAAAACAAGGTCACGTGCGTATAATAAATTAATGATCACTTGCTGAAAACGAAGGAAACACACCTGAGAGATGTTGTCGATGGTTTGTAAAGCCATGTCTGAGGCCTACGGGTGCACGGGTGGTTTAAACTCTGACACTAGGTTGTTCATCAACCACACGATGAGAGAAATACTTACGAATTTATAATATTAGTATTAGATATCTTGTTCAGATACACATCAATAATAGTTAAAGTGAATAGTTAATCTAACTGTACCAAGGGAACTACGTCACTCCCCACCACGTCAACATCAACAATAAACAAAATACAAGTACCAACAAACATGTACACAGTTGTAAACAATAGAAAATGTAACAATAATGAACTATTACAATTACATATACGGACTAAACCACGTGACTAGTGAGAGAATTAACTAAACAATAGTAATTACAGAACGAGAAACAAAGTTGTGAATGCGCAGTATGAAGCGCAATTGAGTTATTAAAATAAACGTTTTGAAATGAGACTAAACTCAGGACTCGTTTCGAGTTTCATATTCATGTCTAAAACACATCTATGCTTACATTTTTCATTTAGCGCGTACATACATAGGTACACAAACCATGTCCGAGAGCTGAGTATGAACAATTTCCGCGTTGTGGCAAGAGCCTTAACTGGACACTGCTGCTTAAATAAGCACATGTTCAATTTGAGGCTAAGCGAGACACAAACCTGCAGATGGTGTGAAGAGGCTGAGGAAACACCACTTCACCTTTTCGGGGAATTTAGACCATTAATACATAAGCGCTACGCTCATCTAGCGAAATACACTTTAAGCCCGGATGAAATAAAAGAGCTCACCCCTAAAAAAATCCTGCAGTTCATCACAGCGGCAGGGTTTAGGGATGAACTCTAATTCAAACGCAAAGTGGCGATCACAATAGATCTTTTATCTATCTGGTCTAAGTGACACTATAGCCCCACCCAATAAATAAAAAAAATAGGCCGTACATCGTGTCGTAACTTCTGCTTGGGTTTGACACAATTGTCATTACATACACCTCTGTATTCCTCGAAGGGGTACGCAGAGGTGTAGACAGTTTTGAATCGAACCCACATTTCACCAATGCTCTTATTAAGTCCCATGTAATAAATAGGTGGTGAGCCGATTGCCATCCACCGGGTACAATTCCAAACTCCTGCTACTGAGAATTTCCTAAAAAAATCCCAATAACACTAACACTTTACCTGACTTGGGAATCGAACCCAAGACCTCATGATCAGCAGTCACGCTTGGGACACGTATAGCAACGAGGCAGTTTCGACAATAAAATAATGATGACTATCAAAATTATTGGTTTAATTAACAAACTACGACTACATTTTGACGTTTCTATGTCTTTACATGGTGAATGAGAAATTAAATTCTTGGCAAATCTGCGTCTCTTGCAATCCTCCTCCCGGCCCCGGGCGGCTGCTCCCAACCTCATAGAGATAAACCCTACCACATCACACCAGTGGTATTTAGGGCGACCCACCCGTCTACGTCCGGTAGATAGACCCATATATGCTTTTGACTTTCGATCCTCCCCTAAAATTGTTCTAGGAGACATAAACGTGGTCATTGGTCGTGAGGTCCTGAGTTCGGTGCCTAGTTCAGGAAGTGTAATGCGTAAGAAACGTAAAGGAAATTCTTGGTAGCCTGTTGAAGTTTAGCAATGGGCCTAGTGAAAGGCAATAATAGGCCTACCACCTATTTAATGGGATCTAAAACGGCCCGTAAAATGTGTGTGAAAAATAGTCTGTCATATTTCTGCTTAGACCTTGGGGAGTACTATATTGTATAACTTTTGTGAGATACATACATATTAATGATTGTTCAACGGTTATTACTCACATGCGCGCGGCTACATGCGATGCGGTGCGGCGCCAGTTTGACACACGACATCGCCGCGACCTCAGCTCATGACTAATGGCTCCGTTCGAGTTCGAAGCTAGTCGGTCGATCACGAAGAATGCACGTGAGTAATAACCGTTGAGTATTTATTGTTTCTTACTCTGTTTTAATTACCAGTGTCATCTCTTTTACATTATGGAGGAACGAGGTGTGGTGTTCCTCCATTGAAAAGGGATGATCCTACAACCAGGCGGGTGATATTGCCTGGTGGGCCACGGCCCGATGGTTAATGTGGGGCGGTTGCATATATAAGTACGGACTCGCCGTCAAACTTTGATTGCACGATACAGCGCGCTATGTAGCGTGATAGATGTCGCTACAACATTCTCTTCTGTGTGCTTAGATGACTTAAAACCAGAAGCGAAATAACAGGTTTTAAAAAGTTATTATTGAAAAAATATCCACTGATTAAAAGACGTATTCCATAGGCCCTCTATTACATGGGACTTAATATTGTCACGACCGACGACGAGAAATGTATCTATGCATGACCCTTAAACTCTTACAACCCCGAAAGGTGATGGGAACCTTAATGGTACCATTGCCTCCTTACAAATTGCTTAAACTTAATACCAGTAAAATTGAGACCTTCAAAACAAAGTTACGATTTCATGGATCATATGACACAGGGAATATGGAGTTGAACTATCCACAAATGGCTTAAAACGGGTCTTTAAAGTTATGCGTTTGTGCTCTGTTCTGATCTTAGGCTTAAGAAGAGAATGTATGGCGTCTTCTCCATACAAAATAATTGGGACAAGGGTCCCATACCCTTTAATCTAAAATATATTACAGATAAATCTTTGAAATTCCATTTAAAATTATAACTCTAAAATAATTGTTACAATCTCAAAAATTGTTAAAATCCACTCAGTGTTTATATTACTTGTTAAATTAATCATATTATTAAGCATTATTATACTTATTACATTGGATTGATATCTTATACTCTCATAACTTGTTATTTTAACTAAAATGCTGTGTTGAACTGTATTATTTGATTTTTTATAAATTTATATATATTTCGTGAGATTAAATTCAGGATTTACCTGATCATAATATCTGTAATTTCAATATTATTAACGTGAACTTCATGGTTTATTTTTTTAATCTAGTTTATAAAAATGACCGGCGCCATCAAGTATATAAAAATGACTTGTAAAAGTGTCTTTAAAAGATCTATTTACAGAAATAAAATCATTTATCACTTATTTTATTAATGTATTTATCCTTCATGATCTGAAAAAAACTTAATGCATATTTTATATTTTGTATGGAGAGCTGACGAACCACGTCATATTAAATGCCGCCTTACTTCACATAATAAATTTCAAAGGGATGGAAAAGCTCCTCACAAATTGGTATAGTTAGAATCTTAGGATGAACTCGACATGGCGATAGGATAAAGTTATGGTAATCAAAAAGTTGGGGACAAATTGTTGAGGATAATTTGGGAGACAAATGTAGGATAATAAATATTGTTAGTACCCTTATTTGTTAAACAATATAGAAAGGAATTCTTGTGAGAAGAAAAATACGGCCGTGAGCAGGATTCGAACCTACGCTTCCCAGATAAATATTCCAGGCGCTCTGACCACTAAGCCATCTTGACATCAGTTCATTACCCCGAAAGAAAGGAGTTTTAAGGAATATATGATAAAGCTATGCAGAGTAAAGTCAGAAGTCAGAAGGAGTCAGAATCAAGTTTTTATACAAACCAATATTACAAATGCGAATGTCGGTTCCTTTGTTACGTTTTCACGCCTAAACTGCTAAACCAATGTTGATGAATTTTGGTATAGAGATAGATTGGACTTTGAAGAAGGCAATTTGCCTGGAAATTTTTATATAGCCTAAGAAAAGGCATGAGGTTTTGATTTCTATTTCCAGGTCGGGCAAAGAGCTATTGGGTTTTTCTATTAGGAAGCTCTCAGTAGTAGACGGGCGTTTGGATTTGTGCCCGGTAGATGGTAATAGTCTCACCACTTATTACATGGGGCTCAATTATAGCATTTGTGAAATGTGGGTGCATAATTGGGTATACCTCTACCTTCCCCTTCGGGAAATACAGGCGTGAAACTTTACAATTGTAGGAATATTAAGAATTTTTTAGGTCCACGTTGGGATCATAATTACTTTACTGGTTCAAGTTCAATATACAATACTAACCAAAGAAGAATTAACAATTCATAACCATATTTTACAGCAAATAAATATTTTGAATTAGAATTTTTGATTAATTCGAAATATTCGAATTTAATCCGAAATATTCGCGTAACAACATACAAAAAATAAACATACATCGAATTAAGAACCTCCTTCTTTTTGAAGTCGGTTAAAAATCGGTGACAGGACGTAGGCCTACGTGGCGCCCCCGGTCTATATTCATTTTTGTACCATGAATACATTTTTCTGAGAACCAATTTCTCTTTAACCCACGTGTTAGAGGCTCCACAGACTTGCTATTTTTAGCATCAGAGATTTTAGTCGATTTTCGGAAATACAATACAGCGACTAAACGCTGAAACGCGCGATAAGTCAATCGCTACCGAACACAGAGATAATAAAACGAAATGAATATTGATGCAGTCGCCAAATCCTCTATCGGAGATGCAAGTAGCAAGTCTAAGACGAAAAAGTTAAGATAAAACAAATCTTCGTACTTTAAACAGAGTTTGTGACGAAAAAACGCATCTATATTATATAGTATTATATACGATAGTATATAGCCAGATGTGCTCTGGGGTTTCACCCGATTTTTGACTTTTGCTCGGCTCCTTAGGGTCATAGCGCGATGTTAAATAGCTTCTTAAGAATTAGACTATCAAATAAAAAAGTTTTATTGGGTCGGCACAAAAGTAATGAGACACTCTACAAAACTCTATACATAGGAAATGTTCTTAAGTTAAAACGACGAAGACGAGTCAATGTAACTTTACTACATGATAACGCTCGACCTCACGTCGCATCTATCGTTCGCCAACAGCTGCAGAACTTGGGCTGGGAGACGATACCCACCTTGCTCTCCAGACCTCGCACCATCAGACTATCATTTGTTTAGAGCCCTGAAACAACATTTGCGGGGTAAACAATTTAATGATTTCCATGATGTACAAGCGGAGTTGAACAACTTTTTCGAGGCACAACCTTCAGAGTTCTGGGCGAAAGGCATCCAAACTTTGCCGGATCGATGGCAAGAAGTCTTAGATGCTAATGGTGATTACATCATTGACTAAGCTTTTTGTATTGTAATAATAATAATAAAATATAAAACGTAAACCAAGTATCTCATTACTTTTGTGCCAACTCAATATTTAACCCGACTGGTAGTTTCAGAGATTAGCGCGTTAAAACAAACCAACTCTTCAGCTTTATATAGATAGATTCTTTATTACCGCGACTTCGTCTGCGTGGACTCAGATTTGATGTCTGCTGGGATAAAAGTCCTATTGTAAACCCAGCCTATAAACTATATCTGTGCCAATTTTCTTCCAAATTCGTTCAGTACTTATTCCGTGAAAGAGTAGCAAACATCCATCCATTCATGAATCCTCACACAGTTTCGCAGTTATATTACTATAGTAGGATTAGTATAAATTATTACTCAAGGGTGACAAGCACAGAGTTAGACGGAATTGTGTTCATAATATTAGTTCGGAAATATTTATTGGCCAGACACGTGTCCTCCTATACTTTCTGTGATCTCAGTGGACACGTGCGACTCAAACTATGCGTCAACTTTGGTTTATCGACTGATTAATGTTTTAGTGTTAGTGCACTTTAGTATCTAAATAGCTGTATAAACTTAGTTATGTAGTCTTTGGATGCAACAATGATGTAGTCCAAATAAACTAAAATGTATGTAGCCCGATTAAACTAAAAATACAGCATTTTTGTCGAACGAAAGATGTCATATACATACACACACACACACACATATTTCACAAATACTATTACTGGTGGGAGGCTTTGGCTGCGGCTGGTTACCACCCACTGTACGAAGCCATATCGTAAAGCGACCTAGTCGTGTTTTGGGATGTAGTCCGGTGCAACCGTTGTTAGAAACGGGTCGGAGCAGTTGCATCAACTTCCCAATTATCGTTCTCCCAAAATCTACCCACTCTACTTACGAATAAATAGATTTATTCTGGATGTACGTGCTGTATCCTCGGCCACACCATCACTTAACATCTGGCGAGTTGGTGGCCAAATTTTGACCCATTTTTGATAAAAAACAAAAGTAATAATCAATCAATTTAGGTCAATTCAATTTATTTATTAGTCAATTTAGGTAATACTACTGAGAATTTCTTAACAAAACCCCAATATCAGTTTGCCTGACTGGCAAATCGAATCCAGGACGCTACGTAAGCTGGGATATTCACTAGAATATCCCAGCTTACGTAGCGTCCTGGATGGGAACCACTAGGTTACCATAGGTCAAACTGTCACTAAAATGCAAGCATTTACTCTTAGAGGACCAGACGAGAGACGGCTTCTGACAAAATATCGAACAAATTTGCTCGCCACTTTTGGCGGGGGATGAGGTAACGAACAGGCACAAAAGAACTTGCACTAAAGCAACAGTATTGCGTCATTACATTAACAGTATTAAAACACTTTAAAATCTAAATAAAAATATAAAATTAATTCATTAAAATCGTGTACTATCATTGTAACTATACATGTAAATGGTATAAAGGTATGATTGGGAATCATACGCCCGTGTCGAGAGAAGTACGCCCGCTAAAACTATTCCAGTACTAATTCCTTCAAGCTTTCATTTAAGAATCTACCTGTAAGCATAGTGATCATACCAGAAGAGCTTCTTCAAAGCCAGGGCATAAATTAAAACATCACATAAAATTTAAATAATATACATTTACTTTCTTACGCTTCTCAGATATTATAGCTACATTTTATTGAACGGCTATAAAATAGGTTTTAAACTGGCAATACTTGAAACAATGTCTTGGACTATACGTCATAAAAATATCAACAATATATGGAATAAGAACATGACTATGTAAAACTTTCTTTGGTCTAGTGGAAACAAGCGCGACAGCTGAACATCTTAGATTCGATTTATGGCTGTAAAGTGTTAAACACATTAAAACATTATGCGTTTTTCTGTTAATAAGAACTCGGTAGCCTGAAGTTTTGAATTGGGCCCAGTAGACGGCAATAAGCTTTTTATCCCCAATATAACTGTTTTTTTTTTTTATCAAAGATGAATCTTCATTTGGCCACCAACTCACCTGATGGTAAACGACGGTGTGGCCGAGGATGGAGTACATATATTCAGAATAAATCTAATCACTCTAAAGTAGAGTGGATAGATTTGGGGAGAACAATAGTTGGGGAGTTGATGCAACTGCCCAGACACAAATTCCAGAACGGTTGCACCGGACTAAATCACGAAACAAGACTAGGTCGCTTCACGGCATGGCTTCGTCCAGTGGGTGGTAACCAGCCCCGGCCGAAGCCTCCCACCAGAGTTTTGTTGCCTGTTTCGCACCACCCAGGGGCCACGTGTAGGGATTCCATTTTAAGGGTACGGCTAGGGCTACAGACGTAGGCAACTCAGCCCCCAAACATTGGTACAGTGATTCCTCTGACAAAGCCGGCAACATGCAAATAATACCCATGGTATTCCAACGGTCCATAGGCAATTTGCCCCCTCAGTGGTATAAAAATAATAATTGGTGTACATCAGCAGAGCTCTGCCAAACCCTTTGGGCAATTCAGGCGTGATTCTATGTGTATAATACTTGTAACAATGTCTACGATTACATCATAAAGATCTATGAAACATTAACGACATGACGTCATTTTACGCCAGTGCTTAATCGGGATTGTAAAATACGAATGGTAGTGGTAGTAACCGGATAAATATCCGGATCATTTGGACATTTTACATTTTGACTCAAGTTATATAAGATTAAGATTCCTAGAGACAACAGACGTTTAAAGATATAACTTTTTGTGGAAATAGAATATGGTCGTGAGCAGGATTCGAAACTGCACCTCCTGAATCTCTGAAATACTCCAGGCACTCTGACTACTAAGCCATCTCGACCTCTGCTCACTACCGTGAATTCTTCTTCCACATTTTAATACGTCTTTTGGTGACGTCATTACATTCTATTCAGTCCCTATACGGGCGACCGAACCGACACGACTAACTTTGCAGTTAATAAAATGTCGTACAGATGCAATTACCTTAACAAATACTGATAAATCTTCGAAAAGCACTAACGCACGCATAGCGAACTCTTAAGTTATAAACTTTATAATTTTAGAGTTCGCTATGCATCTGTTAATGCTTTTCGAAGATTGATCAGTAACAGACGTTTAGTTAGCGGATAGATGAGAGATTAGTCAATTACTTTAAATATTTAATAACCATGGTGACCAAAGGGAGTGTGCAAATTTACAGAATTCTAACAAATATAAATCTACTAAACCTAAACATGATTGGGTAACAAACGGTCACTATGTCGGTTTTGCCACTGACTTATATTTAGTACTAGTTTTTGCCCGCGGCTTCGCTCGCGTTAATTAGGACAAAAAATCGGTCTATCGACACTCTAGACTCGCTAAATGTATTAGGTACTTAAATTTAAAATTCAATCATGATTCGAAAGACACGTTGGGCCTACTATTATTATAAGAACGTTATTGTTCTTTTCCTCGGGAACAGTACTTTTTCGTTTGTATTTTAGACATATTTCTTTCTTCTATCTGGGGTTTATCTATAAGATTCATGGGTCCAGTTCTAAGGCAATGTCGCAAAGATATATGTCACGCTGTCCTCACAAGAACAATTTTTTTTTATTCCCTTACATTGTATTTTGATTAAACTAAATTTGTTTGTGAACTTTTTCTAAGTAAATTTTTTGTAAAAAAAGACTACATATTTATAAATATAAAAATCTCGTGTCACAGTGTTTGTTATCGAACTCCTCCGAAATGAAACGTGTAACTTGTAGGTCTGAGAATAGGTCGTAGGCTATTTTTATACCCCTGGGTGATAAGGGTACAGACAGACACGTTTGCACAACTAGTATATATTTAACTAACCCATAACTGTCCACTGCAAGGCAAGAGCCTCTTCTTATACAGAGAAGGCACGAGCATTGATGACTACGGTAGCTCACTGCAGGTTGGCAATTTCAGACCAATAAGTCCAGGTTTCCTCATGATGTTTTCCTTCACCGTATGTGTGTGATGTCTTAGATTTACTAAGAAAGTACATATGACTTTGAAAAAAACACATTGGTACATGTCAGGTTTGAACCCACAACCTGCGGCTCAAGAGGCGGGCCCGTAACTACTCGGCCACCACGACAACATACTCTAGTAATAACTGAAATAGTAATTGACAGGTATCGAGTTCAAATCCAGCAAACAAACAAGTTAACTTTTTGTAAATAATTTTTAAAACTTTTAAATTATTACGACAATCGTGACGGTCATTTAAGAAACATCGTTTGGGAAGCCGCGTAAAAAAAAAATTTTTATCTTTATAATATTAGTGTAGATGTAGATAGAAATGTAGCCCGGTTAGTTGAGTGTGATAGTAAGATAACATCAGAACCTGGCGCATGGCTAACATTTGGTGTAACATAGCTAGATAGAAGGAGACCGTATCGGTGGCGGTTACCATCAACAACAGCATTCCCAATGAGAGTTGACGTCAGTCAGGCAGCAGGTCATACATCATAGCCAAAACTTTAGCAGTATGCCAGATATATGTTGCGCCGACCCCAAATAGCAATCGCGATTGCTGAACATGTGGTCCTGGATTCGATTCCCAAGTCAGGCAAAGTGTAATTGAATTTTTCTGTTAAGAAATTCTCAGTAGCAGCCCGGAGTCTGGAATTGTGTCCAATTATTGCAATAGGCTAAATACTCCTTACATGGGACTTCATAACAGCATTGATGTTATGTGTGTGTACAACTGAATACATCTCTACCTACCCCTTCGGGGAATACAGGCGTGATGCTATATTATGTCACAAAATTTTTGTATATCTGCTTGCTTGTTACGGCTAATCCCCGAAACGGCTGGAGAGTTCTTAACGGAACTTTCTATGGCAGATAGCTAATGCAATTTATTCAAAACTCGCGCGAGCGAAGAGGCGGCCACAACTAGTAAGTAATTAATGATAAATTAATATTTATAACGTAATAATAATAGATACATTCATAAAATTTAATCATATTGTATACTACGCTTAGTAATAAATAAGTACCAGGCATACATGAGTGCGTAGTAATTATAAATTATTCCATCCCTACTAATTTTAAACAAATATTTTCTCGTTTCGAACGTACAGAGTAAACTCTACATTGTATTCAGAAGATATTTTGCCTTCTATTTTATAGAACATTTTGAAGTTAATATTCAGTATAAGAGGTCATTATTGAATAATTAATTTTCAATTTTCAGTGTATTCAGCGGGGATTTCTATTGTAGCCGCTTATTACCTCCATAATTGATTTTTTTACGTCTTCTTGCCCATCCAATTTGCTTTTATTACTAAATTTTAATTACCGAAAAATGTAATGACTCATAATCAAATCATAAACCACATGTAATAAAAGTAACATTAAAATTTTACAGAGACTCGCTTTTGATTTCTTTTACATGAAATTTCAACTTACATGATCAGTGGGCTTACTCTTGAAAATAATTCCGCTCGATTGACATTGGAAATATGTCAGTTCGTACTTTTAAATGCCAAATGTCTAAAAAATAATTATAGATTCGGGATAATAAGAAGACAACATGGTTTAAAATTGAGGCAACTGTAATGTAGGTAAATTTATTTTAAAATTACGCGTTGTTTCAAGCCTTCTATTTAATATTGGAATTGGATTGGAATTGGATTGGAATTGGATTGGAATTGGATTGGAATTGGATTGGAATTGGATTGGAATTGGAATGGAATTGGATTGGATTGGAATTGGATTGGAATTGGAATGTAATTGGAATGGAATTGGATTGGAAATGGATTGGAAATGGATTGGAATTGGATTGGAATTGGATTGGAATTGGGTTGGAATTGGATTGGAATTGGATTGGAATTGGATTGGAATTTGATTGGAATTGGCTTGGAATTGGATTGGAATTGGATTGGAATTGGTATTTGTTTCAAGAGTAACCCCACAGGGCACAAAATAATTACTGTATGTTTTCTTATTACTTATTTCTAGGGGCTCGTGACTAAGTAACATCCATACAGATCGATTGATCGAGGTTAAGCTGCGCTTGCGGCGGTCGGTCTGTGGATGGGTGACCATCACTTAATACCAAGACCCCTCCATGCCTCGGAGAGCACGTTAAGCCGTCAGTCCCGGTTGTCAAATTAAGATCTATTACAGCCGTTACGGGTAGTCAGAGACCTGAAAGTCTGACAACCAGTCATACCTCGAGATATCGTGTTACCCAGTAACTAGGTTATGGAGGTCAGATAGGCCAGTCGCTCTATGTAAAATACAGGTATTACGCTGTATCCGGTTTGACTGGAAGCTGACCCCAATGTAATTGGGGAAAGGCTAGGCATATATATATACATAATATATATATATATATATATATATATATATATGTTTCCTTGTTACATTGTAATCGAAAACTTTTATCAACTAAAAGTGAATAACACCTCCATGCGTTTGCTAATAAGTCTTTTAAAAATTGCGGAGTTTTCTTTTACGAATTATAAAAACATCCTGTCGTGTATATTTATCGATTACTATCGATAGTGAGAATAAACTTTACGAAACAATTAAATTAATAAACAAATCATGAATTCTGAAAGGATGGTTGGAGGTAATTCAAAAGGTGTTTTATAAAAATGTAATTAAATGTTATAACATCCGGAGGCGTACTTCGACGCCTAAATCACGGTTTACCTTTTTTCTTTTAGTAGTAGTGTAGTCAATATAATTTAGGTTTTATATTTGTCCCCCCCCCCCCAATGGTTCTGCCTCGTCGTGGTGGGGGGGCTCTAGTAGCCGTGGCTTGGTCACCCACGGTGAAGCCACCGTGGGAGAGCCACGTTCACCGTGGGAGAGCCACGCTCACCGTGGGAGAGCCACGCTTCGGCACGAATGGGCCGGCTCGACCGGATTGATACCACGGCCTCACAGAAAACCGGCGTGAAACAACGCTTGCGTTGTGTTTCGCCGAGTGAGTGAGGGTACTGGAGGCCCAAACCCTTTAAAAGGCCGGCAACGCACTCGCGACTCCTCTGGGGTTGCGGGTGCCCATGGGCGGCGGTAATCGCTTACCATCAGGCGAGCCGTCTGCTCGGTTGCCACATATTCAATAAAAAAAAAATAAAAAAAAAAAAAAGCTAGGAACCCGGGGAGGGCCGCTCCTCTGGGCTTTGCCTACAAGCCCATGTTGAAGCGGCGTAGGTTGCGGGCCTTATGGGGGGTGCCGCAACTGAGGCGGGCTGCGATGTCGTATGGGCGGCATCGCAGCTGAGAGATGGGGGCCGCGGCGGGAGAGGAGTGCCGGTATTCTGAGGCGCCGCTCTCCCTATCCTCTGCGGCCGTAGTGGCAGGCGGCGGGGCCACAGACCCGACCCGTCACAGGGGACCTTGGGCATCCGGACACGGGGTCGTCTGGCACCCATTGCACATAGGCTCCATGGTGGTTGCGGCACGCCATCCGTTTGGTGTGTCGTGAGAGAGAGTCCGGCAACGGACGGCTGCGGGCGGGTTCGCGGTTGTGGGCGAGAGCGTTCCCGCGTCCCGCCCTCAAGCAGCTGAGGAGGTATACTGTGGATTTTTAGTAGGTTCGAGTCCCACATAACCGCTCCGTCTCCCCGTGTCAAAGCGGTATGCGAGGGCATTTCTCCACATAAAAACAAAAAAAAAAGGTTTTATATTTGTAATTATTTTTAATTATTATGTATACATAGCTGAAAGGTTAAAAGTATAAGTATTTATAATTATTATCTTATCTTACTGCAGGGCAAGTGCCTCCCTTCCCAACTCCTCTCGGTCTAAAGCTATTGCGGTCAATCCTTCCGATAAATGTCAAACTCATCTCGCCATCTCCTTCTGAGCCTGCCGCGACGTCGTCTAATGAGTCAATTAATTTGACATGCGACCAGCCCAGTTACATTTCAGGCTTGCCTTTTTTTGGCCAACATCGGCAATCTGACTTTTGCGAACTCAGTATACACAAAAGGAACACCTTTTGCGCTCTGAGAACCAGACTCCTAAGATACTACGCTCCATGGCTCGCTGGCAAACCTCGACTGAAACCAAGTCTGATTATCTTAGGTAAGGAAAAGCTGAATACATACGTCCATGAGTTCCTTCTTGAGGGTAAGAGTGAGAAGTATAAGTAGATAAGGTAATAACTAGAATCGAAAATTTGTTTTGTGTTTGGGAAAATACAAATTGTGCTTTGTTATTACTAAGTTTATGGTACGATTTCATACTGGGTTCAACATTTTAGCCAGTAGATTGCGGCTACACTGTGGGCTACACTTAATTTAAGAATAACTTAAAATGAATACGACTTTATTATTATACAAAAAGTTTGAGGTTCGATTTAAGCGTCTGGGAAAGTGTTGATAAACTTGGGTTATACATATATTCAATACGCTGGATTTTTTCGCACAGTTTTTTCAATTTTAATGTAACTGTCCACTTTAGAAAACCATAGTTTGTAAACGGGTCATTGGATTTACAATGATTGCTTCCGGATCAAAGATTATAAATTGAAATTGTTGAAAAGTTTTCAACGGATTGCCTATTGGAAGTCGAATTCTTGGGATAGATATTGGTAATAACTGGCAAGAATTTGAGCTATCTGCTGCCAGAAGTACCTATTACTTGTTTCTATAATGTGAGGTAACCAGGTACAAATATTATATCAAAAAGTAATATAGTACAGTCTAGAGCAAAAACATGTAAACACAAACTTTTCAAAACATACCGACAATATCTCTAGCGTCTATTACTGAGATAATTAGGTATGTAATACAGATAGAAGAATCATTCCTGCTATATATAGACATATATTAATATTACTATATTACTCAGATAACTATTTGTAAGGATGTCCAACGGTTATTACTCACGTGCATTCTTCGGAATTGCCCGACTAGTTTCGTATAACTTTGTCTCCTTGCTCGGAGAATACAAATGTACAAAAGACACAAAAAGAGAAGAGGAAACAGACAATCTTGAATAGACGAGAATGTCACGAGAAATGGATACTCCAAAGATTACGATCATTATCATGAGTAAGTCATACAATAAATATTCAACATTATCATCCAAATTGTCAATAGATACAGATAGAATATAGCTTACTCATTATTTTTCCGAATAAATTGAGTATATCGTAACCACTTTGAATGTCTGGTTTCCTGGTAGTCTGGCTTGGTGCCAGTCAATTTGCTTCACCGCAACCGTGATGGATGGGGGGTGGGGGAGTTAATCCTATGAATATATTACGTCTCTATCGGGTACTATTATGTTGTTTTATTCAGAAAATGGGATAGTATTGAACATTGGGATCGCAAGGGTTATTTATAATAAATAAAGTGATCTGAAAAACTGATTTGAATTCACTAATTTTTAAATTTATTTTCTTCTTGCCATGCACTGCTGTTTCACTCGCTTTTTGTTGATACTCGGCCCTTAAGTGTCGTAGCGTGATGTTAAATAGCGAATATTAAATAAAAAACCATGAGAAATGGGCTACCAAATGCAAAAAAAACCGGTGTTCCAGATATTAGCGTATTCAAACAAAAACACACTTTTTTTGCTTTATTATACCTATAAGTATAGATATACCTACCGTACCATATATAGCTTCACCCCTGTATTCTCCGAAGGGGTAGGCAGAAGTGTATTTTTCTAAACGCACTTATCACTGATAGTGTTATTAAGTCCACCATATAAAATTCCAAATTCCAGGCTTGTACTAAGAATTACGAGTAAAACTCAGTAAAGACCCTGGAATTAAACCCAGAACCTAACGCTCAGAACTTGTAACCATTACCGGAATGAGCTAGTTTACATAATAACATATTTATTACAACAAAATTAATATATATATATAATAAAAAGTCATTAATACATAAAGACCCATTATCCAACTACAGTTATTAAAATTTTAAATATAATATTACATAACATAAAATTTTATCGGGACTTAATAATTTATGCAAACATAAATTCAAATTACACTTTACAGAATTAAATTATTAATTGTATTGACCACAATTTTCCGGGAATTACATAATAGGTACGGTGAAATTTCCACGCCATCTTGTCACAAAGAGAAAGATTGGGCCCACGAATAGACCGAGGTATTTGCCCAGCAGTCGGATGAACAAGGGGTCTAAAAAGGCTTTGGCTGAATCATAATAGGATCCTAAAATGATTCATTTAATAAATCGTAAATTTCGTCATTTCAAGGACAAATCATAATATGATTTGCGTGCAATTCTAATTCATCTATTTGACATTTTGAATGGACATTCGTAAAATGGCTCACAGAATAGAAATTGTTAATGTGTGAAATAGCAGAATCATAAAGAAGTCACTCAATTCAAATAATTATAAATGCTCAAAGTGGCCAGGTCTAGAATTTTTTTTACAGATAGAGATAGCAGATTTCACTTAACTATTTTTTGGTAAATCATTTATTTTTCATATCCTAATTCAAACGCTATTCGGAAAAATATATTTCATGTATGTAGGTTGCCTTGGTACGCTATTGACTAATCTAATTAATAGCTTTATCCTTTGCTAATCTTAGGCAATTATAATGACAATTAGGCGGTACTAAGCCACAAAGCTGGACATGGACTGATAAAATTGTGTCAATTTAATGGATGGCTTATGATTAGTCAGTCACTAAGTCCACTGACTTTTCGAAGTCATGTGCGTATTATAAATTAATTATAACTTCCTCAAAACGGTGAAGAAAAACATCGTGAGGTAACCAGCACACCTGAGAGATGTTCTCAATGGTGTGTAAAGCCATGTCAGAGGCCTACGGGTGGGGTTAACATCTGACACTAGGTTGTTCATCAATCATATGATAAGTAAAATAATAAATAACGAAACTTGAACTATTATCTACAATCCTTGACATGTCAAAAGGATGTACATAGATAAAATATCAGCTTAAATACAAATAAATTCTTTTTCCGCGGGAACTCAACATTTTCTCGGGATCCAAAATATCCTCAGGATCTAAAGAAACTATGTACCAAAAGTAATCAAAATCCGTTCAGTATTACTAGCCGGTGCCTGCGACTTTGCCTGCGTGACAAAAGGTAGCTTACGTCCTTCTCCAAGGTCGCCAATTTATATACTAAAATTCATCCCGTTCAGCCGTTTTTGCGTGATTGAGTAACAAACATCCTAATATTTAACCATACAAACTTTCTCATTTATAATTATTAATAATAGGTTAGTAGGATTATCAAATTAAGATCTATGACAGCTGTTACGGGTAGTTAGAGGCCTGAAAATCTAAAGCCAGTCATACCTCGAGATATCGTGTTACCCAGTAACTGGGTTGTGGAGGTCAGATAGGCAGTCGCTCCATGTAAAATACTGGTAATAAGCTGCATCCGGTTTGACTGGAAGCCGACCCCGATGTAATTGGGAAAAGGATAGACATACGACGAGATTAGTAGGATTGTCAAGATTGCAAATTATAATATTAATTATAATAATAATCTGTAGATACGAATTAGCCCGACATTAATTTACCTGTTCATAATCGTCAACATAATTCAGACTATAAAGAATCGCCAGTGTGTCACTAAATCCTCAGAAAATGTGGTCATTTAGAGTAACAGATGGCGGGAACGATTGATGAAGACTGTAATAGCTTGGTGTCGACAAATACCACGAAGGAAAGACGTATTTCTGAATGGCTTTTCAGGAATAAGATGAACTTGCATTTTCATCGTTTTAAATCATATAAGCTATGTTTTACTTGTTAAAAATCAGTTGCACAATCGATGGGGGCTACCAAAAGTATTGATAGTGGAGGATTCATCAATACTATTGATAATGAGCAAAACTATCAATAGTTTCGATAGTATTGGTCCTTATGAGTGAATTTACTAATGATAGTATACTAACGAAAGTATTAAAACTATTATTCGTTGCTAACACTTGTAAGCAATTGTGTATATCTCTTGGGGGAATACAGGGGTGATGCTATGTGACAGTGAGAGGTATATTTTTAACCTAAAACGCGTGCTAGGCAATGGGTATTTATCTTGGCCTTACTATCCATTACAGAGTAAGGCCAATCGAAAAAAAAGGAGTCACCATATAATATTTGTAAATGCACGTTTTTCCGTGAGGCTTTTAAAACGAATGCTTTCATCACTATTACAAAAAATACATGTATTTCAAACGAATATTATGCGCACGCACGTTTAGGTTTCAACATGGCAGAGTATTAAAAACATCGGCTTTAGCCTAAGCCGATTGAAAATAAACTCTCTAATTGGTCCTAAATCCTCGAAACGTTTCAAATATAAAGCCGAGAGGCTTATTTTTGATATTAGAATTTGAGTAACCATTTTGTTAGTTACTGAAATGGCAAGTACCTCAAATGTCACGAAGGATTCTAGGGAATTTTACAATATGATTGTCACATATCTCTGTCCCAGTACTGGTAAGAAAAGTTCTGGGTGTGACACTTTGACCGACCTGGCATCGAGATCCAATACCTCATGCTCGGCGGCTGCCCTTGCCCTTGCAACAATGAGACAAATGAGGCAGTTTTACAAAAAAAACTTTCAAATACTTTATCATTGCGTAGCAAACTCTAAAGTTATACATTTTTGTGTTAAGAAAAATACGGTCGTGAGCAGGTTCAGTCACCTGTATAGGGACTGAATAAATGATGACATCACCATAGGACATTTAAAATGTGGAAGAAGAATTCGGGTTAGTGAGCAAGATTGGGATGGGTTAGTTGGCAGAGTGCCTGGAGTAAACATGTATATGAAGTTTTAGTTTTAACCCTGGTTATCATTCACTATACCTGTTACGGTCTACCGGTGGTCATAGGAAATGAAGTGGACTGTATTAAATTATAAGCGCTGGTTTATTGAGAGAAAGGGGTTACAGAGGTATCGAAGGTGTTCGGTGGTGGTCCCGGTGAAGTCGGTGGAGAAGTGACCGATATGTTGCGCTGGTTGGAGCGCCGCGCCCCACCGCCCGCCGCCAATACCTACATAGACTCACCTCTCACTAATCATTAAAATCACACATACACAATCCTTCACCTTAACTTTTACTCACAACACTCACTACTAACCTTTGTTAAACTATTCTTAATCTACTTAAAAAAAAAACTTATTCATTACTAAATAAGTTTTGTATCTACTTAAATAAGACTCAACATACAATCTCACTAAATGTAACTTAATATCCGTATATTTCCACGACCGCCTGCCAAGCAATTCCACAACAATAACGAACTAATTTGGGCCAGACAGTAAAAAGTCTACATTATTGTTCCCTAAAGTGTTGTCAACGTACAAACACTGAAAACATCCGAAATTCCATGTGCAGACTTTCCTCCTATTTTTATTCGAAATAAATGCTAAGCCGCAGATTTCAGTATTCAACTAGATCTATCTGCCTAGCCTTTTCCCAATTACATTGGGGTCGGCTTCCAATCAAACCGGATGCAGCTTAATACCAGTATTTTACATGGAGCGACTGCCTATCTGACCTCCACAACCCAGCTATTGGGTAACACAATATCTCGTGGTATGACTGGCTGTCAGACTTTCAGGCTTCTGACTACCCGTAACGGCTATCATAGATCTTAATTTGACAACCGGGACCGACGGATTAACGTGCTCTCTGAGGCACGGAGAGGTCTCGGTATGAAATGATGGTCACCCATCCACAGACCGACCGCGGCAAGCACAGCTTTACCTCGATCGATCGATCTGTGCGGCTGTTACTTAGCCACGAGCCCCTCCGTATTCAACTAGATAACGCATGTATTTCATTGTAAGAAAGCCAAGCGTAAACGATTTTATGTGCCTCTATTAAATCCAAAATGGCAATAACAAATAAAATTACAAATTGTAGAAAGAAAAAGAGTTTGACTCGCGACATCGCCACGGGCTCCGTTCGAGGTCGAAACTAATCGGGCAATCCCGAAAAATGCACGTGTGTAGTTATTGGTGAACAATAATTAAATTGATAAGAAAAATACGATGGTGAGCAGGATTCACACCTGCCAGATAAATACTCCAGGCGCTCTGACCACTAAGCCATCTCGACCTCTGCTCACTACTCCGAATTCTTCGTCCACAATGCGTTAGTTATGCGTAACTCCCTATACAGTAACTAGCGCATGCGATAATGCATTTGAGAGATTTAGCCGTATACATGTTTACCTATGTGACTATGTATTTTAGACTACACTTAAGGTTTTCTTGCCTGAAACACAGGATCACCTAGTTCAGGCACATGTTTTATATGTATAGACTTGTAACTTGATAAATCTTTGAAAAGCATTAACGCATGCTTAGCGAACTCTAAAATTATTATATCTGCCTAGCCTTTTGCCCAATAACATTGGGGTCGGCTTCCAGTCAAACCGGATGCAGCTTAATACCAGTATTTTACATGGAGCGACTGCCTATCTGACCTCCACAACCCAGTAACTGGGTAACACGATATCTCGTGGCATGACTGGTCGGCAGACTTTCAGGCCTCTGACTACCCGTAGCGGCTGTCATAGATCTTAATTTGAGGGATCTCGGTATGAAATGATGGTCACCCATCCACAGACCAACCGCGGCAAGCGCAGCTTAACCTCGATCGATCGATCTGTGCTGCTATTACTTAGCCATAAGCCCCTCCAAAAGAACTCTAAAGTTATTATATTAAATTAAAAATAATACGGTCGTGAGCAGGATTCGAACCTCCGCCTCCCGGATATGTACTTCAGGAGCTCTGACCACTAAGCCATCTCAACCTCTTTTATTTTTTAGAGGTCAAGATGGCTTAGTGGTCAGAGCGCCCAATTACTCATAATTGCCTGGAGTAATTATCTGGGAGGCGCAAGGTCGAATCCTGTACACTTGTTATTTCATTTTGTACGGAAAATTTTATTCATTTTAAATATTATTCTTATTATTTAATTTAATTATTTAACTAATTATTTGTGTGGTAAATTATTATGCTGTTATAAGGCATTTTTGTGGTGTCTTTCTATGGAATTTGTGAACAGCAGACTACTCTCAGTTTGGTGCGTTCCACCTCTTTTAAGGCAAATAGTGACCCATAAGGTACACGTGGGGTATCTAGTTGAATTTTATATTTGTGTACTAAATATATATTTGGCCCAATTCTTGGTTCACCATTGTACCGAATTGTGTCCTTCAAAGCCCAAACAACAATCTAAGAGCTATTCGACACTCCATTGCTTCGTATCTATAGCAACAAGAAACAGCGTTAAAATAACAACAGTAGAAGCAAAGTAATGGAATGCGAACGTACAAAGTTTCCGGAATTTGGAGTGAGAGCTCTACCACAAGGTCTTGTTTTATTCAGTTGTTTATGTAACTCTTGTACAATGAAGTTGCGAAACCGTTTTGGTAACATATGGGCTACAGATTTGTCTAGTACCTTTCGTAGAAATAATTTGTTTTGTGGTAAAGATAAAGCGAGCATCATCAACTTGAAAAGGAATGTATGTAGGTAGGCATTTTTTACACGACTGCCCAAAAAAGGAGTGTTATGTTTTTAGGGTTCATGTATGTATGTATGTGAGTTTCTTTATTCCCTCATAATTTATAAACGTCTGAACCGATTCAGATGTTTGGGGTATCGTTAGAAGTCTTGCGTTGTTACGGGTAACATTGACTAGTAATATTAAAAAAATTGTGATAAGTATATAGGCAGAGTATATTCCCACTTTTTTGTGTACCATACTGGTACACAAAAAAGTGGGAAACATAAAAATAGCACAAGACAGGCGTGTTTTACAATTTTTGAATGAATTATTTAATGTCGTTTGAATAACGAATTGAATAATGCTGCTATACATGCAGTGGTGGCCCATCAGTCGATGTCCAAAAAGGCTCGACTTGCTGTCCACAATGGTGTGCTGAACCTACGCTTATGTATGGAAGTGAATATTAAGTGCGGCAAAAGAGACATGAAAGTAGAATAAATACTGTAGAAATGCGACAGCGCGGTTGGCGCAGTGGTCGAGAGACCGACTGCTGCGCTGCGTGTCGCAGGTTCGATTCCTGCACGGAGCAAATATCTGTACGATCTAAAGATAATTGCTCCAGGTCTGGGTGTGAGTGTGCTTGTGAGATTATATGTCTCTAAACGCACCCACGATACAGGAAGAAATTCCTAGTGTGGGGCAACGTTTTTTTTAAGATAAGATAAAAAAAAAGGTTTCGCACTTATTCGAACAAAATAACAGAATATTAATTTAAACAATCACGCCTGTTTCCCATTGAGGTAGGTAGAGATAATTGGTTTCCACTTGCTACGACTCTGATACAAATCTTTCGCTTCATCTGTGTTCATAAAAAATTTCATACGCATTCACGCGGGGTCGATTCCCAGGTCGGACAGTGTTATTGGGTTTTTCTTTAAGGAATTCTCAATAGCAGCCTGGAGTTTGCATAGTGCTCAGAAGATGACAATAGGCTCGCCAACTATCACATGAGATTTAATAACAGCATTGGTGAAGTTTGAGTGTACCACTGTGTATACCTCTTCCTACCACTCCGGGGAATACAAGATTGATGCTATATTGTGTTAAGTTATAATGATACTTCTTGTCACGCTAGCGAAGTCGCGGGCCAAAAATTATCAATACCTATGACGATAAAGAAAAACATATAATTACCTACTACAAAACCAATTAAACAATAATACTTGATCACGATATAAAAATAACATCTGTAATACACAGAATATCTATGTAGGTACACATCTGAGCCTCCGGGAGGATATTCTCGTAAAGATTTCCAAAATGTCCAGCGAATCGTATTTCCGTATATTTGGATTCATTTCCTGTATTGTATCTAATAAATAATATTTCTGCAGAGAAGCTGTCGCGCTATTTTATGTTTTCCTTGTTGTTCATCTATTTTGATTGTGTCAGATAGCTACTTATGTAATAGATAGGTGTTATTTTTATTACTTTATAGTTAAAGTATCTTTATTGCAATTATTAAACTTATCCTCTCTTAACTTACTGTTTTGGCTTTGAAGACAGGGGGCTGGCAGGGCTTCTTCAATAAGGCTCGTTTTTATAATTTACAATGATATATTATCAGTTTTTACAATAAAATATAATACGAACGATCCTGCTCTCTAAAACACACTGAAGGGGGGTCTTCGGATCATTTTAGGTCGCGAGCGAGACGTCTTCTCCCGTTGAACAACAGATGTCGCTACTTGACCCAACATACCGGCCGCCTTGGAAGATCCGTCTTCCAACTACACAGGAGTCACGTTGGCTTGGGTTGTGGAAACCGGCAGCGGGCAGATTTTCGAGGAAGCACGCTTGATTGTGCCTGTTGATGTTCGGATTTCTGCGACTCTCGAGACTCCATCTTTCCCTGGAAACAGGTGAACAATCCTACCCATTTTCCACTTGAATGGTGGCAGGTTATCTTCTTTGATGACGACAAGACTGTCTTTAGCTATGTCATCTTTATTGTGTGCCCACTTCGTTCTGCGCTGTAGCTCAGACACATATTCTTTAGACCACCGCTCCCAAAAATGTTGTCGCAACTGTTCCAACCGATGGTAGCGGCAGGCAGGCGTAGAAGTCGTCATGTATTCCTCACTGGCAGGCGCAGTCAACGGCCGGCCGATTAGAAAATGAGCAGGAGTGAGTGGAAGGTAATCATTTGGATCTGCGGACATAGGTGACATAGGACGGGAGTTCAGGACGGCCTCAACCTGTGTCAATACCGTACCAAACTCCTCGTAGATTAGCTTAGCATTACCCACGACACGTCTCAAGTGATACTTGCACGACTTCACTCCCGCTTCCCATAAACCACCAAAGTGAGGAGCATAGGGCGGAATGAAACTAAATTTAATATTATGACTACTAGCAAAATCAATTATTTCATTGGAATTTTTAAATATCGCTGAAAGTTCCCTTTCAGCTCCAACGAAATTCCTACCGTTATCCGAAAAAACTTGACACGGCTTACCACGTCGTGATATGAATCGTTTGAATGCCAATAAATAGTCCTGAGTCGACAATGAACCAACTAATTCTAAATGCACAGCTCTGGTAGCAAAACATACAAATAAACAAATATATCCTTTAATTAGTTGTGAACCTCTGCCTTTGCGATTCAATATAGATATTGGTCCGGCATAATCAACACCACATCGCATGAATGGAAATCCAGCTTCTAAACGTTCGGCAGGGAGATCACCCATGTGTGGAGTTAATGTATTTCCTTTCATGCGAGTGCAGGTTACACATTTATGAACCACTTGCCTGGCTAAATTACGTGCTCCCAGCACCCACCATCTGTCACGCATGGCAGCCACGAGAAGCTGAGGTCCAGCATGAAGCAAACGTTTGTGTTCATACGAACACAATAACCATGTAAACCGATGTTTACGACACAATAACACTGGATGTTTTTTATCGTAATCAAATTTTGAATTTCTAAGTCTGCCACCAACACGGATTATATTATCTTTATCTAAGAATATATCTAAACCTAATGTTTTATTACTAGATTTATTGTTCAAATGCACCTTTTCTTTAAGACTATGATATTCATTACTGAATGATTGTGATTGAACTAAACGTGTTAACAGAACTAATGAACTATTTATCTCGCTCACGGTTAATGAACCCGATTTGCGACCTTGACTGACACTCGAAGCACGTAAGTTAAAAATGTACCGTAAGACATACGCGAATGTTCTTTGCAAACGATTAAAACAAGAAAACCTTTCAAAATCGACCATAATATTATTATTTTCTATATTAAGCAAATTTGTTGTTTTAGAATATTTTAATTCCGGTAAATTAATTTCATTTGTATTTGTTGTCAACCAACATGAAGTCGGTTCACGTAGAAAGGTCGGACCATACCACCACAAACTAGTGTTGTCTCCCTTTAATGAATCAAACAGAACGCCTCTTGATAAGATATCAGCAGGATTCTCCTTACCTTTAACATGCAACCAAGTAGTGTTGCTTGTTAATTCGTTGATTTGCACAACCCTATTCTGAACAAATGTTTTTAACAAATGTGGTGATGTCCGAAGCCAGCCTTGAACTATAGTGGAGTCAGTCCAGAAATAAACCTTATCGAATTGTAGCCTAAGAGAATTTATAATTTTATTATATAGTTTAGCTCCAACTAAAGCTCCACACAGTTCAAGTCGTGGAATACTTAACGCTTTAATTGGTGCGACTTTACTCTTAGCACATAATAATCGGCTAGTAACTTGCGACTCATCAATATTATTATGTGAACGTATGTATGCACACGCACCGTATGCAGACTGAGAAGCATCGGTAAAAATATGTAATTCCTTATTTACAGCATTAGTACACATGACACAACGCGGCACTAATATTTCGGGCAAATATTGTAACGAATTAATAAAATCACACCAGATACATGCAATTTCATTTGTGACTTCATCATCCCAACTTATTTTTGCAAGCCATAATTTTTGTAATAAGACCTTAGCTGTGGTAATAGCTGGTGCCAATAATCCTAGTGGGTCGTAAATCTGTGCAATGACTGACATAATTAAACGTTTAGTTATCTTCGTATCAATATAATTTTTATCTACGGAAGTTGAAAAATTTAATAAATCGTTCTTGTTAGACCAACCAACACCCAGGGTTTTAGACTGACAATATTCACCAATACATAAATCCTTGGTACTTTCAGAAGTTACATCAAAATTAAAAGTCCATTTCCTTAAGGGGAAGCAACCGCTTTGTAGAATGGCAGACGTTTTATTGCAAATATCTAATAACATCTCGCGCTGATCATGCCCAGTCAAAAGATCATCAACATAAAAATCGTCATTGATAACGCTAGCGATGACGTCATCCTTACATTCATTTGCCAATTGTTTCAAGCAACGATTGCTAAGGTACGGTGCTGATGCAGTGCCATACGTCACCGTGTTGAGACGATAAACTTGTATTGGTACGCTGTTATCAGTTCGCCACAATATTAATTGTAAGTTACGTTGTTCAGGATGAATTAAGATTTGTCTAAAGAATTTCTCAATATCTGCGCAAGCAACATATTTATATTGCCGGAAACGAAGCAATATTGAGAAGATATCATTTTGTAACCTAGGGCCCACGTATTGAATATCATTCAACGAATTATTATTAGAAGTGGTCGCGCTTGCATCGAAAACGACACGTAATTTGGTTGTCATGCTACTTTCACGATATACCCCATGGTGTGGTACAATATAATACGGCTTATTTGAATGATTAAAATCCTCAATATGCGTCATGTGACCTAATTGCTCGTACTCGTGCATAAATTCACAATACATTTTTTTATACTGTGGCAAACGATCGAGTTTTCTCTCCAAAGATAAAAAACGCTGTTTAACAGAATTATAAGAATCACCCAAACAATCGGGTGATTGTTTAAATGGCATTCCTACAGAAAACCTACCGTGATGGTCGCGTTCAGTAGTCTGCAAGAACAACTGTTCACAAAAACGATCTTCCTCAGTAATAACGGGAGGGATAAGTATTTCTTCGATTTCCCAGAACTTTCGTAATTGAGAATCAACTAGCATCAAATTGCACTGAACTTCATTCATGCTAGCCGCTAATAAACGATTATGATTATAAACTGGACCGGATATAATCCAACCTACCATAGAATCTTGTAGGTACGGACCGGTGTGAAGTTTTATTTTATTTTCTTTTAGCAAATCCCAAAAGACATCGGCGCCTATTAATAAATCTATGTCACTCGGTACATAAAATGTGGGATCTGCAAGTAGAATATTGCTAGGTATACTTATAGCATCACTATTAACGTGTGTCGAAGGCAACTTCGAAATGATACTAGGCAACACTAAACAATGTAAGGTTGTATTAAAATCATACACCTTAGAACGAATATTAATATCGCACTTGTGACTGGACTGTGAAACGGTTTGTCCAACGCCACAAACACGTATAGTGGACTGTATAATAGGTATTTTTAAACGTTTACATAAGCCTTGGGCTATAAAACAATTTTGACTGCCGCTGTCAAGCAGAGCGCGAACTGTGTGATAACTGTTATCAATATCAGCGATCTCAACTAACGCCGTAGACAGCAAGACAGTCTGTAACGATTTAGTATTATCTATGAACGCGTCACCGCTACGATTATCAATATTGTCATCTGTTTTACTAACGCAGTGTAATACAGACGACTGTGGCAACGTATTATTGATAACGGAACGCTGTGGTGACGTATTGGTAATTACGTTATTATCAACATGAATTAACGCATTGTGTTTTTGTTGACATAATTTGCAAGGACCGAAATTACAATTTTCAATTGTGTGAGTGTTTGAACGTAAACAGTTTAGACAAACCCCTTTAGACTGAACGAAATTTAATCTTTCTTGTACCAACATATTTAAAAACTTAACACATGAATATAATGCATGTTTACCACTACATAACGGGCATGTCAAGTTTTTTTTATTTGATTTACCTTTAGTACCTGATGAGACATTATTATTCGCACTCGCATAACTAAGTGTAGTTTGAGAATTAGACTGCCTTTTATGATCAGCTGACTGTCTACCCTCATGTTTACTTTGTGAATTTGACTGAACATTTTTACTGTTACCCGAATTAATCATGTCTAACATGTCAGACCTATTGTTTAAAAACGTTAATAAGTCTTTTAGTTTTATAGGTTTAGAGGTTTTGTTAGTGTCAGAGACAAGTGTGCTTCTGTAGTTCTCCCACTCGCGTTCAGTAGCAGAATCAAGTTTACTGACAACTAAATAAATGATAAGTATATCCTCGAGTGAAGATTCTGGTTCTGCAAGAGAATTTAGGGCTCTCAAATTACGTAAAACGCAATCTACCAACGTTCTAATCTGTGACGGACATTCCTTACCCAGTGAAGGTGCCGCAAACAAAGCTTTTACATGGTTGTGTATCAATAGCCTATTATTTTGATACCTTGCTTCAAGCAGGTCCCACGCGTTACAATAGTTAGCTGCTGTAAATTCTAACGAACTGATAACATGTAACGCAGATCCACTGAGAGACGATTTTAGGTATTGAAATTTCTGTATAGTATCTAAGTCGTCGCGAGCATGTATCATTGAAACATACGAGTTCCTAAATTCCAACCATTTATCGAAGGAACCGTCAAAGGCAGGTAACTTTATTTGCGGTAATTTAATAGAAACAGATTTACCGGAAATGCACTGAGAATTATTTAATACGTTTTGTTCACAGTCACGTATCATGTGCTTTGCTATAGCTACAATTGAATAATATTGGCACTCAAACGAATCTCTGTAATCTAAATGTAACAGTAATTCTTTTTCCTCGACAATTCTTTCTATTTTAGATTGCAAGTCGTTAAACTCGGTAAAGAAAATGGCTGCCGACTGAATACGCATTTGCACTTGAGTTTTAATCACAGAATCTACACATGATCTATCTAATTTATTAATATAATTTGCGAACAACGTTAATCTTCCTTTAATGACACCACGTTGTTTTTTAAGATCAGATAACTGACTATCTATACGTGAAATAGTTTCATCATCACTCATTTTGGTAGTCTACGAAAGTAGGTACTCACTGTTTTGCGTGATCAGTCGTGTTTTCTCACCTGAAGACGGCCCCAGCAATGCCAGTAGATCCGATTTCGATCAGAACTGAAACGTTTAGGTACGATAATTAACACAAGGCGAAGACACGGGGTAGGAGGGAAAAGGGTAACTGGATAACCTGACCGTTGTTGGCTGCTGCATCAATAGCTTCTCATCAGGAAACTGCGGCTGGGCTTCCAACTCTCCTCAACGTACTTCTACTTCGAAGTTCCACTCGCTTCCTCACTTCTTCAACCCGGCTCGTAACGTGGCTGATATCTTCAATCCGGCTCGAAGGACCAATGTTTTGGCTTTGAAGACAGGGGGCTGGCAGGGCTTCTTCAATAAGGCTCGTTTTTATAATTTACAATGATATATTATCAGTTTTTACAATAAAATATAATACGAACGATCCTGCTCTCTAAAACACACTGAAGGGGGGTCTTCGGATCATTTTAGGTCGCGAGCGAGACGTCTTCTCCCGTTGAACAACAGATGTCGCTACTTGACCCAACACTTACCGTCTCCATAATTTTCTAATTATTTTGTAATGTTAAATATTGTTTAAGAATCTTGTGTCCCTGTAACATGTTGTAAGCACTCTTGCCGCCTGTGACACAGGGTTATCCTAGTACAGGCACCATACAATTTATACCAATATGTATTAATAGTGTAGTTCTAAGATCTATATTGTAGTTTACCTTTTATATTTGTTTTTTTTTTTTTTTTTTTTTTTTTAAGTAATAAAAATAACACCTATCTACTACAGCTAGTGCTGTGCCAGCGACTTCGTCCGCGTGGATCTCGTAAATTAACACCTTGTCATGTATGAACACATATTCATAATAAACAAATGTTTGACGTGATTCTTTAAATTGGCATAACTTTTTTATTTATCGATCCATTGACATGAAAAAAACACTAAATGTTAAGTGAAGCTTACCACAATATATTAGTGAAAACCACATCTAAATCGGATAAGCCGTTTCTGAGACTAGCGTGCACAAACGCACAGACAAACAGATCAACAGACAAACAGACAAAAATCTAACAATCATTGTTTTGGGTGCTATTCGTGTTGATAAAGGTCCCAATAATATTTTTTCTCATATATTTTCCATGTACAGACAGCGATCCGTTCTATTTTTAGTATGTGTATTGATGATGATGATGATGATGATTGATATTAATAATAAATTATAATGATAATGTTACAGGATAACATCAGAACCTAGCGCATGGATAACATTTGGTGTGACATAGCTAGATAGAAGGAGACTGTATCGGTGGCGGTTACCACCAACAACAACATTCCCAATGAGGGTTGAGGTCAGGCAGGCGGCCGGTCATGAAACATAGCCAAATCTTTAGCAGCATGCCAGATACATGCTGCGCCAACCCCAAATAAATTTGTATAAGGGCAGAGGGATGATGATGAATGTGAGACTTAAAAAGGGAAAAAAATCTTTTGTTTTGTTTGTGGAAAATCAATCATGGACACTTTGCTGGATTCGCAGCAGTGTTCGCCCTATCTTGACAGGTATTGTAAGGTAACCTGAAATTACAGATAAAACATAAACTTTAGAGTTTTCTACGCGTGCGTTATTGCGTTTGAGAGACACGATAGAATTTTTTTGTTATGACGTCTATAGACGTCTAGCGCCCTTCAATCGCTTAAGTGATTATGTACCGCAATCATATTGCAGACGTTTTCAAAAAAGCGCAGTGCATGTACATACTTATCCAACGAACATGCATGAAGAGGTCAATGAACATAGATGAAGTGAAAGAGGTGTGTCGGAATCGTAGGAAGTGACTCTGCCTACCCGAATGAAAAGAGGACTTGATTGTATGTATATTAAATATCTCATCAAAATATCTTGTAGGTCGCAATGCTTAACAAAAATACAGCCTATATTTTGAAGTGTGTAATAAAAACATAATTTTCATCTCAACAAATATTGAGCACCTATTAATTTAGCTTTATTGGATTGAAATATAGACCACCACAAACTTAATACTAGACAGGCTAATAATATCAGTTTAAAAATACCTAAAACTAACTACGGAAGAAAGAGCATACTGAAAATACTGTACTGTTCGAAGGATCCCAAAATTATAATAAATTACCTAAAGCCACAAATGAGGCTAAAAGTTTATCAACCTTTAAGAAACTATTAAAACGCCAAATTTTGAAGGATCTTTCATTATTAGAACGTTAGAACAAAATTGTAATTTTACCGACACCACGAAAACTAACCTTTCAACTAAAGAACCTACATCCGCTTAGTCCCTACGAAAAGCAACACTTTATTTGTAAAACACAAAAAAAATGTACAAAACTAATAAATTCTCGCTTATTCTAATGCATTGTGTCATAGGTCTTAATAAACAAGGATTGTTCGCGCCGCAGCGTATGCGAGCAATCTCCACTAACATTTTTAACATCTTCCCTATGTACAATAAAAATGCTGGTGATTTTAAGCAGTAAACTGTATTTCCAATATTATAATAGTTTTTACAATCCACGCTGGGACAAAGAGAGAAATTGAAGGAAAGAATGTTGCACACATAAACTAAATGTTGCCAGTATAATTAAAACAATAGTAAAAATAATATATTATTGCTAGTGCAAATAATTAATTAATTTATATGTCCAAGATAAATCCTTGAAAAGCATTAACGCATGCTTAGCGAACTCTAAAGTTACAATATTAAATGGAAAAAGAATACGGTCGCGAACAGGATTCGAAACTGCGCCTCCCGGATAAATACTCCAGGCGCTCTGACCACTAAGCCATCTCGACCATCGCAAGCAAAGTTGATCGTGTCGGATTGATTGCAATGACGTCGCCATAAGACGTGTTAAAATATGGAAGAAGAATTCGCGGTGGTGAGCAGAGGTCTAGATGGCTTAGTGGTCAGAGCGCCTGGAGTATTTATCCGGGAGGCGCAGGTTCGAATCCTGTTGGCGACCGTATCCTTTTTCCATTTAATATTGTAACTTTAATTTATATGTTTAAAACCAGTTTAAACACCCTACTAAAAACGATAATCGGCCATTTTGTTTACATAATATTGTAATTTCTCTATAAGTGATTAATATAATCTTTTGAGAAATAAATGTCTTAAGCCGTAATAAGTTCATTTTTAAATAACTAATCAAATATGAATATTTTTTTTAGTGAAAAAGCTCTTGTTTATTCTAGAGAACTGAGTTCACCAACATATGGTTTTAACGGCTAGGAAACTAAATTAATTCGCCTAGTTTCCAGAACAGCTATAAAAACTTTTATATAAAGTATTTTATATGATATATAGACATTTCATTCACTATTCCACTATATAAACTAAGCGCCGTATTCATAAAACGCTTCTTGAGTAGGTAGCACCTTTCTTTGTCATTTAAATAAAAATGGAAAGAGACAACAGTCTTTAGAGACATAACAACTTTCGAGAGACACATTCATATAAAATTTTACTTCTGTAAATACTGTTTTTATTATGTACTTTTATAGGAAAACAAATATCTTTGAATCTTTATAACTTACGTATATTTTTCGGGATTGCCTGTCTTGATTTCAAATTCGGACAAACCCAATTATTCATGAGCTGAGCTTGTAGCGACGTTGCGAGTCAAACTGGCGCTGCATAGCATCGCATGCTGCTCACTGGTCTGAATTCTTCAACATTAATACATGCTGTATCGTTATCGACATCAGTTTCTATACATATACACCCCCAAACCCGGAAAAAATGTCTGTATCATACAAACATTATTCCGTGCGGGAATCTAACCTGTGACATGCGTACAAACATGCCGTAAAAATATCTTGTTATACAATGTTAGGTCTCGATGAGCCTGTAGTATAATTTACCCTAATCAACCACAACCACACCCCTCTATGCTTGACTTTAAACAAACATTGTTTAAATGTCACGTCAAATTAAAGGTGATTCGCAGAAACCGCTTCAAGTGTAAGGGTCGGGTATGTAGAACTTATAGATGGCAGGCAGTAAAGTGGCATGTTACTGTGTTACTGGTATTTATATGTACCAAATGTGTCACATTTTGTGGGAAAGAGCTCTTCGTGTATCTATTCTTTTAGTATTGCACTTATTTAGGAATCCTTCCTAATTTTGTGGACATGTAGGTAGACAATGGACAGACAAAAATGTCAATTTGAATATAACTTTTAATAATTAAACTAAAAATTAAGTGTATCAAAATTGACAAAAACATATTATTAAAATCTATACGAAAGATAATAAATATTAGAGGCCTAAATGATACAGTTTCGTGATTAGAATACGAGGTTAAAATATGCCGATGTATTAAACATCAGCCTATATATAAGTTAAAGAAAGAAAAGAAAGAAAAACGTTTATTTGACACAGTCAGTAAGGACACAATCGAAACACACAAATTTACAAAAAGGTTAGGTAGCTAGCGGGCATTGTGTGCCTCACGGCTGCGCTAAAAAGGTCCAGTTCAGCAAAATGCCAGACCGGTAGTGCCTGACGCTGATTTTCAACTGGACCTTAACTAAATGAATAGAAATCACAGATACAAATCTTTTTTTTTTATTGGTGCTGTTTTTTATAATATATATGAACTTAAACTTACTTTCATTATTTCAGTTCAGGAATAACTTTTGACATGACTCGGTGCAATTTTTTTTTTTATTTATTTGAAGTTATTTTTTATTTAATATCTACTTTTTTATGTACCAAAGCTACGTTTAAAAAAAAATCTTACTAGCCTTATCTAATTACCCGGAAAAACGCAAGGATTCTAACGATACCACATACATTTAAATCAGCTCAGGCATTTAGAAACACACAAACATTTATAACCTAAACCCATTAACCCTAAAACACTCCTTTTTTGGGCAGTCGTGTAAAAATATAACCCTACATTTTTTGCTCAGTCGTGTAAATAGGAATAGTTGCTGAAAAACAATCACTAACAGTTTTGAGTCTGTACTATTTACTAAAAGACATGTATTTGAATGACACCCTCTCAAGAGTAAGAGGGTCGATGATGGATGGGAGACAGTTACTGGAGTGACATGTTACTTTGTAACTGGCAAAGATAAGTGCGTCACGTTTCGTGGGGAAGAGATCTTGATGTATCTGCCGCCCTGGTACTTTTAGTTAATATTTCTTTTGTTTCTCAGGTCAGGTGCGATTTTATTCCCTGTTTCCCCAGTCAGTGTGACAAATAAACAAACCCTTTTTTACTTTCAACTAGCTGTGCTCGCGACTTCATATTAAGCACAGTTTAAAAAAAAAAGTTTACTAGAGTAAAATCTTTTAAAGCATTAACGCATGCTTAGCGAAACTCTAAATTTATAAATCTTTGTGGAAAAAGAATACGGTCGTGAGCGGGATTCGAACCTGCGCCTCACAGATAAATACTCCTAAGAAGTTTTAGATTAAATTTTGGAATTAAGTTTTCTGTAATCACAGTTAGACACTTCAATTTTATTGGTATAGAAATTACCACCACCTACGCGGGGTTTTAATTGTATTGGGCGTGCGTTTACGGACAATCTCAAAAATCTCATAACATACATAAACGAGACCTAGAACAATTATCCGTAGATACGCAGATTAGTACCTACCGTAGATCATAGCTACTTATTTTTATTCCGTTAAAGATTCAGCCAATCTCTTGACCACTGCTCGAACAGAGCCGTCAAATGACTTGCCATAAAAAAAACTGATACAAAAAGTAAGAAAACTCATTGAAATAGAAATCAAAGAATACAACGGAAGAATTCACAATCGTGTGAACTGGTTCATACAATAATAGCAAATAACAACGCATCCTATCGGAAAATATCGGTCCGTTGCCATGGTAACCGGTTGTTAGTTGCCTTGGAGCAAAACTTAAACTAATATACAGGTTGTTTCATGGAGATCCGGTCAGTACAAAAAAAAAAACAAAAAATCGTAGTATTTTAGAGATGAAAATAGTTATGGTAACACTAAAAACTATTAACTTTACAATTATGTACAGCAACAAATGATCAACAAACATAACATAATAACATAGCATCACGCCTGTATTCCCCGAAGGGTTAGAAAGACGTGAACACAGTTGTACACTCACATTTCAATTATTTTTTTATTATGTCCCATTAATTAGGTGATGAGTCTATTGCCATCTACCGGGCACAATTCCAAGCTCCGGGTTTCTACTGAGAATTTCCTTACAGAAAAACTCAATAACACTTTGCCCGACCTTCGAATCGAACTCGAGACCTCATGCTCAGCAATCACCCTTGGGACCACTAGACCACCCACCCACTAGGGCATCATCAGGTGCCCCGTGGAGGGGCGAAACACGTGTAGAGTAATTGGTGGTAGTCGGAATTTTCACCGCTTGCGTATTTGCATATATTTGCGGGCGGGTGGGCGGTGCACAGGTAATGCATGACTACCCTCAATTTTGTGGAAGTACCTAGATATTGTATTTATTTGCATCCATTGTAATGGACTTCCGCAAAGTAACGCCTGAATCTATTCAATACCAAGTTAGTCAAATTCAAACATATTTTTTGTTTCAAATAGATCACAATACACCCACCACTTACAAAACATCAAGGCCAGGTTATTTTATTGACCTGGAATCAAAGATGTGATTCTCTAAAACAAATTTTCCTATATTTCAGCTCAGATTTTCCACGCTGACCCATCTCAATGAATCAGCCTGTATAACATCGACGCACCTAACACCCAATATCCAGCACTATAGATTACATCACTATTTATAAGTAATTATAGGGTACATCCCTTAAGATTCTGTTGAACTTGAAAAGGATATTAAATGTTATGATAAGTCAAAGTTTTAAAATTTCCGTAAACATGTACGTATAACTATGAATGATAGTAATATCTTAAGTTTGCGCGATCACTACAAATTATAATAAAACAACTTTTAACCGGATTAATCGCGTGTATTATTGGTTTTTTGTTTTTCCTGACGTTTCGAATACTTTTCAGCGTTCTTGGTCGCAGGAGGACGGAGGCGGAAGTTGTTTTATTATAATATGAATGATAGATTGAGGAATTATGTGTAAAGACAATCTTACCAAACAAAAATTCTTCTTCCTATCGTGTGGTTGATGAACAACCTAGTGTCAAAGTAAGGGTAAAGAGCCCGTAACTGATCAGCCATAGTGTTTTATTGTGTGTAAAATTACTATATAGTCAAATATAGTAAAGCTAGCTTCTGTCCACGATTTCGTCTGCGAGGATTTCAGAATCAAGTTCAGCTGAGATAAACTATCTTATGTATCCTATCTTTTGTTTATCCAGGTTATAAACTAATCTCATCCAAATCCGTTCTATAGTTACTGTGTGAAAGAGTAACAAACATCCATCTAACCTCACGAACTTGCGCATTTATAATTATTATATAGCATACTAGATAGGAGTTTATATAGGGATACCAATTATCATATATTTACTTACAAGGTTGGTAGATACATATTACTGAAGGACAGTGTGATGGTGGAAACCATTAATTTATTTGTTTGGGAATTAAAGGAAATTGGAAAACTACCTACAATTATTATAGTAGGTCAACAGTGGCCTCATTTACATGACTAAAATAAAGTCGATAATAAAATGAGATCATGAATTTCAAATCTTACTACACTAGTATATGTCGTAGTTTGATACAGTTCTAACCTAACCTATATAACACTTGTCTGTCTGCTGAAATTATTCTTTCTTGCGGGGGGCTACGCCTCTGAGCCCCCCAGCGGGCGTGAACCCCCTGAGGCTCCCAGCTGGACTGGCCCCCAAGCCCTCCAGTTTTCAAAAGTATAGTAGATTACCACCTATAAGGTTATAAAACAAAACTCTTACTTTGGCAATATGTCTCCATGTTATGACAATTATGGGTAGTTTATGTAGGTAGTAATAGCGCATTGATTTGCTCGCTAAGATTTCGTGACTAAATTAGGTTTTTTATTACAATTTGAAGTGCAGTCATGACTAAAACAACTGTAAATTCAGGCATTCTTTTTTTTGGTACATTTATTATTTATTTTAATGTTTTACTGCCACTATACATCTAAAATTGTTGCCGAACGTAAAATATAAATGATCGTTTGTGCCGTGTTCTAGAACACTATGCAGTGGCGTGTATTCGGATGCCCTAATAAAGAAAAAAAGCCGAAATTCTAAAAACTAAATCGTGCATATGCGGCCCGCCTAACACGACGGGTCATCGTTTATTGTGGTTTTTCCTTTGAAAATATAGAATTATAACTTTCAGTGGGTCATCCACATGAAATAACTAAGTTATAGGAGCAATCCACTTAAAACGTAAGTCGTTGATCCTGTTTTGATATTTTAAAACATACATTCGTGCCTAAATGCTCTTTTGGGACTGCTTCCATGGTCTAGTGGTCGCAAGCGTGAAGCCCCGGATCCAATTCCCGGGTTGAAAAAAGGTGACTGGGTTTTTTTGTTAAGAAATACTCAACAGTACCCGGAGTTTGACATTGTGCCCGGTTAATGCATAGTATCACTTATTACATCGGTCTTAATAACTGCATCTGTGTAATGTAATGTATTGTAGTACCTTTTTGGGTGCTGAGTTACCAGCGTCTGTAGAAGTGCACCCTTAAAATGGAATCCCTACACGTGGTCACTAAGACGTGCTGTACAGGGAACACAACTCTGGTGGGAGGTTTTGGCCGCAGCTGATTACCACCCACCGGACGAAGCCATGCCGTGAAGCGACCTAGTCGTGTTTCGAGATATAGTCCGGTGCAACCGTTGTGGGAGGCGGGTCTGGGCAGTTGCCTTCCTGCTCGATCAACGTACTCCATCCACGGCCACACAGTCGTTTACCATAAGGCGAGTTGGTGGCCAAATGTTTGCACATTTCTGACTTTAAAAAAAACGACCCCTTTTAAGTAATCTACATGTACATCTACATCTACAATAATAATAATATAATAATATTATAAAGAGAAAAGAGTTGTATTATTATATGTTTTTAATGAATAAACTCGAAAAGATACTAGCCCGATTTCAAAAATTCTTTCACTGAGTAACATAGGCTATATTTATTACTGTAAAATATTAGGGATCCCTACTACCCCCCCAGGGGTTCCACCTTGTCGTGGTGGGGGGGCTCTAGTAGCCGTGGCTTGGTCACCCACGGTGAAGCTAACGGAACCCGAGGAGGGCCGCTCCTCAGGGCTTTGCCTTCAAGCCCATGTAGGAGCGGCGCCGGCGTAGGTTGCGGGCCTTATGGGGGGTGTCGCAACTGAGGTGGGCTGCGGCGTCGTATGGGTGGCACCGCAGCTGAGGGATGGGGGCCGCGGTGGGAGAGGAGTGCCGGTATGTCGATGCGCCGCTCTCCCTACCTACCGCGGCCTTGACGGGGCCGCCACCGTTGGATGGCGGACGCGGTGGGGCCGCAGGGGAAGAGGAGTGCCGGTATTGCGAGCCGCCGCTCTCCCTATCCTCTGCGGCCGTAGTGGCAGGCGGCGGGGCCACAGACCTGACCCGTCGCAGGGGACCTAGGGCGTCCAGACACGGGGTCGTCTGGCGCCCATTGCACATGGTCTCCGAGGTGGTTGCGGCACGCCATTAGTCTGGTGTGCCGAAGCGGGGGGGTGCAATACCAGACCCCGTGAGGGAGTCCGGCAACGGACGGCTGCGGGCGGGTTCGCGGTTGTGTGCGAGAGCGTTCTCGCGTCCCGCCCTCAAGCAGCTGAGGAGGTATACTGTGGAGTTTTAGTGGGTTCGAGTCCCACATAACTGCTCTGTCTCCCCGTGTCAGAGCGGTATGCGAGGGCATTTCTCCACATAAAAAAAAAAAAAAAAAAAAAAAAAAAGGGATCCCTACTAAAACTTCAATAATGTAACCCAAGGTGTAAAAAAAATTGCCATAAAATGTCTTTCATCGCATGCGCTGCGGAAGCTACTGATGATAGAACAAAAAAAATTTCTACAATATGATAAAACATATCAATATCTACAATCGCAGTTATCCCAAAAAGTTAAAAAAAATATATGTCACCCGTGCCAATCTTCAAAAATAATCTCATTGTACACAGTATTAGCCTTAACTCCATTAAAATAAAATAAAAGAAAGAAAAGAAAGAAAGAAAGAAAATGTGTTTTATTACGTGATGGAGACGCATACATAAACAACAAATGAAAAAAATTACAAAAACTTTTGAGACATAAGGGGTAAATGAACAAATAAAGAGATAAATGAACACAAGAATCGATATTAAATCGTTTAGTCTAATCGATTATCGCAACATAAAACTCTACAGCCCAAATAAAAAAAAAAGTTAAACCTCATCTATGAACATGAGAACCGATATAAAATCGTTACAAATAGACGACTACTCGATTACCGCATCACAGAGCTTCGCGGCCCATTAGTTTTGAAGCAAGATCGAGGCGAGTCAAGCGTGAATAGCACAACACTTCCTGTAAACAATAAAATTAGTAATCGCATTGTTGGTTCATTCGATTTTCCGTTGATGTGGCTGATAAAGATGCTGTACTGTTTTAAGGAAAAAAAGAGGTCAAGACCCAATTTGGGTCACTGAGTCAACGGAATAAGCAAATTCAAAAGTATAGGAAATTCAAAAAATAGAGAGTAAGTATAGATCAGCAGTTTACGTGTAAACAAAGATATAAATGTAAATAACACAATAAAATATAAAATCGTTCTACTAAAATTTATTTATTTACAAGGCACACCAAAAATTATTGACATAAAGGTAATAAACATAATTTTATCCTGTGCAATTATGTCAATTACAGGCATGCACGTCTTTCACAGTTGTACGAGTAGCATGTTACAAAAATGAAACAAAAAATATAATAAATTAATATGAATTCCAATAATAATATTATGAAAGTAAGGATAAAAAATAAATAAGTTAGGTATTAATAATAATTAAATTAATTTAAAACTAAAATGAAACAAACTACTGCTGTCTGGAGCCAGAGCAGCTAGTCAACAAGACTACTTTCAACAATAAAAAAAGGTTGAAACTAATATTTAGACATACTTGTCTCATACCAAGATATTAAATTCCTCTGTGTTTAAAAAACACATTATCGCAATGAAAAATAAAACAAGAAAAAAAGGTGACGTCCCAAAATAAACACCAAAAACATTAATTAAAAGTGGACAAACTATATCCTTACAAAATAAATTATATTACAATATCTGTGTTTTAGCAAACGCTCTCAGGATTTTCGAATCGAAATTGTATTGTCCAAAAACAAAGACAAAAGAAAACACAGAGTAAGCTATTGTAGTTTCATTTCCTACGTAATTGAATGTTCTAAAAACACTACAATGGATAATACCAGGATAAGCAGAATTTTTGCTACAAATCTCTTTATGCCATCGATATGAGAGGACAATATTATTTCTCACATACTGTTTTGTGGATTCTCTACGCTTAAGATATAACGTCGAAAAGGAAAAAGAATAAGAAACTATTGTAAGTGGAGTTATTCAATTTGGTATTTAGTATTAAATAAAACAAATTGTTAAAATACGAAAAATCTGACTGTACTAAAAAAGATAAAACAAAATAAAATATTGTATGGGAAATCCTTTTCCAAAAATTATAACTTGCAGTTGGAGGCATATTTTACGGCCGACCTTCGTTACATCTTAGGCCTGGCCGTTTATTGTTCGAGGAACTATTACGTGACATAACATTTTAGTTATCATGGAACCGTTTGTGCGTTAGCGACGAAACGGCCAATCGATGCTTTTTAACCAAGATCAAGAGTTTGTAGAGTCAGGGCTTATAGATAGATTTATTTGTTATTCATAACTATAAATGAGATACAGGCAAGAGCACGTAGAGCTATATACTTTGGACTTTTGATAAGCCCCGTAGACTATGACGCGTAATACAAATCCGAGTTCAGCTGTGAGTTTGGCTCTACTAGAGTTTTCATAACATTGAAAGCATTATGAACTTACGGAGTCTTGACAACCAACATTACATGAAATGTTTTTGGTGGGATTTGCTATTCAACATGGTCACAAAGTATTAAGAGCGCCATCGTATCACTGCCTCTACTACGCTACTAAACTCATTTGGGCTCAAGTGAAAGGTTTGTATCTTTGTATAATTTAAATATGTGTAGGTTGGAATTTACCATGTATTGCCTTACGGCATCTTAAGAAGCACTTTTTAACAGATTATGTTGCACGTCTTAACCGAAAACCACCATTATTACAACAACAAAAAACCTAAAATTATTGCAAAGTACCAAAATATTCTATACAATTTAATAGTTAATTAATCACCGGTTACTACTCACGTGTATTCTACGTGACATTGCCACGGACTCAACTCATGACTACGGACTCCGTTCGAGCCCGAAACTAGTCGGGTAAACCCAAAGAATACACGTGAGTAGTAACCGCTGAACAATAATTAATATGAATATGCCTCACGAAAGTTGTTATACAAATTTAATAGTTGTTCGAAAAGCAAATACCCCAAAGACTTTCCAGACACAGATAAACGCAAAAAATTGCAAAACACACAAACACAAATAAAACTCTATCCATCTAAAACATATTTCTATAACAAAACGTCAACAGACTTAACATAAATCCTCTATTCTTAAATCGGCAGATCGTCCATAACGATTTAGAATTCCCTCTCGCTCTAACGTAAGCATTCCGAAAAGGAAAGAGATAATGTCGCCGTTGAATGTTCGACACTTACACACGGCTTTGAAATCGATCTGCCACACAATTGGTTCCTTCCGGAACGAAAATATATGACATTGAATAGGCATCTTTATGACTAATACATTTGTGCCTGACGTGTTCATATAATTGGATATTCATATTGATAGCATATATTCAGTAAATCTATGGTCACAAGTTCAATCCCTAGACATACACCGTTGAGAAAGTCTTCATTAAATCAACTGCCTCTTTGGCTGGAAGACGCAAGCTCGGCTGCTGGCCCTGAGTTCGATATCTGGGTAGAATTGTACCTGGTAGATGGGAATAGGATCACCACATAGCACTTAATTAAAAAATAATGGGTAACTTACAATTATCTATCTTTTTGTAAGCATCGTTTTACTGTAAATTATAATAATGAGTTCACGGTACAAGAAGGACGTTTCGCCAAGGTCATGTCGGACGTTCTAATATTCTTTTTTCTACTATGCCCTCAAAGCATTAGCATATAAAAATGTTCCCCATAAGTTCGGGTACGTTTAACATTGAATATTATAAGACATTTCTTTTTAAAGCCTACTGGATAAAATTTTAAGACGTCTAACTTCCACTAGCAGTAGTTTGTTAGTTAATGGGTGAAAGAAATTGACCTAAGTTATCTTAGTTTTGAGACACAATAGGATTTTTTTA
Source organism: Xylocampa areola (assembly GCA_935421205.1). Taxonomy (NCBI): domain Eukaryota; kingdom Metazoa; phylum Arthropoda; class Insecta; order Lepidoptera; family Noctuidae; genus Xylocampa; species Xylocampa areola. The sequence continues at coordinate 3,908,237 of OW285219.1, read as the reverse complement.
TTTCATTTTATATAGGTTTCATAAAATCTAAAAGTAACAAAAAATTTATTAAAATCTTAATAATATTTTTATTAACTTTTTTACTTAACAATATTCCATTATTTTCAAATTTAATTTGATAATTTTATGATGATTCTAGTATTCGTAAATTAAACTAAAATTAGAGTACTAATATCATTAACTAACTTTTAAAATATATTTTTTTAACGAAACGGATAAAGAAATTACAAACTCAATAATAAGAGATGTTAAATTTAATCTTCCATACAAATATACTTTGACATTTTAACTTGTAGTGAATAAAGTTATTATATTAAATGGAAAAAGAATACGGTCGCGAACAGGATTCGAACCTGCGCCTCCTGGATGAATACTCCAGGCGCCTGACCACTAAGCCATCTCGACCTCTGCTCACCACCGCGAATTCTTCTTCCATATTTTAATACGTCTTATGGCGACGTCATTGTAGTGAATACTAAAAAATGATGGTTTTTTGTGATAATTTGAATTTGACCTCTCCTAATTCACCTAGTACAATAACTGTTAAAAAACGCGTCAATTCACAAATTTTAGATTAATTTGGCTTTTGTTGGAATCAACACTAATGTTTACTGTTATTTCTACCCTCCGCAAAATATCCGATAACGAAAATATACAAAAATAGAACATCGACATAAAAAAAAACAAGAGCGGATTAGTTACGTTGAATAATAAAACCTCCTAAGTGGAACCTGATAGGCCAGTAGCCGGAGGCGAGTTCAGTCAATCCTATCATTTGTTTTATTTATACAAGGCTGTAACTAAAGACAGATAGATTCATTATTTATAAACATTCCTGTTACTGTTTAGTGCTTTTGTTTATTTATTTGTTTGTTATTGTTAACTACGAAACTGCCATGTTTTTTTTTTATAGAAAATGGATCTATATTTAGCCACCAACTCGCATGATGATGTGATGCTGTGGCTGAGGATGGCACGTAGATCCAGAAAAAAAGTATTCACTCTAGCTTTGAATATGCCTAGATTTTATTTCTCTGGAAAGAAAACAGATTGTAGGGAGTTCCATTTATCGGCAGCACGCATCATTTACGTGCCTACAAATACTTGCTTAAAGTACAATTTTTTGGAATATCCACGAAAAACGGGAAATTATACAAAAGCAAAAAAAGGTAAGCGTTATTTTACTACTTCTGATTTGTCCTAGTAACACATTTTTGGAAGCAATACTTTCCAGCTTCCTATTAAGTAAGAGATTGATATAATTCAACATGATTGAATGAAACATGAAGAAAATACTTAAAAGAATCAAGTTGTCCTTACTTTATTGAATTTGTACAGCACTATCTGACTTAGTTGGCTAATTTTGTGGCAGTCAGACAGTTAGCGACACAATCTACTGCAATTGCATGAGTTCCACCACCCTGTTAGGAGCAAGGCCGTAGACAGGAATATATTAGGGGGGGAGCAGGTTTAGCTTCATAAACTTATTTCGGGGGGCTTTTCATGCAATTTTTTTCGTGTCTATAATTTTGCATGTGTTGACCCCCAAAACTCCCCCACAGGCTAGGGTCATGGCTAGTACATTTAATGCAGTAACTAGCGCACCGGACTGCACCTTGTAAATATGTCTAGCGTAAAATGTGGAAGTACTTGGTAATATCTAAGGTTTTTGCGATCACTACACATTTTAATAAAACAACTTTTAATTGTTTTTAACGATTGTGATTGCAGGATGACTGACATGCTGCGACCATGAATCCTGCATAGTTGTAGAAACATCAGTGAAAACGAAAAAATTGATTTATTAAAATATGGGGGCACAACAGCGTATTCCTCTGCCTATCCCCCTCAGGGCATAAAGTTGTGTTACTATGATGCTATTTCTTAATTCGTCCTATCTCGTTCTTAGTGGCTGTTAGCAAAAAATTGCAAGTCTGAAATATTGGTTCAATGTATCTAGAGAATGAAAATCAGTAAGCTGAGTACCTACGTATAATCAAAATAAAACTGTTCGTGAACGCGGAGTATAGGATGAAGATGATATTAAAACACGTCAAGTTACAACACTGAGATTAACTTCTCGACGGTACATCGTCTGGGAGAGATTAGTGTTCCTCTAGGTATATACGTAAAGATTACGTAAAGAAAATTGCATAACCTCGTCATGTTATGCAATTTTCTCAAACTATTATTACAGGGTAAATGGCTTTTTTTTATCGAAAATCGAAATAAGGATGGAGCACATTGATCCAGAAGAAATCTATTCACTTTAAGTAGAGTGGCAAGATTTGGGTAGAAAAATAGTTGGGGAGTTAATACAACTGCTCAGCACCCGTCTTCCACAAAGATTGCACCGGACTACATCCCGAAACACGACTAGGTCGCTTCACGGCATGGCTTCGACCTTGGGTGGTAATCAGCTGCCGCCGAAAACTTCCACCAGAGTTGTGTTCTCTGTACAGCACCACTTAGGGGCCACGTGTAGGGATTCCAGTATAAGGGTGCACTCCTACGGCCGCGGGCAACTCAGCCCCTAATAGTCCCAAACTTTTAATATAGAGCAAAACATAACAACCCCATAATTGCTAAGCATGCGTTAATGCTTTTTCAAAGACATATCTTGAATTTTTATATATATATAGAAGGTATGAGCATTGCTCAATGCGTATTTTGGTAATCCGACCTTTAAGTCAAAGTTATCAACGTACTTATTATACTATTAATGTCCCACTGCATAGCAAGGGTGTCATATAGGGAGGAGAGATATCAAATAAAAAAACGGAATATTTGTAGTTATATACAAATATTCAATATCTCCGTCACATACACCGTATCTCTTACTGTAGTTATTAGGAAAAGATAATGCCGTAATACCAGTATTAGCCTACCATAGAATCAACAACAAAAAAAATCGGAAATCGAAATCGGACATTAATTATAATTTGTCTTGTGCCACTATTGAATTCAACCAGCGAATAGACGTGAAATTCAAATTCCGAAGCGTCAAAATAAAATGTATCTATATACAATATTAAATGTAAAAAAAATACGGTCGCGAACAGGATTCGAACCTGCGCCTCCCGGATAAATACTCCAGGCGCTATAGCAATGCGCAGATTCGAATCCTGCTAGCGACCGTATTCTTTTTCCACAAAAAATCATAACTTTAGAGTTCGCTAAGCATGCGTTAATGCTTTTCAAAGATTTACCTGAACTTATTATTATATTCACCATTGTAGTCTAATTCTTATCTTCTCAACCTTATTATCCAGTGCTTTCAAGGAATGTGAGCGGTGAGCCCCAATCGTTCGGAAGCCAGGCACAGGACAGGGCTATTACTTCGATCGTTATGTCAATATGTGCAGATGAAATAAATTGACAGCATTCACGAAGACACCGCGCTCATAAAGGTATGTCTCTGTTAGTTATTGACGAAGGTAGGAGAATGTGCACAAAGTATAAATAAATATTTTTGGGGAAAAAGAATATGGTCGCGAGTAGGATTCGAACCTGTACCTCCCGGATAAATACTCTAGGCGATCTGACCACTAAGCCATCTTGACCTCTGCTCATCACTGCGAATTCTTCGTCCACATTTTAATACGTGTTTTGGTGACATCACTGCTATCTATTCAGTCCCTATACAGGTGACCGAACCGACACGACTAACTTTGCAGTTAATACAATGTCGTAAAGATGCTATTACCTTAACAAATACAGATAAATCGTTGAAAAGGATAAACGCATGCTTAGCGAACCTTAAAATTATAATTTTTGTGGAATAAGAATACGATGGACGATTCGATCCTGCGCCTCCCGGATTTCTTTAAGGTTTGCTAAGCATGCGTTAATGCTTTTCAAAGATTTATCTGTATTTATAAATAAATAATTATTTATAGTTGGATGGTGGAGGGTTATTATGAAAGCTTAGAACTTTAACTTAGAGACGTTTTTTTTTTAAATAATAACGTCGAAATTTCAACTCTGTCTCACCCAAACATAAAATTTCCACTTTTGATAAAAATTTCGGTAACTCGCATTGAAGTTAGAAAGCTGATTATTTTATGTGTAAAAGTACAATTCAGAAGAACTTCACCAGAATTTCATTTTTTATAGCTGACACAGTAAAACTTTCTTAAAAATCATAACTCGAAAATAACAACAAATCGAGGTATAAACAGAGATGTTTTATAGCTAGGTATTAGTGTCCCTTAATTCCAGATCTTCGCTGGTACAGCGTCTGTACCTCTCTGGGACACCTTGTATAATTGAACACACAAAAAAAGCTGTGATTACGTTCATATCACTCACGTAATAATTTCTTCAAGACTTTTACCATCGGACATCGGACCATCAGTCATGACAAAGCCTCGTTACTAAGGCAAGAGCACCCATTATCTGCCGTCGGCTACATCAATATATTGACGCAATAAATTGACGTCGCTTCGACAGACACCTTATTGTGTGCATCGACTTCACAAGATTTATAGTACCCAAGTGCACGCTTGTGGTATTTTCAAGTATTCTTTGGTACTTTTTTGCAATGAAAAATGGCTGTTTGCATGAGTTTTTTGGTTTCTTCTATACTTATGATTGTTTTTTTTTTTTACAGATGAAATATTGCAAGCAAGACATGATTTGAGATTTATCAGCATCCAATAATTGTAATTAATCACGATTTTTAAACCATTGCGTAAATTCACCTTCATAATAATCCGAAATATTTATAGAAGTGAAAATGAAAAGAAACATTGAAAAAATAATAGACTAGAACGGGGTTCGAACTGAAAGTAGATCTGAAAAGAAATTATTGCTAGATAAATATCACCAGGCGTCTCCTTAAGACGAATACAAAGAAGATTGAAAAATTCAATGGATATTAACGAGACAAGGTAGCTCAGTTAGTAGAGTGATGACCCGGAACGTCAAAGGGCGCGGGTTCGAACCCCGTTCTTATCCATTATTTTTTCAATGTTTCTTTGAAAAATAGTAATTAATATAGGCATTACATGGCCTCAACATTAATTAAAAAATATAATTATATATGACTAAATAATATTATCATTATTATTGTTTACGCCTTAGCTAAGAGGTTATGAGGTTGCTAAATTTGTAAAATGTCACAATTATCTTTTTGAATATAACATTAACACCCTTAAACGAAAGACAACTCATATATCTTTGTAAATGCCCGTGCCAAAGTTGAAACTATTTAGGAGAAGCTGTGTTTATATGACACCACTCATTTTCCACTCCTTACCAAAGGGGATGGTGGAATTACCCTTTAAAAATTTTTGTTGTCCATTGCGACAGTACTAGTAGTAATACAAGAGAGCTTTTATTCTACAAAAGATTTTTTAAAGAACAGCTCCTGTCGTTACAACGCTAATTGAGAAACATTGTATTATGATGCTAGATTTTTATATAATAATTATTGATTATGATTTGATATTAATTAATGTTTATTTAATGCTAATTTTTAGTTACAATATTAAATGGAAAAAGAATACGGTCGCGAATAGGATTCGGACCTGCGCCTCCCGGATCAATACTCCAGGCGCTCTGACCACTAAGCCATCTCGACCTCTAATTCTAAATTTCTCGGCTAATTTTTAGATTCACTTGACTTGTTAATAGTTTATGTAATATTTTGCATGCCTGTTGTACTGGTGACATATGTCTTAAATTATTATTTTATTTCTAACACCTTACCTGTACCATATTTCAAGCAAATAAATGAATATGAATATTTTTTTCCGCTTCAATAATACCATTAGGTACTCTATGAGTAACGCGCAATCAATCAAAAATTCAATGGACAATCATCAGCACGTGACGGGACGGGTTCGTTTTAATTTTTCTACAGTTGAAACTATCTCTCTTAGAGTTGAATGTTTTTTTTTGTATTTAATTATTTGTGTTAACAAAAAAAACTGATAACTAATTAATTTGATATGACTTCCGATGAATAATAAAGGACCATAAATACTCATAATATTTTATTCTTTGTCCGACACGAGAAATTTACTTTGTACCGAGAATGAAATTGAGAACACAGCTTTACTCTTGAAAATAAAATCGCTCGATTGACATTGGAAATATGTCAGACAATACATTTAAATGTAAAAATGACTTAAAAAAAACGAAAGAATCGGGATACTAATAAGCCTATAGTAAATTTATTTTAACATTAAAAATTGTTTTATAGCTCAATACTGATTTATAATTGGAATTGATATTAACTTCAAAAGTCCTCCCGGTTTTCTAATTAATAATAATATAATCAAGAAAATACCTCGAGATTTATCTGCCTAGCCTTTTCCCAATTACATTGGGGTCGGCTTCCAGTCAAACCAGATGCAGCTTAATACCAGTATTTTACATGGAGCAAAAGCGTATCTGACCTCTACAACCCAGTTTACTGGGTTACACGATATCTCGTGGTATGATTGGTTGTCAGATTTTCAGGCCTCTGACTACCCGTAACGGCTGTCATAGATCTTAATTTGACAACCGGGACCGACTGCTTAACGTGCTCTCCGAGGCACGAGGCCTTGATATGAAATGTTGATCACCCATCCACAGACTGACCGCGGCAAGAGCAGCTTAACTTCGATCGATCCATCTGTCTGTCTGTTACTTAGCCACGAGCCCCTCCTTCCAAGAAAATACCTCGAGATATCGAGAATTAAACACACCTTCAATTAACCTTGAGTAAGAATAATTTTGCAAACCCCTTGGGAAAACTCCTACCTATCCAATCTTATATAACTTCTACTTCATTTGAGGACACACCCCTTGATAAGGAAACCCGGTCATACGTTGCTTTTCGTGACCTTTACTATCTAATACCGTATGTATCATCATCATCCCCAGCCCTTTTTACATGACTGCCTAATAAAAAGAGTGTTATGTGTTTATGGCCCATGTTTGTATGTTTGTAAGTTTCTTTTTTCCACCATAACGCCTGAACCGATCTAGATGGGTATCGTTAGAATGCTTACATTTCCCTGAGGCTATTAAAGTTGTTATAAGTACTAATATTATATTTGTAAGTGTACATACTGTTTACGTGTTTATTGGGTGCTGTGAGTCAAATACAGCAGTGAGCAGGAGAGTATTTCACTAATATATTATTTGACCTACATAATACACATTTAATGATGATGCACCAAAATTTAATAAATTCTAATATGATTAAGCTCGTGCGTTCTCTGTATGAGAAAAGACCCTTGCCCTGCAGTGGGGCAGATAATGGACTATTACATTTTTTACTAATATAGTTGCTATGGTACATAAAAAAAATTAAACACACACCACACACGCCATAAGTGAAACAAAAAGTGAAAATCAAGGTACTGAAGAATTTTCATCACAGTCGGGAAACCTGTAAGAAAATGTTCCACGGTACTGTCCCCCAATTGCAATGAAAATTTATCAATACCTTGTTTTTTTAGTTTACACATCGCAAGCCTGTGTTTTAATTAATATATTTTTCGTAATTATTCGGAATCGGTGCAGCTTCTTGCATACATTACTATCAACTGTCATCTCGGCTGTCACTCACTTTCTTTCACACTATCCATCTATCAATTCCTCGGTCTTCCTCTACTCGTATTGCCATCCACAATCGTACTCAACACTTTCCTCATTACATGGCCCTCATTCCTCCGCATCTCATCTCCATACCATGACAAACGATTTCCAGACAACTTCTCGTTTATGTATTACAGTATAGTTTGCTATAAATAAATGTCATGTACACATTTGTGATGTGGTGCAGTGGTAAGATTTATAGTCACAATGCGTGATTTTACTCCCAACATGATTTTATATATGGTTTGGTTGCCAATGTGTCAGTCAGTGTTACTGAGGGAAAATCCCACGCAACATAATTTGGAGCTTGCCAAATTGTTTTATTTTTATTTTCGGTTTCAAGATCAAGTTTTTTTGTGTAATAACTTTCGAGAGACACATTCATATTAGGTCATTATTGTTCAATGGTTATTACTCACTTGCATTTTTCGGGATTGCCAGACTAGTTTCAAACTCGAACGGAGCCCTTAGTCATGAGCTGAGCCCGCGGTGATGTCACGAGTCAAACTCTGAGAATGACTAAGGGCTCCGTTCAAGTTCGAAACTAGTCGGGCAATCCCGAAGAATGCAAGTGAGTAATAAACGTTGAATATTAATCAAGATAAAGTTGTATTCATTCTATCAAGCACTTCACAACTAACTAACTAGAAAAGAATTAAGTCTTTAGATAATTATCACGAAATTTTAATTGAATGTTTTATGTAGAATTATATTTCCAATTTATTACACTTTAGAAACAAAACACTTCTTAACCATAATAAGTTTTATTTTCTTTCAATATAATTATGAAGGTAAAAAATATATATACACTGGCGGCGCCCGCAACTTCGTCTGCCGAACAAATAGTAACAAATGTCCTTTTCCAAGGAAAATATATCTCTACACCAAAATCCGTTCAGCTGTTTTTGCATGACTGAGCAGGTACTTAACATCCAAACATTTTATAAGTTTCTTTCTTTATAATATTAGTAAGTAAGATTTAATATATAATTTTTAAGCCTTTAAAAAAACGAACAAAATGGGTTCATACATAAAAAATTACACCTAATCATAAGGCAACATTTCAAAAAGCATTCCGTATATAAGAAGCAACTTTAAAGGTTTGTTTACAATGAACGTTAGGCGGGGAGTACACAAGAGGACACTAGAGACGCCTCAAGCCCTGTCAGATGCCTTAACACTAATGAACCTTGCCACGAAGAACGCTTCATAAGAGTGTCTGCCTTGCTTATGTGACGATTTTGTGGGCTAAGGATTTTCCTCGACGGTGTATACTTCGCCTTTTATTAGGACAAGCTTATTGTATGGTGTGTTTTCTGTTCTTTGTGAGAAATGCCTCAAGTTTGGCTACTTTTTCGATGATGTAAAAAGCAAAGGTAAGTAATTTTTTTTTCTTGTCTTATGGTTGTTAAAATACCTTATTGTCAGAGTTTAAAGTACCCGCAGGCCTCTGATATGGTTTTACTCACTCATTGAGAACAATTTTCAGGTGTGCTGGTTTCCTCACGATTTATGCAAGTGATAATTCAATAATACGCACATGCTTTCTTGCAGTCGGTGGTGCGTGCTTTAGATTCGAACCTGCGGTGTTTGACTTTACAATCTGTTGGTCATACACTAAGCTATCACTGCTTATCGTATCTTAGGTAGATAGATACATTAGCAAGCTATGAAAGCTAGTGCATCATGTCCATAATTAACTCCTGTTATAATTTTAAGCTAGACGTCACTTTAGATCATTGATGATTTAATACTAAAAAATAAACTAATAAAGAATATAAAAAAATAATGTTTGTTCACGGGTTACTACTCACGTGTATTCTTCGGGTTTGCCCGACTAGTTTCGAACTCGCACGGAGCCCTTAGTCGTGAGCTGAGTCCGCGGCAATAGTAGTATAATAATAGAGTAGTAACCGGTGAACAATAATTAATATGAATATGCCTCGTGAAAGTTATTATACAAATATACGTAGAAAGTACTTACGTCCACTCCTAAATTCAGAAAAAAAATCTAGTACCTGAAAACAAAATACAAACATATAAATATAAAAAAAAAAACATTCACAAAACTTTAACAACGAGACTTTTTCACTGGAGTACCATCAATCTTGTCGGTACGTAGACAGGCAGAGACCTTGATTAATTGCCTCGAGAATTAATCGACAATAATATTGTTATCCAAAGCTTCTGTCAGCGTGTCATCGCCAGATATGATCCTAGTAATAAACGGTTTAAGAAGTTTGCGGTACCAGGACATTATGAGAGCAAGGAGGTGTTATATTAATTACGGTAAATAGGTATGATAAAATTCTTCTTCTTGACGTGTGGTTGACGAGCAACCTAGAATTAGCGTTTAAACCACCCGTAGGTCTCTAACGCTATAATGCTTTATTCACTGTCGAAAACATCTCTAAGGTGTGTTGGTTTCCTCACGATGTTTTATAATTAATTTCTAATAAAACTAATTCTTATTTTATTTTATTTTATTAGCATGCCTTCTCTGTATGACACCTCTTCTCATCCCTTGCCCTGCAGTGGGACAGTTATGGGCTGGTTATTTATTTATTTATTATGCATCACATAGAATATTAACCTAAGTGAACTTTATTTTATTTTATTTTATTAGTATGCATCACGTAGAATATTAATCTTAGTGAACATGCGTGTAGTCGGGAAATTTTCCGGATATATAATAAACAAAGCTACAGTCATCATCAAAAGTCGTTACATGCAAAATGTTCTAAATAAATGTTTTTTTTTTTTCTAATCTACAATCTTGCTCTTGTCTTCGGTGAAGGTTGACAAATTAGCATTCTTTCGCCATATTAAGCTTCTTAAAAACGACTAAAATCGATGACGGTAACAAGTAGAGGCTCTTTGCTGTCGCCAAATCGCTCTAAGTACGCAAAGAGTCGCCAAAACGCGATGCAGAATTGGTACAATCGCTTTAATCACTAATTGCCGATGTTATTAGTAGCAATAGGAAATAATTATGTATATGATTCTAACATTGGTCTAATATTTTTATTTGAAATACTGTAGAATGATTCGTATCCAATTATTTGGAGTGAGAAAAGTGAGTCCTCCTGCAACCACAAACGCTGCAAAGTGTTTGAAACGTCAGGAAAAATAAAAACCAATAATACACGCGATTAATCCGGTTAAAAGTTGTTTTATTATAATACGTAGTTGTTACTGTATTTTTGAAGTGAAAACTTTTTAGGCGCATTTAGCACTTTTTGGGTAAATTAAAATCATGACTCGCGTCATCGTCACCGCACGCCTCCCATGATATGAATACTGTGTATATATGTGTACAACAATAATAAGAAGCGATACAATTCACAAGTTACTTCGTTTTCACTTCTATCGGCAGTCCGCAAAGACTGCCCAAATGTTTTTTTTTTTTTTCATGTAATGTCGCGGGCTCTGACATCATAGGAAGCACGCCAAAAACGTGGCGTTTCAAACGCCCGAAACATAGCGTAATATTTTATTCCATAACGTACCAATACCAACACATATACACGTATACAAGATAATAAAATTATATTTATAAAATTAACGTAATTACCCTATTCTGAATAGAAGAGCCTCCCGCTTTTCTATAAATTTTTTGATAAAATCCTCCGATTATTTTCAATCTTTGAATACCACTATAATTGTGATGCTGACTGTATGAGGTAAACATGTTGGTGAGGTAACTATGAGTAAATCGATACTGACAGCTGCGTGTCAGATTTTCCTTATGAGATGAACGGGACTTTACCCGGCTTTACTAGCGATTGTAGAGATTAGATGATAATATATTATTTCATGGTAAGACGTTAATATTATACGGCCTTATTGATACAGTGGGCCTTATTTATTCAGCGTGGAGTCCTGGGTTCGATTCCCAGGTTGAGAATTTTTTATTGTGTTTTTCTGATAATTAAATTAGTTATTGAGGATCTCAGTAGCAAGCTCCAAGTCATCACCTAAACATGGTAGACTTAGGCATTATAAGCAGCACCAATGAAATGTGAATGTATTACGTACAGTGTGGCCGGCCTTGGCTTCTAAAGCTTACTGTAAAACAAATTAGGTATTGAAGAATTTTCATTGCAGTCGGGGAACCTATAAGAAAATTTTCCACAGTTTTCCTCGTTTATTTTTAATTCATACCTTTTTGTTTACCACAGTTACTATAGGTTGGTATTACATATTTTTAACTATTATTAACCTATGTTACTTGGGAAAATAGAAGGATTCAGTTCAGTCTTTTAGAAATTATGGTGGAATAAAGCAACTCACAAACATACATACTTACATGAACACTAAAAACATAACACTCCTTTTTTTGGGCAGTTATGTAATAAAGTAACTTACAAACATACATGAACGCGGGACACATTCTCCTTCTTTGGGGTAGCCGTGTAAAAATACGGTACACTTAAAATTCTAGAACATTCTGTCGAATGAATACACGGCACGTAGCTCATTAGCCTGCTGCCTGCGTATCTCCGAAGGTAGGTGGGGGGGGCTATCCTATATATAACTTTAACGTATTAGGAAGAGAGCCGATCGTGTATTTTTCAATGGTTCCTTGAAGAATAGTAATTAATATAGGCATCACATGGCATTAGCTTGTATAAAAAATATCATTATATATGATTTTAAAAGGATTGGGATGTTGTTCAGCGTCTTACAACTGCAAAGTGGTAACTCTGGGTTTAGTAAATCTGTAAATGATTGCTAAATAAATATCACCAGGCGTCTCCTTAAGAATACAAGGGGACTTGAAATTAAATACACACGAAAAACGACACGGTAGCTCAGTGGTAGAGTGATGACACGGAATGTCAAGGGTCACGAGTGTAAGCCCTGTTCGTGTCTATTATTTTCAATGTTTCCTTTAAGACTAGGAATTAATATAGGCATTACATGTATAAAAAAATATCAACATATATGACATGTCACTGCTATATACACCAAACTAGGACCACCCCAGATTCGCACGTCTGTGACCTTTAGTAGATAGAAGACTGGAGTTTTGAAGATTTAATTAAATTTATTGTTTGTGTGTCGTGGAGACCGAGTGGTTACGGGCCCGCTTCTTGATCTACAAGTTGTGGGTTCAAATCTGGCATTTACCAATGTGATTTTTTTAATGTCATATGTACTTTCTTAGTTATTCTAAGATACCACAGACATTTTAAGCAGCGATAGCCTAGTGGTATGACCATTGGACTGACAAGTCAAAGGTCACAAGTTCCAATCCAAGAGACGCACCACAGTCTTTTCGAAGTCATATGCGTATTATAAATTAATTATCACTTGCTTAAAAGTAAAACATCGTGAGGAAACCAGCACACCTGAGAGATTTTCTTGATGGTATGTAAAGCCATGTCAGAGATCACTGGTGGTTCAAACTCTAACACTAGGTTGTTCATCAACCACTCGGAAGATAAGAAAAAGAAGACCCCAGACATACGGTAAAGGAAAACTTCGTGAGGTAAACCTGGACAAAATAGTTTGAAATTGCCAACCTGCAGTGAGCTAGCGTGGTGAGAAGGGGGCCCTTGCCTTGCAGTGGGACAAGAATGGGCTGGTTATATTTACTGTTTCAGGTACCGAAGAGGGGATCGTGGCTAAGAATCCGTCGAACAGATCGATCAAAGTAAAGCAGTTGTGTTTCCCGCAGTTGGTCTGTAGGCCTTTGCGCCTCAGAGGACGGTATACCGTCGGTCCTGGTTTTAACATGAGGATAATCGATACGAAAATACCTGCAAATCGTACCACGACAAGGTTACCCAACAAGGTCAAGGTGGTCAGATAAGCAGTCGCTTCGTATAAAATATTGGTATTAAGCTTCATATGGTTAGACTAGAAGCCACCTTCAACATGGCCAGGAAAAGGCTAGGTAGATAATATTTACGGCACCGTCTATCAATCTACCACATTCATAGACCTGCTGCTATCAAGCAGCAGTGATAACTTAGTGGTATGACCGTTGGACCAATGAGTCAAAGGTCTTACTTTCCGAGTCATGTGCATATTAGAAATTAATTATCGCTTGCTTATAATGGTGAAAGAAAACATCGTGAGGAAACCAGCACCTGGAAGACGTTATCGATGGTGTGTAAAGCCATCTCAGAAGGCCTGCGGGTGATTTAAATAATTGAGCCAGGCAGACACACCTTTTTAAGTATCTATCTTTTTGCATTAGATTCATATTGCATATATAGATTATACGTTGGTACATAGGCTCGTGCTAGCTAACATGTGCCCAAGAAATTTATCTCAATAGATAAAATTATTTTATATATATTCAATTTTAGATTTGTATATGATCTATAAATAATTTTGATACAGACAGACACGTGTTGCTGGGAAGTTTGTTGCGCCGCTTCTTCCTCTAAGCTAAAAGCTAGGAAGCGGTGAAGGGTGGGCTTTTTTAAGGGCTGTCTTAATGTTTGACGTTCAAAAAGCGCAAATTTTTAGCCTAGTTTTAATAATGAATTTTGATTATATCCATAATTTCAAATTATCAAAATGTCTGAATTTCGAAATGTCAGAGTCTCAAAATGGCATAGCTCCAAAATGTCAGAATCCAAATCGTAAAGTAAATTTATCTGATGTTTTCTTGTTTATAATGAAGTTGAAATTATGTCCCCTACTCTTGGTCTATAAACAAACAGTTGACATGCAGACATTGATATGGGTCGCCAGCTGTGATTACTGTGAATCTTGTATACTTACCCTTAATTTTTTACCCTTTTATTTTAATTAGTTGTGAAAAGACTAAGACATTTCTTATGAATTATAAATTTTCACGCTTTGTTGAATTAGCTACAATCCTAAATAAGCTTTGTTTAAGCCAAATTGTGGTTTAAATATAATAATATTATAAATCTTTAAACTAATAATCTCATTCAATGAAGAGTTAAGAATCTAAATTAAATAAAAATGTAACATTGCACTGACTTTTAATTGCAATAGTCAATATAAATCAACTTATATAGCTTTTATTCTTTATAAAGCATTCATTTTGACAGTCTGACAATACACATTAAATTGTCTGACAATATACATTATATTGTCTGATAATATACATCATATTGTCAGACAATATACATCATATTGTCAGACAATATACATTATATTGTCTGACAATATTCATTATATTGTCTGACAATATAGATCATATTGTCTGACAATATACATCATATTATCTGACAATATACATCATATTGTCTGACAATATACATCATATTGTCTGACAATATACATTATGAGTGTCAGAACGAAAGCTATGAAAGCGTTGAAATTAGTAGTCGAGGAGGTGTATAAAATTTATATTTTTTACAGTATACGGCACGTTGTATGGCACATTGAAATATATTACTATTTTGAGTCAGTTGCGCAATTGTCCCGTGATCTTGAGGTACAAAAAGAAGAAACACAGATAGCTCAGAAGCGGGAAGACTCATAACGGATACTTAGGGTTACTCTTGAAACTAATACCAATTCCAACATTAAATTGAAGCCTTAAAACAACGCGTAATTTTAAAATAAATTTACCTACATTACTGTTGCCTCAATTTTAAAGCATGTTGTTTTCATAATATCCCGAATCTATAATTATTTTTAAGACTTTTTTGCAATTTAAAGTACAAACTGACATATTTCCAATGTCAATAGAGTGGAATAATTTTCAAGAGTAAGCCCACATGTCTGTTATTTACCGCTATATAGCTATATAGTAATTGCCTTGGTAATCGTTTTGGCTTTATAAACTTTTACTATTTCAATCATTTGCTTTTGTTTTCCTCTTACATTATTCTACATTATTCTCACATACCATCAATACACCATTGTAATTAAATTTTTATTTAAAAAGAGTGTCTATGGAGTTTCTTGCCGGTTCTTCTCCATAAGATCAACTTTTTTGGAACCGTGCACCTAGCTTTGACGTTTTATAAGTGCCTGTAATTTGGTCTATGTGAAATAAAAAAAATTGAATTTGAATTTGAATTTGAATCTATCGAACTTGTGAAGATGTTTAATTACCTTTTGGTAGGTCTGAGAATAGGTCGTGGCGTAGTTTTTATACCCCTAGGTGATAAGGGTGGCCCTGTCCAGAAAATGTATATGGCAGAACAACGTTTGTGGGGCACAGCTAGTATATGTATATTATTCTTTTCTTTTATACATTTTTCAGATACGCCTATTTCCCGTTATGAAGGTGTACACTATTAGACACCCACATCTCACCGATGCCTTTATTAATTTCCATGTAATCAGTAGTAACCCTATTGCCATCTACCGGGCCTTATTATCAGTGTTTTAATATGATAAATTTGAAATTTAACACGGTCACGGTCTGTAAGAGTAAAAGCCAATACCAGACGTTCAGTTTAAAATCAGTTTCACGCTCCGAGGAAAATATTTTCAATACATTGATCTCTTCAATATTTATTGCGAGCTATCATTGCTCCGATTTTATTTTCACAAGTGGCCTCTAGAATTCGTTTGCTTTTTAAAACTGAACTATCTTGCGAAAGATAATGTAATTAGGACCTTTATTGAACTCTAAAGCTGTAAATTTTGAATATATTTCCAAAATTTTATTGGGGTGTAAGTATGTGACGTCTTTAACTAATTGTACTGAGGATGAATATATAATTATGATGTCATCGTAAGAAGTATTAATGTGGAATAAATATTCGGAATAGTTAGCAGAGGTCGGGATAGCTTTGTTGGCAGAACGCCTGGAGTATTCGGCCAAGGGGCACCAGGCGTAAATTCTGATCACGGTTGTTTTGTTTTACTTTCTATCCATATTTTTTTTAGCTTTAAGGTTTCCTGTGAATGCGATAGTTTTCATTACTAACTAATAGTATCCCACTGCTGAGTAAAGGCCTCCCTCATTTTCTTCCACAACTCTCTATCCAATGCGAAGGGCTGGACTGATTCGCCATCAATCAGTCCACTTCTCCGTGAAAGCGACAAATTCATCACGCCAGCGACATCCACTAGGTAACGATTTTGGCTCAACGATTCCCGCTCCAATTTTAGTCTAGCAGACTAAATGCTTTAATATGTTGGACAAATCTATCACTTTTTTTTGTTTGACTTTCGATCGATGGACATAAATGACGAATGCACGCCAAAATAATAACGAGATAACAATAATATTTAAAAGATAAAGTTTCTCAATTTATTCTGGCTCTCAAGGCCATAAGGCTAAGCTAAGATGGCTGAAAGAATACTAATCTACTCAGATTGGCATATTTATTCCACACAAAGAATGTAATAGCCGTTAAAATTGCGTACTTACAAAAAAGTCTTTACTACATAAATCCGCGACCTCTTTTCTGAGCTATTTTTTCACACCTCATTAGGGGCATCTGTCAAAGTTTCCCGCGCATCAAACTAGATCTCTTCAAGTCGTTTTTCAAAAGATATTTACAATGGAAGTGGATACATTAATCATTTAATTCAACGGAGAAATTCTAATAACTATTTATAATTTATATTGAGTGTAACCTGATTCGTAAAGACCTTTTCAATCGGTCAACATTTCCTTTCCTTTTACCAAAGACAATAGACGACGAAGCTCTTTGATAGGCACAGGTATGACTTCCGCGCTTAAATTCGCTTCTGAATTATAATTTTATAAGAAATTAAGAAGATATTGTTCTTTTAATAAACATTATTAATAAGTTTTGTCTTTAAAGTGTCTGTTCATGGCGGAGGTAATATTATTATGAAATTCAAACTTCAGTAAACCTTTGTAAAGAGTAAAGATAGAATTTCAGATTCGGTGAGGGCTAAAAGCACTACCTTATTCAATGTTAATTAATTCTATTAGGAAATTTTATAAGCTGTAACACCACTAGGTAAATAATAATATTTTACTAAATTTACGAGTACGTACCTTATACCGTGTACTTATAGACTCCCTTGTTTGTCTATTGTAGTGCGGTAATGCAGGATGAGTTACTAACTAAACCGTTACAACAGTTTGGCGGCGCAATTGGCTTAGTGGTCGAGAGACCGGCTGCTGCGTCTTGTCTCGCGGGTTTGATTCTCACACGAAGCAAATATTTGTATGATTTACAGACAATTGCTCCGAGTCTGTGTGTGTGCATGTGAGATTATGTGTCTGTAAACGCACCCACGATACAGGAAGAAATACCTAGTATAAAATAAAGAAAATGACATCGACTCGCATTTTACAACAAATAAGTTATTTTTGTATAAAAACTTTCGTGCGACATATTAAAATAAATAAAATAAAAATAAAAATATCTTTATTGAACAAAAATTGTTTACATTACATTTTTGTATGGCCCTGGACCCCACACTAGGATTCCCTGTGTCGTGGGGCCCAGTCTCTTTCAGTCCACATAGATAATAAAGATTATGAATGTAACGAAAGCAAACAAAATGAGTGAAAAAAATAAAATAAAATAAAAATAAAAAAGTTCATCTAAACAACTCCAAATATACTGATAATAAAAAGGTGTGTGTGTGTGTACGTGTGCGTGTGCGTGTGCGTGTGCCTGTGTGTGTTTGTGTAAATGTGTGTGTGAGTGTGTGTGTGTGTGTGTATGTGTGTGTATGTTTGTAGTGTAAGAGTTAATAAAGATGCGGTGATCTATTGTGGAATATTGAGTAATGCCTCAGTGCTAGAATAATCCAGGGTCAATAACCAAGCCATAATTTTCTTCTTGCATGTCTTTCTTAACAGCGTAGCATTTTTTAGTTTGGTTTCTAGCCTTCTATATATAAAAGGTCCCATAAAAAGAAAAGACTTTCGACCAAATGACTTGTTGCATTTAACCGTATGCCACTTTAGGAGACGATTTGAGCGCGTCATGGCTGTATTGATAAGGCTATTTTTATGAAAGCGCAGCGCGACGGACAGAATGTACAGCTGCCTTACCCTAAGTACTAGAGTCTCTTGATATAAGAGATCAGTAGGGTATCTATAAGGTCGGCTATATGCGCATTTCAACAACGCACGCTGTGTTCTTTCTGCTTTAAGTAGATTTACTTTTGCAGCCGAACCCCATGATATAATACAATATCCGAGTATAGATTGACAAAGTGCATAGTATATAGTTTTGATAATTTTGTCTGTTGTTACTTTGGCCAATCGTTTAAACACATACAACAGTTTTCTGACTCTCATAGTCAGACTATCTATATGTCCGGACCACGTCAAGTGGCTGTCCAAGTGGACACCTAAGTATTTAATATAACGTGTGTTCTCGACTATTGGGCAGACACAATTGGCGCGATCCAAGCATGAATGCAGTCCGATGGTAACTGAGACACCAGGAGCCGTTCGCTCGGAGACACTAAAGCAAATAGCTTTGGTCTTCGCAACGTTTAAGGTCAAGAGGTTATTACTTAACCAATCAGCAACAACCCTCAAACCAGTCTCAGTCCTGTCTTTAGCTTCAGACCAAGAGTCGCCGTGGAAAGCAATCGCAGTGTCATCAGCGTAGGTGAAAATTTTTGCTGTAGGAATCAAAAGCGAGCACAGGTCATTAATATATATAATAAAGAGCGTAGGACCTAGGACGCTTCCTTGGGGAACACCATAATGCACCTCGGAGATGTCACTACAACAGCTTCCCACAACCACCCTTTGTTTCCTGTCACTGAGGTATGACCGAAACCATTCCAATGGTCCACCTCGTATGCCTAGAGCCAAAAGTTTTTCAATAAGTATTTTCCGAGACACTGTGTCAAAGGCTTTAGCGAGATCGAGAAAGACGCCAATACAAGCTTTGCCTTCATCTAGCTTTTGTGTGATATAGTCCACAGCATTTGTAACAGCATCCTCCGTCGATCTCGCAGCTCTGAAACCGTATTGATTGTCTGACAGTAGTTTATGCTTCTCCAAATAGGCCAGAAGTCTTTTGTTGACCACTTTTTCCAAAATTTTGGAAAGAGTCGTCATCAGAGAAATTGGCCTATAGTTAGCTGGATCCAGCTCATCACCACTCTTGTATATAGGACAGACATTTGCCGCCTTCATGTTGTCTGGAACACGATTAGTCGATAGACTAAGGTTGCACAAGAATGTGATAGGTTTTATAAGTGGTTTTATTGCTCTTTTAAAGAATATGTTACTTAATCCATCGACACCAGAAGCAGATGATGTTTTTAAGTTTTTAATAATATTGCAAATTTCTGATTCGTCTGTAGGTGCAAAGAAAAAGGAGTGGGGAATACTGGGCAATTTATTTGACTTACAATAACTATTAGCTAATTGGTCTTCGCTGACATTTAGGTTTGTGAGAGTACTAGCAGCGAGCTTTTGCCCGACTGTGGAAAAGTAAGTATTAAAATTATTTAGCTTATTCAGCAGATTACCGTCACCAGACATAAGCTTAGATTTCTCTGCTTTATGATTAGAGATATTGCATATGCTCTTAATTTCTGACCACAGTTTTTTAGGGTTCCCTTCAGTGTTATTTAAACGATTGCGTTCATAATCAAGTTTAAGGGAACTTAATATATTGTTACAGTGATTCCTATACTTTTTATATTCAAGTTGGATTGCCGGATTGTCACGATTTTCTTTCTTATTAGCCTTGATGTGTAAGGCATCTCTGCGTCTAATGCATTTTAATAAACTCTTAGTAATCCATGGCTTCGCTATGACGTCAGCGCTGCGCAGAGTAATATGGTTAGTATGGTTTTTAATTACATTTTGAAGAAATTCAGTAAAGCCGTCCACTGCATAGTTAATGTCCGAATAAGAGTAAAGCCAATCCCAGTCTACTTGAGCTAGTTCAACCTCAATTGCATCATAGTCAATTTTAGTTACTTCTCTGGGAACAAGTGATTTTGTGGGCTCTTTCTGAATACCCAACGGTACATTACGGTATCGTGATCTGTAACGCCCGACTCACAGACAATTACTGTTGTGCTACAGCGAGATTTTACCAGTACATATATATACCAGTATATATTCATATCAATTAATGTTTACCGGTTACTATTCACGTGCATTTTTCGGGAACTTCAACAGAGACAGTGGTTGGACGTTGCCCCCTGCTTGGAAACCAGCTCTGAAGTCCACGTCATATGAAAGTGAGTTAAGCCTGGAGTGTGACACAGTCAGCGCAGTATGCACCGGCATGAATAGTAAAGACAATATCTCGGACACGACGAGTGGCGGAAACACACGAGCACGTCCGACACCGAGTACATCATCGGCGCGTGCGAAACGCTACGCGGCGCGATGTAGCTCCAGTTTGACTCGCAACATCGCCGCGGGCTCAGCTCATGACTAAGGGCTCCGTTCGAGTTCGAAACTAGTCAGGCAATCCCGAAAAATGCACGTGAGTAGTAACCGGTGAACATTAATTGAATAAGTTATTTTTCAAATCTTATTTATTTTTATGTTGCAAGTGTGTTAAAAATCATCATTTCATATCGTTTCATTACAGTCTCGATTTTTTCTCATCGCCTTCGACTCGGGCTGCACTCCGTCGATAAGTGTGACAAAGAACATAGCTCAGTGGTACCAATTAAGAAATTACGCTGGTTAGTATACTGCACCAAATTTATAGTCTAATGACAGAAGAACTCGTGAAAGGGTGCCACAAGTTAGGACTGGTCAGCTCAAAACTACCAAAACTTGTAACTTTTATTATAATTTGTATCTTTTATTGTACCTACGTGTACAACTATATCTGCATCGTTATCACATAATGTCTTTTTATCATCATAAATGTACTGAAATTATTGTGACACAACATTTTAAAAGAGTAACCTTGGAATTTCTTGCCCGTTGTTCTCCATAGGAATCTACATTTTGGAACGTGGCATTTCTTGACTTTCTAAAGTACCTTTATATGGATACCTAATTGGAATAAATGATTTGACTTTGACTTTGACTTAAGATCGTAATTATTTCACTTACGTGATAATTTATAAGAAAGAAAAAAGAAAGAAAGAAAGAAAGAAAAAGTTTTTATTTTCACGCGCCATCTGACGCACACACTTATACATATCTATACAATTTATTAAAGAACTATATGTAACTAAAACACATTAAAACCTTTGCTATAAATACCTGAAACTTAATTAATTTAAGCACAGGAAAACTCATGATATTACTAAGTATACCCATAAGTAAGTATAATAAACTAAACTAAAAATTATGAACAATATTTAATCTATGGGCCATAATCCTACACTTTAATCTAACCTAACCTAAGATTACACAAACGTCACATTGCAAAAATAAAGCTTATATTAATGTTTATTCCAATTATGATAGAAAACAGTTAAACAGTAGGCTTATTCTTAATTTTTAAACATGGTGCTGGCTGTTGTGCGTCCTATGTGCGTAAAAACTAAGGTATTTGCTCAGCATAATGCTGTGGCTTCAGACGGACCTAATGCCAACAGCGCTGGTTTTCAGCAAAAACCTGTGAGTGACGATACGGAATCCCACCAGGGAATAATTAAATAAATTGTAATTACTAAAATGTGATTATGTGGTATAATATGATATAAACTTGCATAAATTAAACCAAAAATCCCAAAACCACAACATCATTACACCAAGCAATCAACAGGGTCGGCGACCATTGTTGTTCTTGTTGCGCTAGCGCATAGCGATAACATATAAATATGTATTTATTTTTCAGATAAATAATATGGGATGTATGCATATTAGATAAAAATTATACTACTATAGTCATCGAGTACCAACCATCCACAACTCTTGCTGAGTATGCTATAACGCCAAAACCAATGAGGCAAAACATTACCTAATCTTATCCAAATCTTAAAAAGTATTATTATATGTAATATATATCATTAAACTATGTAATAATAATTAAAAATATTTAGTTGAATGTGGTAATTATAACAGTTTGGTACCTGGTGCGCAAAAGTAAGGTTACACCTTATTAATTTCAAATTTGACTACACGGTTGGTGCTGTCGTCGAGTAAGTTGCTGCCAAATCGCGTGTCACAGGTTCGATTCCCGCACGAAGCAAATATTATCTATAGAAAATATATTTTTTATACACATAAGTGTATAAAATATAATTTTATATATATACACCTATTTATAGAGGTCAATTACTCTCCTTCTAGGACTGGGTATGTGTGCAAACGAGATTTGTCTCTGGAAACGTTCCACGATACAAGAAAGTATTATATGAAGCAAAGATCTTTCTGAAGAAAAGAAAAATAAATTGCCCTAATTTACTAATTTGTGCTATAAAATTATTTTCCTTGGGCACCTCCATTAAATTTAGCACTTCCCAAGCGTAACGAACACGTTTTGCCATCGAAGTCTCCACTGAGCCTCGAGGCTTAACACTTCATTGGTTTCCTACTCTGTGACGAAGACATTATTCAGGTCCCCAAGGAATATTATTGGCGGGAATCGAAGATATTAAACGGTGTTCCGTGACGAAAATTTCTAGGCCAATATTATCGATAAAGCAATCAGCGTCCATTTTGATTAATTTCTCGTTTTTTCTAACACTTTCCTATGATTAGGAGTAATAAATGACAAACAAGAAAATCTGGAAGATTTTGTGGAAAATGATTTGGGAAATCGAATCTTAATGTTATTACGGGATCAGGCGATATTAATCATATTAATACTATAATTAATGAATAACTGTAATTCTTCCATTCGATTTGACAACTAGTCTAATGGAGATTGATTATGTATTTAACGTTAACATATTTTTGGTTGCTATATTGTTTTAATAAGTCTATTTTTTTTCTTTTGTATTACCAGCCGCGGGTCTAATTTGTTTCTTTCTTCTTCATCGATGGTTTTAATTACACATTAAAATTTATAGCAATAACTGAATACCCGGAAAGATGGGCAAAGTTTGCCATGCACTGGGCGCCTGACATGAGACATCGCCTTCGAGGTCAGCCGCGGTGTAGATGGCGAGACGACCTGCGTACATTTTGACCATGAAATATAACCGCCGCATATAACGTATCATATATTATTAGATTTTAGATATATATTTTTCATTTTTTATTTTGGTATACACAACTCCGTGCTTCAGGAAGCACGTTAAACCTTTGGTCTCAATTATCAAATAGTTAAATAAAATCTGATAAGCAGGTTTTGGATGTCAGATTGACAAACATTATAGCATATATCGAATCTTTGAGAACATTATTTACCTGACCACAGACAATACCTTAGCTGCCAACAGCCTTCATAGCCTAACTCATCAAGTTATTACTTACGCTTCAAGCTTTGACGAACCTCCAGCAGCGAGGCTTTGAAGATGAACACACGATGCAGCTATCAAATAACACTTTGTGAATTAAACTTAGGTTGTGGGTATATAAGACAGAAGACTTGAGTTTGACTAAACAACTTCTATACATAAGAGAGACAAAGTTGTATAGTCACTTGTATTTTTCGGGATTGCCCGACTAGTTTCGAACTCGAACGGAGCCCTTAGTCATGAGCTGAGGCCGCGGCGATGTCGCGAGTCAAACTCAGTTTGACTTGAGGTCGAGATGGCTTATTGGTCAGAGCGCCTGGAGTATTCATCCGGGAGGCGCAGGTTCGAGTCCTGTTCGCGACCGTATTCTTTTTCCATTTAATATAATAACTTTAGAGTTCGCTAAGCATGCGTTAATGCTTTTCAAAGATTTATCTTGACTTACATACTCAATTACTCATTTTATTCTGTCCAGGTTCACACATCTGGTCATACACGCGCGCTGAATGTGATTGCCACGCACCTCACCTTTTTGGAGGACATCACTATGATGATGATGATTAAGACGCACCGGTCTTTTTTGGAGGACATCACTGTGATGATGATGATGATGATTAGATCTATGACAGTCGTTACGTGTAATTAGGCCTGAAAGTCTGACAACCAGTCATACGACGAGATATCGTGTCACCCAGTCACTGGATTGCGGACCAACAGTACTATCACAACATCAGGGAGAAAACGCTTACGAATTAATCACAGCCGACTAGTCTCAACAGTTTCTTAGAAATAAACTACACATATTTCCAAAATTAGTAGTCCTATTTTGTGCCTTTACCATTGTCACTTGAGAAGATAGGGCTACCAAACATGCCACAAACAATGCACTTTGTCTAGCCAAAGTGGAGACAATCACAACATTGTGATTAAATTGACGACCCCGGTTTATAATACAGGTGAACGACAGAAGTTTAATGGTATAGCTTTTCGAGATCACTACACTACACATGTTTTTTTTTTTAATGTGACGGCATTAATCGCGGATACTACTGCTGAACTGCCTCGTTGGTCTAGTGGTCACAAGCGCGACTGCTGGGCATGAGGTCTCGGGTTCGATTCCCGGGTCGGGCAAAGTATTATTGAGTTTTTCTGTTAGAAAATTCTCAGTAGCAGCCCGGAGTTTGGAATTGTGCCCGGTAAATGGCAATAGGTTCATCACCTATTACATGGGACTTAACAGCATTGGTGAAATGTAGGTGTACAACTGTGTACACCTCAGCCTACCCCTTCGTGGGATTACAGGCGTGATGTTATGTAATCGCGGATATTATATGAATGCGACTACGAAAGCTACAGTGTTCGAAAACTCAAAAATCTTTGCAGACTTGCTTCTTATAATTTTTTGTGGTAAGAAACATACGGTCGTGAGGAGAATCTGCGCCTCACGGATAAAAACTCACTACAGAGAATTCTTCTTCCACATTTTAAACATCATATGGTAACGCGATAACCATTTTTCAGCCCCAATATAGTCAACTGCACCAGGAGGTTCTTTTGTGGATACTTCTTTCTACAAAAAACTATGACATTAGAGTTCGCTACGCATGCGATAATCTGTTTGTCATATTTATCTGGATTTGTTTCTTCTCATCGTATGGTCGTTGAACAAGAGAGAACTAGTGTCAGAGTTTAAGCTGCCCATTGGCTTCTGACATGGCTTTACCCACCATCAAAAACATGTCTAAGGTCTGTTGGTTTTCTCAATATGTTTTTTTACCGTTTAGAGCCTGTTAATTAATTTATAACACGCACATGGTTACAATACCCTAGTGCTACTTGCCTTAGATTGAAACCCGCGCAATTTGAGACTTACTAGTTCAACAGGCACACCACTAATAAATGTGTATCTTTTGTTTTTTATTGATTTCTTTCTTTTAGTCGTTCGTTATTTCTTTATTTCTTTTTTTTCTTTCACTATACTATCCGTTCTTGCTACTTTTAGGATCGGTGATCAGTGATTGATTACAAATACTGCATCGCTCTTTGCTTCTGGTCGCCAAATCGCGCGTTTCAAAATTCAGTAGCTTCTGAAGCAACTAAGCTTTGAATAATAATAATAATAATATTTTTTATTGTTCAAAATATATTCTTTACATGATATTTGTTTTTCCAACCGTTTTTGTCAAGACTTTAAGCTGTTGCCACGATCATTAGCAGACACAATAGATTGTTATTGTTACAACGTATAATTCTGTACGTTGCTGAGCCAAAGTATTCGTTATGAATCCGCTTTATAGTTATTGTATTATAATAGGCAAATGTTTTGTTGAAAAATAAAGAATCAATTAAATTCCAGGCTGTCACTGTTATTGTTTTAACAAAAAACCCCAATAATACTTTACCCCATCCCGAAATTGAACCCAGGATCTGAGTTCTGCAGCCGCATTTACCACCACTTACATTTACTACAATGAGGCAGTCACTACATTGGCAACGTCAATATTAGCACACCTGCTTGCGATATAGCATAAAGTATGACCGCCATAAAGTTATATCTTGACAAAATGTAGGTACCTACAGCGTAGTCTGAACTGCGCTTAATGAGTTATTCAAAGTTCACACAGATTAAAATTATTGTGATGTGCTTGTACACTGTGGTGGGGGGCTGAAGGAGCTCTAAAGGGCTGTGAGGGCCGGAACGCCCCCCGGCGGCAATTAGGCCGTTATTCTGGATTCCTTATCTTAATGAAGCAGTTGGGGGCTACAATGAAGGTTTGTCCGCTCAAACTTTTGTTAAGCCATCATTTGAAAATGACAAGAGATGAATATTACAAGTGATTATTTTTAAATGATGTTAATAATTAAACTTTGACACACAAGAAATTTCTACCGTTGGTGCGTTAACATACACATACCTATCTCAGATCTGTGAAATAATTAAAAAACCGACTAGCTGTGCCCGCTGCTTCGTCTCCGTGGAAATTTAGGCCAATATCTTAGACTTATCTATAGAAGTTACTCGTTATAACATCAGCTATCTGCCAGTGAAAGTCCTGCCAAAATCACTTCAGCCGTTTCAGAGATTATCCGGAACAAAGAGATAGACACCATTTTATTTTTTTATTTTTTCTTATAAGTACCGTATAAACTTTTATGCAACAACATAAAACGCTGTTATTTTAACAATACAAGCAGAAACATCAATTTTATTTAGATGTATAGTCGTGGCAGGGATGGACGTGAGGGGCTCGTGGCTAAAAACAGCCGCACAGATCGATCGATCGAGGTTAATCTGAGAGGAATCTGCGCTTGCCGCGGTCGGTCTGTGGATGGGTAACCATCATTTCATACCGAGACCTCTCCGTGCCTCGGAGAGCACATAAAGCCGTCGGTCCCGGTTGTCAAATTATGATCTATGACAGCTGTTACGGGTAGTCAGAAGCCTGAAAGTCTGACAACCAGTCATACCACGAGATATCGTATTACCCAGTTAATGGGTTGTGGAGCTCAGATAGGCAGTCGCTCCATGTAAAATACTGGTATTAAGCTGCATCCGGTTTGACTGGAAGCCGACCCCAATGTAATTGGGAAAAGGCTAGGCAGATATATAGTCTAAAGTTACAATATTAAATGGAAAAAGAATACGGTCGCGAACAGGATTCGAACCTACACCTCCCGGATAGATACTCCAGGCGCTCTGACCACTAAGCCATCTCGACCTCTGGTGGTCAGAGCGCTTGGAGTATCTATCCGGGAGGCGCAGGCTCGAATTCTGTTCGCGACCGTATACTGTTTCCATTTAATATTGTAACTTTAGAGTTAGAGTTTAGAGCTAAGCATGCGTTAATGCTTTTTCAAAGACATATCTTGAGATATATAGTCGTGACAGGGATCTATTTTATTAGTATATTCACGAAATATAAAGTAGAAAGGGGTCGTGACTAAGTAACAGGCGAACTAAACTATCGATCAAAATTAAACTGCGTTTACCGTGGTCGATCTGCGGCTGGGTGATCATAATTTCATATTGAAACTCCGTCGTGCCTTAAAAAGTACGTTAAACCGTCGATCCTGTTTATCAAAATTAGGTCTATGACAGCCATTAGGTGTACCCAGATTCTTGAACGTGTGATAACCATTCTTAATTAATAGATATCGTGTCGCCCAGTTACTGGGTTGTGGTCGACACCTCAATCTCAGCAGTCGCGCTTGAGACCACTAGACAGACCATCGTGTCTAGTGGTCTCAAGCGCGACTGCTGAGATTGAGGTGTCGGGTTTGATTCCTGGGTCGGGCAAAGTGTTATTGAGTATTTCTGTTAGAAAATTCTCAGTAGCAGCCCGGAGTTTGGAATTGTGCCCGGTAGATGACAATAGGCTCACCACCTATTACATGGGACTTAATAAGAGCATTGGTGAAATGTGGGTGTACAGATGTGTCTGCCTACCCATAAGTAGAATACAGGCGTGATGCTATGTATATTAAATATCTGTTGATTGTCAAGTCCACCCAAAAAAAATCAAATCACGTTTAATAAAATCGTGCGTTGATTTCTGGAACATGTTGCTAATAAAAACATGCAAAATATGAAGAAGATATAATTTTCTATTTTTATTCCACTTTGCCTTGACCTGGGTACCTACTCTGAGTAGGGTCTTGATATTTATTCTCGGGCCGTTGGATCTGACGCGCCTTGGATGTTCTAAGGCTGCTTGCAGACATTATAGAACCGAATCCAAGTCATAACCGATATTACCAATGCATAAATGCTGATTAAATGTATTTCTAGGTGAAACATATTTTTTCAACGAGCTGTTTGTTTTGTGTTCAAAAATATATTTTCACCTGATTCAATTTGATGATACTCTCACAATCGAACTTTTCAGTTCATATTTATAGCAAGTTTCATAGTCATCCATTTCGTTTGGTAAGTACAAAATGTAATTAATAGTAATATAATAAGGGCTGTCAGTTACACAAAATTAATTAGTGTTCTCGAAGACGGTACTTAAATAAATACTAAGAAAACTATAAAGGCACGAGTCAACGACAAATTAGTGCAGTGGTCGAGAAATTGGCTACAGCATCGCTTGTCGTGGAAAAAAGGTATATAAAATATTTTCTTGTGACATTTGTGTTTTAAACGCACCCACGATTCACGATAAATTCGAGTGTCGGGCAACATTTTGACAACACGTCAGTCTGGAACGGTGCGTGACCTCGTGTGCAAGTAGCTTAATATACGACTCCATGATACGTCCCATCAAGATCTATGCTATTGTCACATAATCTTCCCAGAAGTCTGGGGAATAACATAATATTGTTTATGTTAGGAATGTAATCTAGATACTACTAGCTGACCCGGCAAACGTTGTTTTGCCATATAAATAAAAAATTTTGGGGTGGACTACCCCTAACATTTAGGGGGATGAAAAATAGATGTTGGCCGATTCTCATAGATACCGGATAAGTACAAAAAATTTCATCAAAATCGGTCAAGCCGTTTCGGAGGAGTATGGCAACGAAAACTGTGACACGAGAATTTTATCTAGATACTATTACGAGTATGTATGAACTTTGTGATATGATATATGTTTCGATATGAATAGTCACATGAAATTACAAAATATTATGAGGAACTGGCTGTACCAAACACAAGATGTTTACATAGGATTATTCTTGAATAGAAGACAAATTAGTGACCGACCGAAATTTCGGTTTCAGTTTCGGCCAGTTTCGGCCAATAAATCTAGTTTTAGCCTTAGTTTCGCTTTCGGCCAAAAAATTGCCAAAACTTTCGGCCGCGCTGAAACTCGTGTATTCGTGAATTCTCGTGCGTTGTTCGGCAAACTTCGCGGCTAACTCATGTTTGCCAGCACCGCCGCGCCACGCGAACTCAGTACGCCGCCGTTGATTGCACGAGTTGAGGTTGTATTTTGCACATATAAATTATTAGGTAAGTATTTCAGTAGTGTCATGTAGTACCTACATACTCAATCCAAAGAGATATTTTAGATGATTTATAAAGCCATGTCGGACGCCCTTCTTATTTTCCATCTGTGGAAAATGTATCATGGAGAGACAGTGCTGAACGTCTTTCAACTAAAATGACATGGTCCTCCGCTAACCTTTACCGGAGTTTCGGGATCGCAGTTGCAGTCACCTTCATCACTTCTCCAAACCGTATTTGAATCACGGCGGCCCATATCCGAAAAGCTTAGCCAAGTACGCAGGAGGTAATATAGTGCACAAGTGTACGCACAAACACAAGTGCACTCCCTCTTCCTTCACTCTCATAGTCCGAGGGGATGGCAATCTGACACGACCGGAGCGAGATCGGGCGAAAGACAGACGGCTTTACGCACTCTTCGAAGCATAGGTCAGAGGCTTAGCCGTCAGAGCGCCTGGAGTATTTATCCGTTTTGCGCAGGTTAGAATCCTGCTCACAACCGTATTTTTCTTTCCACGAAAATGTATAACATTTCTTACATGTATATCTTCCAGACTTTAACTGGACATGCCAGGTTTATTATAATCGAGACTAACCTTGTCGGCTTGTCAGGCTTTGCCAAACCGGAATAATATCATCATCATCCCCCTGCCCTTATCCCAATTTATTTGGGGTCGGCGCAGCATGAGTTTATTCTTCTTCCACGTCCTAATTGTTTTTGAATTGCATGCTGCTAAATTGATGGCAATGTTTTATGACCGGCTGACGTCAACCCACATTGGGAATACTGTTGTTTTTGGTAGCCGCCACCGATACGATCTCCTTCTATCTAGCTATGTCACACCAAATGTTATCCATGCGCCAGGTTCTGATGTTATCCTATTAGCACACTCCACTAAAATTAATACGATAATAGCTAATCAGATGTCCGAATAAGAATCGTAACCACGCAGGAACGCGAAAGCGAATTACGCTTGTTCGAGTTTGAAGTTAGGGTGGCTCCTCACCATATGAAATAATACGTAAAAAATTCTGACTTTTGAGTCCCATTTTCAGGCTTTTAATTTTTTGGCCCTAGTAACCTATCTTCTTTAGCAAAATTTCATATAGCAACGATAACATAGGTAAAATCCCTCTTCCTTCACTCTCATAATCCGATGGGATGGCAATATGACACAACTAAAGCGAAATCAGGCGCAGGACCGATAGCTTTACATGCTCTCCGAAGCACGGGGGTGTCAGACCGCCAACTTCCTAACTCCGGGCTGCTACTGAGAATTCCGTAACCATTTAATTTACTTCATTACAACTTAGCATCGATATGCATCCTATTTAGAGACATAGCGAGCGGTAACAAGGCAGCTCTAATTATATCGATAGTTAATCTGAAACGTGAGCTGCATACTGGGAGTAGTCCCAACGGTTATCGATTAAATATCACCGGAATATCGGCTTTCCATACAATGTTCATTTTAGCAAAACTCCTAGTCTATATTAACATAATTGTAAGGAATATTTGCTGCCAGCCTTCAATTATAATACCATGTCATCATATAGCGTCACGCCTGTATTCCCCGAGGGGGTAGGCAGTGGTGTAGACAGTTGTACACCCACATTTGACTGCTACTGGGTATTTCTTAAAAGAAAAACTCAATATATCTTTGCCTATTCAGATTCCAGTCTAATCGGATGCAACCAAATACCATGAAACGTCTGCCGATCTGACCATGGTGGTCACTTACGTTACTGGGTAACACGATAGTATATGTCGTGGTAAGACTTGTTATCTGACTTCCAAGCATCTTACTACCTGCATATCAAAGATTTTTGACATTCGAAACCGACGGTTTAACATGCTTTCCAATGCAAAGAAAAAATTAGTTACAAAAATAAAAAAATTGTATACTTTTATAAAATTACACAGTTTGCCGCAGTTACATGAAATGAGTAGGACTCACACAAAGTTTTACTTAAAAAAATATTATAATAAAAGTTGCTGAGAGTGTAAACTCGGAATCACTTAGAATAAAATTTTGCGACCTGCCCGAACTAGGTTTAGATAATCTTGTGTCTCAGGTTATGATATTATGATCACCCATCAACAGGCCATATCTAGCAAGCGCAGTTTAACTTTGATCAATCGATCTGTGCGGCTGTTACATAGCCACGAACCCTTTTTAGTCATACAGATGAACTATAAAAATCAGAGACATCTGAGCGACATTTAGAAGGCGGGTACATTATTAAAGCCGAAATTCTGGCACCCACTGACAGACTGTCAATGTCTGGTGTCACGTGTGTCTAGAATTGCTGGCTTGAAATTACTAAAGTTAAAAGGATAAATATCGTATGATCCAAAAGAATGAAATTCCGCAACAAGATATGTTTTAAGTGCTTTTCAGAATTTCAGATCTAAAGAACATGACAAATTTTATAATGTCAATTAGTAAATGTGTCTGAAAAAATAAACATTGTCGCCACTGTTCAATGAGGTAGAGTTGTGCTAGCAGAATGAACAGGTGTTTTGTCACTAATATGCGAAGCATTTTCTTTTACGGGTCACTAACGCATATGTCATATGTGAAACTATATACCTATGTATTTTTTTTTTACATATTCCCACACTAGGATTTTCTTCCTGTATCGTGGGAGCGTTTACAGACATAATCTCACATGCACACACACCCAGACCCGGAACAATTATCTGTAGATCATACAAATATTTGCTCCGTGCAGGAATCGAACCTGCGACACGCGACGCAGTAGCCGGTCTCGCGACCACTATGCCAACCACGCCGTCAATTTTTTTTATTTAATGTATGGTAATGTAAAAATGTATGGTCTATATACCGTCATTCATAGGTATTTCTGAAGTGTGCGGTAACGGCTTGATAGGAGGCGCTGTATGCTTTCACCATCGTAGTGGTACAAATACATATTAATGATTTTTAATTTCAAGTTCGCAAGGAAACTTGAAATTTTGAAAACATTGGTGTATCACTGGTTTTGAGTACTATTACTATATGCTACTATTATGCCCAAAAAACGTCAAAAAATTCTGGCGACATTATTTAATATTTTGATTACTTTGTCAAGAATCCGAGATCGTTGGAATTATGAGGGAGAGGCCTTTGCCCAGCAATGGGAAACAATAGGTTAAAAACAACTTTGTTATTTAAAGATATTTTCAGGGAAATCATTACGCCATGACAATATATTTTATAATAATAACTTTGATTTTAAACAGTTGACATATTACTACATACTAACATCTACTAATAATCTATAATAAACAGGAATTACGGCGCAATAAATACCTTCGAATCGCTTGATGTTTCGACCGGTCCGACAAGTTGCACTGATCGTGGTCACAAGTAGTCGGAATTAAATCGATTCAAAGGTATATATTGCCGTATTGCGCGTTAATTCCTGTTACTGTATAGTAATATCATGCAACGCGATGGTTTAAAAGTTAGTTGATATATTGTATGTAACTACACAACAATAACAAGTACCTAGTATAAAAATTTTGTAGAACAATGAAACAGAATACTTCATAACAATATCTTCTTTTTTATCTATCATATTTTTTATTATATAGGTACTCATTCTATCAATTCGTAATCAGTTACATCTAAGGGGACTTCCTACAATTCCTACTGCGTAAAACCACAACTAAAATAGTCACTACTCCGTGCATTTTTTGGAATTTCCCGACTAGTTTCGAACTTCCAGTGGTACTGACTAGTTGAGCAATCCAGAAAAATAGACGTAAGCATTTGGTGGACAATAATTAACAGGTTTTGTTTCTTAATATTCGGTATTATCTCAGGAATTGTAACTTGCAGTCAGTCAGCTCTATAATACAATATACAACCGCCGTCTATTTTCACAAATTGAGACACAATCACACACACACTCGTGTTTTTGGGTCGTTAGTGTGTTAGACCCTTTATTTGTCAAAAGGTTACAATGGCGGACAACAATGCTTTCCGTACCCAAAAAGTTATTGTTCTGAAAATTATTACGAAA
Organism: Xylocampa areola; assembly: GCA_935421205.1. NCBI lineage: Eukaryota > Metazoa > Arthropoda > Insecta > Lepidoptera > Noctuidae > Xylocampa > Xylocampa areola. Next base: position 3,874,426 of record OW285219.1, on the reverse strand, counting down.
TTAACTTTAATAAGTACATTATGTCTGTTAACGGACTTATGGAGGGCTTTGTGTGGTAAATTTTCGGTTTATTAATTTATTCCGCTCGGTGTAAAAGTTAAAAATGCACGCTAGGAAAATAAGGTCGCCATAACATAGTAAACAAAGTTTTGGGTGCTTTAAAGTTTGGGCTCAGATAATAATGAATGGATCATTGTACCTAAATTAAAAGCTGAAAGTAGCTAATTATAAATTGTTGTGGATAGAAAAATACGGTCTTGAGCAGGATTTGAACCTGCGCCTCCTAAATTGTTACTCCAGGTGCTTTGTTAACTAAGCGTTCCCGACCTCTGCTTACTACTCCGAATTATTTTTCCACTGAACGTCTTATGGTGACGTCATCGCTATCTATTCTGTCCCTATACAGGTAATTAACTTAGCGAGGCGTATTGTTTACAACCAATCTACAAATTCTGCAAGCAGTTTGGTCACGCTCCGATGACGTCAATGTAGAAAAGATGACTAACAAACTATGTATTTTTTTATTTTACCTTCTCTTCTAACGGGACATACTGCCTATAAAATCTTCACATATTTAAATCATATCTTATACCTTTTGGAGGCGAAACAAATGACTTCCAAACAATTCATAGAACTCCCAAAATTTTTTAAGTACAAGAAACTTACCCCAAGCGTGAGACAGTTACAAGCTAATAATATATTAGATATGCCCCTTTCGTCCCTGCCGCAGAAAAAGCGCCAGGCTACGACGCGCTCAATGATCTCCAGCACCGTGAGCCGAAGCCGATAGGCTTGGGTAGTTTGTTGCCCGACCAGCGACAAGCTCTAGACGGCAGCTTTCGGCGGGCGCGCCTCGCTCTAGTGTTTTGTGCTGAACTGTAGCTGGCGCAAAATGAATGAAGTGACGGGGACGACTACACCTTCGACGGACATGCCTACCTGGAATTCCAGAACCCCCAGTACAAGAATATTCCAGTCTAAACAATAAAGGACTGACAATGTGATGAATCGATCACTTACCGACTAAAAACACATAGTCCGAAATAATATCCATAAGGGAATCCCACATTCCAAAAAACAAACTGTTAACTGTAAACATATAGTAAGAGTACATACACACATAAACTCACGCCTTTAAGTAGGTTCAGGCGTTTCATTGAGTCCATTATAATGGATTTTAATAGGTACTTCCATAATACTGAGGGTAAATTACATATGGAGCTGTATGCAGTGTCCACCACCGAGTATTTACCGTAGTATTTATTTGTATCCATAACCATGACTTTTTCCATGGGGCTAGACAGAAACTACAGAACGCCACCTGCTACGGTCCTTAGATAGTCCACGTACATACATCTGGACATAAATACACATTTGCATTTCAAATCGCTACAAAATGACTATGATAACTACAAAATTCACTTACAGGTGAAGAATTTGTTGAGTGTGTAAGTATTTGTCAAACATTCAGTCTCCCATGCCCCCGGGTCTCATAATGCAATTTGAAATGCTCCCCGTGACGTCATCGTGTAGTTTTGCTAACTCTATTACAAACTTGTGCTGCTTCACCCAAGTTTTAATTCCCGACAGTGGCTGCCAGATTGTTTTTTTAATCGATGCGACTAACTTGAAACTGGATTATGTTTTTCAATAATAGTTTCAGAGTTTTAAAGTGATAGTTTAGTAACAGTATTTTTATATGGGCCTTCAGTTATAAAGTTCAGTATCAACGTTTTCTAGGAAAATAAGAAAAGAATTCGTATTATTATATTCTTATTATTATAGACAGATATTATGAACTGCGAGTCTGCTGAGCACGAGATCATAAGTCGGAAATTTAGATGGTATTTTTGTATAAATTGCACGTGCTGGAAACCGCGGCAGAACGTTAGTCAGAAATAATAAGTACATTATCATACATACTGCCTCGTTGGCCAGTGGTTCCAAGCGCGACTGCTGAGCATGAGGTCTTGGGTTCGATTCCCAGGTCGGGCAAAGTGTTATTAGGTTTTTCCGTTAGGAAATTCTCAGTAGCAGCCCGGAGTCTGGAATTGTGCCCGGTAGATGGCAATACGCTCACCACCTATTACATGGGACTTAATAACAGCATTGGTGAAATGTGGGTGTCCAATTGTGTACACCTCTGCCTACCCCTTCGGAGAATACAGGTGTGATGCTATGCTATATTATCATACAAAAGCGTTTAGTTGGTTATTATAGTCGAGGTTGAACTGCTAGGCCAGCCAACAGGCGAAGGTAGCAATAACCGAGAGGTGTACTGATCATAGCGCACGCGTCTCATACGAACCTTTTCGACACACTTACGAGAAAAAAAGAATAAACGCCTTTGGAAACGTGGAAGAAGAGAGACTGACGAAGTTGCCAAACAAACTAATATTAAAAACCATTTTTTTTTTCAGTTTATAACACAGATTAATGTTATCATAGCGACACAATCAAAACTGTTATTAATTGAAACGTTATACATATAACATACTTTAACGGACACATAGTAAATCTCAGCATAGACTACATAGACACCAAAGTTCATTGCTTTCATTTTTTTGTAACTAGCTGTCACAAAAATGTGAAACCTCATCAAGGAGTTTTAACAAATAAAAACTCTTTGCTGAGATTTAAAACTTAATATAACGTATCACACTGTTTTTTTATAGATTAGTTCACACAAAAGCAAGCGTACTTAATAATGAACCAGAAAGCGGTGCACTGCAGTAATAGCGCCTTTACGAGCCATGTTGAAGTAGCAATAGACCAAAAATAAAATGACATAATATTTATTATATGTATATGAACATTCACCCCAAACGTATGGGAGTAAGCAGGTGACACGTCTTCCAATTATGAGCTCTGACGTGTGAGGTGAACAGGAAATCGGCGCTTAATGTTCGGCTGAATTTTCTATTAGCCATGTTTTAAGATAAGCATTTCATAAAGGTATACATTTTTGTGGAAAGAAAATACGGTCGTAAGGGCAATTTGAACCCGCGCCTCCCGGATAAATATTTCAGGAGCTACGACTGCCATACTTCCACAAAAAAAAGAAACAACGTTACAGTTCGCTACGCATGTTAATGCATTTGAAAAATTTGTCTGTAATCATTTTACAGTTTCATCTATTAAGCATCATAGCATCACGCTTGTATACCCCGAAGGGATAGACAGAGGTACAGAGTGGTACACCCACATTTCACTAATACTGTTATTAATTCCCGTGTAACAGGCTCCGAGCTACTATTGAGAATTTTCTAGAACAAAAACAATAATGTATTGCCCGGAAATTGAACCCACGATTTTATGCTCGGCAGGCGCTCTTGTGACCACTAAACCAATGAGGTAGTCAGTTTGAATAATTCCAATACACCAAAAAAAACCTACATATCAAATCCTTTGTTGTCACATTTATCGTTTTTCAACGTCAAATTTGACATTAGAATGGAAGAAAATGTTAATTTGAGTAGTTTATAAATCGATAGAATTCGGTACATTTAAACTTTTATTGACCCGGCAAGATTGTCGATAAAGATCCGTGCTCGGACAGAATTAGTTCAAAAATAACTTGTAATCCGATATTGACGGGAAGCCCACGTGATTCCGTTCCCAAGGAAGCTCTCTTGATAATATCTATTAAATATAATTTTCATTTTAACAAATTAATACCTTCATTATGCGACTGCCTCGTTGGTCTAGTGGTCGCAAGCGTGGCTGCTGAGCGTGAGGTCCTGGGTTCGATTGCCAAGTCGGGCAAATTTTTATTGAATTTTTCTGTTAGGAAATTCTCAGTAGCAGCCCGGAGTCAGGAAGTTGGTGGAATGACACCCCCGTGCCTTGGAGAGCACGTAAAGCCGTCGGTACTGTGCCTGATCTCTCTATGGTCGTGTCGAATTTCCGTCCCATCGGAATATGAGTGTGAAGGAAGAGGGAGTGCACCTGTGTTTGCGCATACACTTGTGCACTATAATATCACCTGCGTACTTGGCTAATCTCCATGGAGATAGGCCGCCGTGACCGAAATACGGTCGGGAGGAGTATATTACCTTCATTAAATAAATAATCTTTTCTACTATCACTCAGACTTATTTCCTAGTACATTGTTGGTCAAAGTTTGAGTCGAATATTTCTTGCACGTGCCCCGTCTTAAAAACATAGCATCACGCCTGTATTCCCCGACGGGGTAGACAGAGGGATACAAAGTTGTATACGCACATTATATCAATGCTGTTTTTGAGTCCCGTGTGACAAGTGATGAGTCTATTTTCATCAACCTGATACAATCCCAAACTGTTACAGTTACTACTGAGAATTTAATAACAGTAAAATCCATTAACACTGCCCCACTTGGTAATCGAACCCAGAACCTCAGGTTCAGCAGTTGCGCTTGGGACCACTAGACTAATGAGGCAGTTCCGTTCGATTTCCGGGTCATGCAATGTGTCAAACACACACACATGTTGCGTTCTTATTTTCTTTAAACACAGAAGTACCTGTATCGCAGGTATTGCTATACCTATCTCAGGTACCAGTCTCTCACAAATTTTGTGATATGCATGTTTAAATACATCGTTTTCAACAAAACAACAGCATTTTCAAAACGACATTTCCTTATAATTTTTTTTTATAGAACTTCGGAATTACTCCACAGTTCACTCGACGCCGACGTCGGTTATCAAGGTTCTAAATCCGGGTGAAATAAAAAACATAGAAGCCGGCTAAACGCTTAGCAAGTCTACCGAGCGGGTGTGAATCCGGCTACCGTCAGGTTATCGTATGTCCGGCCGTCCGGGTGTCGGCGTGTTCGGACGGTGTCGGGGCACTCGCGACCCGCGAAATTTCTGCTGTATTAAGGATGAGGTGAGAACACCTATTTTGTTCTGTAAATGGTTAATTTTATATGTGATAACTTTTACACGACTGCCCAAAAAAGGTGTGTTATGTTTTTAGCGTTTATGTACGTATGTATGTTTGCGAGTTTCTTTATTCCACCTTGTTATAATCCTTATACTATACTACCCGGGTAAGATATGTGTTATACATAATAAAAAAAAAACTCGACTGATTTAAGAACTGACTTTCGTCGAAGTCAGGTGACCACAGGAGGTGTGTTTTTTTTTTTCAAATTTATTTCATTTTGTTGTTGACAGTACTTGAATTGTATTTCGTGATTATCAATAATTTAAGGTTTGTATAATTTGAAAGCAAATAAAATAATGTTTAGTAAAAGCAGTGATAGCCTAGTGATAAGACCGTTAGACTGACAAGTCAAAGGTCGGAAGTTCGTTCCAAGGCTTTACGAAGTCATGTGTGAATTAATTTGCACTTGCTTAAAACGGTGAAGGAAAACATCATGAGGGAACTAGCACAGCTGAGAGACGTTCATGATGGTGTGTAAAACCATGTCCAGGATAAGAAGAAGAAGAACAAGAAGAAATTAAATTAAAAATTTAAAAACCCCCTGCCGATGCCGTTTATGTTATGTTTTTTCATTTCATACCTTTTGTGTGCCATAGCCACTATAATTTTTTTTTTTTCTTATAGCTCTGTTACCCGAGATACTGTGTGGATCCTAATGATACCCCAAACATTTAAATCGGTTTAGGCGTTTAGGAGTTATGATGGAATAAAGAAACTCACAAACACACATTCATGCATAGATACATACATACATGAACCCTACAGGACAGTACAGGTTATTAAAAAGATAGTAATCTTCCTCGTAGCATAAAAATCCTACTTTAATAATTAAGTTACGTTTAGTATTTTACATTTAAAATAAAAAGGATAATTTTTATAAAATATCTGACCATTATATCCTTCTCTCTGCAACACATTTAGGAAGTACCGGGCGAAAACTTCTTAGTTTAGGGGCTGTGTGTCCGCAAATCTTCTAAATCGTCGGGTTAAGTAACCCACATTGAAATAAAACAAGTAACTTTCTAAACAAACCTATTGAAAGTTCTAAGTCCCACGTGGCCAGGAAAAACTTAATGTTTATCGGGCATTCAGAAACTTAGAAGAACTCGGGCAGTCTGCCTTGGCATGGCATTTTTACACGACTGCCCAAAAAAGGACTGTTAAGATTTGAAGGTTCATGTTTGTGACTTTCTTCATTCCAACATAACTTTTAAACGCCAGAACCGATTTAGGTGTCGTTAGAATCTTTTCCCAGGTAACATACGCTGGTATGATTTAAAATTGCAATCAATACACTTATAAAAAATTTTAGTGTCTGTTTGTAATGTCAATATAATAGTTTCTTTATAAGCTCATATAAGTTATTTGCCCGATACCAACGCCTAAAAATCAGTTTTTAAAATTTTTGTCTGTCTGTCTGTCTATTCCAGCTAATCCTGACGGACTTTAAAAAGGGCTAGACCGATTTTGATAACATTTTACTGGCAGGTAGCTGACGATATAAGGAGTAACTTAGGCTAATTATAATACGTAGACGCGGGTGAAACCGCGGGGCACAGCTAGTATGTTATATGCCTATGGGACAAAAAAAAATGTGAAATAAAAAAATATGAATCACTTTGTGCTGTGTGTTTTATTTTTATTTTATCTTTTATATTTTGTCGTACCAGTACTTAGCCATTCAAATGATATTGTCTGTGTCTTTGTATAGATATTCGCAGGAACGGGTGGTAGAATATGCTGGCCAAGTAAACCCAGAGGTTGTAAGGGATTCCTTGCCCAGGCTTGGAAAACTTTTAATGGATTTTCTGTAAGGAAATTCTCAGAGCCGACCCGAGTTTGAAATATGCCCGGTTAACTGCCCGCCTATTACATGGAACTTAATTACGGCTTCGGCTAAATCTGGGTATAGTACAGCACACTTCTGCCTATCCCTTCGTGTAATTCAGGCGTGATGCTATATTGCGTCATGAAGTCAAAAGTAATTAGTTGGTTAAGTGATAGACAATCAAGTTGATAGTTTTTTTTTTAAGGAAACATTGAAAATTGACACAAACGGGATTCGAACTCGTGACCTTTGTCAGTCCGTAATAACGCTCTACGAAGTGAGCTATTGTGTCAGTTGTTCGCGTCTATTAAATTTATTTATCTTTTTTCGTTAATATAAGCATTACATGGCCATAATAACATGTTTATAAAATGTATTATAATGAATATGTATATTTCATAAAAGGATTTATGTATAATACAAGATAAATCTTTGAAAAGCATTAACGCATGCTTAGCGAACTCTTAAAGTTACAATATTAAATGGAAAAAGTCGAGATGGCTTAGTGGTCAGAGCGCCTGGAGTATTTATCCGGGAGGCGCAGGTTCGAATCCTGTTCGCGACCGTATTCTTTTTCCATTTAATATTTTAACTTTATGTATAATATTTAGGAGCAGCCACTGCGGAGATATCTAGTGGTATCACTGGATGTGAGACTTTCAGGGCTCTGACTACCCGTAACGGCTGTCATAGATTAATTTGATAACTAGGCCCGTCGACTTAACGTGCTCTCCGAGGCACGGAGGGGTCTCGGTATGAAATGATGGTCACCCCTCCACAGCCCGACTGCGGCAAGCGCAGCTTAACCTCAATCGATCGATCTGTACGGCTGTTACTTAGCCACGGCGATATGATAACTACCAAAAAGTCCAAGATATGTCTGTGAAAAAGCATTAACGCATGCTTAGCGAACTCTAAAGTTACAATATTAAATGGAAAAAGAAGAATACGGTCGCGAACAGGATTCGAACCTGCGCCTCCCGGATAGATACTCCAGGCGCTCTGACCACTAAGCCATCTCGACCTCTGCTCACCACCGCGAATTCTTCTTCCATATTTTAACAGGTCTTATGGCGACGTCATTGCAATCAATTCAGTACCTATACAAGTGACCGAACCGACACGACTAACTTTGCAGTTAATACAATGTCGTAAAGAATGCAATTACCTTAATAATTCAAGATATGTCTTTGAAAAAGCATTAACGCATGCTTAGCGAACTCTAATACCGTACCGTATTCTTCTTTTTCCATTTGTATAATAATAAATAAATAATAAATAATATTGTAACTTTAGAGTTCGCTAAGCAACTCCAGGCGTATAAGGCTCCATAAGACGTGTTAAAATATGGAAGAAGAATTCGCGGTGGTGAGCAGAGGTCGAGATGGCTTAGTGGTCAGAGCGCCTGGAGTATCTATCCGGGAGGCGCAGGTTCGAATCCTGTTCGCGACCGTATTCTTCTTTTTCCATTTAATATTGTAACTTTACCAAAAAGTCCATATTTTATAAAAACGCTTTTAATATGAATTAAGGAATTCCTAACTGCCTACGTTTCCCCAAACTAGGCCCGTAAGTCAGCGCAATTGTACATCGCGGAGACAGCGCCATCTGTCTCAGATAGGAAGTTGCCAAGTTTTGATTTATTACACCCGATCCAGGCCAGATGGGCGACTATTGATTAGAATAAACTAGTTTTTAGAAGGTTTGTATAGATAATATTGTAAGTTTGTACTGTTAAAGCAAACTTTTTGATCCAGAAATAAATCTTAGGCCAAGATAATTAGATATTTAGATTTAGTTTTTTTTTCGGGTCTGCCCGACTAGTTTCGAGCTCGAACGGAGCCCTTACTCATGAGCTGAGTCCATGGCAATGTCACGAGTAGTAGGGTGAACAATTATTTTTTTAAGTGATTACTTTTGTCTCTAGTCTAGTTCAGAGGTGACAGAGACAACGTCGACGATGGAGTCGATTTTATTATGATATTGACTTTATGATGTTGAATTTGTTCTATTTAAAAATTATAATAATAACTCAGCAATCATTGTGCCTATAGTCGTCTCAGCTAATGGGTTAATACCCAAGATCCTCGACAAACATCTTAGGAGGCTCTCGTTAGACACCTGGGTCAAGGGCTTGATGAAGAAAGCAGTACTCCTTGACAAGGTACGAATTGTCAGGAGATTTCTCTCTCTGGAGCCCTAACCACCGGTGGCTTGGACCCTGTTCCCGACACTGGTGGCCTACTGTATTTTATATTTTTAAATGTATATTGCATTTTTTATTTAATAATATGTATTTAAAATTATAAACATAATATAACATAACATAGCATCACGCCTGTATTCCCCGAAGGGGTAGGCAGAGGTGTACACACTTGTACACCCACATTTCACCAATGCTGTTATTAAGTCCCATGTAATAGGTGGTGAGCCTATTGCCATCTACCGGGCACAATTCCAAACTCCGGGCTGCTACTGAGAATTTCCTAACAGAAAAACCCAATAACACTTTGCCCGACCTGGGAATAGAACCCAAGACCTCATGCTCAGCAGTCGCGCTTGTGACCACTAGACTAACGAGGCAGTTAAAATTATAATTAATATGTATTTTAAGACCAATAAAGAGAAATAATAATAATAATTGAGAGGCTCGTGGCTGAGTAACAGCTGCACAGATCAATCGATCGAGGTTAAGCTGCGCTTGCCCCGGTCGGTCTGTGGATGGGTGACCATCATTTCATACCGAAAACCCTCCGTGTCTCGGACAGCACGTTAAGCCGTCGGTCCCGGTTGTATAATTAAGATCTATGATAGACGTTACTGGTAGTCAGAGGCTTCAATGTCTGACCACCAGTCATAGCACGAGATATCGTGTTACCCAGTAACTGGGTTGTGGAGTTCAGATAAAATCGCGTCAGGTAAAGTACTGTTACTAAGCTGCATTCGGTTAGACCGATGTAATTGGGAAAGGGCTTAGGATTGATATTACGATTGAATTACGGAATTACCTCGTTGGTCTAGTTCTCACAAGCGCGGTTGCCTAGCGTGAGTTGGGGGTTTGATTCCCGGTTCAAGTAAAGTGTTATTGATTTTTCGAGCTAGGAAATTCTCAGTAGTGGCCGCTTGATGACAATAGAGTCACCGCATATTACATGGGATTTAATTAACTACATCGGTGAAATTTTGGTGTAAAAGAAAGAAATACATTCATTAGACACATACATACCTTACAATATACTTAACCTATACACACACAACAAGATTCCTAGCAATAACAAACAACAGAATGCCGGTCCGGCACCGCACGTCTCCTCCCCACCGTTCGGCGCTCGCGGCGGTCGCACATTCTAATGCAGGCCGCGCTCCGCTATGCACGTGTTTAATTATACTCGCCTGCCTAAATATTCGCAGAAACCGTTCTTTCCTTTTTAAATATGATATCGTAAAACTAAATTACCTTTGAGAAAAGACTTACTCTCAACAACAGACTTATGATTGCTTTCAGGGCCTGAGATAAAGACCAAAAAACCTCTGAAACAATTATTTTCCACATCGAAAACGTTAAATACAAAATAAACTGAACCGCTGAAAGTTTCTGACACTTTCTTTCTTTTCACAAGGGAAATAAATAACAGAAGAAAATCGCGTTTTTATGTTTTTTATTTATTGAATAAAGTTTTCAAAGAGCAAAAACGGTGAGTTAAAAAATTATATTCTTCAATCTTTAATACACAAGTTATCCATTACGTGCGTCTAAGCCTAAGTTCCGAAGTAAGCCAGATATCGGGGATACGATACAATTACTAGATATTTAAAGTTATAAATTTTCGTGGAAAAAGAATACGGTCGCGAGCAGGACACGTACCTACGCCTCCTGGATAAATACTCCAGGCGCTCTGACCACTAAGCCATCTCGACCTCTGCTCACCACCGCGAATTCTTCGTCCACATTTTAATACATCTTTTGGTGACGTCATTGCCGTCTATTCAGTCCCTTTACAGGAAACTGAACTAACACGACTAACTTTGCAGGTAATACAACGACCGTATTCTTTTTCCACAAAAAATATAACTTTAGAGTTCGCTTAGCATGCGGTTAATGCTTTTCAAAGATTTATCTGTAAAGATATATATATTTTACACCTATACAGGTGACCGAACCGACACGACTAACTTTGCAGTTAATACAATATCGTAACGATGCCTTACCAAATACAGATAAATCTTTGAAAAGCATTAACGCATGCTTAGCGAACCTTAAAGTTATAATTTTTTGTGGTAAAAGAGCAGATTCTTTTTTGCTAGCTTATACTCACGCCTCCGCGTAGATGGGGGGGGTATCCGTAAACGCAATAAAACATTAATTAAAAAAAATATTTGGGGGGTTGAGTTGCCCGCGTCCGTAGTAGTGCACTCTTAAAATGAAAACGTGGCCTCTGGGTGGTGCTGCACAGACAACACAACTCTGGTGGGACGCTTCAGCCGCGGCTGGTTACCACCCGCCGGACAAAGCCATGCCGTGAAGCGACCTAGTCGTATTTCGCGATGGAGTCCGGTGCAACCTTTGTGGGAGATAGATCAGAGCAGTTGCATCAACTCCTCAACTATCGTTCTCCCCAAATCTATCCACTCTACTTAGAGTGAATAGTTTTATTCTGGATCTACGTGCTCCATCCTTGGCCACCACGTCGCTTACCATCAGGGGAGTATAAAAAATAACGAAATATCCCAAGGTCAGTGTCAACTCCACAATTCTAATCACTGGTTCACTTCACCCACTGCTTGTTTTCTAGTAACAATAGAATCACCTCATTGGTCTAGTGGTCTTACGTGCGCCTGCTGAGGTCTTGGGTTCGATTCCCGGGTCAAGCAGTGTTGGGATTTACTGTTAGGAAATTCTCAGTAGCAGCTCAGAGTTCCCAACTAATATTACTTACATTGCACTTAATAACAGCATTGGTGAAATGTGGGTCAATAACTGTGTACACTTCTGCCTACCTCTTCGAAAAACACAGTTATTGTAGTAAGAATAACATCCGCCCATTTTGCTGCCGAGTGACTTACACTTCTTCATCCTGTTCTTGGACACTTATCGTAGATTACTCTAAATAAATTATTTCCTTTTCTTTCCCATCAACTGGTAACATATTCATGGTATATTTTCTTTCTTCAATTAAAGTTTTTTTTTTGTGGCAATAGCTTACGGTGGTGAGCAGGATTTGAACCTCGCCTCCAGGATAAATACTACGTTTACCACAAAAAAAAAAAAAAAACAACTTTAGACTTCGCTGTGCATGCGTTAATGCTTATCGAGAATTTATTTGTATCCCTTCAATTACCTTTCGTATTTTTCTTTCACCTTATGCCGAAATACCAGTAAACTAAACAGTCACTATGAGACCACAATGTCTCTGAACCACAATGCCACCACATTTCTTGACAATCCGTTCAGATTGAAACGTGCTCTTTGGATGCAATGTCGGGAACAATTTCAATACAAAATGTAAATACAACCTATTGCAGTACTGTTTATATTTTTAATGGTTGCTGCACACTACAAGCGGTCTCGCTTAATCAAGATTTTTGATGTAGGTATGATAATTTAAGGTACTCATAGCCAGTAAATTTTGAAATTAATTTAAATTCCAATCCAATTCCAATTTCAAATCAATCACTAAATCAATATTAATTTTTATTATTATAAGAAGAATATAAAAATATTAGACACAAACGGGACTCAAACACACTCGAGTCATGTGGTGACTTTACTCTCCCAACTGAACTATCCTGTCACTTGTTCACATCTTATAAATTTCAAGTTCCCTTTCTTGGTTTTGAAAAGGCGTACAAAGTTTTTACTTCACATATTAATTAATTATTATAATACTTTTAAACCAATTTGTATTCAAATTCAAATGCATGGATTGACATATTTAACGTTAAGCAACGTTCGAGGCGTTCAATCGGTATATGGGGACTATTTGCATAATTTTCACCTGAGTGCGTGTGAGTGCTTCGGAGCACACGTTAAACCGTCGGTCCTTACTATTGGTAATCGGGTGGATTGAACAACTCCATCGCTAGGTCGGCTAACCACACAAAAAAAATATCACGAAAACCCACTCTTCGTATTCGCTTTTCGCTTCATGCTCGCCGCGGTGTGAACGCACCTTAAAATATATTTGATGCGTTACAAAGAATAATATTGACTGTTAGATGCAGAATCCATGCTGTATTTTCATGTAAAGATAGTAAATGTTATGTGCGTAGTTTGCGCAACGGGCGTGTGTTGTGAAAAGATGCATGGGTGTGGAAAATAGTGGCACAAACTTTTGTTTACCATAGTGGGAGGATGTTGATACAGCAACGATGTACCAGTTTTATAGAAACTAAGTACTTGATGAATACAGATCAACCTTCGAATACCACTAACGCATGCATAGCATTTCGAAGATTTATCTGTATTTGTTAAGGTTAATTACATCTGTACGATATTGTCTGGACGGCGTGGTTGGTGAAGTGGTCGAGAGACCGGCTGCTGCGTCGCAGGTTCGATTCCTGCACGGAGCAAATATCTGTATGATCTACAGATAATTGTTCCGGGTCTGGGTGTGAGTGCATGTGAGATTATATGTCTGTAAACGCACCCACGCTACAGGAAGAAATTCCTAGTGCGCGGAACTGTTTAAAAAAAAACTTATTAGGTATTGTAATAACTGCAAAGTTAGTCGTGTCGGTTCAGTCACCTTTATAGGGACTGAATAGATGGCAATGACGTGACCAAAAGAGGTATTAAAATGTGGAAGGAAAATTCGGGGTAGTCAGCCGAAGTCAAGGTCAAGATGCCTTAGTGATCAGATCGCCTGGAATATTTATACGGGAGGCGCAGGTTCGAATCCTGCTGACGAGCGTATTTTTCTTTACACAACAATTTATAACTTCAAGTACTTGATGGTTTTATTTGTAATAAAATAAATAGTACGCTGTGCGAGTAGTAGTATGCGATTTTATAACGTTGTGTTAAGTATGTATTGGATATCAGTGAAGATTAATTTTAAATATAAAAATAATCATGAAAATCCATTTAGAAATGTTATTATACCCGCAAAAAGATTTTAGAATAAAAAAGTCTTCATTATATGCTTTTATTATTTGTGTGATTTATGTTTGACAAATCTTGCAACTGTACCGCAACCGATTGACCTAAAATTTTGCACACGCCTTAATGAAAGCTTGTAGGTAGGTTAATAATATTAGGTATCTTGAAATAATAGATTCCCTATTTTTACAAGCAACCTCCTACAAACATCTTCATCCATCCGTACTAATAGCGTCCTTTATCAGAACATAACTAATCCGGAGTTAGCGAAAACTCTCAAAGAGTCTCCGGTACTAATTAATTGGAACTATTTTGGGTACATCCGACGCCTTCGAGAGTTCGTACGAACTTCCTCTCGCATCGGAAGTCGGTGTCTGGGACGAGTCTTGAGATTTTGATTACTCATTTATTATTTGACGGTTTTAGAAGTAAATTCTTGTACGTATGTATGTAATTAAGTAATTGTGTTTTAAAATCGGTATGTAATATGCCTCGCTGGTTTAGCAGATTCGGTACTAGTACTACTAGTGGATTCTTGGTTCGATTACCAGGTCAGGCAAAGTTTTAACCTTTCGGGTCAGTAACGTACACATCTTTTTTTTTTGCACCCGGGGGCACACAACTCAACGAATCACAAAAAACACAATTTTTTTTTTAACATAAAGTTTGAATATTGTAAGTTTGTTTAGATATTTCATAATTTAGTGCAGTGCAGTTGTTACACAATATCAGTCAGTACTCATAATATTTGTTTGTTGTTACCTCAGGTTGTTACGTAATACCTACATTGATCATAGGTTAGGTTGTTAATGTCATGTTGGCTGCACTGTACTTCGAGGCAAGTCAATGCCAGCTGTTGCCAAAAGTAAAAATGTACTATTTTGTCAGAATTTTTAATTTAGTTTTATATTATTATTATTATTATTTTTTGTGTACCTGTGCAAGAAAAAAAAAATTTTTCTTTCTTTCTTTTTTCTTTCTTCTATCTGTACGTTGTAACAATAAAAATCTATTGTGTCTGCTAATGACTGAGGCAACAGCTTAAATAGAAAAAGAATAAGGTCGTGAACAGGATTCGAACCAGCGCCTCCCGGATAAATACTCCAGGCGCTCTGACCACTAAGACATCTCGACCGTATTCTTTTTCCATTTAATATAATAATTGTAGAGTTCGCTAAGCATGCGTTAATGCTTTCCAAAGATTTATCTTGAATTGCTATGCATGCGTTAATGTTTCCGAAGATTGATATGTATTCATCCAATACAGTGCGGTTGGCGCAGTGGTCGAAAGACCGACTGCTGCGCTGCGTGTCGCAGGTTCGATTCCTGCACGGAGCAAATATTTGTACGATCTATAGATAATTGCTCCGGGTCTGGGTGTGTGTGTGCTTGTGAGATTATATGTCTGTAAACGCACCCACGATACAGGAAGACATTCATAGTGTGGGGCAATGTTTAAAAAATAAATAAAAAATACTTAGTTTCTATAAAACTGGTAAATCGTTGCAGTATCAAATCGTAACACCTAATGTACCTACTCTATATAAATGAAATAAAGATTCATTCACTTATTCACTCATTCATTCATCAAATACTTACTAATAATGTTTACAGAAGGAATCTACTAGAATGTTCCATTTTACCACGGTAACAGAAGTCTTAAAATACTTATACACGTAACTATGAGACAACTGCTACAAAATGGATTTGAGCAGTAACCAATTCAATGTTGAGATTACCTTAATTAATTGTTCCTCATTCAAGTGTTTTTCTTAGGTACTTGTTACCAAATACTTACTTGAGCCGATCAAGTCTTTCGTAAGATTAGTACATATATACACGCCTGTATTCCTCAAGAAGGTAGGCAGAGGTATTCACAGTTCTACACCGAAATCTCTCCAGTACTTTTATTAAGTCCTATGTAAAAGGTGTGAGCCTATTGTCATCTACTGGACTCAATTCCAAACTCCGGACTGCTACTGAGTTTTCTAACAGAAAACCTTAATAACACTGCTCGACCCGGGAATGGAACCCGAGACCTCATGCTTAGCTATCATTTTGTGTGAACATGATCAGTCTTACTTATAAAAATCAACTAATGAATTTCTTAACAACTAATTACTACTTAACTCCTTAATTAATGGTTAAATATTTTCTACTCATAAACGTTGTTCAAGCGTGACTTAACTTATCAGCGGATAATGACACAAAAAATATTTTAGTCTGTTAATACCACCATATGTTGACAGCTTTAAATATTTTTTACCGCGAATATCAGACGTAAAACGTAATTTAATGGCAACATTCCGTCACTTAGTTCGAAAAGTAGTTAAAGTTAGTGATATTCTTAATCAAACTTTGTTTTTTGTAATATTTTGAGATTGTCTGACTTCCTTCGGTGCGTACTTAAAGAAAATGGTACCACCTCGGTTGTCCACATGCAAGTCATTCTTTAAAATATCGTTTTTTTCACCATGTTTTCCTTGCTAAATCTATACCTTTGTTTAAATTTTTTATCGGTCAAATCTTCCATGGGATTTCTCTTGTATTATAAAATTTTGCTCTCCTCAACATCCGCGTGCTTACTCTTCTAATGCTCCTTAATTCTTCTATTTCATTACGAAACGTGTTTAATACATTATAGTTTTCAAAAATATCCATTTTAGTCAAAAGTATCAGTACCTACTCAAAACAGACCTAAACCATAATTGTGAAAGACGTGGGAATCTGCCCGCTGGCAGCTGTTAGTTGACCGCCATATTGTTACTTAACATGCTAAACAACGGTCCACCGCTATTTAATTTGACAGCTACTTAGAACCGTTACTAAGCAACTGATTAACGTTAACCAACGTTTATGATTAAGAAATATTCCTAAGTAACCGTTAAGTATAACTTAAAATTTAAGCAACGTTTATAAGTAACGCTGTAAGTCTTTAAAGATATCAGATCTTTATAGAAATTACGTCACTTTCATATAAATATAGAAAAGTTAAAAAAAATAACAGATTGTTAGAAAAGCGACGTCGCGACGCGTTCTTGTAATACCCACGTAGAAATTCTATAGAATTTTTTCTTTAACTAATAAACGCTCAATATCTCGCCAAATGCAGCATATCACTAATCTGACATATTTAAATATATTTTTTTTTTCACTGTGAAATAATAATAGAAACGTAAGTAGGTGTTAGGTATTCATATCTAAGTTGTGTGATACGCCTACACGCTATTACTGTGTCGCCGATGGATTACAGAATCCGCTGTATAGCCATTGCGATACGTTTAACAAAACTGCTACGACGTAATGCAGAATGACATATCTACAGTCAGACAGATCTATTTATTGTGTAGGTATATTAAATGGACAGTCACCACTCAAGAAAAGATACTGTATTCTGAATTGTCTCTCCGTGGCTCGATTGACGGATCCCCGATTAGCAGGGCTCCTGTATAGGCTAGTTCGCTCGCTACGTTCGCTCGCTGGCCCCGTCATCCTTCTCGTACCTAACCTGTCCGTGTCGGGGTACACGGTACTCCCGAGCTCGCTTCGCTCATGCGAGCATCAATTTTTTTTTTTTTTCATAATCCCGTTTTAGTATCGATTAGTATAGTAGTAGTATTTATGTCATTCTACAGTTTCATTATTTTATTTTTGCTGCTGACTTACAACATATAATAAAGTTAAATAAGATATACAAAGCCCTGAGTGACAAAATTTAGAACTAAAATCTAAAATCTGACGTTTCATTTCACGTTGTTTTACAAAATCTCTGATCGTTGACCGGCTGCATTGATAAACGCAAAACTTTTATACAATTCTGCGTGTCATAGTTCAGCAATTACCAAGAACCGCTAAACGTCGTTCAGCTATTTTACATAAGAGCACTATTTTGTAAATCAGCTAGCAGGTTTGTACAACAGCTGATTCTACAATACATCTGCAATAACTATACAAGGTGCTATTAGTGAAAAGGGTTCACAATAATTTTAAATTATTTGTTGTAGTTTAAGCATGTTGTAGAAGTATGTTTCCTATTTATTATATTAGTACCGTATAGTTTTCGTCTTGCTGGTACTATGGTAATTTGAATTATTTTGTTATTGCCATTTAATTATTAGCTTAAATGACTACCAATTTTTTTTTTAAAGCGTTGGTAGCAAATGAGCAGACGGATCGCCTGATGGTAAGCGATTACCACCGCCCATGAACACTCGCAACCCCAGAGGAGTCGCAAGTGCGTTGCCGGTCTTTTAAAGGGCAAGGGCCTCCGGTACCCTCACTAACTCGGCGAAACACAACGCAAGCGTTGTTTCACGCTGATTCATTTATACAAGGTGTACCTAATAGAAGTCTGGAGTAATACTTTGGAGAGTGTCAATGTACCCTATATGGCCACTTTTACTATGAAAGAAGTTTCCGAAAAAGCGCGAAAAATAATCTGCTGCTCCACAGAAATGTTCATACCTACTCGACCAAAATTTATGGAGCAGCTGAATTATTTTTCGTACTTTTGAAGATTGATCTATAGTAAAAGTTGTTCGTTTGCATTTGTAGATTAACCTCCTAAATTATGACAACGAACTTCTGTTACACCCTTCATAAAAGGTGTTGATTTGTATCTGTGCGATATTTGAGGAGGTGTCTGCCTACCCAGCTCATACTGAACACGACATACATACATAACATAACTAGTCCATAACTATCAATTAATGTTCACCGGTTACTACTCACGTGCATTTTTCGGGTTCAGCTCATGACTAAGGGCTCCGTTCGAGTTCGAAACTAGTCGGGCAATCCCGAAAAATGCACGTGAGTAGTAACCGGTGAACATTAATTGATATGAATATGTCTCACGAAAGTTTTTATACAAAAATAGTCCTTAACTGTCCCAGAGCACGGCATGGACCATTTCTCATACAGAGAAGGCGCTAGCATTGATCGCCACGCTAGCTCACTACTGATTGGCGATTTGAGACCATTAAGTCCAGGTGAGGGAAAGCATCTCTTACCCATGACGGAGTAAACTCGCTGCATCAGTCTGCTTGTGACCACGATCAGAGCAACCTGGTCGAAACGTCAAGCAATTCAAAAGGTATTTATTGCGCGTTAATTCCTGTTAGTTATACATACAATAATATCATGCAACGCGATAGTTTAAAAGTAAGTAAGTATTGGACATATTGTAGAAGCTTGTTTACAAAAAGAAAACGTATTTCAATTGAATTGGCTTGCCAACGCCGATGACAAACAAAAAACAAAAACTAGTAATGAAATCTGGCTTCATTCCGGATTCTTGATTACCTCCCCGCTCCTCCTTCCTCCCATACAGACATGCACATAATAAGTTTACCAACTTCACAGAGAAGCATTGCGACACAGCAGTCTAATAAAGGGATCAAGTTAAATAAGTTTAACCGTACAGTCAAATGAGAAAGCCTTTTAAACTGGACTATTAAATTTAACTGACTACCCGGATGGCGTTAAGCCTTTGTTTTTTCACTGAAAAAGGTCGCGATTACATTACAGCAGGCTGAAAGCTTATTGGTGAACATAAGCTTCCTGGAGACCTACGACGAACTGTCAGATAGGATTTTTATAAATCCTTTTGAAAAGGAAACAAATTTTTATACTGGAACTTTTGTATTTCCAGTGTTAGAATATGTTGGTTTGTTCAGGCACCTGTACTGACTGAATAGATAGCTATGACGTCACGTTTTAAAATATGGATGGTGGATTGAATGCCTCGTTGGTCTAGCGGTCGCATGCGTGGTTGTTGAGCGTGAGGTCCTGGGTTCGATTCCCAGGTCGTGCAAAGTGTTATTGGATTTTTCTGTTAGGATATTCTCAGTAGCAGTCAGGAAGTTGGTGGTATGATACCCCCGTGCTTCGGAGAGTACGTAAAGCCGTCGATCCTGCGCCTGATCTCTCAACAGTCGTGTCGGATTGCCGTCCTATTGGAGTATGAGAATAAAGGACGAGGGAGTGCACCTGTGTTTGCGCATACACTTGTGCACTATAATATCTCCTGCGTACTTGGCAAATCTCTGTGAAGATAAGCAGCCGTGACCAAAATACGGTCGGGAAGAGTATAACTATTAAAATGTGTATGAAGAATTTGGAGTAGTGTGCAGAGGTCGGAATCGCTTAGTTTGCAAAGCACCTGGAGTATTTATCCTGGAGTCACAGGTTCAAAACCTGCTTACGGCTGTATTTTTGGATACAAAGAAAAAATCATACCTTTTTATTTGTGTACGATATCTCTCAGGTCAACTTAAACGGTTGTCGCCTGCTTCAATAGACGTTCCTGTGATGGGTTAATAAATGTGAGATATTTTGTACTCGTGCGTCTAAACAATGTCGATTTATTTGCTGGAAGGTAAAAATGTAAAATAAAAATAGATTATTACTAATAAAACTATGCCTAAGAAATATGGATAATCAGACAAATATATAGAATCTTATTTATCTACTTCTTATCGTATGGTTGATGAACAACCTAGTGTCAGAGTTTAAACGACCCGACTCTCTCTGACATGGCTTTACACACCGTCGAGAACGTCTCTCAGGTGTAATAGTTTCTTCACGATGTTTTCATTCACCGTTTTAAACAATTGATAATTAATTTATAATACGCACATGACTTTGAAAAGACAGTAGTGCGTGCCTTGGACTCGAACTTGCGACCTTTGACTTGTCAGTCCAACGTTCATACCACTAGGCTATAACTGGCTATCTTATTTAATGAAACTATGCCTAAGAAATATGGATCTTCAGACAAAAAGACATAATTATTATATATCTTTTTGTATTATTCATTTTATCATTGTTTTCGAGCTGTATCGGAATAATCTAACTTAATTTAACTACCTTAATTATAATAAAACAGCTCTTAACCGGATTAATCGCGTGTGTTATTAGATTTTTGTTTTTCCTGACGTTTCGAACACTATGCAGCGTACGTGGTCGCAGGACGAATACGGTGTCAGGCGTGTCAACAGTTTATTTAAAATTATTACAGTCTACCGTGCATATAATTGATAAAATTCATAAATACCTTATTATTCTTTTTTGTCACATATATATGTTAGTGTGTTTATTTATTCCACCATAACTTCTAAATGCCTAAACGGATTTAGATGTAAAGGGTATCGTTTAAATCCTTATACCTTCCCGGGTAACATATGCTAATAAGATTTTAAAAGTAGTCAAGAACCTTTATGAACCTTGTTTTTCACTTTTCTGTACACGCGTGGCACGCGTTCTTTTAAATATTTTTTTCTGCACCAATCAAATGAACGCCACATAACATACACTAAAATAAACTTTGATATAATTAAAATTAGTTATAGTTATAGTAGGCGACTAACCTTTCTCACTCCGCTTATGAGTTCGACCACTTTATTCTTATTCCAACTACGAACATGCAGTTACTTGTAAAACCTTGGCATGGTCATCCATTCATGACGCACCTACCTGAAATTAAAGCAAAAATATATTATAATCCTTTATAGCTAATACTGCCTTACTAACTACAACCCGGATATTATATTACCAAAGTAAAAGTTTATATTTTAAACCAAGTTTAATCAAAGTATTGCAGGAGATTCCTATATCTTTTTAAATTGTACAACGTAATAATTCAATATAGTGTCCTTCCTTTCCTTAATGTTTTTTTTTTTACCATTATTCATCTTCATATATAAGGTCCTAATTTATTAGGTAACTTCCTTTGAAAGGGTTAATATATAAGTCAAATACATTCACTTAAGCTAAGAATTAAATTGATATAACAAATTATTTGTAATAATCATAGTACGAGCAAGAAGAATACTGCTCCTTGAACGGCGAACATTAAGAAAAAAAAAAATAGTCGTAAAAATTGTATTATGGCTTAAATGAATCCTTATCACACATTGACCCCTTAAAAGGAAATTACCTAATAAAATAGAACCTTATACAGTTATATTTTTTTATACATGTTGAGGCCATGTTATGCCTATATTAATTACAATTTTTCAAGGAAACATTGAAGAAATAATAGACAAGAACGGGGCTTTAATCCGCGACCCTTGACATTCCGTGTCATCCCTCAACCAACTGAGCTACCTTGCCTTGTTCAAATCTATTGAATTTTCAATCCTCGTTGTATTCGTCTGACGCCTGGCGATATTTATATAGCAATCATTTACAGATTTAGTAGATCTGACCAAGCCATATCTCAGGATTTATAATAGAGATCTGTAACCAACAGCATTGTATGTATATAGATTATGATCTATGTGTATTGATGTGTATTGTGTGTATGTATCTGTAGTGCATTTCAATTAGTCATCTTTGCTAACTGTTGACGCCTTGAATGTATGCGCGCACCATGCTTTAGGCACACATGCGTACAGCATGACGAGACGACGCGAAGCGGTAACAGCGCGTGGGGCGCCCTCTCTAGTGCACTGACGACACCTTACTTTACGGTCGTGCGTGACGCTTATTTTATTTAATATTTTAATTTATAATACATTAGAAAATATAATTATTATTAAGACAAAGGCGTATCAATGTAACTACGGGTCCACCCCTTTGCTGTAGGCAGTAACCCAGTTCTACACTAACTTTAGTACTAGATAGACAGCAGATAGATAGCGGTCTCCCTACATATATAATCTGTGATGATTATTTAATTCGATTTCCGCGCTGAGCAAATATTTTATATCAATAATATTACATAGAATCACGCTTGAACTTCCCTGAGGGGAAGGCAGAGATACAATTGTACACCCCCATTTCTCCAATGCTGTTATTAAGTCCAATGTAATAGTAGTCAGCCTTTAGCCTAGATTGATCTACCAGGCACAGTCCTAAATTTCGAACTACTACTGAGAATTTCCAAACATTAAAACCTAATAGCACTGCCCGACCCAGACATCGAAACCGGGACCTTATTAGTCAGGCTTGGGACCACTAGACCAACGAGACAGCAATAATATTAAATAGTAATTACGTGAAATTTTAATATCTAAGTAAACTTACCTTAAATAGCGATAAAAATGACCGATATTTGTTGACTTAAAGACGATTGAGATACGAACAAATATCGTTGTAATACGATTAACTTGGACTCCATCCAAATACAAGATTGGATTCGTATTACAAGCAATGTTTTAGAAAAACCGTTTAGTTGTCGGATGAACAATCGAGATATTTTTCGAACGTTTCCCCTCACTACTTATCTGTCGTGGGTGCAGACGCATATCTCGGCACAATTGTTTAATGCTACACAAATATTTTTACCTGTGCGGGTATGATCCACGGCCTACGGTGTAAAGATCGATCACTCAGCTACTTTTAGAACCCATCATATCCTTCCCTAAAATATATTTTAGCTAAAATCTATAGATTCCATAAACTATATTAATATAAAGAAATATATTTTAATTTTGTATACCAACCCTATATATTTATTTATATATGGTATTTTAATTATCTTTTTCTTGTAAATAGTTAAGTAGTATTTTGATTGTGTAGGAAAATATGATTTCTAATCGCATTAAAACGCTCTTTAGATCTGAAAAAAACGATATTTGTAAATTTTTTATGCCGTACATTACTATTGCATGCACACAATGACACTTTAAGAACGGTGACAGGCGATTTTTCGCTTACAGCTGTATTCAGATATGGTTGGAAGCGAGATCGCTTGAGGAGCCGTCGCCACCTTTTGCGAGAAGGTGATGCTCGCGAAGAGGTGGTGGAGCGAGAGAGAGATGCGAGATCCCTCGCACTCTCCGACCACCGTGAGCCGTGTTCTACTTGGCTTGCGTAGTTAGGCGCCTGCTGGTCGGCTCCAAGACGAAATCGCGACTTGTTAAGCGCACACCTCTAGTGGGTATTCGTACAGACCAACTGTGGCGAGCCTGTACTGGATAATAGCCTATTGGGTCGCGGTGAATACAGCTACGATCCCAAGACCAAAGGTTAGTGAAGGACCATGTGGTTTTTAGTCAGTAGAAGTCCATCTTATTGTCCATGATAGAGTATCCACACTGAAAAAAAGGTCATAGACGTTCCTAGACTTCCCGTATTCGCATAGTAAGCCTAATTTTATCTTTCATATTTCTAGCTTTTAGTTGTCTATCAAAACGGCGCAGCATGGATTCTTCTTCAGTACGTACTCTCTACTTGCACTGAAATGCTGCTAAAGTTTTGGCTATGTTTTATGACCGGCCGTCTGCCTGACGTCAACCCTCTAAAGGTAATTATTAGAGATAAATATTTAAAAACCGTTAACGCATGCTTAGTGAACTCTAAAGTTATTATATTTATTCCATTTAATATAATAAATTTAGATAATACATTTTCAAATATTTATCTTTAATTGTTAAGGTAATTATTGCATTCTTTACGACATTTTATTAACTGCAAAGTTAGTCGTGTCGGTTCGGTCACCTATATAGGTACTGAATAGATAGCAATGACGTCGCCAAAAGACGTGTTAAAAATATGGATGAAGAATTAGCGGTGGTGAGCGGAGGTCGAGATGGCTTAGTGGTCAGAGCGCCTGGTGTATTTATCCGGGAGGCGAAGGTTCGAATCCTGTTCGCGACCGTATTCTTTTTCCATTTAATATAATAACTCTAAAGGTAATAGTTTTATATCTTAGTCACTATGCTGCGCTAAGCAAAAAGAAAAAAAAACTTAATTTTATCAGCGCAAGCAAACAACAAGGTCGTTCACACCAGCGCGCAGCGCTACTGAAAAGGAAACTATGAATTCCAATTGAACAGTAGAAAAAGAAAGAAAATCTTCGGTTTCAATAGCTCTTATAAAACAAAGTACTATATAGCTGAGAGAAAGGGTGCATTGAATTGTAAATACGTTGAATAATTTATATAGGTAAATGTGTATGCAAGATGAACACTTTACCTTAAGCATTATCATTCCTGTATTTTTGAAGGGTTAGATAGAGATGTTGCTAAAGTTACTATATTAAATGGAAAAAAGAATACGGTCGTGAGCAAGATTCGAACCTGCGCCTCCCTGATAAATACTCCAGGCGCTCTGACCACTAAGCCATCTCGACCTCTGCTCAACACCGCGAAGTCTTCATACATATTTAACAAGTCTTTTGGCGACGTCATTGCTATCTGTTCAGTCCCTATACAGGTGACCGTATTCTTTTTCCATTTAATATAGTAACTTTAGAGTTTGCTCAGCATGCGTTAATGCTTTTCAAAGATTTTTCTTTAAAAGATGTAAAATGCCTTTGCCTGACGTCAACCCTCATTCCCAATAAGGTTTGACGTCAGGCAGGCGGCCGGTCATAACACATTTCCATAACTTGAGCAGCATACAAATTCAAAAACAATTAGAAAGTGGAAGAGGAATACATGCTGCGTCGAGGATCGTCCCAAATAAATTGGGATAAGGGCAGGGGGATGATGATTATGTATGTATGTATATTTTTATTTTTAAACCCCACATTTTATCGCAGCTTTAAGTCTCATGTCCCAAAGGCGGTGTTCATTGTACCATGAACGGGACACAATTTCAAACTCTAGGCTGCGACAGAGAATTGCCTACCAGAATGCTCAATAATACTTTTCCCGACCTGGGAATCGAACCCAAGATCTCACGATCAGCATTCGCGGTACCACCTACTAGACCAACGAGGCGTCAACGTCTTTACCATAAGGTACAGTTCAAAAACGTTAACTGTAGCACCCTTTGCTATCAAAGTCGCTTAAACAGACACTACTTAACACATGCCTACCGCTGCGCTTGAACATTTCATGCAAGCGACTGGTTGTCAGACTTTCAGGCGTCTGACTACCCGTAACGGCTCTCATAGATCATAATTTCACAACCGAGACCGACGGCTTAACATGCTTTCCGAGGCACGGAGGGGTCTCGTTAAGATATGATGGTCACCCATCCACAGACGACTTGAACTGCGGCAAGCGCGACTTAACCTCTATCGATCGATCTGTGCGGCTATTACTTAGCCACAAGCCCCTCCGAGGAGGACTATAGTACTAAAGTAAAATAACAGGCACAAAATAAAAATAAAACAATTGGAACACAATTTTACACATAGAATTAGAATATTTTTGGTACCCCATAGAAGGACATAGAGCTCAAAAAAGTGCAACCGATTTTGAATTGTCAATGTGTGAGTGCAATAGTAATGTACAACGTGGAAATATTGACACGATATCAGTTATCGATAAACAATATTTCAGATGTAAAGAATTGGTATACAAAATTAAAATATTTTCAATCAAATTATGTTAGTAAAACTAAAATCACAAGGGTAGGTATTATTTATTGCAGTAAATTAATTAATTACATTATTATAATAAAAAAATCATGCGCTCACATTATAACTATATTTCATTGGTAATAGGTCCTTGTAAAAAAGCAGCTTTTAAGGACCCTGAGCAGTGTATAGAGTATGACCGATTGAGATGATGATTGACTGAATGATTTTTATCTACCTATCCTAATACCACTGCGGAGTTGGTCTGGACTCAGCGCAGCACACTTTTGAGGTGTGCCCTGCCTAGACCACTGAGCGGCGGGTACTAAGAGCCAGTATCGGGCGAGACCTGTCTCTGCCGGTAGTAGTGAGGGCTGGCAGATTCAGTGAACTGGAGAGAAATGGCTTCCTTTTGTGAGACTGTTGGTGTCCAGAAAGAGGCCGCCGAGCAGGATTGTGAGAGGGCCAATCCCGCTCGGAGAAGAAAGCATCTCGGAGGAAACCGCCTCGGCGCCTAACAGCCGAAACCCCTCCTGTATGATTTAAGGCAGGCGGCCCTTTGGGGTCACAGATGCTTAGAGAGGGGACTTTATTTACCCATCGTGATCCCAGAGAAGACGGTGGCATAGTGGTCACATGCTATCGTGTACAGCAGGGGTTCCCAACCTTTTTTTGTCTACTGCCCACTGTCTTTGAAAAAGCATTAACGCATGCTTAGCGAACTCTAAAGTTACAATATTAAATGGAAAAAGAATACGGTCGCGAACAGGATTCGAACCTGCGCCTCCCGGATAGAAACTCCAGGCGCTCTGACCAACTAAGCCATCTCGACCTCTGCTCACCACCGCGAATTCTTCTTCCATATTTTAACACGTCTTATGGCGACGTCATTGCAATCAATTCAGTACTTACGGTTCGGTCACTTGTAAGTACTGAATTGATTACAATGACGTAGCAACTGATATAATATTTTTCAAAGGAATCTCTTTCTCTTCACAAAACTTTTCCAATGTATTGAATATGGTTTCGCCTTTTGTATCTGTCTCCAAATTTCTGGCAAACAATAGTTCTTCACGTATTTTCTCATCTTTAATAAACCTCACGTAAGATAGCAACAACGCTTCATTAGTTGGTAAAGTGGACTCATCGAGCTGAATTGAGAATTGACTAGTCCTCAGATGATTGCACAATGATTCTTCAATGTTTTCAGCCATTTCATAAATTCGTCTTTGCACAGAATTATTACTCAAAGGAATTGTTCGGATAATATCTGCGGCCGGTTTATGAAGCACAGTAGTTATTACTTCCTTTATTGCTGGCAAAATTAACTCTTCTCCGATGTTGTGTGGTTTACCTCTTTGAGCAATTAACAAAGAGATATTGTACGAAGCTCGAAGTCCGTCGTCATCTTGCTTAGCAGCCGCCGAAAATAGTTTTGATACACTTGGCTGAGTATTATGCTTCTTCTCTAGGTCTTGAAAATATGCTACATTCTTTTCTGTCTAATCTGGATGCATTTTATTCAAATGATCTTGCAGTCTTGAAGCAATGAAGCCTGCTTCGTTCGAAAATGTTTTTAGACATAGAAGACACAAAGGCGACGACGGGTTTGTGGGATTTTCAATAAATCCGAATTTAATATATTCCGCAGAGTATTGCCGTCTCTTCTTTTTTACTTCCGACATTGTTTTGTTTTAAGGAATACGTAAGTGTTGAAATCAGGTACTGCTTATCTATTATGCGCGAAATCGCAAATGAAAATAAAATAAATTTACGTCGTTTATATAGGATTGCATAAGCAGCACGCACCAACAGGAATAAGACAAACGTGCATAAACTCGTTTATCTCATTCGACGCCCAATCGTACTCGACAAGCAAGAACAAGTATTATAGAACCAGCCGATTGGTATAGGAATGTACAATTCGGATTATTTAACAAAAACTTGTTAAAACATGATTGCCCGCGGTTTTATATCGAACCGAGTTTGAGCTATATCTTAATTAATATTAGTTGATGTTCACAAGATGTAGTCAAGAGTCGAGAGCTCAGTCGGTGTCTAAGAGTCTTCCTAGCTAGGTAGATGAAATTATAAATCGACCCCAAAGCCCTACACAATGCCCCCTTTTTTTTCTGGGTCTCTTACCGCCCCCCTTTAGGCCTGCAGCGCCCACAAGGGGGCGTTATCGCCCACGTTGGGAAAGACGTACAGCGAGGCTTAGAGGAGACCCCTTTACAGTCTCTTCAGGGATGCGGTGCATAGCGGGGATGCTGGAGCTGGTCTATTACGTGCCTCCGTCCATATGCTGATGGTGACCACCGAAGTGGTTTTAGTGGGGTAAGAATCCTCTACACCCCGATCTTATCCATAAAGGCCGGGCGCGTTTTTGAACGTTTGCCCCGGAAAAAAATATATTTGTATATCCTATTATCTTTTCTTATTTCTTCTTTTTCTTTATTTTTTTTCTCCTTTATCTTTATTCTTTTCTTAACAACTAGTCTCATCTATTATTCCTTTTCCTTAGCATCGATAGGAAACCTTTCTGTATAAAAAATATATCATAAAATTGTGATATTCTCTTGAATTTGTACTAAAAAATATATAAACAACATACTCATTACGCTATCACATATAGGCTCAGTGCTCACCGCCTAAAGGTGATAGCGCAGGAATCAACCACAAGTTTCATTCGGGGTCTGTTTTTAAAATTAATATTACTAGCGCAGTTCGTTAGATCATTATTAACAACCGAGGTCCGTACAAAGTAGGTTGGCGGTCCGGATTCGAGCCACATTTGGGGACTACTGTAATAGCGTGATTACGTAACCTGGGCCACTAAGCTACGCTTAGCTTCTTATATGTTATAAGCGTTCGGGCAGACACACCGACAAACAGACAGAAACGTTTCCAAATATTTTGGTTTCATCTTCTGTGTCGATAGTATTAGGTAATTAAGCCAATTAAGATTTTGGAAAAATAATCAATGTGCAGAGATACATCAACACTTTAAATAAATTCTGATATCGGAACTTTTTGTTCTAAAATTTCATCGACACTATAGTCGACACTGACAAGTCACTATTTTGTGTACACGAAATGAAAATTTATATTAGAACAACGTACTCAATATTGCTTTTATGACCATTGTTTTTTACTATAGAGAAAATTCACTATTTTCTAGATAGGATTTGGTTTTCCAAATAAATTTTGTAAAGATAGTTTTTTCCAAAATATGGCCATGAAAATATATGCTGTTGTTGACAATTTACCTGTGAAATGAATGTTTTTCTGGATTATTTTTATAAGAAACATTGCAGTCACCAACACAACAACTAGGCATCGCTTATAAATTTTAAAACTTTATAAAATATACAGGATTCACTGACAATACAGCAAATATAGGTTAGCGTGATTTTTGACAGTGTCACTGGAGAAAACAACATCTGCCAATAGTGCTGACCGAACCTAAATATGCTTTCTCTTTCTAACATGTGATATTTCCGTAAGAGATTCCATACCCAAAGTAGGCTTTGTAGGTCTTTATCTATCCTACGTTTATGATTTTACATTGCTTTTATTTTATTTTAACACATACTTAAAAAAATAAGTTATGTTTTTAGGGTTCATGTATGTATGTATGCATGTTTGTGACTTTCTTTATTCCATTATAAGTTCTAAACACCTAAACCGATTTAGATATATGGGCTATCGTTCGAATCCTTACATTATCCCGGGTAACATAAACTAGAAAGTAAAAAAAAAAAATGTATTATAGTGACTATGGTACACAAAAAGGCGGGAAAAAAAATAGACAAACAGCTGGCGTGCTTTTATTTTTTTTATTAATTCTATCTTGTTAATATTGTGGCTACAATTCCAAGCTAACTTATATAATAAGCAAATGTAATTAAGAAATTAAACTTAGATCAACTAACAATATAATTGTTAAACTCCCTAAATATGTCCTGCTGGTGACATAAAAGACAATACAACATAATAACTGAGACAGATGTTCTTGAGACAAACAATTAGAATAGGTTTATAATTTAGTTCTAAATTAAGTACAGAATGCTATTTAGCATTAATCTTCTTTATATAGTTCTTTCTGAGGGGCTCGTGGCTAAGTAACAGCTGCACAGATCGATCGATCGAGGTTAAGCTGCGCTTGCCGCGGTCGGTCTGTGGATGGGTGACCATCATTTCATACCGAGCCCCTCCGTGCCTCGGAGAGCACGTTAAGCCGTCTGTCCCGGTTGTCAAATTAAGATCTATGACAGCCGTCACGAGTAGTCAGAGGCCTGAAAATCTGACAACCAGTCATACCACGAGATATAGTGTTACCCAGTTACTGGGTTGTGGAGGTCAGATAGGCAGTTGCTCCATATAAAATACTGGTATTAAGCTGCATCCGGTTTGACTGGAAGCCGACCCCAATGTAATTGGGAAAAGGCTAGGCAGATATATATAGTTCTTTCTCCACTAACTATATAACAAATTCACCCGCCGCTTATCTGTTTTATGTCGGGTTTTCACAAATTCTTCTTCATATTGAATAGATTCAGGCATTACTTTTTTTATGATTAATGTTTCAACTTTTGGCCACTAAATCGCCTGATGGTAAGCGATGTTGTGGCCGAGGATGGAGCACGTAAATCCAGAAGAAATCTATTCACTCCAAGTAGAGTGGATAGATTTGGGAAGAATTATAGTTGGGGAGTTGATGCAGTTGATGGGAGGTAAACGACTGTCTGGCCGTGGATGGAGTACGTTGATCCAGAAGAAAGCAACTGCCCAGAACCGTCTCTCACAACAGTTGCACCGGACTAAATCCCGAAACACGACTAGGTCGCTTGACGGCATGGCTTCGTCGGTCGGTGGTAACCAGCTGCGGCCGAAACCTCCCACCAGAGTTGTGTTGCCTGTAGGGATTCCATTTTAAGGGTGCACTACCACAGACGCGGGCAACTCCCCTAAATTACTTTGCGGAAGTCAATTACAATGGATGCAAATAAATACAATATCTTGCTATTTCCACAATATTGAGGGTAGTCATGCCTGTGCTCCGCTCACCCACCCGCAAATAAATATATTCACATCAATCAATGCTCTCGCTTCCTCTGTATGAGAAAAGGCCCTTGCATAACCAGACCTTATTTGTTCCTCTGTAGGAGTAAGACAGAAGGCTGTTTCATCATCACTACAAAGAAATTAATTTAAAAAATAAAAAGCACGCCTTACACGTGTTTTTTTTTTCATACCATTTTGTAACTAGCTTATGTTACCCGGGAAGATAAAGTAAGGATTCTAACAATATATAAGGTCATTCATCTAAATCGGTTCAGGCGTTTAGAAGTTATAGTGGAATAAACAAATTCAGAAACTTACATACATACATGAACCCTAAAATCATAACACTACTTTTTGGGGCAGTCGTGTAAAAAGAGTATGCTCATCCTTACAAAATCAAATAAGGACGATCAATAATATATATAATAAGGAACCGGGCATCAATAGGCGTCCGGTAATGACGGATAACATATATTAGGACCGTTTGATCTCATATCCGGGTGGACCTTTCACGTATTTCCTCCGTATTTACTCCTACGATGTATATTGTAACGTTGAAAAAATCTTTTTTTTTATTTGTTTTTAACTAATTTACAAAAGGGGCGGTTCTCAGTTTGATCCTTAAATATGTATATAGTGA
Source organism: Xylocampa areola (assembly GCA_935421205.1). Taxonomy (NCBI): domain Eukaryota; kingdom Metazoa; phylum Arthropoda; class Insecta; order Lepidoptera; family Noctuidae; genus Xylocampa; species Xylocampa areola. The sequence goes on along the minus strand of OW285219.1, from coordinate 3,842,610 downwards.
TGTGACGATTTTCTCCAAAACCATTACTTATATTTCGATGCGGTTTTCACTTATAACTTATGTAGATCGGAGCTTGAAGAGTTTGCGTCCGGTTGATGTCAAAGGGCTTTGGTAATAGTGCTATGTAGCTCGTATATTGTGGCCAGGTTAATGGAGTATGATAGTAGGATAAAATCAGAACCTGGCGCATAGATAACATTTGGTATGAAATATCTAGATAGAAGGAGACCATATTGGTGGCGGTTAGCACCAACAACAGCATTCCCAATGGGGGTTGACGTCAGGCAGGCGGCCGGTCATAAAACATAGCCAAAACTTTAACAGCATTCCAGTACAAGTAGAGAGTATGTATGGAAGAAGAATACATGCTGCGCCGATCCCAAATAAATTGGGATAAGGAAAGGGGGATGAGGATGATGATGTTAATGGGCTCAAAAAGCAAAGTAAAATCAATAACTTTAAAACATAATTTAATTTTCATTAACTGTGCAACTGCGGGTATAAGACGCAGTAGAGATGTGATGTGTGAACTATATGACAAAAAGTCTTACACATCTAATGTTAATTTTCATAATTACGTAAGAAAATACTCAAAGATCTTTAAAAAAGTTTGTATACAAGCTAAGGCCGCTTTTGTTAGTAACCAAATCAAACATGCAAGTAATAAAATAAAGGCTACTTGGAAAATAATTAATACTGAAACTGGAAATAGTAGGTCCATGGATAGTAACATAGAACTAAAATTTATTGTGTCTGCTAATTAGTGAGTCAAAGGGTTAATGGTGAACTTGTTTCAGATAAAGGTGTAATCGCCAAATTCTTGGAAAAGTTCTTCACTAATATACCAATAAAGACTACAAAGTCTCTTTCGTCGTCTGTTATAGCGGCCGAGTCTCTTTTAAAGGAAAGCGTTGAGTTACACTCCACAAACTTTGAATTTAATCTCATAACCCACTTTGATATAATAAAAACATTTAAAACAATTGTTATTAAGAAAACTGAGGACTTATGGGGATTGTCAATAAAGGCGGTTGAATCAATAATTGCTAAGATAGCGCCAATTCTGGCGTCAATATTTAATCGTTGTATCACAGAGGGTGTTTTTCCCGATCTTATGAAACTAAGTAAAATCGTACCCATTTTCAAATCAGGCTGCCATAATAACCCATCTAATTATAGGCCAATATCTGTGCTACCAGCCTTGAGTAAAATTTTTGCAAAAATAATGTTAAACCAAATGTTAGTTTACTTTAATAAAAATAAAATATTGCATGCCAAACAGTTTGGGTTTACTAGGGGACGTTCGACGCTAGGCGCTAGGCGCTCTGACCACTAAGCCATCTCGACCTCTAACCTCAACAGATCAGAAGAGGTCGAGATGGCTTAGTGGTCAGAGCGCCTGGAGTATTCATCCGGGAGGCGCAGGTTCGAATCCTGTTCACGACCGTATTCTTTTTTCCATTTAATATACTAACTTTAGAGTTCGCTAAGCATGCGTTAATGCTTTTCAAAGATTTCTCTTGAATTTAACAAGGGACTTAATAACGGCATTGATAAAATGTACAACTATTTACACCTCTGCCTACCCTCTTGTGGAATAATGGCGTAATGCTATATATGTATGTTTGAAGTACATTGTAAAATAAGGTCGCATGGCAACACCCTAAGCCGTTTGAGATGTTGTGTTTTTTTTTAATATCTTATCTCGTTCCGAACGTATCCCAATTTTATTAAAAGCCGACTAAATAACGTGAAGCAATACTTACTACCAATTTTATTATTATTCATAATCTGGTCTTTATATTTATTTATTAACTGGCAGTGCCCCGCGGTTTCACCCGCTTTTCTCTTCATTTTGGTCAGCTCCTTAAGGTCGTAGCATGATGTTAAATAGCCTAGATTCCTCAAAAATGGAGCCATCAAAAAGCAAAAATATATTCAGATATTACCGCTTCAAAACAATAAACGAACTCTTCAGCGTATGTCGCATAGGTACTCTAGTTTAGTGGAAATAAATGAATGCTAGCTTAGTTGGTAGAGCGCCTCGGATTCATCATATAGAGGCAGATCCATTTTCTTTCTTCCAAAATGTATAACTTGAGTTCGCTACACTATAACTAAATCGATAAAATGTAGGTGTACAGTTCTCTACTGCCGATCCCTTGGGTGACACAAGCGTGATGCTAAGTTATATTAAAAGCATAAATCCAATCATTTAAATAATCATAGTAATATCTTAGGTTTGCGCGATCACTACACATTATAATAAAACAACTTTTAACCGGATTAATCGCGTGTATTATTGGTTTTTTGTTTTTCCTGACGTTTCGAACACTTTGCACCACGAACCCTGCAAAGTGTTCGAAACGTCAGGAAAAACAAAAAACCAATAATACACGCGATTAATCCGGTTAAAAGTTGTTTTATTATAATTTAAATAATCATTATTATAACAAATTCATTTGATCAAAATCGTGTGCTATATCATAAATCATAATTTGAAATCGTTTCAATATACCGGGCCGGTAACAATTTCTCATATTGGAGCGCCAGACGGACGGACGTGTCGATATGAGAGCGCCGAGCGTCGCCTACGGGACGTCAATTTGGATATAAGTTTATTCGACGTCAACGTCATATTTAGGTGACGGCTCACGACCGTATTTTTACATATATACATACTTCAACTCACGCCTTTTTCCCATGGGGTAGGCAGAAATTATAGAAGGCCACCTGCTACGACCCTAACATACTCATTTTGCTTCGTCTACGTGCATACATCTGGTCATACATACACATTTGCATTTCAAATCGCTACAAAACAATGACTGTGATAACTACAAAATTCACTTACAGATAAAGAATTAGATAAGTGTAATTATTTGTCAAATATTCAGTCTCCCACGCCTCCGGGTCTCATAATGCAATTTGAAATGCTCCCCGTGAAGACGTCTTGTAGTTTCACCACGCGCGCTGATTGTCACCATTTTCGAGGACGTCACCAATAAGGTCAGTTTATGTCCTTCTGACCTTCCGACATTTCCACTAACACCTTTTGTTAATCGTCTTTCATCCAAACTCTCGTATTTTTCTTTCTACAAAAGAAATTATAATCATGTTCGGATATATAACTCATGCACGCCTAACGTGCAAGTAATTATGTTTTACTATGATATAAAATGCCTAATGATTATATTCAAATAACATAACCACTCAGTCTATATAGATAGGTATATTGCGTTCATTTCTCGCTCGTAAAACTTCTTCGTAATTTCAGCAAAACGTTCATAAGAAATATTATGAACTTGTGGGAAATGAAAGAAAAAAGTTATATTTACTTTTGTTGTCATGTTTTACGACTTTTCTTGACGAGTTTAACAGTTGAAGTGAGAGGAATTTCGCGCAGAACACTTTACGATAGTACCCACGAGAAAATAGTATTCAATAAAGTTAGATATCATGACCCTATTGGCTATTTTGTGTACTCTCAGTGTTGTTCTGATTTTAGCTGACTTACAAGAGGATACGGTTCTAAATTCAAATTTATGTTTTTTTTGTTTGTTTGTTGGCCAAACAAGATTATTGGCCAATTACGAATTGATTTAAATGTTTTTTTGTTTGTTTCACAAATTCTGAAGACTTAGGTCCCATATAAATTTTATTGAAATTGATTCAGCGTTTTTTGAAAAGTTAAGTAAACAAAAGTATATACAATACATGGATGACGTTTTATTTTTTTTCCGTTGAGAAAAAGTTTTGATGAGTAGTTTAATTTTGTATATGTAGGCACTATACTAATTAACTTAGAGTCAGATTTAAAAAAAAATTGTAATTGTTGTGCCTCTGACACAGCTGTACACACCATGGCTGAACATTTTTCGGGTTGTAAGTATTGTTTTTTTTTTTTTTGTTTGTTTTAAAAAACTTTGCCCCACACTAGGAATTTCTTCCTGTGTCGTGGGTGCGTTTACAGACATATATGTAGGTACAAGCACACTAACACCCAGACCCGGAGCAATTATCCGTAGATCGTACAAATATTTGCTCCGTGCAGGAATCGAACCTGCGACACGCAGCGCAGCAGTCGGTCTCTCGACCACTGCGCCAACCGCGCTGTCTCTGTTTATACATGTCTTAATTATAATGCTAACTTTCGTGAGATATATTCATGTCAATTATAGTTGCTCTACGCAGGGGCGGATCTATAAAATGGCATTTTGGGCTGCAGCCCAGGGCCCCGTGGATATAAAAGGCCCCTAGACCCCATTGCAGACAATATTATTAATTAACTGTGTAGTTTTTAGTCGGTATGAGTCCAACTCCACGTTTATGTTCCAGTAGTATTACCGCAAACCCACAAACTCTCAGTCCGCCCCTGGCTCTACGCATTACTATAGACAACTTAGACTGAGCTCAAAAAATAGCTCTGTCACCCTAAAACAAACACGATAATATATCATAGGAGATTAAATTTAAAAAGTCCTGGTAGGGAACTTCACAGAATAACTATCCAAGCAAGATCTTATAATGCAATCTAACTGAGAATAGGAACGATCTCCCGCCATGTTGTGACGTCACCTTCTCCACCGACCACTTTTCTTTTCCGTCCTGTATACATCACAAGCACACAGAAAATTTACCGTTATGATATATAGTAGGCAAAGGAACACAAAAACGCGTATCTCTAAGAATAAAATCGGCGGATCTGACGTCATTTATCATCCGAACGATCCTGTCACTCATGACGATAACACGACTCGTCGGAAAAAGTGAAGATTTTCTTACCAAAATTGATTTTTGTCAGTTTGCCCGATGTTTTTTGTGATGTAGAGAGATACATAAAGTTGAGTAAGTATAAATGTTTTTTTTTTTATTTATGCTTGTTACTGTAATCTACAATTATAATCTACTCTTAGGGTTTTGAGACGATGCATTCACAGATTTAGCAAACCATGCTTATTCAACCAGTTAATGATAAATTAACTGATATTTTTTTGTTCTAATCCAACATGTTTCTTATGAGGATCAAAAGACTATCGGAGTAACTCAATAAAAATAGCTAGAAACTTGGAAAAAACCTTGCAAGATTTTGTGTAAATTATCCAATACCTTGGTGAATGTAAACTTTTTTTAGTCTGCGAATGCTGGTGGAATTTTTTAAATCTTTCAAAAGTATAAGAAGATCTCATAAAACAGTTTTCCTTATTTAAAGAGTTGGCTGTTTTGTGTGTGCGTGTATTGTCTGAAGGATTTGTGTAGAGAGAGAGAAATAAATAAACTTTTGTGATTACTAACTGTATTTATTAATTACTTATATTACAACAATGCTACGGTGGTCTAAGCCGCGCGTCTGTAGTGCGGGGTACGGGACAACTAAAGTTCCCAGCGCTATGTGACTCCGGTCTTACGATAACATGCGCGTCAGCATTCCTCTACAGCTGTTTTAGAGTCTTCGTTCAAAACTCACTAATCCAAATTAGTCTAATCTGAACACCGGAATTGTCAGTCACCACACTTGATGACCACTGTATCTTATTATTTTACGACGTAAATGGTAAATGGCTGCCTCGCTGGTGTAGTGATTCAGATCGGGCAAAGTGTTATTGGGATTTTCTGTTAGGAAATTCTCAATAGCAACCCGGAGTTTGGAATTGTGCCCGGTAGATGGCAATAGGCTCACCACCTATCACATGGGACTGAATAACAGCAGTCCTGAAATGTGGGTCTACAACTATGTACACTTCTGTCTACCCCTTCGGGGAATACAGGCGTGATGCTATGCTATGTAAATGGTAAAGAACGAAATCTTCCAATTGCAAACCAGTTCAGTTAAAACCATGCCATGTTTCCAACTATTCCAGACTTTGATGCATCAATTAATGAGCAATCGAGATTACGATTCAATTATTTTTTTATTATCGAGAGTTATTCGAGATTTTAATATTTGAGCAAACGCAGTTCAATTTCACTTAGTGCGGGATTACGGATCTTTGTCTATTTCTCGGTAGTCCTAAAAAGTAAGCAACGCCTCAACTTTTTGCAGGTGGTCCATTAAAATGTCCCGCTTCTCCTCCCATTTTAACGAGCCAATATTTATCATTAGCTGTTGAAGAGTGAACTGGGGTGGAAAGTCATTGTCGGAGTTTCTTAAGTACTTTGACTGTATATGGTAACGTGCATGCTAATATATTATTGTATGCTTGCAAACGAAGCTAGCTACTCTGTGGTATGTACATTAAATGAGTCATTAATTCTACATATTAGAAGAAGGATTTTGAAGTGTGTACGCTTTTAACTTGAAAACCAGTGTACCGATTTTGATGGGGTCTCCACTATAGCGTAGCTTAGTACCCTGGGCAACATCTTAAGATATGACGCTATCACTTATAAGTGCTGAGCAGTGCGACAAGTGTGCAATGGACCGATTTAAATGGAACAATATATAACGGTCAACCTTTTAAAATAAATAAGTATGTATCACGCTATCCCTCAAAGCGTAATCTACTTTTTATCGTGTGTTTGATGAACAACCTAGTGTAAGAGTTTAAGCCAGCCGTAAGTCTATAAACATGGCCGTACGAACTATTGAAAACACCTCTCAGGTGTGCTGGTTTCCTCACGATGTTTTCCTTCACCGTTATAAGTAACGACAACAAATTTAATCAATATTTCAACATTGATCACTAATGAGATTGATGCAAGGGGACAAGTTGATGTAGCCTATTTTGACTTTCAAAAAGCCTTTGATCAAGTAGATAATGATGTACTTCTTTACAAGATGGCTAAAATAGGATTTTCAGAAAAACTCATCGGCTTCTTCTCGAGCTATTTGGCAGACCGGAAACAATATGTTTTATTTGATAATTCCAAGTCAGAAGAATATTGCGTCAATTCTGGTATCGGTCAAGGGAGTTGTCTAGGGCCGTTATTATTTTTAATTCTAATAAACAACCTACCATCAAAAATTAAGCACAGTACTTGCTTAATGTTCGCTGATGACGTAAAACTTGCATGTACTATTAAAAATCCTTCTGACTGTATGCGCCTGCAATCTGATATTGATAGTGTGTGTGACTGGGGTTGCGATAACAGTCTAAATCTGAATATTGATAAATGTGTAATTATGTCATATAGTCGCGCCCGATCACCAATTTGGGAGTCGTACACAATATCTAATTCCGCATTGCGACGAGTTACAAACGTCAAAGACTTAGGTACAATATTTGATAGTCAACTAACGTTTCATGATAATATCACCAAACTATGTAATAAAGCACGGAAAAGTCTGGGATTTGTCCTAAGACAATCAAAGTCTTTTAGTAAAGGATTAACATCAGGTATCTTATATAATGCATACGTTAGGAGTACTTTGGAAAGGAATTCTTTAATATGGAATCCTTATAAGACACAACATATACAGGAAATCGAAAAGGTACAAAAATCCTTTGTTAGATATTTGTACAAAAAAAAATATTACTATTATCCCTACTTATATCCAACATTGTATATAGTCGGTATGGTTGACTACCGTATGTTAGCAGTGCGTCGTAATGTCACCCTTGTCACTTAATTTTTCCGTTTGTTGCGGGGGTATACATGTAACTCCATATTATTGGCACAGATAAACTTTCACGTACCGCGCAGGGGCACTTATGCGGTGCGTGAACACCGACAGCATCCATTGGCAGTGCCGGCCGCCCGCACCAACCTTGCTAAATTTGCGCCCTTGCCTCGTGCACTTAGTTACATTAATGAGACATTAAAATTTGACTCGTCATTTGATTTGTTCTCATGCACAGAAAAAAGATTTCAAACTATAGCGGGGCGTTACATTGAGACGCTGACTATTCCCAGCAGTATCTGTTGATCTTTTGTGTATTTATTATTTTTATTGTAACGTATTAATATTTTAAAATTTTATTAATATCGGGCCTTTTCACCAGTTCCTGATATTAAGTAAATATTATTTTGATTGGTTCTATATTTTTAACGGATTCCATATTAGTTATTTTTTTTACATTGACAGATATTTTTAGCTATTTATGTAATTCTTATTCCTTTATTTTTATTTTTTCATCTGACTACAAATTGTTTTACCTGAATGGATAACTCTTTATCCGAATTTTATGTTTGATAACTTTTGCATTTCTATAGTATAGTATTTTAATGTTGTATTTTAAATGGTTTGTATATTTCAATGGATGTTACTATAACAAAATAAATAAATAATATTATATATATATATTATAATAAATGAATTTTTATAATATTAATAATTAACTTTTTTGTTTGCAATAATTTTCTTTTAGAATTAAGATGAATTATTTTTGTGAAATTCTATAATTACTTGATGTGCAAGGAATAACTGTAAGCATTAAGATGTATGTATAAATAAATAAATAAATAAATAAATAAATAAATAAATAAATAAAAGTGATAATTCATTTCTAATACGCACATAGCTCGAAAAGTCAGTGTGCCTACCTTGGATTCGAACTGGCGGCATTTGACTTGCCAGTCCAACGGTCATACCACTAGGCTATCACTGATCTATTTAAACTAATTATAAAAGGAGTCTCCTTCAAAGCATCAAAGTATCGGCTTTAGCAGTCCATCTAAATATTGAGAGCTCCACACGTTCCTGTGATCCTAGTACTTGTCATCATTAAACTACAGTATCTTTGAAAGGAAAGAGATCTTTCAAAGGATTACGCGCTTTATCTTTTACCACACAGTTGATCTTATCTGATAGAATAAAATATATAATAAAAGCTGATCCGGATAAATGTCACCGTTGATACTATTATGTAGGTTATGATCAGCTAGTGGTGGCTTTTGTTCTAATTTGGAGTTTATTATACCAACTAAAAAACACACAATCCTCCTCTATACTTGACCCTCCCCGGATCATAGTTGCATTCTCCGCAATCCGGACGTTATGGTCCGGCGGCAGCCGGCAGACGGCAGCCCACCGCGCCTTTCTACGTGCATCTCTCTGAAGTGAGTGTCTGTGCAAGCCACTTGCGGCCGCCGGCAGACGGTAGCCCACCGCGCCTTTCTAAGTGCAACTCTCTGTAGTGAGTGTCTGTGCAAGCCACTTGCGGCCGGCCTGTATTGGTGACGGGGTTCTTCGTTACCGGACCATAACCGGGGTTGCTGTGAATACTGGCGTGCGAGCATGGTTCCTTTTGTCGACACGTTTGCCGTTTTTTAAATTTCAAATTTGACATAAAGTGTTGATAAAACGATAAAATTCAATACATCAAATCTAAAGTTACAATATTAAATGGAAAAAGAATACGGCCGCGAACAGGATTCGAACCTGCGCCTCTCGGATAAATACTCCTGGCGCTCTGACCACTAAGCCAGCTCGACCTCTGCTCACCACCGCGAATTCTTCTTCCATATTTAAACACGTCTTATGGCGACGTCATTGCAATCAATTCAGTACTATACAGGTGACCGAACCGACACGACCAACTTTGCAGCTAATACAATGTCGTAAAGAATGCAATTACCTTAATAATTCAAGATAATCTTTGAAAAGCATTAACGCATGCTTAGCGAACTCTAAAGTTACAATATTAAAGTAATCCGGGTGGCGCAGGTTCTGTTCGCGACCGTATTCTTTTTTCATTTAATATTGTAACTTTAGAGTTCGCTAAGCATGCGTTAATGCTTTTCAAAGATTTATATGGTCAGAGCGCCTGGAGTATTTATCCGGGAGGCGCAGGTTCGAATCCTGTTCGCGACCGTATTCTTTTTCCATTTAATATTGTAACTTTATTACGTTATTGTTTGTGAAAACTACAACCGTCATACCGAATCGAACTTTTGAACCAGCACCCTTTAGACCGGTACTCTAATCGCTCTATGAAAAACTAATGTCGTATTTAACACTTTAATATCTGTCCTGGCTCTGATGTTCCAGAGAAAGTTTTGACAGTGAAAATATTTAAGAGAGACATATTTGACATCAAAGAACATTTGCTATAACTCTGCTCATCAAGCCAACAATAGACAAAAAACCTACATTACCATTTAAAATACCCACATAACTGACTACAGAAAAGCGTACGTAATAAAAAAACACAGAGATAAAAAAATTACAATAGAGTATTTTAAAATTGTGCCGTATCTCGGGGCTATTTATAGCAGTCATTACAGAAAATGAGTGAATATTAAGAGTCAAGAGAGAAACGGATAATTATGATAAGCCGATGTTTTTGTTTTCACATAATGAGCGTGTTCGCCTTGAACGCTTTCATACATAAATCAACAGCATCCTGCTTACGCATCACTGAATTCAATGGAAATTGTAATATTGACATATAAATAAGCAAAGATAAAGGGGGGTTAAGTGATTTCCGCATATATCGATCAATAAAGGTTATGTTTGCTGCGGTTGCTATATAGATGGGTGACAGTCATTTCATATTGACGGCGTGGCTGACGCAGCGGTCCAGAGATCGACTGCTGCGCCGCGTGTCACAGATTCGGCTCATGCCAGAGAAAATATTTGTCTGATCTACAGATAATAGTTCCGGGTGTGTGTGTGTGTGTGTGTGTGTGTGTATGTGTAAGATTATATGTCTGTTAAGGCACAAAAGATGCAGGAAATAATTCCTAGTGTGGGGCAACGTTATTAAAATTATATTTATTTTATTTATTTATCTATATATATATCGAGACCTGTGTCCACACAGTTGTACACCCACATTTCACCAATGCTGTTGCGAAGCCCCTTATAATTGTTGATGAGCTTTATGCCATCTACCGGGCACAATTCCAAACTCCGGGAACTGCTACTGAGAAATTCCTAATAGAAAAACTCAATATCACGCTACATCCCTTAGGGGCTGTACAGTCTTCAACTATACATGTTTTGCTGACGCACTGGCCTACACCAGGCGTGCTTCATTTTATTATTATAAAACCACATTCATTACAAGTTATTGTTGAGTGCATTTACTGCAACGCGGTGACTAACATTAGAGAAAGGAATCGTCAACTATTTTACTTGTAACGTATTCTACGTAATAAACCTATCGTGAACCAAGTGATCTTTTCTCTCTGTACTCCATCCACAACAACAACAAACTGCAAGTGTACGAACCGTACAGGGGCTAAGCAAAAATAATACATGTGGGTGAAATCGCGGTGCAAATATAGTGAAGGAAAAGCCTTTATCTGCCTATCATCTCGCATAAGTTATGGAGCAATTTATGGAAGCAACAATTTTAAGGGTTACCTAATGGTGCTTATATACAATATATGGACAACGATTTATCACGGATATAATGGACTAAATTTTTGTATGTATGTATGTATTAATATACTCCTGAAAGAGTTTCGGTCACGGAGGCCGATTTCCACTGGAGATTAGCCAAGTACGCACTCCCCTCTTCCTTCACTCACATAGTGGGATGGGACGGTATCCCACACGACCGAAGAGAGATCAGGCGCAGGACCTACGGCTTTACGTGCTCTGCGAATCACGGGTGTGTCACACCACTAACTTCATAACTCCGGACTGCTACTGAGAATTTTCTAACAGAAAACCCCAATAAAGCACCTGACTATGAGAGTGAAGGAAGAGGGAGAGCACCTGTGTTTGCAAATACACTTGTGCAATATAATATCTCGTGCGCACTTGACTTAGCTCTGTGGAAATAGGCCGCCATGACCGAAATACGGTCAGGAGAAGTATTATTATTATTATAAATTTTTTGTGTTAATTGATTGCTAAATGTTAGTTGTGGTCCTTGGATTCGAACCTTTGAGGCTTTCTAATAGATGGGATAAAAAGATCGCGGGGTAATATCCCACACAGAAATGTGAGATAAAATCTCATTTAATTTGGCGAGCCATCGCACAATATAATATTACGAGTAAAGCTAACAAAATTAGATTTTGATTTATGCTTTGATAAGGGGCAATATTGTATAGAAATATAAAAATGACAACAGTTTAAATCTGCAACCAATATTGAATCTTATTTTAATTAAAATAGAGGCGATTCGTTTTATTCTTAAGAAATCAAACAGAAAAACATTTCAACGCACCCTTGACTATGATTTCTGCTAGAATATCATTGAATTTAATTTTCATGGCTTCTAGATGACTTGATAAAGAGCAGAAAATAACGCTTGGAAATAAATGCATTCTTATGTTACTTGCCTTATGAGGTAACCTCTGACATTGGTGCCGATTCTGGTGGAAAAGTTAAAAAAAAATGTGTAATGAAAATACGCTCGTGAGCAGGATAGGAACCTATGGCTCCCGGATAAATGCTCCAGGCGCTCTACCAACTAAGTCATCCCGACTATTCACGCGCACCGAAGGGTTGCGGGAGAAATGCGCGGGAGCGGCAGTGAAGCGACGCCGCGCACAGCGAGCAGCGCACGCAACCCACTTCAATTTGGATGGAGATGGAGCAACGGGACCGATCGCGCGCATACGAAAATATATTATCAAAGGCGTAAGTTAAAAACAAACTTAAATTTCAAAGCAGATTTTACTTACAGATAAAGCTTAATATACCACTAATTGACAAGATATCTGTGTCTGAACTAGATAAATAAATATCTGTATTTCAGACAGCAGCGCTCTTCCATAACAATTATACATTGATAAACTTAGGCGAGTTCGTAAATAATTATAATGTAAACAATTTAAAGTATATCAATTAATGTTCACCGGTTACTACTCACGTGCATTTTTCGGGATTGCTCGACTAGTTTCGAACTCGAATGGAGCCCTTAGTCATGAGCTGAGCCCGCGGCGATGTCAAACTCTTCGTCGCAGGCTCACGTCTCACGAAAGTTATTATACAAAAACATATTACTTTCATGTGTATATAAATATGATGCAACATAATTGATAAAAGCGCGACATTAAACCCTGCTAGGGCACAGTAAACTTCATTAAACACAAATAAAAACAAATTCTCTTAAATTAAGAATGTCAAGGATTTTCATTTTATTTCACATTTTAATAATAAATTATTTATTGCACGGTCATGTAATTCTTGGGTAAATTGGCATCACTTATGCCTTCTCTTCAAATCCCACAAGAACAAAGTCTCAGGCGAGTTTGACAATCCCGAAAAATGCACGTGAATAGTAACAGGTGAACATTAATTGATATGAATATGTCTCACGAAAGTTTTTATACAAAAACTTTAAAGTAAGCTAATTATAACAACAAAAGGAGAAATTAAATAAATGGTTGTCCCAATATGAATGATGGTACTTAACTAATTTGAATATGCAAAGGTCTGTTTTCATGTGTTTACCGTAACACCGTCCTTTAAAATTAAATTACTGTCTTTTATTTGCACTACTACAAGCGCGGGATGAGTCAAGAGACGTTAAATCTAACACTTCCATATAAATACAGATAAATCTTTAAAAGCATTAACGCATGCTTAGCGAACTCTAAAGTTATAATTTTAAAATGGAAAAGAATAATGTCGGGAGCAAGATTCGAACCTGCGCCTCCCGGTTAAACCAGAATAAAACATCTGACATCAAAATCTAGAAGTCGAGATGGCTTAGTGGTCAGAGGGCCCGGAGTATTTATCCGGGAGGCGCAGGTTCGAACCCTACTCACGACCGTATTCTTTTTCCATTTTAAAATTACGTCCATATAATTTTGATTTGATTACAACACAGTAAAAAATTTTTGCCCAAAAATATTGTGTGTGCCGAAATAAATCGAATAAATAGTTACAGCATTATGAAGTAACAAACAAATAGACAAAGCTATTTATATCATAGTACGGTTCCATCTTACACGGGTAATGTACACTACATCCATCAGTTCACCGACTTAGAAAATATTGAAGTTAATACGTTTTGAACCCACGGAGCACTGCACACCATTCTGAACTTTGTTGCGAACAGTTTAAGCGCATAATGGTCTGCATGTGAAGCAATTGACCGTTTACATATAGGTACGGACTTCGGGTTTAATAAAGTACGCTAGAAAGTTTAGAAGTAATAATAATATTTCTCTTTGGAGTAATATTTAGACGAGATATTAAAAATATTCGTTCGATGATCGGGGGTTCGTGGCTAAGTTACAGCCGCATAGATTGATCGAGGTTAAGCTTCGCTTGCCGCAGTCGGTCTGTGGATGGGTGGCCATCGTCATCAGCAGTGCAGCGCGATCCACCGTTGCAATCGGACGCGACTACACCGCTCGCGGAAATTATTATTTCAAGCCGAGCGCGGCAAGTGCCGCTGCTATAACACCATGCGTTAGAAGAACTCGTGGCGAACGAGGTCCTGACGTTTCTACAATACCAGCTGGACGTCATGGACGAGGTCAGTGTTACACAGATCTGTACCTCCAACTTCAGTGAAGAGGAGATTCGCAGGGCCAAAACCCTACTGTTTGAGTCGCTGGAAATGGCCGACCGCATTCCGTCCCGCAGGAGGGATGAAAAGGGAGAGAGGAGTCTCCAGGATATGATCAAACTATTGAAGGAGATTGATCCAGACGACGTGCCGACTTTCGTGGCAAAGGATTTGCGTAAGCTGCCCCCCGTCACTTTCGACCACGTCGACGTCACCAGGCTGCTGAAGGACATCACTAGTCTAAGATCAAGCCTGGTCGAAATGCAGTTGAAGTTAGAAGCATCACAAACCACCATATGCGATCTACGAACCGAAGTGGCCGAGTTGCGCAACACGGTATGTAGGTCACACGAGCATGCGAACAACAACAATACACGTCATGGAGCGGTCAATGCATCGCAGCAAAGTTTCGAGTCAGCAAAATTTGACTCGTTGCCGGCCACCGTCACTGCCAGTGACGCACATCCACACCCCGCCCTCCCCGCGTCCCCGGTTGTTGGGATGCCGACGAATGATAGCACATCTATACCAAGACGTGCTTACTCGGCTGCCGTTACTCAAGCTCCCGTTAGTCATCAACGGGAAACTAAACCATCTAAGGGTGCCCAGGGGCCCCTGGAACCTGTTTAAAGCTCGTTACCACCAACAACAAGCCAAGGACAGGCCGATGAAGAAGGCTTCACTAAAGTCGAAAAGAAGAAGAAAAAGCCTGCTTGTCGCAATCAGTGTGGTACTGCACTGACTGGACCGAACATGTTACTGCGTCCAGCTATTCCGACGACGCAGCTATACGTGTCCCGACTGCATCACACCACGATGGTAGAGGAGATCGTGGAATATATAAGAGTGAAGACCAAGTTCACGTTGAGGGTCGAAAAGTTGGAGGCGCGCCACAAAGTTAATTTTAAATCTTTTGTGGTGCGGGTCCCAACTCAACATCTGGAGACCTTTATGAAAGAGGAATTTTGGCCGAAGGGTGTTGTGTATCGGCGTTTTCAGGCCGCCGACCTTACGTAGTCATTAGTTTTAAATTACATGTTTTTTTTTATGTATTAGTATATAAAATATTATTGTTTTTATATGTTTATAATTTCTATGGGTCTTAGTCACCTGAAAATAAAGAATTTATTATTATATTATATTATTATTATTATACGGCTGTTACTTAGCCACGAGCCTCCCCTTGGTATTAGTACTTCTACGTACTTTTTATTAGATGTACTAAGGCAAATATTTTTGTTGAACATAGTATTTACGTATCACTAACCACCTTTTCAATATTTAAGGCTAGCTGAGAGGTGTAGCCTAATATTAGAAAGCGTATACTATTCCTCACAAACCTATCATATACAAAAATATTTTGTCAAATCCTACTTGCAGTTCCAGAGATTAGCACGTTTAAACAAACAAACAAACAAAAACACTTCCGGTATATAATATAAGTATAGATACAGTATATTCGAATAACTCTAATATTTGAATAGCGTTGCTACCCAATACAATGATTAATCTCATAAATTTATAATTTGTTTGTTAAATAAATTAGTGGGAAACGGTGCGCATGCTCGCGCTTTATTAGTCTGTTCAATTAATCGTTATTAATCACAATAATAAACATGTTATGTTATACCCTGGTAATTAAATTAACTTTTCAAAGTTCAAGGAAACTGATGAAGTTAACATAATTTTGACATGAATATCTAAGAATACTTGATTATGTTGTCAAACTGGTGTAACGTGTGACTGTTGTCTAGTGGTCTAGTGATCGTAAGCGAGACTACAGAACGTAGGGTCTTGGGTTTGATTCTCTGGTCAGGCACAATGTTGTTTTCTGTTAGAAAATTCTCATTAGCAGCTGGGTGCAACACAACTAGGCTATCTCAACATTTTTATTGTACAAAGTAAGTGTAAAATGTTAAAATATTTAATCATCAAATATAATGTGTAATAAAGTAAACGATTTATTTAGTTTCACGCATATTTATTATTAATTTATATTTACGTTCGAGGCAAATCTAAAAGTAAACTAAATTATTCATCACGAACATAAAATTTCATAACCTAAACGTAATCAAAAGACGCGCGCTTTTAATAGTATATTTGTCGAAATGGGGGCGCCAAAATCACCAAATTAAGGAAAATTGAGTTTGAACAACTTGGCCATAGGCAAAAATATTCACGGTAAGCAGAAAAATGTAATCCTGAGCAAGAAAATTAGCACTATCCTGCCAATTTCAAGCCACGGTTGACGCAGTGGGCAAGAGACCGACTTCGCGTCGCGGGTGTCTTCGATTCTCAATAAGTGTTCCCAGTCAATTATTGGTGGGACTATATTATTTTATGGAAAGAAAAATACAAATATACCGACCTCTCGGTCGAAATATCTAGGTTGGCAGATCGCCTGAAGTATTTATCCGGGCAGTGCAGGTCCAACAGCGAGAGCCGGTCTCTTTTCTTCCAAAAAAAAATATGATTTTAGTTTCTCTTTACGATACGTGCGTTAATGCGTTTGAAATATGTTTCTATAGAGGCTTTAAATATAATTATATTTTTAGTTAATTAAATAAGTTCCTTATTTATTAGGCAACTTCCTCTGAAAGGGTTAATATATAAGTCAAATATTAATAAAGGTGAATATATAAATTCATAAAGTTATACATATCTGTGGAAAAAGAATACAATAATTAAAGCAATAAATACGTTGACTTTGACCTTGAAAAATACTTTACAAATATTATATTCATATCTTCTGAGCCCTGCAAGATATCAAATGGAACATTCTCGACAATTTAAGTTAAAATTCTTGTTTTAATACTAATTAATTAGTTAATCGTTAATCATCAATCATCATCATAAATACATATAATAAAAATGTAACGGATCGCTGTTTGTAAATGAAAGATATATGAGAAAAAAAAATATTGGGACCTTTATCAAAGCAAATAGCACCTATAACAATGATTGTTAGAAGGCTGTTTGTCTGTGCGTTTGAACACCGTAATCTCAGAAACGGCTGATCCGATTTAAATGTAGTTTTCATTAATATATTTTGGTAAGTTTCACTTAACATTTAGTGTTTGTTTCATGTCACTAGGTTCATAAATAAAAAAGTTATGCTAATTTAAAGAATCACGTCGAACATTTGTTATTTACTACATCCACGTGGATGGAGTCGCGGGCATAGCTAGTCCTTGAATGTAATGCGATGAGCCATTACGGAGCTCATTTCAAAGAAATATCCAACTTTTCTAAACATTTACATTTATTATTAGACATCGTAACTAAAATTTTACATTAATATGAAATCACAAGATGGCGATATTTATTGGTATAAATAAGGGCATCGGTGTAATGACGATGAACGAAGGTACGTACGTAACGCCTCTGCAATGTATGATTGTAATTTTTCATAAGAAACGAAAACGTTACCCCAAACTATGATTTATCTTGTATTGTAGGCAGAACACGAATATCACACGCACGAACACCCGGAACAACGTATCTGAAAGCCATACAAATATTTATTCAGCTCAAATAGACGCGTCAAATTCAATGTTATGTAAGTAGTACGTGCGTATGATAACATGGTCTAGCCTGCTTAGTAGTGTACGGCCGAAACTTGTTTTTATGGCCGAAACCGAAAACGAGTTTCGCCTTCCGTCTTCGAAACTGTCAGTCTTTTTTAATTTTTAGCATTTGTGAATAAAACTTACTGATTAGTTTAATGAATTTGCGTTCATACAGTATTATATATATATTACATTAAGTACAAACTTAACACTACACTGATTTGAATTATGTTATATATTCACTCTCGATTTCACAACAAACTAAACAAGTTAAGCACGCCTCATGACTGTGAGCGCGGCCGCGGTAAAATGACACTTCGTCGCTTGCAGCTCTGTGCATTGAACATATCCGATCGCAGCGCGAAATCACCCAATTGTACTTTCGGTTTCGAGTGTAGTTTCGGCCAGGTGGCAGCCAAAACCGAAACTAAGGCGAAAACAGTATTTTTACCAAAATTAGGCCGAAACCGATACCAAAAATTCGGTCGCACTCTAATGCTTAGTATTCAGAGTGGACTAAGGATCAGTTTGCTCGCTAAACAAGCCCAGATAAGCTTTTTAAGGTTTACGGCTCAGAATGCTACTTGTATACCCTTTTTTTAGTATAGCCTCAGTATAAATCTTAGTATTCTCATTTTGACGTGCTTTACTTATGCAGAGTAACTGCCTCGTTGGTATGGTGATGGCTGAGCGTGAGGTCCTAGGTTCGATTTCTGTGTCTTACAGAGTAGTGTTAAGACGAGAACGAAACTTGGAATTTAATGGATGCTAGCGCTACACGATAGCTCAGTGGAAGAGCCATGACACGGTACGTCAAGGGTCGCGGGTTCGAGTCCTGCTCGTGTCTATTATTTTTCAATGTTTCCTTAGAAAATTATAATTAATATAGGCATAAAATTGCCCTAACACGTATAAAAATATATTTTAAAATTGTATTATTCAGTTTTTGAATTAGAAATTCTCAGTAGCAGCATGGAACATGGAATTGCCCGGTGATGGCAATAGGTTATTATAACAGCATTAGTCAAAACTGTGTACGTCTCTGCCCAGCCCCTCGGGGAATACAGGCGTGATGCTATGTTATTATGTAGATTTATCGTAATTGAAAGAACACTGGTATAATTAGGGTAAGAGAATCACTCCGTAAATCTTAGTAGCTGGGAGGTGGTATAGGTTTTTATTTTTACTTTTTAAAGCATACGGAGCAGCAGTGAATCGTAAATTGAATGCGATGGTCATTGCAAGTCAGTTCAGCAAATACCCCGCTGGTGGAAACGTCAAGCGAATGTGCGTTATTTCGCGTTATTTTTACACGAATGCCCAAAATAAGGAGTTAATATTGTTAGATGGTGAAATCTAAACAGGTTTAAGTTTACATTTATTAAATTTATTTATAACAATTCAATCACTTTTTTTTTTGACTGCCTCGTTGGTCTAGTGGTTAGTAGCCCTGACTGCTATGCCGGAGGTCGTGGGTTCGATTCCCACCCAAGACAAATGTTTGTGTGATGAGCACGATCATTTGTTCTGTGTCTGGGTGTAATTTATCTATAATATGTATGCATTTAGAAATATATAAGTATGTTTATCAGTTGTCTAGTACTCATAACACAAGCTCTGCTTAGCTTGAGACTAGACGGCGTTGTGTGGTAGTTGTGGAATATTATTATTATTATATTATTACTTTACAACGTTTATGCTCGAAATGCTATTGTCATAATTAATAACAAGTAGTGCAGGGATCAACGACGCCACGGAGCACCACAGACTATAGCTGCCGCCTTAAGAATCGACTATGTCTTCATTTTCCGTCTTATAGTATGTATGTTTGTGGGTTTCTTTATTCCACCATAACTCCTAAATGCCTGGACCGATTTCGATGGATGGAGTATTATTAACATAGGCTAGTAAGATTGTAAATTTTGGCAGACTTGTTTTTTTTTTTTTATTAATTTCTTCTTGTTACACGTCTGTCCAAAAAAAGAGTGTTATATTTGTAGGGTTCATGTATATATGTAAGTAATCTTCTTTATTCCATTAAAACTTCTAAATGCCTGAACCGATTTAGATGTATGGATGTATGGTATATCGTTATTATTAGTATAGAATATTCATACATTATACATACATTTGGTACTCGTAACATGTTCAAGCCTGTTCTGTATTCAGTGAAGGTACGCTCGCTGTCACAAGCGTATAGTCGCTAATTACTTTATTTATACTAATTATATGGTATTCACCTTACTTTTGCTTAGAAAAATAACTTTTATCGAACCCGTGGCGATGTCGCTAGTCAAAATTCGGCCCTAGGGGCTCCGTTCGAATTCGAAATTAGTCGGACAATCCCGAAAAATATATACATACATACATACAATCACGCCTGTTTCCCATAGGGGTAGGCAGAGACTATCGATTTCCATTTGCTACGATTCTGACACACCTCTTTTGCTTCATCTATGCTCATTAACCTCTTCATACATGCTCGCCGATTAAGGTGGCTCCTGACCCGTCCTTTTTTGAGAACGTCCGCAATTTGATTGCGGTACGTTCGTCGAGGTCGGCCTGCCCCGACACTTCCATCCACTCTCGCCTCATGTACTAATTTAGCCAATCGCCTTTCATCCATCCTTTCTACGTGCCCAAACCATCTTAGCATACCCTTCTCAATCTTTGTCACTACATCCTCTTTCACTCCACAGCGTTCCCTTATCACGCTGTTCCTTACTTTATCTTTCAAAGTTACGCCACACATACTTCTCAATGCTCTCATCTCTACTGCATTAATTCTACTTTCATGTTTCTTCTGCCACACCCAACTTTCACTACCATACATAAGAGTTGGCACTAACACCCCTCCATGAACGGCCAGCCGCGCCTTTTTAGACACATTCCGGCTATCCATGAAATTGTGTAGTGCCCCATTCACCTGGTTACCAGCAGTCACTCTCCTTTCTATGTCCTTCACATGCAACCCATCCCTCGTAAACATAGATCCCAGATATACAAACTCTTTCACTTGTTCCACTCTTTGGTCACCTATCAAAATATTGCACTCTGTCATAAGTTCGTCCCTTTCAAAAACCATAACTTTCGTCTTACTTACATATATAATTAATATTATAAAAATATATATAATTAATATTATCACAGTATTCATTATTCGATATACTGTCTCGTTGATCTCAAGCGCGACAGCTGAGCATGAGGTTTTAATTTCGATACCCGATTCAGCCAAAGTGTTATTGGGTTTTTCTATTAGGAAATTCTAGATCGGGGTTTGTAATTATGCCCTGTGAATGGCAAAAGGGTCACCACCTATTATTTAATAACAGCATTACCTACCCCTTCGAAGAATATAGGCGTGATGCTTTGTTATTATACGATATACCAAGATTCTGTTATTAAAAATATATTAATGATACCGCAAACATTTTAAATATATTATCTGTTTAGTATTCAACGCGAGTACGCTCGCTGCACAAACGTAAAGTCACTAATTACTTTATTTATACTAATACTACATTCAATTGACTTTAGCTTTTAGATTGTAGTTGATTTTAGTTTAGTTTGAAGTGTAATTTAGCTTGATATTGTAACTGAATGGTTTGTTGAGTTGAAATTTTTACGAAGAATGCGGGCATTGAATGCTTACGACAGCACCCAATAAAATGAACTGTGGAACTGTTACAGAAATGTAATATTTATTTGCAATTTTTTTAAATACAATAATAAAAAAAACTAAATATTTGTTCAGTAGTTCTTAAGAAAGAATTATTGAATACGCATAATTTTGTATTATTATTAAACTATGATTTATTATTCAAAAATCCTGAAATTTTTCTTTTTAAACATAGCAGATACAAAATATTTCCCTAAAATATTTTTATATTTGAGATAAAGGGCAAGGTCGCGTGTCAGATTATGTCAAAGTCCAATTAATTATATAATGTCTGTAAACCCTCAAAGGGCACACATCACGACTCATAAAACTGTAAAGGGTTGCCATGCGTTCTGGTATAAGTTACAAAAACCAGCGGTTAATTTTAAAACTAAAGACAAAAATATAGCGTGTATGGTCAGCACCTGTATTCCTATAAGGGATAGGCAGAGGTCTTGTATACCCAGATTTCACCATTTACCGTGTACAACTCCAAATTCTAGGCTGCTATTGAGAAATTCCCGATCACTTTACCCGATCTGAGAACTGAACCCAGCAAAGCCATTGAATATAAAACATAATTAATCGAAACCACCGACCTCAAAAAACATTGCAGGCCCCTAATTTCATTTTTATTTATAAAATATTATTTTATTTCATAACTTTGAATTAATTTCTTTTTGAAGTCGTTTTTTTTAATTTATTACTTTTTTATTTAACTATTTTGTTTTCTGCACGGACAGGGAAGTTGTAAGATCTAACCTTATATTTTTTAGCATTTTGAAATTGTTTGTTATTATGATCCCATTAAAGCTTACTCAAATTCTACACATAAAAACAATATGACAGCAAAGCTTTTGCCTCTCGACTCTTCCACCTTTCAGCCATTTGTCATCTGGTATCGTCCCTAAACGGACGCTAAGGTTACCAGGGTCGCATAACCATGCAGAGATTTTAATTTTGAAAAAATATCTACATAATAAACTTTGCTTCCGGGGTTGTTTGCCAAATATAAATGATGATGGATGGAGGTCTGAGGTTTTTTATGGAGGCCCCAACATTGTTATACTAATTTTATGGCACAGCTGGTGAATGTCAATGTGTGTTATATAAGAAGGGACATCGGTATAACTATTACATAACATATACATAACGTAAGCCGTTATGCATACATTGATCCAATATTTTTTGCAGATCTTATTAATCGTCATAAATATGTTGCTACGCGAAATGCTACGACAAGACTACGGCGTAGCATACAATGGCTACGGCAGCTACGCGTGAGATTTGAATTATACTCGAAATATCGTCGATATCGTCGTCTAATATAATTATTGAAGTAATTGCTCTACAGGATAGAGAATATGATACTGTTGATAGTGTTGAAGCAGATATACATAAAACCAAAGAAATATGAACAAAAAAAAATGCACGCTTCGATTAAATCTCATTCATAGACATTATAATTCACGCTTTTTACTTCTAAATAAAAACAATTTGGCATAAAATAAAATTAGCTTGTATACATTTCAAACAGTTGTTTTGTTACTAAAACAAATTGTTACTAAAACTGGTTGAAACAAGTTGATTGGTATTGTTCTAATTTGTTTTGTAATTTCAATAAATTGAAATTATTTGTTGGGCACTGAAATAGCATTATAATTGTAACTGAACGTTTTAATTGGTGAATCATTCTATAGATTCTAATCAAAGGGATTCATATATAGCATCACACCTGTGTTCTCCGAAGGGGTAGGCAGAGGTGTACACAGTTGTACACACACATTTCAAGAATTCTGCTATTAAGTTCCATATGGTAGTGAGCCTATTGCCATCTACCAGGTATAATTCCAAACTCCGAGCTGCTCCTGAGAATTTCTTAACAGAAAAATCTAATAATATTTCGCCCGACCTAGGAATCTAAATTCATTCATTTATAATTATATTAATTATATGTTTAGAGTAAGTAATAATTTTCATTATTACATTCAATTCTCGGCCCAGGATAAGAGGCTTTAAAAATCTTTGTATACAATTCTTTTTGTCTTTAAAACCAAGAGAAAACCAGGGACTGATTAAATGGTAAAATGTGGAAAAATAATCCAAAATAATTAGCAAAGGACTAGAGAGCGCAGTTGGCAGAGTACCTAGAGTATTATTTATCTGGGTCCATCCCAGATAAATAGTCCAGGTGGTCCACCTAGTCAAATCCCACTAAAGGCCATATTTTTTTACAAAAATGTCGGTAGGTATATCTTTAGTTTCAGATTTGTCCTCAATAGTTACCATTGAGGACAAATCTGAAACTAACATTGGATCCCTAGAATGGATAGAAATTTTTTGGGAATGGGAATTTTGCTGCTCGAACAGTAACATGCTCGATACGGCAGTGCGCTGCGCATAGGTGCGCGCGCCTGGAATTCCAGGAATACAAATAATGGGTTTAAATAATACGTCTTGGGTTGCAGTTGAGAAAAATATAGAAATCATTTTCTACTTGTACTTATATAATAATTTTACATAGGCGGCGCAAACAAGACTCAAACGGACCAAACCACATGAATTAGTGTAGTGAATTGTGACAGTCAAAAAATATAGTGATAAGTGCTGACTAGGAACACATGAAAAAAGTGTCGTAATTATAATATTAGAAACTAAGAATAGTTATTGGACGTATTCTTAGTACCTATTATGATAACGTAGCAATTTAGGTTAAAATTATATTACTCATTAGCCTAGTTTAGGCTAGATTGTAATTAAAATAAAGTATTGTCATGATACTTTATAATATAAAAAAAAAACATAGGCGGCGCGGTTGGCGCAGTGGTTGAGAGATCGGCTGCTGCGCCTCATGTGGCAGATTCGATTCCTACACGTACCAAATATTTGTATGTACTAAAGATAATTGTTCCTGGTCTGCGTGTATATGCATGTATAATAATGTGTTTGTAAACGGACCCACGATTCAGGAAGAAATTCCTAGTGTGGGGCAAAGTGTAAAAAAAATCTACATTAAATATATGTTCATCAATCAAAGGCTTTTTTGTCTATTCCAAACGATTTAGTGCGCACTGTCTGGAGGACAGTGTTCCTAACGGCTAAATAAACCAATGCGAGAGCTGCTTTTCACCGTGGGAAAGCCACGCTTCGGCACGAATGGGCCGGCGTGACCGGATTGATACCACGGCCTCACAGAAAACCGGCGTGAAACAACGCCTGCGTTGTGTTTCGCCGAGTGAGTGAGGGTACCGGAGGCCCAAACCCTTTAAATGCCGGCAACGCACTCGCGACTCCTCTGGGATTGCGGGTGTCCATGGGCGGCGGTAATCGCTTACCATCAGGCGAGCCGTCTGCTCGGTTGCCCCCTACTCCATAAAAAAAAACATATACATTTACAGAACTGACAAGGGAATTTTGTGGTGGGTGGTGGTGAAGCGTCTTGATGTAGTCTTTGTCTTTCAACGGCGAGAGCTTAGATCCAGGTGAATTTGCGACCCTCCACAACGCACTTGTCTTTAATATGTTCCCTTATATATCCCTTCAATTGTCACAACATAGACAATTGATGTGGACACTGAGGCGGTGATGCCTTGAAGATGCGCAACCTGCACACGGTAATTTAATTTTTTATGAGTTATACACTTCACACGTATAGTTAGTATTTTGTTTAAGTAATAATAACATAATCTATTTTCTACACACATTAGTTTGCATATATACGTAATATATATACGTAAGTATGCCGCGCCAGGCCGTGGCCGCCCGTGGCTTCACTATTTTTCAGGACCTATCTGAAAATCAGCGCAGCCACATTTCGATGTGGCCGCTTATGCTGAGATAGGGACCTTTTTTGGTCTCGTGCGGGTAGCTTAATGTAGCATTTACATAGTATGTAAGGTCTGTACTCTTATTTACTTATATTTAAATAATATTTTAATTTTATGGTGCTCACATGTACCTTACATTGAGTACTGTTTTAGTTTAAGTTTACTCTGCACCGAGTCTAAAATAAATAATTTCTTTCTTTCTTTCTTTAATAAATAAATTTAAAGGTGTCTTTATGAACGAGCTCAACTAGTAATATTAAAGTGTATTTGTCAAAGCATTTTTGTGAGATTCGCATTTCTGGCCGTGGGTGGCGTTGTCATCTCGTCAAACTTTGTGTTAAATAAATTTGTCGAATCAAAGTTAACTTCATTTTCAAAAAAAAATGCCATCTTTTACTATAATATACCCAAATTACAGTAGTTTAATCGTGAATGGAACTCCCTCCCGTCTTCTGTGTTTCTTGAGAAATACAATCTAGACATTTTCAAGGCTAGAGTGAATAGATTTCTTCTGGATCTACGTGCTCCATCCTAGACCACACCGTCGCTTAACATCAAGCGATTTGGTGGCCAAACGAAGATCCATTTTGATAAAATAAAAGTTGGTAGTGACGGTGATACAAAGTACACTATAGTTTAGGCAAGGCTTCCAGGCTACCATCACCCTAATTCCCATTTATTTAGTCTGTCATATACCATCTCTCACAACGGTTATAAACACTTCCCAACGTTCCACTTTGATTTATGCTTACCACAAGGAAAGAGTAATAAATACTCGTAGAAACTGGGAATGGGTAAACTTCCCTCATGGGGAAAAGTTGTGAGTGACTGCAATCAAACTTTCTCATATGTAAGGATTACCTATATTTACCTGCGTAACATGTGTATGTACGAGAGGAAATTATGTTAACACTTGATAATTCTAATAACAATTTTATAGTGAAGTTTAATTTGAAATTATGAGATGTCTCATTTGCCCAGAAGGTTTGCTGGAACAAAACTCATTCTGAGTTAAGCTCGCCTTTGTACATTTTTATTTTTATTGTATCAATGCATGTTACTTCATCTGTGTCTGTCGCAAGTTTGAATCCAATGTCTTAGTCAAAGTCATGTGCGTTTTTTTACACATGACATAAAAAAAAAATGCGTTTATTCAGCGCACGTAACGGAGCTTCCGTTACGTGCGCTGAATTAACGCTTAAAGGGAATCATTTGTCCGTTTTTTCCAAAAAAAAATCATTAATGCTCCGCGCCTATTGGTCATAGCGTTATATAGCCTGTAGCCTTCCTCAATAAATGGACTATCCAACACAAAAAGATTTTTCAATTCTAACCAGCAGTTCCCGAGATTAGCGCGTTCAACCAAACAAACAAACAAACTCTTCAGCTTTATAATATAAACTAGCTGTGCCCGCAAATTCGTTTGCGTGGATGTCGGAAACTAACACTCAGCCAGTGGAACCGTAATGACTGCTGAGTATGAGGTCTCGGGTTCGATTCCCGGGTCGGGCAAAGTGTTATTGAGTTTTTCTGTTAATAAATTCTCAGTAGCAGCCCGGATTTTGAATTGTGCCTGGTAGATGTCAATAGGCTCACCACCTATTACATTGGAATTAATAACAGCATTGGTGAAATGTGGGTGTACGATTGTGTACACCTCTGCCTACCCCTTCGGGGAATACTGGCGTGATAACGTTATGTTATAGATACGCGCGTGGTACTTGATCATTATTTTGTTGCCGAGTTATTTTAAAACTACGATATCTCCGAAGATATTTATTGAAATCAAATGATGAAAAGGGCAATTTTGTTCAAAATTAAATACTTGTGATGAATAACGTATTTATTTGGATAAGGATTAATATCATGTTTAAAAAAACACCTTCGCAAATAATGCATTATTTTAGAACCAATTTGATAACCATAAAAAAGGTTATAGTGAGTCAACCTTAAAAGATATGCTGTCGCGGACTTTTTTTAGAACTTTTAAAGTGAAACAATTCTGTTATACATGATTTTTGCGTAACTTTAACCGTTTACGCAGCGTCCGCAAGTGAAGCTCTTAAAAGGCATATTATTTTCCCGTTTTTGCAACATTGTTTATTGATGCTCCGCGCCTCTTGGTCATAGCGTTATATAGCCTTCCTCGATAAATAGACTATGCAACACAAAAATATTTTTTCAATTC
Source organism: Xylocampa areola (assembly GCA_935421205.1). Taxonomy (NCBI): domain Eukaryota; kingdom Metazoa; phylum Arthropoda; class Insecta; order Lepidoptera; family Noctuidae; genus Xylocampa; species Xylocampa areola. Next base: position 3,815,005 of record OW285219.1, on the reverse strand, counting down.
GAACCAGTAGCTCCTTCTTCTTATCGTGTGGTTCATGAACAACCTAGTATCAGAGTTTAAGCCACCCGTAGGTCTCTGACAGGGCTTTACACACCATCGAGAACATCTCTCAGGTGTGCTGGTTTCCTCACGACGTTTTCCTTCACCGTTTTAAGCGAGTGATAATTAGTTTATATTACGCACATGACTTCGAAAAGACAGTGGTGCGTGCCTTGGATTCGAACTTGCGACCTTTGACTTGTCCGTCCAACGGTCGTACCACTAGGCTATCACTACTCCAGTAGCTCCTAAGATTAGCGCGTTCAACCAAACAATCAAACAAACAAACAAACTCTTCAGCTTTATAATATTAGTATAGATAAAGTATAAATATAAGATAACTAGAAACTAATGGTTTTCTGAATTTCCTCTTTATTATTATGTGCTGTGATACAGAGCTTCTTGCCCAATTTCATGATACTAAATATAAGTCAACAGGAAATATCCAATAGATCTTGATTGATTGGCGAGTTAAAAAATATGCGCCATTAATGACCGTATTTTTATTGCATTGACATAGAAACTTAAGTCTTTATTTATTTATTTATTTTATGATCACTGCACTTACAGTTAGCTTAACACCTCCAAAATAATATAAACCTAAATATTTGTTATTAATTCCAACTTGATACCTCCACGTGTTACTACGTTGACATTTAGACTCACTACGAATAGATCTTAAAATCCTTCTGAGTTACGGAACTCTAAAAATGGCCTAATATTATTTCAAACCCAATAGCAGCAAGCAATAGAATAAGCATCGAAACTTTATACACAACTCCCGTTCTTATAAAACTAAATCTATAAATACAAAATAACGTGCCATGTGCAGCGTCGTAGCAAGCCCGCCTTGCCAGTAAATAAGCAAGCAGTTTAAAACTAGTCTGAACCAGTTTTCTTTTAATTGAACTACGGATAATACGGGTAATTAATTCTAGAGCCTTATCTAGCGAGCGGCAAGCGCCGTGTCAGCATAGGGTACACTTGAGGCAAAGTTCATTGGAAAAAGTACAATTGTTGCATTTTTTAATACTTATTTTCTATTTTGAAATAAAGCTTCCTCATTGGTCTAGTAGTCCAAAGCAAGACTGCTGGGGTTCGATTCTCAGATCGGGCAAAGTGTTATTGAGTTTTTCTGTTAGGAAATTCTCTCAGTCGCAGCCCGGAATTTGGAATTGTGTCTGTTAGATGGCAATAAAGAATGTATCCTACGTGTTTTTGGGTCGTTTTCAGGGGCGCCGATTCCGTGAGTGCTCGGTGGCTCCGACGAGAGGTAAAAAGTTATCGTGTGGCACACATAATCTTAGGCATAAATACTGACCAATAATCAGTTCTTAGCGAAACCTCTACACCTCTTTACACGTGACACAGCAAGACACTTACTACTTACATTGGTTACTTTCGATAGGGACATACGCGTTCTAGTGTGCTAGTAACTGCAGTTGTGATTATGCGCCCACACATAAGCAAGACAAGCGGTGCACCATGAACTGCGTAGCCTGTGCTTCGTAATGGCTCTCACTCATGGCATGAGCACCCACAAGATATTCTCGACGTCTCTGGTCGTAAGGTTATATTTTTTTTTTTGAAAAAACAATACGGTCTTGAGCAGGATTCGAACCTGCGCCTCCCGGATAAATACTCCAGGCGCTCTGACCACTAAGCCATCTCTACCTCTGCTCACTACTGTGAATTCTTCCTCCATATTTTAATACGTCTTTGTCTGATTGACGTAACTGATTGTCGTGAATGGGCCGAAGTTTCTTAGGTATCAGTCACTGTACCTGAGTAAGATCTTTTTTTTTTCTAAATACCTGTTAAGACTTAACAAGTCATTCCAACACACATAATAAAAGAATGAAGAGTAATTCCATCTATGATTTAAATGGTACTAGCAATTTAATAATAAATATTTAAACCTCAGTTCGCCTCACTTTGCTCTTTTAAGGACCATTTTAGTACACTTTCACGTTTTATAAGCGTGTGAATTAAATTCCCAACACCTTCAAGTATTTAAGTATTAGCTCTCGTAAATTCTGCTTGCCTGGTACTATATTCTGGCCGACGGTGTACAAGACAAGTAGCTACATACGACGAGGCATCTCTTTGTTTTCTGCCAGCTCTATAATTGCATCCTTCAGTTGTTGCTCGAGTATCATCTTGTCTTAAGAGCTCTTCTCACGTATGGACTCCCAGTACTTTTTGCACAAAGATGGAAAGTAAAATGTGATTTTTTCACCGTTAATATTGTTTATGTTTTCTTACTAAGTTAATTTGATACGAAATACATATCGCGGCCTGGACAATTTTGAAAACATTATTTCTAAATTATTAAAAACAAGGCAATCGACGGTGTGGCCAAGGATGAAGCATGTAGATCCAAAATAAATCTATTTACCCTTAGCCTTGAATCTAGTATATACTTTTTCAGATGATAATTTATCTAAGAGAAATATTTTTTTATTAAAAATAATTTTGGCTGAATATTGTGTAATTGCATATTTACGGGATTTATGTTCCGATTTATTACTTGTATGTAATTGTTTGAGGAATAACCTTGTTACAATTGGAAGGGTTAGCAAGAACTATTTCTAAACATCTAGTAGACATTTTGAAATGCTTGCTAGAATTGGATGGCTTGGCATGAATTGTGACATTATATTGTGTGAGTTCTTGCTAGAATTGAATAGGTAGAAGCATGGCCAATATTGCGAGAATTGGATGGGTTCGCATGTTGGTCATTGCCGTAAGAATTGGATGGGTTTACGGTATGGAGAACAAATCAATGATTCTGTAAAAATTGGATGGGTTTACAGGATTATAGATTTGTTCTTCGTGTATGTATATTTTTGAATAAAACATAATATTCTGTTCAATATTGAGTTAAATATAATATTTCTTTACACCACGTGTAACGCCACGATAACTGACACATTTCACGCTTAGTTCTCACTTTTCGTACTTCGAAACTACTATACCTAGCGACTGACCAAACGTCTTATCTAGATTATACACGTCCGCTTCAAACTGAGATCCTAGTAACATACAGAATGTTGGAGTCATTTCATTACTTAGGCGTACCTTGTCGCAGACACAAATCAGGTCAAGAGTTGTGTTACGTCACTGTCAGTCGTCCATAACATCACGCCTGTATTCCCCGAAGAGATAGGCAGAGGTGTACAAGTAGTACACCCACATTTCACCAGTTCTGTTATTAAGTCCCATCTTCTTATTGTGTCGTTCGATAGAGTTTCATACATTTACACCGGCCGACGTCGACGCCGTTTGGGCTAGCGGGATAGGCAATACTGTTGCATATCTTTCCCTCCAAAGGTCAAGCCTAGTTTGTCGCGTCACTATTTAATGAGACCACGTCTAGTCCCATATAAATTTCTACAAATCAATTTTTCAAACACATTTTTAATTTAGTTTTTAATTAATTTTTTTTTTTCATGTTGCTGTATTATTTGTATTTCTTTCTCATTTCATTTCAAATTTTTTTTGTTTATTGTTTAAACGTTAAAAACTGAAACTATCCATGTAACTTATGTCATTATATTCAGGGGAAAACTGTCTCCTGAGATACTAACGACTAACTAACAGCTAACAACCTAGTTCAGGAGGTAGGGTTTCTATTTAACAGTGTCACTAATAGTAACAAATAAATAAATTTTAATTTTAATTTTTAATTTTATAACATTAACACAATGATGCAAAGCGAACTTTAAAGTTATAAATTTTTGTGGACAGAAAAGTCCTAGAATAATACATATTAATTATAGTTCAACGGTTATTACTCACTTGCATTGGTTTATGTGAAATAAAAACGTTTGACTTTGACTTTTAACTTTGACTTTTGACTTTCACTTTTTTCACATAAATTTATAACCGTCAAGGAACTTCTATCATGATTCTATCAGGGAATATCTAACCTGGCCTAAAAACTCCTCTTGCATAATATTTTGCTATAACCACTGATATGTTTCACGTACGCACCTAGGAACCTTACATTTTCATTGACTGCCTTGTTGGTCTAGTGATCGCAAGCGCGACTGCTGAGCGCGAGATCCTGGGTTCGATTCCCAGTTCAGGCAAAGTGTTATTGAGTTTTTCTGGAAATTCTCAGTAGCAGCTCGGAGTCAGGAAGTTGGCGGTGTGACACCCCCGTGCTTCGGAGAGCACGTAATACCGTCGGTCCTGCGCCTAATCTGTTTGCGGTCGTGTCAAATTACCGTCCCATCGGAATATGAGAGTGAACGAAGAGGGAGTGCACCTGTGTTTGCGCAGACTCTTGTGCACTATAATATCTCCTGCGTACTTGGCTAATCTCCGTGGAGATAGGCTGCCGTGACCGAAATACGGTCGGGAGAGAGTATTATTACTGTTTCATAGCGTTTCTTGTTTTCGGAGCGAAATATAACAAATATTTACTAAGCCTTTTGTCCGTACTTTGTGATTGGCTATTAATTAATTTATTAGTATTTTGAAATGTGAAAATATGACTGACACGAGATCAGTTACTAAGTTGACCAAATTTTTATTAGGATTAGCTCTCAGAATATTTTCTGTACCAACCCGGAGTTCGAAATTATGTCCAGTTGACGGCGATAAGCTCACTATACCTGGTGATCGTACTGCCATCTACCGGGCACAATTCCGAACTCCGGGCTCCGAAGAAATCCCAATAACACTTTGCCCGATCATTTAATCGAAGCCAGGACCTTACGCTCAGCATCCACGCTTGCGACTACTACACCAACGACAGTCAAATATATTATGCACGTACGTAAGCGGTGCAAAATCTTAGCTGTAATATATTAATCACCTGAACTATAACAAAATTTTACCCCACCATTAAATTACGGCATCATATCGTTTACCTAGGTAAAGAATTAACTATTCCTTATTTATTTATCACATCATTATGACACAAGAAAATTAAAAATAACAAATTAAAAATAGAAAGTTGAGCACAAAGGTACTTCTTATTTCATAAAGAAATTTTTTCCGCAGACCTGAGACTGGAGAGTTTGATAAAAACACGCAGACACGGTGTGCAAACAGACACAAAGATAAATGCAAAACTATAATAACTAAAATTAAATACACCGTGCTCCGTATTCCTTGTTTATGGATTCACTTTAACATTTTACATTCCTTAAACAGTTAAGATCCAGGAAATTATTAAGTTCGCTAAGTTAATTGACGCCAATTAGCCTCGTTACGGTCACTTAAAGCCTTGACCCCGAGAAAATTACGTCTTAAACATTGCTACATCAGTAAGAAAAATAATTTCTCAATTTGTGAAGCGAAAAAATTTGGAAAAGAATATTTGCAATAGTTGTAAATATTGAATTTGAAAATTTTGTAGTACTAAATATAGTATAATTTAACTAGTATCAAGACGTTTCGTGCCTCGGAGAGCACGTTAAGCCGTCAGTCCAGGTTATCAAATCAAGATCTATCTGTCATAGCACAGCCGTTATGGGTAGTCAGAGGCCTGAAAGTCTGACAACCAGTCATACCACGAGATATCGTGTTACCCAGTAACTGGGTTGTGGAGGTCAGATAGGCAGTCGCTCCGTGTAAAATACTGGTATTAAGCTACATCCGGTTTGACTGGAAGCCGACCCCAATGTAATTGGGAAAAGGCTCCGCAGATTTTTTAACTAGTATCAAGACTTATCGTAAAATTGAAATGACCATTATTCTAGTTGTTGCTGCCTCGGTAGTCTAGTGTTCCTGAGCGCGACTGCTGAGCATGAGGTCTTGGGTTCGATTCCCAGGTCGGGCAAAGTGTTATTGGGTTTTCTTTTTTGGAGAATATCACCAATAAGGTCAGTTTATACCCATCTAGGGCGTCCTCTTCCGGCATTTCCACTTACACCTGCCTTGTCACCTTTTGTTAACCGTCTTTCATTCATTCTCTCAATATGACCAAACCATCTAAGCATACATTTTTCAATTTTCGTCACCTCGTCTTATTTTATAAAATAATTTTTACGATTCAGTATATGATGAAGTGTTGAAACGAAATAATAGAGCACTCAATCAACAATATGAAATTATTATGAGCCTCCGATCTAAAACTATTCTATATAGTCGGTACGTTTATACACGCAAATTTCACACGGAGTCATAGAACAATTATCTGGACATTATACAAATATTTGCCCCATCAGTTTGAACCCGCGACACGTCACTACGCTTCTGGTTGATTAGAGAGGCGGATATCATTGTTGATATAACATGAGTAAGGCACCCAATTGACTAAGTTGTATAATAAAAATAATTTTAGTCCTGTCTTTTCTAAAATTAGTTTAAACCTGTAATTTTAGTTAAATTCTGAAATGGAAACAACATTTGACAGGATTAGACTAAGGTGCCTCGTTAGCATAGGGGTCCCATGCGCAACTGCTAAGCACGAGGTCCTGGGTTCGATACCCAAGTAGGGCAAACTTTTATTAGCTTTTTCTGTTAGAAAATTCTCAGTAGCAGCTTGTAGTTTATATTTGTGGCTGTAGATTGCAATAGGCTCACCTCCTATTACAAGAGACTTGATAACAGCATTGGTGAAATGTGGGTGTACAACTGTGTACGCCTCTGCCTACCCCATCGGGGAATAAACCAAATTTAGGTGGATTTCAGTTAGTTCAGTCGTATTTGTGCCAAGGGGCATTAATACCTATCTATTGACGGATATTAGCATACGTCATCTTATCAGATTATACACGTAATCATTTTAATTCTGTTTGGGTTATTCTCTGATACTTTGATTGTATTAAAGCCTATTCTGTTTATTTACCTTCTCTTCAATCTGTGAGTACCTTAAAGGGGTTCTTGTGTAACTAAAGAACCTTTGTATACGGAAGGGAAATAATCAAAACAAACCTTTAGATCATTTTCCTAAAATTGCTTAATCTAAACTTCTGTCTAATAAATACAGATAAATTTTTGAAAAGCTTTAACGCGTGCTTAGCGATCCTTAAAGTTATAATTTTTTGTGGAAAAAAAGCACGGTCGCGAGCAGGATTCGAACCTGCGCCTCCCGGATAAATACTCCAGGCGCTCTGACCACTAAGCCATCTCGACCTCTGCTCACCACCGCGAATTCTTCCTCCACATTTTAATACGTCTTTTGACGACGTCATTGCAATCTATTCAGTACCTATACAGGTGACCATAGCGACCGTATTCTTTTTCCACAAAAAATTATAACTTTTTCTGTCTATTATTATTTTATTATTTATTATTATTATTATTTTATGTGATGCTATAATGCTTTTTTATTGTTGTGCCGAGTAACATGTTTAATTTTTTACCTGACTGCCCAAAAAAGAAGTGTTATGTTTTTAGGGTTCATTTATGTATGTCTATGAGTTTCTTTATTCCACTATAACTTCTAAACGCCTGAACCGATTTAGATGTAGCGATAAAACCCTTACATTATTCCGGGTAACATTTAAAATATCTATTTATAACATAAAATTGGCTAATATGATTAAAAATGATAGTTTTTTTTTTTTAAAACGTTGCCCCACACTAGGAATTTCTTCCTGTATCGTGGGTGCGTTTACAGACATATAATTTCACAAGCACACACACACCCAGACTCGGAGCAATTATCTATAGATCGTACAAATAATTACAATGTAGTGCCTATGGAACACAAAAAGGTGTGACATAAAGAAAAATACAATTGGCAGGCGTGTTTTTCTTTTTAATTTGTTTGTTCATTTTATTTTTATTCTTTATTATACGTAAAACAAAGGAACGTACACAGATACAACTAAGATAAAAATGTGTATAAAATAAGCTGAGTTTTCTTCAAGCAAAACTTTAAGATAAATAAAGAGAAATTAAGAAATCATTAGAGTGGGAAGTTTATATTTTATTTCTGGATATTTTTATTCTTTCTTCTTACACGAATGCTCCAAAAACAGGACAGACAGTATAAGACTGATATTTTATACTATTTAATTATCAAATATTGATGTTATTAAACAAATGATTATACATTATAAATTCCTGGCTAATACAGATAAATCTTTGAAACGCATCGTAGCGATCTCTAACGTTGTATTATTTAAGGAAAGTAACATACGGGCGTGAGCTGGATTTGAACCTGCGCCTCCCGGAATAATAATATTCTTCAATTCTTGACTGTTACAAATTATTCAAATAACATTAAATTTATAGTAACAATTCACGGATATGCTACGTTTTCGAAGCATTCGTAGCACTCGTAGTTCAACGTTAGCTACGGCGTAGCAACAATGCAATTAATTTTAGATGACTTGCAATTAAGCGAAGGTCAGTTTAAATGCAGTAATTAATTGGATTAAATATATAATCTTATTTTCGTTACAGCGTAGTTAACTGTACAAGAAGATCGTTTTTTTTAGTATATCATCCATTACCTCTTCCTGACTACAACTTCAGTTCGCCACCGAAACCTTAATAAAAACCAGACATATTTTACGTTCAACAACTTTTCCGTTCTAGAAAATAAATCGAAAAAACTCACGGACTTTCATAAACTTTTAAGATTAATTTCCAAAAATGTAAGGCTATTTATCAATACACATTTCGGTATTTACAAGAAGTTTATGTAGCGAATATTTTTATTAAAAAAATATATTTTTATTCCACTGTTGTGTAGTGACTGCCTTCTAGGTCTAGTGGTCCCAAGTGCGACTGCTGAGCATGAGGTCCTGGGTTCGACTCCCGGGTTAGACAAAGCGTTATTGAGTATTTCTATTAAGAAATTCTCGATTTCAGTCCGGTGTTTGGAATTATGCCTGGTATGCCAATAGGCTCACCACCTATTACATGGGTATTATTAACAGCGTTTTGTGGTGACCGAGTGGTTACGGGCCCGCCTTTTCAGCTAGAGGTGTGGGTTTAGACATAGACCAATGTGAGTTTTCAATATCGTATATGTATACCTAGTTATAAAAAAAAAACACCTCCCGACCGTATTTCGGTCACGGCGGCCTATCTCCACGGAGATTAGTCAAGTACGCAGGAGATATTATAGTGCACAAGTGCACTCTCTCTTTCTTCACTCTCATATTCCGATGGGACGGAAATCCGACACGAACAGAGAGAGATCAGGCGCAGGACCGACGGCTTTACGTGCTCTCCGAAGCACGGGGGTGTCACACCACCAACTTCCTGACTCCGGGCTGCTACTGAGAATTTCCTAACAGATAAATTCAATAACACTTTGCCCGACCTGGGAATCGAACCCCGGACCTCACGCCCAGCAGCCGCGCTTGCGACCACAAGACCAACAAGGCAGTCAACTTTCCTAGTTGACACTGTCATAGTTCGCGAAACAGACACGGTTAATGGCATATTATAATGGAGTCATTGGACTGTCAAAGACATTAAAGACAGATGGTGAAGGAAAACATTGTGAGAATACCTGGAGTTTATGGTCAGAATCGCTAACCCGCAGTGAGCTAGCGTCGTGATTTTCGTGCGTTCTCTGACCTAGAATTGTCTATAGTTTGGTTTTGGACTAGTTCAAAAATAACATCAAAATTTTTGCCTTTAGGAAAAAAGTTTAATTCACGGACGAGACCAACCGTCCTTTTTGTTTTGTGACGGAGAAAATGCCTGACGCATGCCAAACGACTTGGGGAGGTGGTGTGCTTATGTGAGGCTCGCACCCACTAAAAACTCCGCCGTGTGCCTACTCTCGCATTGGGTGGATGAGCCACGAGAACTGCAATGTATGGCATTAGCGACCCATAGAGCGCAGGCCACGTCTGGACCTCCCATTTACAATAAAACTCTTTTTTGGCGATGTCCGAGTACACCTGAGACATCACCGCAACTCAAGGGCCTTACTATGCGGACGATAGACTCCCCAATCTATCGCCCGCTGGCTTCTGATAGTGTGGCATCAGCCTGGTATAAAGCCGCCTGCACCGACACGTCCTCCTGCGACGGATTAGATCAGTGAGGGAGTCTTCCTCCTTGACCCGCACCGCTTCTTCTATTTGCGAGATGATGATTCCTTGCAAACGGATGCGACTGCCTCCCACGCCCTCTCATTATCAATTTGGCTCTGATCACGGCTGGCAGTGAGTGGTCTGCCCCGACAAGCCCAAGCGTCCTATGTCAATAGTTTCGATATCATAATAAAGCGATAAACATATAGTAAAATTACGTAAAACACCGTAAGCCATTGCCTTTACAAAGTTATATTGTAACTAAACTTTAGGTCCGACCTTCACCCAACACAACGACAACAAGAAACATTACACAACACAATTGCTTACCCCCGAAAATCTTAACAAAACAAAATCTTGTAACCATTACTGGAACAGCCTACATACAGTTAAAATAACGATGTACAGTCTACAAAAGAGATAAGTATGGTGGTCAGATATAGTTGAAGTTTTCTTAGAAACCGATGGATATCTTCGATTGAAACTTAATTTAATTAATGAACTGTTTATTATCTACTTTTTAAATTAAATTACATTCGAATACATCCATCGGTTTCTAAGAAAGTTTCAACTATATCTGACGACCCTGGATACTTATATCTTTTGTAGACTGTACATCCACACTGTTTTAGCTGTCCCATTGTTTAGCCGTGGATCCAACTCATTTGTCTTCCTGTGTCGTCTACAAGCGGACTAAGATACTGTTAGCTAAATCTCATGATCTCTGAATAATTCTTGCCAAAGACATACGGGGTGTAAAGGGCGGACGGCCAAGAACGTCTCAGAAATTGAGAATTACCATTAGATTCGAATCAAGATTGTAGAATTTGAATTTAAGTGTATATTGAATAATGACAAAGTAAATGGTTAAGGGGATTTTCGAATAGTAAAGGTTAGGGATATGTTCCACCGTTGGCGAGTAAGCGAGTAAATATCGCTTATATTTATACTCAAGAAACGTGCAATGGTGAAAAAAAATTATAGCATTTGCCTACCCTAATAGGAGACAGCTGTTGTTGAATGTATGTATGTTTGTAAGAAACGTACAGCTGCTGTATATTTCCGTATAACTGAAAGAGATACATATAATAAAACTTTAAAATTGATTGTTCATATTGCCCGGCGAACAGTCGCTGATGGTGGGACTAAATGTGCTTTCGAAGAAAATAAAATATTATATTTTATTGTTCACCGGTTACTACTCACGTGCGTTCGTCGGGATTGCCTGACTGGTTTCGAACTCTAACGAAGTCCTTAGTCATGAGCTGAGCCCGTGGCAATATCGCGAGTCAAACAGTTTGATATGAATATGCCTCACAAAAGTTATTATACGAAAATATAAGTGTGCAAATTAACGATGTTTTTGATTGATCTTAAAGCAAATTAATCATATTGAAATCCCGTTTTTATTCGTCTTTTATATTTTCCAGGATGTAATAAGCAAACTGCCGGGAGTGCAAATGCTACGAAGTCGTGGAAAGAAAAATACGGTCGTGAGCAGGATTCGAACCTGCGCCTCAGGCTATATATTGAATCCTAGTCAACAACTGTAATTTCCTTTCCACAAACTTATTTTATAACTTTAGAGTTCCCAATGCATGCGTTAATGCTTTTCCAAGATTTATCAAAATTGCCACACATTAACAAGACGAAATTAATTAATTAAAAAATTAAAGCACGCCAACCATGTGTAATTATTTTTTTAAACCTTTTTGTGCCATAGCCGCTATATTTTTTCTTTTAAGCCTTACTAGCCTATGTTACCCAGGACAATTTAAGGGTTCTAACAATACCCCATACATGTAAATCGGTTTAAGCGTATAGAATATACGGTGGAATAAAGAAATTCCCAAATATACGTACATACATACTGCCTAGCCTTTTCCCAATTACATTGGGGTCGGCTTCCAGTCAAACTGGATGCAGCTTAATACCAGTATTTTACATTGAGCGATTGCCCATCTGACCTCCACAACCCAGTTTTGGAGGTCAGATGGGCAATATAATAACACGATATCTCGTGATATGACTGATTGTCAGACTTTGAGGCTTCTGACTACCCACCCATAACGGCTTTCATAGATCCTAATTTGACAACCGGGGCCGATGCTCAACGTGCTCACCGAGGCACGCAGTTGTCTCGATATGAAATGATGGTCACCTATCAACAGATCGACCGCGGCAAGCTCAGCTTAACCTCGATCGATCGATATGTGCGACTGTTACTTAGCCACGAACCCTAAAAACATAACACTCCTTTTTTGGGCAGTCGTTTTAATAAGGATGTACCACACAACTCAGGGAAAGACCTCAGTTTTGAGCGCCCTCCCACCTTATATTATGGTACAGCGATCAACATCGGGTACTCGAGCCCACCATTTATACTCGCTGTTGATCGGTTCGGTACATTACATCAGCTGCTAAACATTGCATGAAACATTAACTTACAGGTCACGTACACCTCAGAAGCACAAGAAGATTTACCTGAAAACAACATAAAAAATATCTTATTAGTTTACTCCGCAGTGAGACTAAAATAAATAATTTCTTTCTTTCTTTCTTTTCTTTATGAGTCTGTAATTTTACCGGAAATCCTGAACACAGCTTTTTAGTAGTCAACACAGATAATAATAAAATAAAAAAATATTTTAAATCGTGATTTTCTGTCAAGCAAACGCCTTTAAAAAAAAAATTGTAATGGCCAATATTCATGACCATTCACATAGCAAAGTCAAAATTTGCCGGTAACATTAGTTTAAAGTTGTTGTTTTTTTGTATGAAATAATAAAGTCGTGAGCAGAATTTCCACCTCACAAATAAATACTCGAGGCGCTCTCTTAACTGAGCTATCCTGACCTCTGCTCGCTACGTTTTTCTACGTTTTAATAGACCCCAAAATATGTATTACAATGTTGATAGAAGTTTCGTCGAGAAAGAAGTCCACCGCTAAAATTAATTCGTAAATGTGGCCCCACTTCGCTTAATACTCATATTAGTGCTCCAAATCGTGTCGCGAGGGAACTGTTAAACATATCAGTTAAATGTCTCCTTAAGGAAGCAGTTCAAGTTAACTGCGAGTATCTAACAGTATTACGATTCTAAATAGTGGTATATTGCGAACAGGCAATGTACTTGAAACTTGAGTACTAAACTGGGATGTATAGCTAAAACCGATTGAAATATTGACATAGAAAAAACATACGTTCCTTAAGACCGTATTTCGCTTACTTATTTATGACCGTATTTATGGAAGCAACAATTTTAATGGTTACCTAATGGTGCTTATGTACAATATATGACAACGATTTAGCACAGATATAATGGACTAAACTAATAATATACTCCTGAAAGAATTTCGGTCACGTAAGACGATCTCCACTGAAGATTAGCCAACTACACGGGAGATATTATAGTGCACAAGTGTATGCGCAAACACAGGTGCCCTCTCTCTTCCTTTACTTTAGTCCGATGGGACGGCAATCCGAAATGACTGGAAAGATATCAGGCGCATGACCGACGGCTTCACTTGCGCTCCAATGCACGGGGTGTCACACCACAAACTTTTTAACTCCGGGTTGCTACTGATAATTTCCCAAAAACCCAATAACACTGCCCGACCTGGGAATCGAACCCAGGACCTAACGCTCAGCAGCCGCGCTTGCGACCACTAGATCAACGAGCCAGTCGGCAATTGTAATCTATGTATATGTCAGAGATTGATGTATTTGGTATGGCAACACTAAGCGGTGCGGTCGAGCCAAGTAGAGGGAGGAAGCCAGTCTCGATAGATTGTTAACTAACCAGCTCCCTTCTCTTGCGACCTGTCGTGGTGGACGGACCTCTGCAACCTGACCAAGCTGGTTCTTTGATTTTATGATATTGTTTTACCTACATTGTAATAGAGTTATGTAAATTATCTCACTACTAATCACTAAACCAAAGTAAACGTGCGCTCAGTGACGGAGATACCTTTCTGTTGGTTTTATTTGCTAGGACCACTAGCATTCAGACAGGCAGATGGGGGTTTATTTATGAGGGAACTTATTTTGCAACGAATCTTTATATTAACCAACCCCATCTGCGACATATATATGCAGTAGTGAGTATTTGCTAATGAAAATTTAATAAAACATTTTATAATAATTACTAGCTGTGCCCCGCAAACATTGTTCTGCCATATACTTTTTCTGAATAGGGTCACCCCTATCACCTAGGGATATAATAAATAGCCTAAGACTTATTCTCAGACCTACCAAATATACAAAAAAAAAAAACATAAAAATCGATCAAGCCGTTTCAGGAGCAGTTCGATAACAAACACTGTGACACGAGATTTTTCTGTATTAGAAGATTATGTACAAATTAGTTACATTAAAAACAAAAAAATACGTATTTCGTGGATTGAGCGGAACGTCAAGCTTAACCGATTTTGGCGTGTTCGGAAATTAGGGTTAGCAACACTGTCCGAGCTGTCAAGTTTGATTGACAGTTGTCAGTTGTGGCTGTGACGTCACTTTTGGTGACAAGAGCCGAACAGATGGATGTGTACAGACACTTGCGGGCCGCCGTAGCGAGCGGACCTCTACACCCTGACTTATCTAGACCTCTGATTTCTTGATATTTGAATACCTACGTTGTACATTATAATATGAAGTGACACACTACTAATCACTGGCCCAAAGTAAATGTGCTCTCAGTGGCGGAGAGCATTAACCTTTCGGCTCAGTAACGTACAGATCTGTACGTTGTAACAATAAAAATCTATTGTCTGCTAATGACTGACGCAACAGCTTAATGTTGGTTTTATTGACTATTAACTTTAAAATCCTGACAGACATAGAGACCTCTGATCCTATTCTTCAAACCATTCTCCGTCATATATAATAAAATAAAAACTGGTCTAATACAAAAATAAGGAAAACCACATGCGTCGAAGTATTCCTCCGCATCGCTGTCTTCTAGGAAGGTGCCCAAAAAACTGGCAGCATAATAATAAAATACGTATCAATTATTGTAATTGTTAAAACATTTTTTCTATTTCCAGCAACAAAAAATATTCGACGACTGATTTTAGGCTTTCTTATCATTCAGTTTGGTTTACACAATAAAAGAAAACCCTTTGAAGGTTTTTTCTTTTTGAACGATTGTTTAAGTTACTTTTGTATAAAACTTATTTATACAAAACAATTAACAAAAACCACTCGTTCATTAGCAAAAACATTTAAGAAATAACGCCAAAAGTACAGTCGCTTACATAATTACTGTACCCGCTGCTGGTATACAAATCAACTCCACACAAAACTGTCGAATACAAATCGAATACTAAGCAACCGACATTCGGTAGAGCCAAGAGCCAAATTAAACTTAGTCAAGGAAACCTGAATTGCTGAAATGCATTTGCAGTGCTACGTAAATAGGTACCTAACGGGAACGTCTGCGAGAGGTTTGAAGATGGAAAACCGGAGTAACAATACAGTATTTGAAGTATCAATTGATGCAAACTTTGGAGACTTGTTAGCCAAGTATGTTTTCATTTTAAATGTTTTTTATATAATTAAGGACATTTAATGCCAATATTAATTATTATAATCTTAAATGATTGCTAAATAGAAATCACCAGGCGTCTCCTTATGATGAAACGGGAACATGAAATTTAATGGATGCTAGCATGACACGATAGCTCAGTTGGGAGAGCCATGACACGGTATGTCAAAGGTCGCAGGTTCGAGTCCTGCTCAGGTATATTTTATTTATTGACCAATTAATGTACTCACAATATACAAATCAAAAGATAATATTAAGAAAATAAAACACAAATGCACTGCTTAAAGAAATCTCTTCCAGCAGATCTGCGAGAGGACAGTTTAAAACAAAAGATAAACTTATTTAAAAAATAAACAGTAAACAAAAACCACTCGTTCATTGAGCAAACATAATCTACAAATAAATTTTTAAATAACCACATGATTATCGTATGAACGTGGACGAAGCAAAAGGCTTACGTAAGAATCGTAGCAGGTGACATTCCATAGTTTCTGCCTACCTTCATGGGAGAAAGGCGTGAGTTTATGTAAGTATGTATGTATAATTGTCATAACCGCTGATATAGATTATGAGCAATTCTTTTTTCTAAGGGATTAAAATAAAAAGAAATAGCGCCCGTTCATTCAACCCAAAGCGAACATGACTGACGCACGACACCAGCGCGGCAGCCCCAACAGTGCCCTGAACGCATTGTTATACTCGTAGACCGCTGACAGATCCGATCGGAGCCCACAGGCAGCATGCATATAGTGATAAACAGTGCGATCTAAAAAGTTTTAATTTGACTTTAACATTACATAGCTTAAACCTGTGGGCAATCATATTTGCTCTAACCGACGGCGCTCTACGTTCCCTGTCCATGTCCTCATCATCAGAGATTTTCAGTGACTATGTGCCCAAGATATTTAATGCAAGTGACCAATTTCATAGGGGTTCCGTTCAAGAAAACTGGTATGACCTGATCTGCGTACCAGATATTTAACGCATGATATTTAAGGCTGGTACTAAATCACTAGCGTACCTATTCGCTATCTTGGTTGCCAACCGAATTGATGGACACTTTGTCGTATATTGCGTCGTGTGTTACAGCTTGTCTATGATGAGCAACAATAGTAAAAACTTACGACGCAATGTACTACAAAGTGTCCATCAATTCGGTTGGCAACCGAGATAGCGAATAGGTACGCTGGTGATTTAGTACCTGCCTTAAATATCATGCGTTCATCTTTTTGTGGCATTATTATATTTGAGGCTATGGCTAGTCGCGTAAATCTCACACACATTTACCTATGCCCTAACTCCTCCAATCTTTGGACACAGCAGCACCATGTCGTCTGCGTAACTTAGATTATTGACACAGATATTATCTATGTGACAACCGACATGCATGCTGCTAAGCTCAACGATCAGCGCTTTTACATACAAATTGAACAAAACTGGTGACGACGTAGTACATATGGATCTTTTTCTTTTCGTGAGATAGGGGTCAACCGAGCAGACGGATCACCTGATGGTAAGCGATTACCGCCGCCCATGGATACCCGCAACTCCAGAGGAGTCGTTGGCGGTATCGTCACTCACTCAGCGAAACACAACGCAAGCGTTATTTCACGCCGGTTTTCTGTGAGACCGTGGTATCACTCCGGTCAAGCCGGCCCATTCATGCCGAAGCATGGCTCACCCAAGGTGAAAGCATGGCTCTCCCACGATGAAAAAATGCCTGCCCATTTAACGTAGTTTACTTGAGTCTGATACCAAAACTTTAAGATACTTAGTATCTCTCCCGACAACTTACTTTCCTTAAGTTTATTCCAGAGTTTTTCATAATTAACAAGATCAAACGCTTTAGAGAGATCGAAATAGCGTGCATAAATGGGCGTTTTCCTGATGGTGTAATAATAGACTTGGCCTTAAATAGACTGTTGAGCAGTCTATTTAAGGCCCAGTATTGCGCTCTCTGGAGAAAGCTTGGCACGAAAACTGAACTCAGCGTCATGTAGTTTAATAAACTTTATTAACTGAGTCTCAATCACACTGTCCAAAACCTATGCAATGACGGTGGCCAGTGAGCTCGGCCTATAATTCGACATGACTGAGCATGTTCCATCTTGTTCCTTATTATGGAGAGACTATCGTTTTTGTTAGCTCTCTGGGAAGTTACGATTAATAGGAGTACATAGCTTAAGCTGTTTTTATTTTTATTCTTATGAAGTACGTATTTGTACGTGGCTGAGCCAAAGGGTTAACATGTTCGCTGTGGGCGAAGCAGACACGGCAGTTTAAAAATCCAAGTGTACTACATGTTTGGCATGGTACAGGGAAAGGGTTAAGTATGATACTTGAACGATATGAAGTTTTGTAACCCAATAAGCACATATTAATCTCACAGCGGAGCCTTATTCATATAATTCATAACGTACGTACCTCAAATTAAATCAATGAAACCATGTTTGACAGATGGGATACCATTACTTGGAAACGGTACCAATTTATCTAAATCGGTTTAGCTGGTTGGAGGACGCGAGAAAATTGAATTTGGGTTAAAAATATATATACGTATTTAATAGTGATTTGGTAAGTAACTTTTCCAGCTTCCAATAGTGAAAATATGTGTTTTATAAACATCTTATTTATGGTAAAATTTTAGTACAGCCACATAACCTCATCAATTTGTTTCTCCAAGAAGTATACCTTATTGCCAACCCCCGCAATCTTCACAGGGGTCTTTTTTCTAAACACTATTAAATTACATTCCCAATCCCACTAAATCTTCAGTACTGTGACACATATAAGACAAAACAGAATACCCACTCTACCCAGTGTATTATGGAAAAGAAGTTCATAAAAAGAAAAGCTGGAAACGACACTTAAGTATCGCTTATACTATGTACATCACGCCTGTTATCTGCGATGGACTAGGAAGAGATATACTGTTTAATATACACATCTCACCAATGCAATTATAAGTACCAGGTGGTGAGCCTATTGCCATTAATTTAGAACACATCCAAAGGCCGGGCTGCTACTGAAAATTTCCTAACAAAAAATCCAATCTATTATACCTTGTCTTTTTCATATGCCTTTTGGATATGTGCTATATATAACGCATATTTGCCATCTTGTACTTTCTGGCTTTCGAACCGCTGAGTATTTTACTGCATATATCTCATAAAACCTTAAAATATACACTGTTTTTAGCTGTTTCATAAATTAATAATTAGCCATCGCACCGAAATTAACGCTAATAAAAAACAATAAAAAAATAACCAGCCAGACATTTTGGAAATCTTTACGAGAATATCCTTCCGGAGGCTCAGATAGATATTCTGTGTATTGCAGATGTTATTTTTATGTCGTGATCAAGTATTATTGTTTAATTGTTTTTGTAGTAGGTAATTCTTTTTTTTTCTTTATCGACATAGGTATTGATAATTTTTGGCCCGCGACTTCGCTAGCGTGACAAGAAGTATCATTATAAAATAACCAGCTCATAACTGTCCCACTGCAGGGCAAGGGCCTCTTCTCATACAGGGAAGGCACGAGCTTAATCACCACGCTAGCTCACTGCGGGTTGGCGATTTCAGACTACCAAGTCAGGTTTCCTCATGATGTTTTCCTTCACCGTATGTCTGTGATGTCTTACAGGAACTAAGAAAGTACATATGACATTGAAAAAGTCACATTGGTACATGCCAGGTTTGAACCCACAACCTGTGGTCACCACGACCATATTATATTATGTTTATTTTATTTTACTGTGTGTGTAGTTCATCCGCTGAATTAATGACGCCTGGCATTTCAAATGATAAATAATAGCGTTTAATTTTATGTAGCTACCAATAACTTAGTTTAGGGAACTCTAGTTATAATATTAATGCTTTTCAAAGATTTATCTTTAACTTAGTTTATTTTAAATATTATATAAAATATACGTATCTAATTAAAATACAGCCACAGCAAATTTTAGGTTTTGTTTTCATTTGGGTCTATCACCATTATTTAACCGAACAGTCTATACCACAGTTTCGTCCATATATGAACCTTCTGTGTTTCGTTACTCAGTAAGACAACAATGCCAACTTGATTGTCCCTAGTGCCTAATGAGGGGCTTAATCTCTGTCCTCTTGGCAGTGTTCCTACTGTTTCTACTGTAATGGTGGAATGTCCGCGTTTTTGTAACTATTATCAGTCACTTGTCTCGTATATTAGGACCATTGTATTGTTTTGGGCCACAAATTAGTGTTGTTATCTGAACGCTTGTTACCTACGTAAAAGATTTGTGCTTGTAAAATTGCTAGAAATATTTTGATAAAATATAAAGCGTGTAATAACAAAAGCTTGAGTAATCTATATATATATAAAAATGAATCCCTATTTCCCTTGGTCACGCCATAACTTGAGAACGACTGCACCAATTTGGATAACTATTTTTTTGTTGTGTTCGTCATTGTATGGACAAGGTTTTTTTTATTTATTTTTTATCGTACGGACGCTTGTTTCCACAGCTTAGTGAAATAAATACTTTTCATTGGCATTAATGTAATAAATCATTGGCAGATTTTAATAATACATGTTTCGGTTACCCTTAATTATATATAATATCAGTTAATTACGTTTTTTTTTTATTTTTATTTTTTTTGGAATAGCGGGCAACCGAGCAGACGGCTCGCCTGATGGTAAGCGATTACCGCCGCCCATGGACACCCGCAACCCCAGAGGAGTCGCGAGTGCGTTGCCGGCCTTTTAAAGGGTTTGGGCCTCCGGTACCCTCACTCACTCGGCGAAACACAACGCAAGCGTTGTTTCACACCGGTTTTCTGTGATGCCGTGGTATCAATCCGGTCGAGCCGGCCCATTCGTGCCGAAGCGTGGCTCTCCCACGGTGAAAACTTTTCTATACTGTATAATCCAGCAAAAGATGAAATTTGCTAGAAGAATTTGTATACTTGACATTTCTCATTAATTTTACATGAAAAATGGAACTTACCCATAGCCGGCTGAGCTCATATTTCTTCAGAAATAGAAATAATAAAATAATATTAGCATTTTTGTTTGCTGATCAAAGCCCTATTTTCGCACGACACTCTTAAGCATTAAACATTGAGTTTTCTTACTCGTAACATACTCGCTCACTGCTTAAAGTAAAAAATATACTTTTCAAATCCAAATCTACATGACACTTTAAGGAAAAGAAAGTCATTGTAACAACGTATAAATAACATTTTTGACACATAATCCCCGTTCAAAAGGACCAGTAAAACATTTTTTCTTTCTGACACGAATGAGAAATCTCCACCCATTATTCTTTTCAAATTACATTTATGACTGACATAACAATAAAAGTTTCAGCCGTTACCAAGTGAGAGCGAAAAAAGACGGGAAGACCAATAACTCACATAATCTAACTGTCGTTAATTTCTTTCATTTTATTCCCCGGGGAATAATCATGTCCACTTGACGTTAAAGAATGGACATTAGGAATGGGCGAGCCCAAGTTAGGGACGTCTTTCTTAAGGTGCCTACACATGTAGATAAAACACACGATTTGTATGCTTACTAATATTCTGTGACTTGCCTGCGAGTCATGAGGATGACAAAATAATGTAGTTACATTATGGACAGCCGTAAACACGCTTGTTTATTTTTTATATTCTGATTCCCCAAATTACAATAAAAACAAATATTTAATTAGAATTTCACTTAACTAGTTTCATAACACGATGCTACTCTACTACTTAAAGCCATTTGAATCTCAGCAGACGACTTATTCTATAATTTTACCTCTTTAAAAATAATATAGACCTTACATAAGTCATAGATAAAAAAATATGAATTAGAGTATAAATATTATATCAAAATATTAATCTGGTCTAGTGACCAAAAATGATGATAATCACGATTGCTCACCTACAAGAGCTGATTTTGTAAATTATGAAAAAGAAGATTTATCAATACTTGTATATTCTTAGCTTTATAAAAGTCAACATTCTGTAATACACAAACTCACAATGTTTTTGTGCTACTAAAATACAATTTTCGACGAGCATTAGTTAGTAAAAATCATTTATTAAAAGTAGACTAATTACTTGGTATTTTTCCAGTTACAACATCCTCCCCCTGCCCTTATCCCGATTTATTTGGGGTCGGCGCAGCATGTGTTCTTCTTTTACTTTCTAATTGTTTTTGAAATTGCATGCTG
Organism: Xylocampa areola; assembly: GCA_935421205.1. Lineage (NCBI taxonomy): Eukaryota > Metazoa > Arthropoda > Insecta > Lepidoptera > Noctuidae > Xylocampa > Xylocampa areola. The sequence continues at coordinate 3,793,261 of OW285219.1, read as the reverse complement.
CTAAAGTTTTGGCAATATTTTATGACCAGCCGCCTGCCTGGCGTCAACCCTCATTGGGAATGCTGTTGTTCGTGGTAACCGCCACAGATACGGTCGGATTTTTTCACAACAGCACTCCAAAAACGGCCACTTTTCACAGCTTCCTGGTGTTATTGCTGGGAAGAAAAAATAGCGCAACAAACTCCTTAGCAACAATTCGTATGTGTGTTCGCACCCTAACAGGGGTCGTTACGCAAGCCGTCCCAACAACACATCCATCATGATGAGGACAGCACTCGCCGGGTTACCCTCCGAAAAAATATTGATAATGTCTCCAGGGATCCGATCGCAGTGTCAAGGACATATGATGCCCTAGTACTCGGCGGCGAAATTGGATAAACTGTCCTAACGTCCGTGACGGGGATTTCAGGGTTTAACAACATTTTGTGTTGGTGATTTTTGGCAAGCTGAACGATCTCATAATTTTATTTTAAATGTGGAAGTTTGGGTCACTCAATTCATTCCAGTCACGTCTACTTCGAATTGGATTAATATTCGCCATGTTTATTCATAATTATTTAGCACATAATAAAAACTGATTATCCAAAAAGCTTTTTTATTTAACTTTAACGTAACATAGCATCACGCCTGTATTCCCCAAGGGAGTAATGTACACAGTAATTGTACACTCACAATTCACCAATAGTGTTATTTAGTCCCATGTAATAAGGAGGTGAGTCTATTGCCATCAACCGGGCACAGTTCGAAACTCCTGGCTGCCACTGAGAATTTCCTTACAGAAAACCCAAATAACACTGCCCGGCCCGGGATTCGAACCCAATACCTCACTCGATAGGCACCGTAAGAACCACTAGACCAGTTGTATTCTAATAAACTTACTTATAAGAAGCACCAATAAACCCTTTATTACATGACAGCAATATACTAATATTAACTTTTATATTTATAAGAAAATATATAATAAAGTAATCTTCCGTAAATCCTATTACTATATAAATGCGAAAGTTTGTAAGGATGAATGAATTTGTTACTCTTTCACTACTGAACTGATTTGGATGAAATTTGTCACACCAATAGTTTATTTATAACCTGGATTCTTATTATCCCGGCTGGATCAAGTTCTGAAGTCTACGCAGGCAGAAGCTAGTATATAATGTATTTAAATAAAGTAATTTTCCGTTCATACATAACAAGCGAATGAAATAACAGAACGCTCTTTAATTTAATTTTGTGAATCAGGTCGATTCTAAAGCTCAATTAATTATTTTCAAGGCGTTTTATTTTATACAGGAATAATTTATGTAATAAAAAATCATAGCATCACGCCTGTATTCTCTGACAGGCTAGACAGAGATGTACCGTTGTATATAAGATAGTCAATCTTCATTATTGCCCTCTGTCCGGCACAATTCTAAACACCGGGATGCTACTAAAAATTTCCTAAAAAAAAAACACAATAATGTTTTAACCGACCGGGGAATCGAATCCCTTACATTGAGCATCCGCACCAGCGTTCAGAAGATCAATGAGGCAACCAAAATATGAGAATAATTCATTCATACATACTTTGAAGTTACTCACTGAATGAGTTTATAAAAGCCACTTAAAAATTAATTTGTTATAATTTATAGATTATACCTACATTTGACATAATTTTTAGGCAAACATTGAAATAAATGTAAATCTGATCTATCTTATTAGGTTAACCTGTAAATATAGATTTAAGAAAGTTATTTTTTTAACCAGTTTTTTTAGTTAAATTGGTTTTTGAAATTATGAACACTCTTAGTCGAAAGTTCTAAAATACAGTTAAAGTACTCCCAATAGCGTAATAGTTCAAACTTTAAACGATGCAATACATACGTAAATACTTTAAATTAGTATCCGAACGTGTACAAGTAACACGCGACAATTTAAGTGAACTGAAACACATTTGTTTTTTGCACTTTAATGAACCAATTTGAATGAAATGGAGTGTAATTGTAGTTAATAGTTCTGTGGAGTAATTGCGCAACTCACTTTCAATGGAAATGGCTTTCATTTTGTCACTTCAGCAGTGTACATTTGGTGGATTTTAGGGTTGAATATATTTTTACCATTTTACACGCGGGGCTAAGTGATATCCGCACAGATCGTTCAATCAAGGTTAAGCTGTGCTTGCCGTGGTTTGTCTCTGGATGGGTGACCATCATTTCATACCGAGACCCTCGTGCCTCGGAAAGCACGTTCAACCGTCGGTCCCGATTATCAAATTTAGAACATGTGACAGCCGTTACGGGTACTGAAAGTCTGACAACCACGTCATACCACAAGATATCGTGTTACCCAGTAACTGGGTTATGGAGGTCAGATAGGCAGTCGCTCCATGTAAGATACTAGTATTAAGCTGTATCCGGTTTGACTAGAATCTTACCCCAATATAATTGAGAATAGGCTAGGCAGATTGATTTACACGTTGTCCCAAAAAAAGGAGTGTTATGTTTTCAGAGCTCATGTATGTTTGTTAGTTTCTTTATTCCACTATATCTTAAACCCCTAAACAGATTTTGAAGTATAGGATTTTATTAGAATCCTTACATTTTCAGGGTAACATGGGCTTGTAAGATAAAAAAATAGTAATATAGTATAGTACACAAAAAGGCATGAAATAAAAAAATAAATGGCATGCGTGCTTTTTGATGTTTTTATTTTACACCAGCGTCATCCCCCTGCCCTTATCCCAATTTATTTGGGGTCGGCACAGCATATATCTGCATGCTGCTAAAGTTTTGGCTATGTTTTATGACCGGCCGCCACATTTTTTTTATTAATCATCATCATCAGCGCCCTGTCCTTATCCCTATTTTTTTGGGGTCTGCGCAGCTTACCTATATCTGGCATGCTGCTAAAGTTTTGGCTATGTTTTATGACCGGCCGCCTGCCTGATGTCAACCCTCTTTGGAAATGCTGTTATTGGTGGTAACCGCCACCGATACGGTCACCTTCTATCTAGGTATGTCGTACCAAATGTTATCCATGCGCCAGGTTCTGATGTTATCCTACTATCACACTCCACTAACCGGGCTGATTAAATAATAATTAATTAATATAGATAGATCTTTGCAAAGAATTAACGCATGCTTAGCGAACCTTAAAGTTATACTAAGCCATCTCGACCCTAGTGGTCAAAGCACCTGGAGAATTTATCCAGGAGGCGCAGGTTCGAATCCTGCTCGCGACCGTATTCTTTTTTCCACAAAAATATATAACTTTAACAATTAATTATTAATTCACTTCTTTATTAAAATTATTTTTTATTAGAACATACTGCGCCGTATGGTAAATTGAAAGCTATTGAGCAAACGAGTTATGCAATTACTGGTACGTTAATATTACGTAAGTAGCTTGGGGTAAGGGCAAGAAAAATATTGTGTTGAAAGATTTTGCTGAAAATTTCGCTAATTTAAAACCTAAGGTTTCCTATAGCCTCGTAAGAAATTTCTATAGTGACGTAAGAAGATAAAAACCAAGAATATCTGCCAAAACATTCGCAGTGACAAAAAAAAACAAAATTGATTTTCTTCAGATCAAACAATCTGCCTAGCCTTTTCCCAACTACATTAGGGTCAACTTCCAGTCTAAACTTAATAACAGTATTTTCACATCGAGTGTTTTTTTTTTATAATATAATATAATATTTTTATTGAATAAAATATCGTACATTAATAAAATAACAAGTACAAAGTTTCACTTATAAGTCTATATACACATGTGCCTGAACTAGGAGATCCTGTGTCTCAGGCATGAAGAACAATTGCCGATTGCCTATCTGATCTCCACAACGCAGTTACTGGGTAACATGATATCTTGTGGTAAGACTGGTTGGCAAACTATCAAGCATACGCTTTCCCGGGCACGCATGGGTTTCAATATGAAATATTGATCAAATTCAAATTCGAATTCTTTTTTTTTTATTTCTCATAGACCAAATTACAGGCACTTATGAAACGTCAAAGCTAGGTGCACGGTTCCAAAAAAGTTGATCTTATGGAGAAGAACTGGCAAGAAACTCCATAAACTCTTTTTAAAATATTTTTTTACCTACAATGGTTTATTGATGGTATATGAGAATAATGTAGAATAATGTAAGACAAAAGAATAATGTAAAACAAAAGCAAATTATTGAAATAGTAGAAGTTTATAAAACCAAAACGATTACCAAGGCAATTACGAGTTGACCAGTCCCGACAGACAGCATCCGTTCACGAGTATGATGTGCGCATCAGCATCGCTGAACTCAACCATTTTGAAGGGAACTCAACGACCCGATACACAACGCCACCATCATCAAAACATTTTAGTGAGCATGATAAACTCATAATGCCTGGCAATAGGCAGGTGAATGTATGTTTTAATGTAATATTTAACATTATTAACCACATGATGCTCACATTTTACAGAAAAGCAATGATGATCTTCCACACACTGCGGCAAGCGCAACTTAACCTCGATCGATCGACCAGTACGGTTATTAATTAGCCACGAGCCCTCCACTAATTTTCTTCCGAAATTACTTGTACCAAATAAGTTACTTTCAAAAATGTTCAACGCTCGCAGTCGTGTAGCCACAAAATGTCCAGATTTCCACACAACCATTTTAAAACGTCCATCTCTACCGTTTTTTTCCACAGCGAAATGTGTCATGGCACCCAAAAAAGTTTCTAAAATCTTTGTCAGAACCCAAATAAAATTGAACAGTAAGCCAAAACCCCAACTGTCAAAGGCGCTTTTTCCGTTACGTATAGCATCATCACGCCGGTATTCCCCGAAGGGGTATGCAGAAGTGTCCACAGATGTACACCCACACTTCACCAATGTTGTTATTAAGTCCCATGTAATAGGTGGTGAGGCTATTGCCATCTACCGGGCACAATTCCAGACTCTGAGCTGCTACTGAGAATTTCCCAACAGAGAAACTCAATACCACTTTGCCCGACTAGGGAATCGAACCCATGACCTCATGCTCAGCAGTCGCGCTTGGGACCACTAGACCAACGAGGCAGTTACGTATAATCTAACACAACACGAGTATGACAGTCCAAACATAGTTCTCGCCCCTCCCTTTCCAACAAAAGTCACAATAAAATAGTACTGTGCGAAACGCCGAGCGGCGTCAATCGTCACTTTTCGAGAGTAGACTCGACGTGTACCAACTCAATCCAACTTTTATATTGAATTTTTAATAACGTACTTTGAAGATACCTCTCCGTAAAGCGATGGCGAAAAATGAAACTGAATATTTTAATTCTTTTGATCGTGTTAAATGAGTTTTTACGTGTTTGGAAAGCGATATTATGATTAACTGGTAATTTAAATTAGTTAAAAGGTCAAATTTAATGTTGATTTGTTTGTAATATATTGATTAGCTAGCTATTACCCGCGACTTCGTCTGCGTGGACTTTATAACTGGGTCCAGCCGAGATAAATTAAAAACCGTTTATTAATTTAGTACATAAACTATCTATGTGCCAAAGTTCGTTTAAATCTGTTCAGTAGTTATTACGTAAAAGAGGGCTAAATATACATCCTTCTCACAAAATTTCACATTTATAATATGAGTAGGATTTTTAATGTATCCGATTCGACTGTAAACAGACACCAAAATATATTTTAGCTACGAATTACCTAGCCAATGTAGGTAAGATTGTATGTGTTTTTTATCTGATAATGATAACATTCGCAGGTCTTTTTAATTTCTCATAATGCTATTACTCTAATTATTCTGTACTCTATAGGAAAACACATTATTATTCTTCTTAATAACGCATGGTTGATTTGGCCCGTAAGTTTCGGACACGACTTTACACACAATCGGAAAGATGTCTCCGGTGTTTCTTCACAATGTTTTCCTTAATACGCACATAATTAAGAAAAGACAGTTCGGTTCAGCCTTGTATAGTCTTGGGTTCGAAGCTGCAACCTTCGACATTCCAGTCCAATAGTCATACCACCATATAAATAATTAAAGAGATTTCATTCATCAACTACTAGCGAAACTTTTTCTAATGTTAACCTATTTATGATGCTAGCTGTACCTTGTGAGACTGATTCCCCAGACATATGCCTTCACAAACATATAGTAAAGGCAATATATTGTGAAAGCTGATATGAGCCAACAATGGCTATTGGGGGCAAGGATCGAGCCAAGTGGGCCGAAATTATGGATCGGTTATCGGTATAACTTCATGCGGAACTATCAAGGAAATGGGAACTATGGGTTTTTGTTGTCTATGTGAAGAGTTTATAGGTTTTTGAATGCATCATTTACTTGCAGGAATTTTTATTACATGAAATATGTTTGAGTTCAATTAAATTTAGGGATTAAAACAATATATTTGTGCAAAAATAATGCTATTATAATGATTTATTTTTAGAAAAATGGCTCTATGTTAGGTTACCACGCCTGATGGTAAGCAATGGTGTGGTTGAGGATGGAGCACGTAGATCCAGAAGAAATCTGTTCACTCTAGCCTTGAATATGCCTAGATTGTATTTCTCGGGAAACACTGAAGGCGGCAGGGAGTTCCATTCATAAGCTGTAAGTATCATGAACGTAGATCCAAATCGTTGCGTATTTTCAAATTAGAAACCATACAATTTTAATTTGGCGTAAGTAATTTTAGTGGTGTGCCATACATACATACATATGTTATTATAGTGGTGTGCCGACTAAACATTTTCGCAGATTTAAGTTTGACGCGTCTAAATTCGAATTGGTGGTGTCTTATTCATCTCGTCTCGCTCTTATAATCACTGTTAATAAAAGACAGTAATGTTCTAATTTTGATTAACAAAGACTAAGACTAAGAGACAAATATTGATTTACGGTGCTCTTTTAAATATAGAACTGTCACCTATATTTGCTATCATAGCTCTATGCTTTAAGAAAGTCTGAAAGTGGCACTGATGACTAAGAAGTTGTATATAAATCGTTTGGTATGGTATGGGCATGTGATGCGGAGGGATGATGATCATGTAACGAGGAAAGTTTTAAGTATGAATGTATGAGTATAAATGGATCTACGTTTGGCCACCAATTCGCCTGATGTTAAGCGACGGTGTGACCGAGGATGGAGCACGTAGATCCAGAATCAATCTATTCACTCGAAGTAGAGTAAATAGATTTGGCGAGAACAACAATTGGGGAGTTGATGCAATTGCCCAGACCCGTCTCCCACAACGGTTGCACCGGACTACATCCCGAAACACGACTAGGTCGTTTCACGGCATGGCTTCGTCCGATGAGTGGTAACCAACCGCGGTAGAAGCCTCCCACCAGAGTTGTGTTGCCTGTTTTGCACCACCCAGGGGTCACAAGTAGGGATTCCATTCTAAGGGTGCACTCCTACGGACGCGGGCAACTCAGCACCCCTATGATGGCTTACAGAGATGTATGGAAGAAGAATACATGCTGCGCCGACCCCAAAAAAAATGGGATAATTGCTGAGGGATGACAAACTTTATACTTTTACCTTTATACCCTATACTTTACATGTCCAACAAGGCAATGTCTGTAGTTCAATAGTGTAGATTTTACGTAACAATTGACGCGTGACGTCATTATATACCACCCGAACAGTTTCAATACGCATGACTTGTTGAAAGTTGTGCAAACACAATATGATACGTATGATCGGCCATACAAATACGAACCTTTTCTAACAAATGTAATAAGGCAAAGGGTTCAAGGATTTAAGGGTGTTTTGAAATCTATAGAGTGATGTTATACAATGGTTTGAATCTCTATTCATAGACAGTATTTGTCAGTATTTTTAGTTAGATATGTGAAACAACTACGTAACAGAATTATTATAAATTAACATATTATAAATTAAAGTATTATTTTGAAGTCCGATTTGACGTTTCTTTTTTGAGTGCATGTTTTTTAATATAAAGTTAAACATGAGGTTTACGAATGATACTCGTTGTTATAGTGTATGGGTAACATAGTAATTATTTAGGATTATAAATTTGATTTTTCAATTTCTTACGTAGACGCGCATACAAAGGTAAAATGAGAAACGTCAAATCGGACTTCTTAGATTGTCGCGAGTTTAGTGGTTGTAAAACCGACTATGAGACTCTGGGTTCAATTCCCAGGTCGGGCAAAGTTTTATGAGGTTTTTGTGTTACAAAATTCCCAGTAGTAGCCCGGAGTCTGGTATGGTGCCCGGTTGATGGCAATAGGCTCACTACCTACATGGGCCTTAATAACAGCATGGGTGAAATGTGGCAGTACAATTGTGCACACATTGATGATGCTATGATATTTTATATTATCTTTGTATTCACTTCCTTTTTCACACAATGCAATAATCACTTCTTTGGAGTAATTATTGGATTGTGTCTGTGTGTATTTGATTTTGGTCAATATTTTACATAGGTAAGATCTTTAGTTGTTCTTTAGTCCTCCGCATGTCCATACCATGACTTAACATGACATAACATGTGTTATACATATCTCTACATAGCTTGTTAGTAATAAGTTTATAAATGTTTATAATTTTTGTCCTATATATTATATGTGTAACATTAAAGCGTTTTGGTTTTAAACTTTAAGCTTACACTCGCGAAAGTACATAATTGTATTTAATAACAATAATATTATAATGTGTCTGGTAAGAACAAACAGATTAATAATTCTATCCATTCACGTCACACCACCAATACATTATTAGCCTTGTCACCTCGTAGCAAGAATAATTCAAGTATTTGTAACTAAGAACACTTCAGTTCAAAACAAAACGACTAAACTATCTGAGTCTTTGAGCGTTAAACACATGTCTTTTGAGTCTCTGTGCCCGACGTTAATAATAACATAGACAACAACTAGACCAGCAATCATCCATAATTACTTCTACAAAGTAAGACAAAGTTACAATCGAAAATAAACTGTTTTTACACTTAAGTAAAAACAGTTATGAAGTCCCATGTAATAAGCTCATTACCTATTTATTACATGGGACTTAATAACAGTATTGGCGAAATGTTGGTGTAAAATCGTGTACACCTCTGCCTACCCCTTCGGGGAATACAGGTGTGATGCTATGTTACGTAACACTTAAGTTCATGATTCTTCTTATCGCGTGGTTGATGAACAACCTAGTGTCAGAGTTTAAACCGTAGGACATGGTTTTACACACCATCGTGAATATCTCTCAGGTGTGCTTGCTTTCCTCACGATGTTTTTTTACAACTAGCCAGTAACCAGTTCTCTATTAAACAAACTTTAAAAATTCAATATTCGAACGTCAATTTTATATTCAAACCAAATCATACTTATACAACCTCTTGCCCTTTCCGTACAACATTCAATTTCCAAGAAATCGTTCACATTGCAATCGATATAAATCGAGCCAGAAGATATATGACTGTAATGTAGGTCAGTTGATAACGCACCTTATCTAGTCCATTTCACCACAGTCTGCGATGGGATTAGAGCCGACTAATACGAAGATTAATTATTATTAAAGCTTTAACACAGCTGCCCAATAAAAGGGGTGTTCTGTTTTTAGAGTTCATGTATGTATGTAAACCACCATAACTTCTAGATAAACAGGTGTACACTAACATTTCCCAAATAAAATTATGAAGCCCCATGTAATAGGTGCTGAGCCTATTGCCATCTACCGGGCACAATTCAGAACTCTGGGCTGCTACTGAGAATTTTCTAACAGATACTCAATAACACGTTACCAGACTCGGGAATCGAACCCGCGACTTGATGCTTAGCAGCAGTCGCAGTTGGGGCCACTAGACCAACGAAGCATTCCTAACAGAAAATCCAATATCTGAATAAATCGCGCAATACGTTGAATTTGATCCGAATTCGAAATTTCGAATTGTCACGCACCATAGAGCTCGGACGCAGTACGCATGTGCCTTACCTGTCAATACATTAACTGTCATGATGCGTCCAGGTGTCATGTGTTGAAACGTAATTACGTTCCACAGTACGTTCATAACAGGGTAATTATATTAGGTATCCGGTTATAATATGCAATTCGATCACATTAGTTGTTTGGGCGTTACTGCGGACTGCGTGTGTGAGTTAAAATACAGCCAATAAAGTTAAAGTTTTCAGTTTGAGTTTCGCTGATTGAATTTGTGCGAGTACAAGTATACCGTAAGGCTCATACATAAGAGCGGCGCGTCGTTGACGTGCATTGGCGACTGCCGCCGAGCGTCATCGTAGCGCGTTGTCGGCTGCCGTCGAGTTGTCGTCGCCGACTGCCGCTCGTACGAAAGAGCCCTTAAAAGCTAGTGCGCACTGCGTTACGGACACGAGCGGTGCGTTTATTTTACGCAAAATATATGAATTATGTGACTTTTTCTCACAATGCGCGCATTTCTACTGTGGTTCACAAAATTTGCAGGATAAATATATACCATACAATAGATAACAGATAATAGACGAGGTTTAACACGTTTAATATAACATCACGCCTGTATTTCCCGTGGGGGTAGGCAGTGGTGTACATCAGAAACTTTACGAATAGAAAAATCTGTGACACTGCCCGACCCGAGAATTCGTCATCGCTCATTACCTTATAATATTCCTCCCGACCGTATTCCGGCCACGGCGGCCTATCTCCACGGAGATTAGCCAGGTACGCAGGAGATATTATAGTGCACAAGTGTATGCGCAAACACAGATGCACTCCTTCACTGTCATATTCCGATGGGACGGCAATCCGACACGACCGGAGAGAGATTAGGCGCAGGACCGTCGGTTTTACGTGCTCTTCGAAGCACGGGGGTGTCACACCACCAACGTCCTAACTCCAGGCTGCTACTGAGAATTACCGAACTGAAAAATCCAATAACACTTTGCCCGACCTGGGAATCGTACCCAGGACCTCGCTCAGCAGCCGCGCTTGCGACCGCTAGACCAACAACTACCTTATATGAGACTTAATAACAGCATTGGTGAAATGTGGGTGTACAGTTCTGTAGACCCTTGTCTACCCCTTCGGAGAATACAGATGTGATGGTATGTTACCTATGTATTAATCCAGTTTATAAACTATCTGTGTGCCAAACATTCAAATCCATTCTGTAGTTATTGCATGAAAGAGTAACAAACATCCATATAATTATTCTCACAAACTTTCGCATTTTTTTATTTTATTTTATTTAATGATTTATGTACACACGAGAAATACTATAAAATAAGCTTAAATAGGAAAGATTGATACAAAGGTGCTGCTTATTTCATAAGAAATCTCTCCCAGCAGCCCTGCGAGAGGAGAGATAAAAAAAAAGTAGACTAAGTGTGAGAAGAAGTAAAATAAATTATTCACAGTGTGTCTATTGTAAATTGTGTCGTATTGTACAGGGGCACCACCCAAGTATGTAATTATAATTTATGTTTAGTTAATTTAGGTAAATTTAAATAGGTATGTTAATTATTTTATGTATGATTTACAGAACATAAAAACTTTTTCTTTCTTTCTTTCTTTCAGTGTAATATATACCTACATCTAAAATTATACATATATTATACATAAATAAATAATAGTAATATCTTAGGTTTTCGCAATCACTACACATTATAATAAATCAACTTTTAACAGGATTAATCGCGTGTATTATTGGGTTTTGTTTTTCCTGACGTCTCGAATACTTTGCAGCGTTCGTATTATAATAAATAAATGAATATATATTCATATATCTATACATATAATAAAAATATAACGGATAGATGTCTGTACATGGAAGATATACGAGTAAAAAAATTATTGGGACCTTTATTAACACAAATAGCACCCAAAACAGTGATTGTGAATTTTTGTCTGTGCGTTTTCCCGCTAATCTTAGAAACGACTTTTCCGATTTAGATGTGGTTTTTACTAATATATTGTGGTAAGCTTCACTTAACATTTAGTGTTTGTTTCATATCAATCGGTTTATAAATAAAAAAGTTATACCAAATTAAATATATATATAATAACTATATACTAACTTTGCCAGCGACTCCGTCCGCGTGGATGTCGTAAATTAACACCATGTCGTGTATGAAATAAAAATAATTAACAATTAACAAAATACATAATAATTAACAAATGTTCGACGTGTTCTTTAATTTGGTATAACTTTTTTATTTATAAATCGATTGACATGAAACAATCACAAAATGTTAAGTTATATATAAACTAATATATAAATATTTAAATGCAAATGCATGTTGATAAAGAAAGCAAAAAATAGTGTTCATTTAATCTTTTTTTTAAGTAAGGATATTGTTTTACAGTCTCGTATATCAGTTAGACGCGAGTTCCACAAGATACACATTAATTACACATTTATAATATTAATAGGATTTTTACGCACTATAACAATAGCACCTACTATTCTGAGCCGATTTTACAGTCACGTAACGTCTTTACAACATGTAGGCCTAGCAAAAACTAGGAAAAGCTATAAAATGGTACTTGCCTACAAACGGCTTGTGCACATTCCACGAGTGGAATACTAAGTAGGCCCTAGGTATTATGTTAGGAGAACTAGAACTGACCTATGCTATATGTGTTGGTTTTATTTAAGTATTTTAGCTAACAAATAACTAGTTATTGGTCACAGCCCCAAATTCGAACGTTATAAATTTGAACGTTATTAAGGTTCTATTGTCAAAGATACATGTGTGTTTGTGTGTGTGTGTGTGTGTGTGTGTGTGTGTGTGTGTGTGTGTGTGTGTGTGTGTGTGTGTGTGTGTGTGTCAAACGCATGGTGGTGCAGGAAATGTCTTTTTATTAATTTAATGTATTTCTAATCCATATAAAATTGAACTGTGCCAAATTTCATACACCTCCATGCGCGTAATTTTCGTAAAAATGGATACAAAGTTTTCGTTTAACGTACCTATTAATATAATGATAATCAAAATGTCTGCCTAGTCTTTTCCAAACTACGTTGGGGTTAGTTTCCAGTCTAACTAGATACAGCTTCATTCCATATGGAGTCTGTATTTCATATGGAGCGTCTGCCTATCTGACCACCACAACCCTGTAACTAGGAAACACTATTTCTTCTGTCTAGGTTGCCTGACACAAGACATAAAACGGCATTAAATTAAATGTGTGTACACCTCTACCCAACCCTTCGAGAAATACAGACGTGGTATATATGTTATGCTTTCTAATGAAAAATTATGACATGTACGACAGACCTTTGTTCTATTTTAATATACATAACTATAACACTTATATACGGGAAACCTGTAAGTCACACCAAAAGATCGCTGGATGTCCTGCGCGTCCAGTATAACAACATCTTCAGGATGATGTTGGGGCTGTCTCGCTTTTGTAGTGCGTCGGGGATGTTTGTGCTGTATAGCACTGATGGCTTTCATGCCGTCATCCGCAAGAAAACCGTATCCCTGATCTGCAAAATGCGTGGCAGCTGCAACAGAATTCTGAAGACTGTAGCAGATAGGATCTCTTCTCCACTATGGAGATCCTTTATTAAGCGGGTAATTTGAATTTTATTTTATTTATAATTTTATGTTATTTTGAATTTTATGTTATTTAAATTTGGAATGTATGGATCTGAAATAAATGAATTCTAATTTATTATTTAATCACTAGCTGTGCCCCACAAACGTTGTTCTAACCATATAATTGTTGGGGATAGGGACACCCTCATGACCTAGGAGTATAAAAATAGCCTAAGACCTATTCTCTGACCTAGCAAATATAAAAAAAAAAAACATAAAAATCGGTCAAGCCGTTTCGGAGGAGTTCGATAACAAACATTGTGACACGAGATTTTTATTTATTAGAACATTATATTCTCATTTCACTCGTTGAAGTTCGACAGTTTTCAAACTTACGTTTGTACAATCCAAAACCTTATATTCACTATTCAATTTCATCTAAGTCACTTTTGCATATTATTTTTTAATATGAAATGCCAACAAACTTTCTTAGACTACTACAGTTAGTGCACAATCTTGTCTCAGGCATAACTTCACATCTCACAATAACAACAAGAATTAGAGTGCATCCTCCAAGATAATGTTTAACGAAGCGTATACGCTAGGTGAACGACTTGAGTCTCATTCCTAGGCTTGGGCTATAGTGCGAACGTAGCGCGGGTACTAAGGCGGAAGCGTCTTTGTGGCCGCGTGTACAACAAACGTATTGTTAGCTGACAACTGTGATCAGTGTCACTGGGAGCCCCAGTGTGAACGTGCAGTTATACTGCATTTTTCGTTCACACTATGCTGACTATCGTAAGAGGGGCTCGTGGCTAAGTAACAGCTGCGCAGATCGATCAATCAAGGTTAAGCTGCGCTTACTGCGGTTGGTCTGTGAATGGGTGACCATAATTTCATACCGAGATCCCTCCGTGGCTCGGAGAGCCCGTTAAGCTGTCGGCCTCGGTTGTCAAATTAAGATCTATGACAGCTGTTACAGGTGGTCAGAGGGCCTCAAAAGTCTGACAACCAGTCATACCACGAGTAACTGGGTTGTGGAGGTCAGATAGACAGTAGCTCCGTGTAAAATACTGGTATAAAGCTGCATCCGGACTGACATTGACATTGACTGGAAGCAGACCACAATGTAATTGGGAAAAGGCTGGGCAGACACTATGCTGACAATGCTTTATAGCGTACAATACATAAACCAATCAGGTAATCAGCGTCCGTTCAGAGTCAGCGACTACGCATAGTGTTATAATGTGTTATATGAAGGCAGGTTTATTATTTGTATAATAACTTTCGTGAGGCATATTCATATTAATTATTGTTCACCGGTTACTACTCACGTGTATTCTTCAGTCTGACTCGCGACATTGCCGCGGACTCAGCTCATGACTGAGGGCTCCGTTCGAGCTCGAAACTAGTCAGGCAAACCCGGAGAATACACGTGAGTAGTAACCGGCGAACAATAATTAATGAGGTTTATTATGTATGAAAAATCAGTAAACTACGTAATGCTTGCTCACAGTCAACGGCTGACAATACGTGTTGCTTGAACGCGGCCTAACAAACATAAATCTTGCGACTACAGTGAAGTGACACCAGATGCACAGTGAAGTGACAACAGAGCGACAAGCGGCTGTCCGAACTCTGTAACAAGCAGCAACCGCACAGTACCTTCAAACGATCCTACCCGCTCATTACAGCCATACTGATTGGAGACAACTACGTTCGTATCATTACAAGCTGAATTGGTAAACAGTTTACAACGCAGTTTGACGGCGCGGTTGGCGCAGAGGTCGTGAGACTGACGCCTGCACCGCGTGTCGCAGGTTCGATTCTTGCACAGAGCAAATTTTTGTGTGATCCACAGAAAATTGTTTCGTATCTGGGTGTATCTGGGTGTATGTGTGCTTGTGAGATTATATGTTTGTAAACGCGCCCACGAAACAGGAAGAAATTCCTAGTGTGCAGCATAATAATAAAAGAAAAAGAAAAAAAAAGATTTTTAAAACATTTATCCTTTTGCAGGTCTGCTGGTAGAAATTTCTTTTGAAATAAGCAGTACCTTCGTAGTAAGTAGCTTTATGACTGTATATTTAAAAACTGTTGTGAGTACATAAAACATAAATAAATTAAAAAAATTATGTACGCGCTACTGACAGATACAACAATTAATTAAAACGTTTACACACGACAACAGTAACGCGATACACTCCAATCGCTACCTCACCCGCGTCCGCTCCCGCCTTAGCCACCGGAGCCCGAATCTTTACCGAAGACGCGTGACGTTTGAGTGATGTACAACGTCATCTCGTATTCCCGGACTGTGATCCCACCAGTGGTGCGTAATCGCATCGCTTCTCTTTTATGTTATCCTGATACCCAGATAATGCTGAATGATTGAATGATTTAAGACAATTACGGTTTTCTTTCTTGAAAAAATATCTAACAAGATTGATTGATGATAAGATGAGAAATTTCAATAAAAACAGTTTCAGTATTTTTATTTGTAAAGTAGGTATAGTACCTATATTTATTTTATCATTTTAATTTCATCATCAAAGGAACAGTTTACCAACGCATGTATTGCCAATTAATATAAAAGCTTTGCTATTGTTATGTCATCGGTATGAAATACTAATTGGTGCTTAACGTGGGCTTTTAAGAACTTTGAAGCCTCAACCCAGACGGTGGGCGTTGTATCATTTCTATCTACGAAAGTATCTTCAATTACTCGTCTTACATAGAATTCTAAATTTTTCCAATAACATGGGGCGATTTGAGAAATCGATACGCCAAACAAAAAATTTTTAGCAACTTGGTTGGCGGCTCCAACCTAAGGCGAATGTATCGAAATTTAAGCTGAGTAATTCTAGAAGTTTTGAATAAGTACAAAAAATCTATTCTCGAACTGATATTAAGTCTCCGTTATACCGTATGGCGCCACACTGTCCTTTAAGCGAGAAAGTGAGCTAAAGACTAATCGGTAAAAGTAGAATTGTTTTAGAATAAATTAAACTAGGTCTTATATATATTGTACTTTATAGTAATATCTTAGGTTAGGCTCTGTTCGCAATCACTACACATTGTAATAAAACAGTTTTAACCGGATTAATCGCGTGTATTATTGGTTTTTGTTTTTCCTGACGTTTCGAACACTTTGCAGCGTTCGTGGTCGTTTTATTATAATATTGTACTTAATTTTTACAATTTATCGCACTTAAAGCATTTTAATATAAATAACATAAAATAAACATGTAATTATACAGAGATACAGTCACGTCTGTTTCTTATTGGGGTAGGCAGAAACTATCTATTTCTACTTCCTACGAATCAGACATACCTCTTCATACGTACTCATCAAACTTGCAAACGGGTTCGATTTTTGGCTAGATATATAAAAAAAAAAAAATCTAATGATGCAGATTTATTTATTTTAGATTGTTTTCATCAAAAGTATTTTTTCGCTATGCCTTATAGTTTTGGATTTAGCCATCCACACCCACTTCAAACATTCACCTGTATATTGTACCACCAAGGCACAATCATATCGCTGCAAAAGTTACTTTCGCATTTAGAATCCTTACATTTAATGGATTACCGGGACCGCAGCAGCATTCACCATGACCTCGACAGGTTATGGTGCAGTAAAGGTATCAACAGAACCCGTAACTGTTGGCCTGTCCAGACACTCCACAGTGAGGGTTGCTACACAAATAAGCGGGCATTAATACAGGTTTTTCAAAAAACCTACGTCATGCATCAGTCTGTCACAAAGTTAGGTTTTTGATCACTGCTATATATGTTTAGTCTTTAAGGTAACTTTTGTGAAGAGAGAATAAATGTATTTTTATTATTAATCGGCACAGCCGGGTGGTAAAATCAAATATATGTAGATGAATGTCCGGGAATCACAAACCGCTTGGCTGCCGCACATAATCACTCGGCTTGGCAACTGCCGGCTTATGCCGGTTGGCTTCTAGCAATAATTTTAGTTCAGTAGTGCCAAGAATGTGGGACTGCCGAATCGTAATCGTCGTGCAGTAATTGCTTCGGGTGGGCTTTGTTGTTCGACGAATACTGCCGAACCGACAATGTTAGCCCGCTTATGTGTGTACGTGCATTGCCGTGCCGGGCCTGACGCTAGTCGAGCAGAACGGCATTCAGATGGAACCCCAAAAAATATGAAGAAAGCCGTCCATCTATGATCAGGGATGGTCCAACACAATGAAGAACTTTTAATAACTTGATACGAGATATAAGTTGTATATTGTTATCTTTTTTCTTTATATTCTTGTGGAACACAATATCTTATGAGGAAAACTTTGGTTAAGTCTGCTAAGTTACGAATGAAAAGCAAACAACATGTAAGTTACTGCACATATTACTTGACGTGGAGAAGATGGAACTATGTTTTTAAGTTGAGGTAAGTTGGTTGACTTAACTATGCCTGGGGTTAAGCAGAGATGAACTGTAGTGTACAATTCACAGATGTTTATTATTAGATTCAATGTGACAGCCTATTTCCTGCCTTCTACCTGACACATTTCTAAATGTTACTGAGATTTTCCAAACAGAAAAACTGCCTCATTGCGCAAGCGCTTCGGACAAAGTGTTAGTGGGGTTTATAAGTAACAAGACTGGAAGCCGATCTACACGTAGTTGGAAAAAGGCTAGGAAGTGGCAGAGAGATATTTTTCTCCGTAGCTATGTGTGTTATATTATTATAGCTATATGGTCCATAAAGTAAACAATACCCACAAGAACCATAGACATCTTCGATAGTCTCCCATATTAATTCCATTTATCTTTGTTCTAGCCTATGCGGGCTTTGCACACAATTAACAGACGGTCTAAGGGTATATTAAATAGACAATAGATCTCCCACAGACAAAATAATCCAGCCATTCAGCCATTATCTCCCTGGCAATTCAAAGAAAAAACGTGTTCGCTGTCTCGGCAACGCTATATTTACACAATGTTATTTAAAAAAAATGAACAGTTGTGAGTGTTGTGCGCGAAAAGGAAATAATTGGTTCAATTTTCGAATGTGAAATTCTGGAATCGTTTTGAATGTTCTACTCATAAATATATGTACTATCGATGTTACCGATACAGTTGCGTCACCCGATTTCTTGTCTTTCTTTTTTTTGTAACTGGAACTGGCTTTGATATTTCCAATAGAATATCTAAAACTCTTCACTGTGCAATTAAAAAGTAACTTAATGGCAAAAAAGAAAGACAGTAAATTGAAATTCTTTATGCGTAAAAGAGATAAAACGTTGCTTGAGGCCAAATTAGGGTTGCGGCGATGGTATACTTATAAACAATCTGCAGGCAAAGATTGACAAATAAGAGTAATTAAATCTATTTAAGGGTAATCTATTTAAACCTACATTTTGAGCGGGAAGCAAGCTGCGTCTTCATTGAAAAACGGAGTTAAGTGGCGTGTTTTTCTCGCGACCAGACATAGTTTAGCATTGGATAAAGCTAAACTTATTTACTCGTTAAGTGTTATATATTTTTTCTTTCTAACAATATTCTACACTTCACTTTATGAAAGGTTAGAGAGACGGCTTCTGGCAAAATTTCGAACTAATTTGCTCGCGACTTTTGGCGAGAGATGAAGTAACACACATGCACAAAAGAACTTGCACTAAAGCAACAATCATAATCTGTCATTACATTAACAGTATTAACACACATAAAAAAACTAAACACAAACATAAAATTGTGTCACACACCATTAAAATCGTGTACTATCATTGTAACCACACAAGTAAAAGGTATACAGGATTGGGAATCATATGCCAGTGGCGAGAGGGATAGGTATGCCCGCTTAAACTACTCCAGTACTAATTCCTTCAAGTATGAAAGTGAATTAAAATAAATTAAAATATTTTAAGCCGTCTAATCGTATAAATATATTTATCTACTCTATACCTGGTAAACAGAATTATAAGTTCTTAGGGGTATTTAGGTTGAAATGCTTTATTTTTAATTTTGAGAAATACATACCCTTGTATGACACCATTATTCTAAACACCAAGAAAAAATGTGACCAAAAAATATAATGTATGACTACGGACGTTGTATGTAATTGAAAGACATTTTTGTCAAACTTAGTCGAAGTTTTTTTTCCAAACTCTGTCAATAGAGTCGCATGGGCTTAAAGATCGTCATAGTTAAATATTCAGTATGGCACTTATGCGAAAAGTCAAACAAAATATAAAACCATTGAAGGATCCCCAGTTTTCAAGACTGTTCTTTGTAATATTGTTTTCTTTGTTATTATTAATCTAAATAAGACCAATATTATCCATTTTTCGCAACGACCGAGTATTTTATCTGACATTAATATATTCCATGAAAATAAATTAATAACTCACACTCATGACGTTAAATTTCTAGGATTAACAATTGACCAAAAACTTAACTGGAAACAGCATATTCATAACTTGACCAAAAGGATAAGCAGCTCTGCATATGCACTTTATAAACTGGCATCTGTTATCAATACTGATTCTATCATTATAGCATATCATGGGATGGTAGCATCGTTGTTGAGATATGGAATCATATTTTGGGCTAACTCACCTGACTTCCAACATGTTTTCAAAGCACAGAAAAGGTGCTTAAGATCAATGTTCCGACTTTATACAACAGACAGCTGCAAATCATATTTTTTACAACATAGAATTCTTACACTACCGTCAATATATATACTAGAGGTAGCACTATTTGTTAGAAATCATCCTTTATTATTCCCACGACTATCTGACACAGTATCTAGGAACCGCCGAGATAACAATAGGTTGAGACTACATGCGGCGAAGACAGAGATTATGAGAAAGAGTATTTTTTGCATGGGTCCTAAAATATTTAATAAATTGCCAACAGAACTCAAAACTTTAAATACATTGTTGTTCAAAAAAAGACTAAAAAGCATTCTAGTTAATAAATGTTATTATAATATAAAAGACTTCATGGATGACTCATTCTAGACTTATTGACCTTATATTAACCTATGCATGATGATGTATTTTTATTCTTGACATTTTAATTATTATTCTTTTTATTTATTTTTTTATTTAAATTTTTAATTGCTTTTATTATTTTTATTATTAATGGAGATTACTCATTTGTACACCTTTACAGGTAAAACATGTTGGACTATATAATTATTCATTGAACATCAAAAATACTTTGTAACATTGTATTATCACCCATGTTTGACACAAATAAAATGATTTTATTTGATTTGATTGATTTTCTCAAAGAAAATTATACTATGTACCAGTGTCACATAAATTGAAAGAGATTATAAAATTTTAAGTGAAATCAAATCAATTGTACCTACGTCCAGCTAGATAAATTGAGTCAATAAATTGTTGAAAACATTAGTGAATTGTCGTGGAACCATTTATATGCAACTGTTCCCAGTCGCTGCATTTACCAGTGACGCATAGATACGACGAGGTAATAAAAATCAAAATGCATTGCAATCCGTGAATACCCAATTTGGTCTATAATAAATTCGAGAAAACATAATTTTAGCATGCTCCATTTATTTACAACTGCTCCTAGTTTTAAAGTCTGCCTACCAAGGACACATAAGTATGAGGAGGTTACATTTTATTTCCATATTGGCAATCTTGATCGCTGGCAACTACCCAGCGTTATTTGTAGCGCTGCAGCGCTGCTGCGGTTTGGTTTAGCATGGCAACTGAATTAGGTGATTTATGGTTTAGAATTCAACTGGAAATGATAAGCGAATTCTTTCTTGCTGTTTTACCGAAATGTTAAAAGACTTTTGGCTTACATTGACCATATTTTCGCTCCGCTTATTTGCAACGCTTGTCTGTTTTAGGTTTTACTTATAATTTTTTTTATTGTATTTTATATATGATAGCTGTCTCCATCTTTTATAATATTTTTTTTTAATGACAATTAATTAAACTATCAAATTCGTAACACTCTCTTAACGCACACTGTTACAGCATCAATATACCTACATAATTAATATTCCTTCGTAGTTCGCTCGAATCAATCGCTCGAAGAAGGCTTCGCGTCGTGGAGCGATTGATTCGAGCGGTGATTCCGCATGCGTCAATCATAGGGTCATAGGGCTTGCGCTTAATCGCCGCAGGTGTGTACCTACCCTATATTATGGACGGAATTAGTGACTTTATTAGTAGAAACTATATCCATTATGAATGCTAGGTAGATATTCCAGTAATTACGCCATTATTAGGGAAAAGTAAGGTATTTTATTCTACAGCTATCAATACAAATAATATGCACAAATAAACGACTTATCTTGATACGGTATTATTAACTCTTATTAAATTATGTAAAAACTACACACTTACAAAATAATTATTAACTATTAAAACATTGTAATTATAAAAAAAAACATAACTAAACCATTAAAGTGCATCAAAATATAAAAAAAAAACGAATTATAATTTTACAATATATGAAAATCATTAAATAAATTCTCTTCGATTAGCTTTTTGCAAACAGGTTGATTTCTAAAAAGTTCATTAGGATTTATTAATTCCTAAGACCATTTTTTTTTTTATAAAAAGGCCTAATTAGGTAAATACTATATTTACTGTTATATATTATTTAAATATAGCCTTCATTCGCAAAGCAAAATTATTTGATTTGGGCATACATATGTATGCATATTCATATTTCCAAAATATGTTTTGGTGGCTATGAATATCGAGACATTATTTCTGAGAATGTCGTTATAACGTTATTCCTGTCATATATAATATTTCATAGTGTCAGCCCGGTTAGTGGAGTGTGATAGTAAGATAATATCAGAACCTGGCGCATGGATAACGTTTCGTATGACATAACTAGATAGAAGGAGACCGTATCGGTGGCGGTTACCACCAACAACGGCATTCCTGATGATGTGCTGCGCCGACCCCAAATAAACTGGGATAAGGGCAGAGAGATGATGATGATTAACGTATTTCATAGAAAATAATACAAAAAAGAACACCCGAAACCGATAAAAACTCACGTTAACTATAAAAACAGTAGCACATACTTACTCGAGCAAGTTCCAGCTACACTATAACAGGAGGACACTTTATCTTCAATCAGAAACATAACGACTATTTTATGGCAGCAGAGGCAATAACTTCAACTATTAGTGCTGCTAATAACTCTAAGCTCTATAAAACGTCAATCGACACGTCCTTATATATTGACGGTATATAAAGAACATATGAACAATAACTTTTAATTGAAATCAGAGAAGGAAAAAAGGAAGTAACTCCTACCTAGAATAAAATCAAATGCCGTCACACTGCTTTTTTACACGACTGCCCAAAAAAAGGAGTGTTATGTGTTTAGGGTTCATATATGCATAAAGAGATTGAAATGTACGGGGTGTCGATAGAATCCTTGCTTTTCCTGGGTAACATTGGTAAGGAAGATAAAAAAAAAATTATATGGTAACTATGGTCCACAAAAAAGTATAAAACAAATATATATAATGGATGCAAACAACAACAATAAACAATATCTAGCTACTTCCACAATATGGAGGGTAGTCATGCAGGTCACCGCTTGCGTATGTGCATAAATTTGCGGGCGGATGGGTGTTGCACAGGTAATGCATGACTACCCTCAATATTGTGGAAGTAGCTAGATATTGTATTTATTTGCATCCATTGTAATGGACTTCCGCAAAGTAACGCCCGAATCTGTTCAATAAATATATATATAAAAAAATACGCTAGCTGAATTATCATCGTAGTCGCAAGACCTTTAAGGAAATGCTCCACAGTACTGTTCCCCGACAGCAATGAAAATTCTTCGGTAAGTAACTTGTTATACATGACTGTCCAAAAAAGGAGTGTTATATTTTTAGGTTTCATGTATGTATGTATTCCACCATAGCTTGTAGATGCCTTAACAGATTTAGATTTATGTGGTATCGTTAGAATCCTTACATTGTCTAAGGTAACTTAGGCTAGTAAGATTAACATTAAATATAGTAATATCGTGGCTATAGTTCAAAGTTCTTGTAACGGAAGTCCATTTTTTTCCTGTCCTTCCCTCCCAGTCACTGGGTTTTTGATTTTATAACCGGAATCTGTCTCTCATCTGTCTGTTCTCAGTTCCTCACCCATCTGTTCTCAGTTCAGTGTGTTACCTCAGTTTCCACCATCTGAACTTTTATATGTATTTATTACATCACGGATCGGTAAAATGCCTCGTTGGTGCTCAACTGTTGCGCAACAGTTGAGCATGAGGTCCCGGGTAAAATTTTAGGGTCGGGCAAAGTATAACTGGGTTTTTCAGTTAGATTACTCTCAAAAGTAGCCCAAAGTGAGGAATTGTGCACGGTAGGCTCATCAATTTAATGACTGGGAATTAAGAAGCATTGGTGAAATGTGGGTGGACTGTGTACTGCGTACGCCTTCGGGGTATACAAACGTGATGCTAGGTTATAAAATACATGAACGTTGAAGAAAATCGTAGCCAAATAATACTGGTATTTTGTAGTTTTGTGTTGCTAACGGTGAGCAAGGTCACCAGTGTTCCTTGAGGAAGCGTTGTGTTGACCATAGGGGAAACCGTTTTGCACACAGCACAATAATTTGTCTATAGGCTTTTTTTTTCATGTGTGGTAAAGGTTGGACTCTGTGCCGAAGTTGTACACAACTTTTTACTGATTTATTTTTAGTTGATTAAAAAATATGGTTTTTTTTTTCGAAGCAAGCGTAGCATTATATTAATATTATACTTTTTTGTATGGAGATAATTTCATGGTTATATTTTTCATACATCACTTTCATGTATTTTCCATTAAAAGGCTACGCCACCGCTACCAGGAACGCAGATCAAACGAGGAGATCGTTTGAAGGTAAAGAAAAATAGCACACGTATTGTAAAAAGACGTCTCGATGTAAAATAGAGCTTTTCATTTGAATTGAATATTTCTAGGAACTATCTCTTCTAATCTTAATCTATCTTCTATCTTCATCTAATACATACATAAAAATCTCGTGTCACAGTGTTTGTTATGGAACTGCTCCGAAAGGTCTTGACATATTTTTATAAAAATTTTTGTAGGTCTGAGAATAGGTCGTAGGCTATTTTTTATACCCCTATATGATAAGGGTGGCCCTATCCAGAAAATTTATATGGCATATTCATTTGCGGGGCACAGCTAGTCTAATATATAAAAATGAATAATATAATACCTGTGTTTGTCACCTAACTCCTCCTAAACAGCTGGACCGATTTGGATGAAATTTTGAGTGTATATTTCAATTGGTTTCTGGATGGTTTGAAAATAAAATTAGACCCGGTGGGTGGTCAATCGGGTTAGGACAGGACAACGTCTGCCGGGCCCGCTATTTATTTATAAATAATGTCGACGAAGGATAAATTCTCCTGAAACTAATTATACTGGCTCTTATGCCTTGTTCCTGTTATGGAAAGTAACAACAAAATAAATTATCCCGTAAATTAATTTCGTTACATTGCCTTCTACGAATATGATAACAAAATTATAATACGAAAACGTTAATTACTAAATTAAGATCGTGTTCTATGAAAATATGGACCGTTGTTTTAATTCAGCATGTTTAGGAATCACAGCATTCACAGCAAATGTAAGATTGGTTAGAATGAAGATCGTACCATAAATTTTTAAGTTTGTTTATATATATGATAATAAACATATTGAAATAAGAAACCCAACAGGTAATCTAAAAATTTCTGAATAAATAATAGTTTTATTAATGGTAATTTTCAGAAAAAGTCAGTATTTAAATAAGTTTTTGGAATTCAGTGAAAATTTCAGTAACTCCACGATTTAGAAAAAATATTATCAGCACGATACTATTTTCCTTACCACAAAAAAGTCACAGACATAATCTCGGACTCAATAAATCAATAAACTCGAAATCTGACTACACAGTAACCAAATCCTATTCAAATGGGGCCATAACCACCGATTACATTGAACGTAGATCAAAGTCTAACCCTCACGTCCAATTTACTGACGGAATTTTTAAGCAATCCCTCCGGGTTTTTTACGCATCAGTAAATTAGGTGCTCGTATGAGCTCCGGCACGCCCTGCGGCAATTAATTTTGTTACAGCGCTGCCCGAACTTAGGTGGCGATTTTTCGACAATTTATACCTGTAGTAAACAGTTGTATATCACCTGTTTATCTGATAAAGGGTTTAAATTTTTTAACTAGAATTTGTTGTTTAATCAAAGGATTTATGTGGCTTATTGAGGCGTTTTTTTTTTCGTGACGTTTTTTCAAATAAATCTAACAATAGAAAAAATACCGGTTTATAGAATGACATTATTTCCAATTGTTGAGTAATTATTTCTATTATTTAGCACAAACAGATATTAGATAAAGATGAACTTAAAATAAACTGTAAAATAAAAAAGAAACCAGAATACTGGTTAACATATTCAATAATTTGATAAGATGGAACATTCCTACGCAGAAAAAAAAAATCAAATGCATTTTAGCGACCTCTAAAGTTATATTATATGTTTAAAAGCACCTAGACTCTAGAGTATTTATCCAGGAGTGGCACAGATTCAAATAATTCTCACGACCTGTTTATTTTTCCACAAAAAGTTTAAATTTTAAACTATGAACTATTAAAATTTGTTTGCGTTTAACATGGCTATGGAAAAACCTGACGAGAACATAACAAAATCATTTAACTTGCCATTCAATACGAGTCGGTCTACTACCGTAAGTTCAACATTAATTAACATAAAATAATTGACTGCCTCGTTGGTCTAGTGCAGTGGTCGGCAAACCGCAGCTCGCGAGCTGCATGCGACTCTTTGACTCCGCGGCTGCGGCTATTCTAAGAAAAAATTTCTGCAGCACGAAATATTACTTAATATCTAGCCTTGTAAAAGACGAGTAAACATTATTGAAAACCAAAAAAAAATGCTCTTTGAATATTTTCAATTGTGTAGTGTCTATATTTGGGTCTTTTGGTTGACATAGTTGCCGACCACTGGTCAAGTGGAAGCGCGACTGCTGAGCATGAGGTATTGGGTTCGATTCCCGGATCGAGCAAACCGAATTGAGACTTTCTGTAAGAAAATTCTTATTAGCAGCTCGTAGTTTGGAATCGTGCTTGGTTAGTGGCAGTGACCTGACTAACATAACATGAGATTTAATAACACAATCGGTGTAATAAAGGCGTAGAATTGTATACCTCTGCCTATCCTCTCGGGGAATATGCGTGATGCTTTGTTATGCTTTAATACTGGGCTGGTACTGAGAATTTCCTAATGGAAAACCTTTATAACACTTTGCCCGACCCGGGATACGAACCCAAGAACTCAACTAGAATAATGAGCCAATTTCTACTTTATCACTGAGAATTTCTCGTTACTCGCGTTCACGGAGAATTTACATGGCCCTTTTAGGTTTCCAATATTTTAACAAGTTTCTAGAAGGACTTCAACTTCATTAGTCTGGTACGAAGAAATCTGTTTATGAAGGCCACCTACGTACATTATTAATTTTACTTTTGATTGGAAATGTTGCATTGAAAGAAGGCTACCTACGTATAATATGCAATACTAGCTGTGCCTCGCAAACGTTATTCTGCCATAAAAAAATCTGGATTGGGCCACCCTTATCACCTAGGGGTATGAAATAAAGCCTACGACCTATTCTTATACCTACCAAATATACACAAAAAAGATTCATAAAATCGGTCAAGGCTTTTCGGAGGAGTTCGATAGCAAACACTGTGACAAGAATTTTTTATGTAATAAATTAACTTCATTGAAAATTCAATTGATTTTGGGGGGCGAAAAAAATGTTGACTACCTCACAGAAAACAATTTTTTAATTGTTCAATAGTTTTACACATCGTGCATATCAGTCCCATTATACCTTAATCACAACTGTTTTAAAATAAGAATACATAGTAACCATACACTAATTTTACAACAACAAAAAAAAAACTACTTATTTAAATGTCATTAACTTAAACAGATTCTTCGCTATACCTGAAGAATAAGTAAGGTTTTTGTATTACTTGATTCCTATAGAAAGGACTGGCCTTCACTAGCAAGAAACAGAAGTGGGGGGAATAAGAAAAGAGGGGTCTTTTCTCTGTAGACGGATAGTTATTGAATTAAATGTCATAATAATTTTGTTCTGACGTTACATGTTTATCGGTAAAAGTTGTTCATTAAGGGTTAAGTTTCTTCTAAAAAACATTCGCAGTGTCATTTCATTGAAGATGTTGTGTGTTTGTTACCGTGGGAGAGCCATGCTCCGGCACGAATGGGCCGGCTCAACCAGAGTGATACCACGGCCTCACAGAAAACCGGCGTGAAACAACGCTTGCGTTGTGTTTCGTCGAGTGAGTAAGGGTACCGGAGGCCCAAACCCTTTAAAAAGCCGGCAAGGCAATTGACACTCTTCTGGGGTTGCGGGAGGCGGTAATCGCATACCATCAGGCGATCCATCTGCTCGGTTGCCTAATATACCATAAAAAAAAAGTGCCCATGCCATGTTTTTGTGGAATATGCCCAGAACAAACCTGAAAGAAGCGCTTTAAGTATTGCTTGCGAAATATTGGCTAATGTAACAGTATTTTGGCTTACCCGCGCTCGGACGAGGCCAAATTGTTGTATAAAATGGTTGCTTGTGCTTTGAAGAGAAGATAGGTTTGTTAAATTAATGTTAGCCTATAGAGATGGTATGATCAAGTTTGATCAAACCGGCCCCTTCTTTTTTAAATAAAGTTAATTAAAAAACAAGTTATTCACATCCTTTGGTAGAATCAATTTTTCAAATCTCCGTTCTAATAATAGGCGCAACGCAGACTTTTGGATTTTAGCCGCAGATTGCCGCACACAAAAGGTCCTCCGTCTGCGTTGCGCCTTAAATTCATCCTGTCTGATGTATTTCTTAAATATTTATTCATAACTCTACGTACTACGAATTATTGTAAACTAGCTTCTGCCTCTATAATATAAACTTTCTGTATGCCAAATTTTATCCAAATCAGTTCAGTAGTTCTTACGTGAAAGAGTAATAAATAAGCATCCATCCTCACATACTTTCACGTTAATAATATTAGTTGGATATTATAATATCCTATAATGGTATATAGATAATAATATGTTATATATATATAATGGTCACGTAGGTTTTCGCGATCACTACACATTATAATAAACAACATTTAACCGGATTAATCGCGTGTATTATTGGTTTTTGTTTTTCCTGACAACCTTTTTACATAAATTACGCGGCCGAATGTGTATGAAATTTGAGCTAAAGTTTGTATTGGGAAGGATTGCAGAAAGCTAATATCTTTATATAATACGTTTTACAAATACATTAAATTAAAACTAAAAGAGCCATTACACACGCTACCATATGCTTGACACACACACTTATATATCTTTGACAATAGAACCTAAATAACGTTCTTTAAATGAATTTTGTATACATAATTAATAGGTAAACAAAAATCACTACAAATCCTTATTTTAGCTTACACTTTTCTTTATTTGTTATCATTCTTTTCCGTTTACATATTTCATACTAGGAATACAGACGATGACGGTAATTCCCTCTTTTATAATGAGTCACAAATAACGGGCCCTCAAAGAGAAGGGGCATTAGGCACATACTTAATTTAGGAACGAGTCGACGCGACGGCAAAATGAATGCGGGAGCCAGATTAAACCGTTCTTTTCCGGAAAAAAATATCGATACTATTATGTACCTATAATATAAGGAATTAATACTTATGTCTGCCTCATTGGTTTAGAGGACCCAAACGTGATTGCTGAGCGTGAGGTCATGAGTTCGATTCTCGGGTTGCTCCATGTGTTATAGGGTTTTTCTGTTAGGAAATTCTCAGTAGCGGCTCGGAGTTTGGAATTGTTCCCAGTAGATGGCTCACCACCACCTATTACATGGGACTTATCTAAAAACAGCATTAGTGAAATGGGGATGTACAATTGTGTACACCTCTGCCTACCCCTTCTTGGAATATAGGCGTGATGCTATGTTATATTATATAAACAATCAGAAGTTTGGAATTGAGCACAGTAGATAGCAAAAAAACTCACCACCTAACATGCGGCATTTATTTATAGGTAAAGGTGGCGAGCCATTAACCGGGCACATTTCGAAACTCCGGTTTTGCTGAGAATTTCCTATAAAAAACCCCAAAAACACTTTTCCCAAACCAGGACTCGAATCCACAGCCATACTTGACAAGAAAAAAGAGAATTCAGAAAAGACAATTGAGGTACTTCAACTCTTAATACTGCTCCCGACCGCATTTCGGTCACGGCGGCGTATCTCCACGGAGATTAGCCAAGTGTATGCGCAAATACAGGTGCACTCCCTCTTCCTTCACTCTCGTAATCTGATGGGACGACAATCCGACACGACCGGAGAGAGATCAGGCGCAGGACAGCCGTCGCTTCACGTGCTCTCCGAAGCACTTACTCTTACACTCCTTGCCAAATTGATAGCGTGAGTAACGGGCAACGATCTAAGTCTTGTCTTGCGCCTAATTAAGCTAACACGAAGTGTACAAGAACAAATTTATAGCTATTATACTTAGCCTAAAAGTCAATTAAAAAAGGGTTTGTTTAAAATTCCCGTTTAAAAAAAGTTAATGAACTCAAAGTGAGAGTTTATACAAAAAGTTCGGATGCTTCGTTGGTTATTTTTTTTTTTATCCTCTTTTTCATGTGTTTAATCCTTTTTGCAACGAAAAGAGGTTTAATTGAATACAGATTTGTTAAATTTTCGTATCTAAAGAGTCATTCGTACTTATACTAGCTCGCCTTACGAATTCACCGATGCGCATCCCGTACACCGACGTTAAGCTGCTCTTACCGAGGTTTATCTGTTGATTGGTGATATCAAACAAATATCTATGACAGTCGTTACGGGTAGTTAGATGCTTGATAATATAATTATACGCAGGTGAAACCGCGGGGCACCGATGCACAAATAATGATGAGACAAATCGTATTAAAATTTAAATAATATATCATATTATACACAGATGAAAATTAATTAAAATCAACTTACCAATAACATTTCAAAAAACAAATTAATCAAGGGATAATTTGATTAAATAAATTCACTCGTATTCCGTTAAAATTGTGATATAAATAGATATTATTAAAAGTTTGTAACTATCATTGATATTCGGTAAGCCATGGAGTATGAATACGACGATCTAGTTACAAGGTAACATTACAAAACAGTACAGCTAAGAAAAGTATGGCAAAAACATGATATTTATACAAAATATATTTATTGTATATTCACAATTAGTCAATTGATCTCGGTGAATTTCTAAACGACAAATAACATAACTTGTCTGTAACTATCCCACTGCACGGCAGGAGCCTCTTCCTATACAGAGAAGATATAAAAAAAAACAATCAACTTTTATTTTAATCTGATTGTTGTTCATACTCTTTAATTATAAACATCAAACAGTAGGAAAAATGCAAAAACTCTCAATTGTACACCGATACACCGATTGAACAAACCAAATATTATAATAAGATTTAAAATAAAGGGGCAATGGGTGGTATTATCGTACCCGGCCATTTCTACCAAAACAATCTTTGGATGCTTAACTATGAGAAGGATAAAATATGGGGCAGTTTGTGGTAAAGCAAAATCATAGTTTTGATGAAACAGAAGCCCTATTGAGCTCGAACGGTTTTTTTTAAGTAGCCTAATTTTGATACTGACTGTACAAACGAGGAGCTATAACTGCTTATCTCATTAATACTCAAAGTGTTGAGCATTCGACGCCAACGCTTTGGAAATATCTAACGGTGATTGAAGAAGTTTCCTGGAACGGGTGCAGATAAAAAAAAAGACTCGAAGAGCTATTTTTGCAACACTAAATATAACAGCTTTTTCTGCAATGTTATTTACGTTTATTGATAGAAGATATACTAACCTATATATATAGGCACAAAAAAAATTTGGTTAGGAAATTATTGAATCAAAGTTGAACGTTTATGTTTGGCCCGGTCAAAAAACTTCGGTCACAATTTGTATATTTTCCTTCACAGTTTTAAGCCAGTGATCATCTATATTAATATTATAAAGCGGAAGAGTTTTTTTGTTTGTTTTTGAAACGCGCTATTTCCTGGAATTACAATTCGAATTAAATATTTGTATATGATAGCCAAATTCTATTTGTTGGTTAGTACTAAGTAAGTAATTCAAATATCATTATACGCGGGTGAAACCGCGAGGCACAGCTAGATATCTATAATACTCGCATGACTACAAAACGTCAGTGGTGCATGTTATCGTATTGTAGATGAACCACCTAGATCTGTGACATAGCTTTACACACCATTGAGAACATCTCTCAAGTGGGCTAGTTCCCTCACGATTCTTTCCTTCGCCGGTGTAAGCAAGTGATCAACCAAAGTCAGTGGTGCGTGCCTTGGGTTTGACTTGCCAGTTCAACAGACATATCACTGTTTTTTTTTTTATATACGTACCTGTATGGAATACAAACATGGAAGTTAAATAAATTAGGTTACTGCCTGTTTCAAAAACGTATACAACAGTTTATTTAATATATTCGCATCAACTGTTAGATACCGCTCATCACACTGAAAGAGAGTAAATAAAAATATGTACAATAAATGGAAAAGATAAACAAAAATGCTTTACGAGTACTGTTGCGAAAAAATAAATACTTAATGGAGTGACTGAACATTGATTACGTACTGATGCTAGATGAATCGTCTTGCATGATCAAAATGCGGCTTTACAAAGCCACTACTTCTTGTTTTAATTATTTAACAACTTATCATAGAATGGGATTGCTATTTGAGTTCAACAGCCATAATATCTATGATTAAATCATCAACCCCACAAATTCAACGATTAAATACTATCAAAATATTAAAATAATTATATAATATTAAATAATTTATTATTAACAACAGATTGACTTGCCGTGTTCGGTCTGTAGATCAAAACATCTCCGTGCCACGGAAAGAACATTAAGCCGTCGGCCCTGGTTGACAAATGAAGACTTATGACATCCGTAACGAGTAGAGCCTGAAACTGTGACCACCAATTTACTATAAGATATCGTGTTGCCCAGAAACTGAGTTGTAAAGATCAGATGGTACCCAACATGATTGGGAAAAGACTAGGCTGGCTTTGCGTATACACATCCGATGACGCGTCGTGCGCCGGCAAAGGCCACGCCGCAAGCGTACCGCCAATATTAATACGTTGTGTTGATCATATGCATAGTATACGTAATTTTCTAAGATAAGTGTTTATGATTTCTTTGTTTCTGGCATTTTTATTAATCTTAAACAACTTATTGCTGTATAGTTTTTAACTGACTTCAAGAAGGAAAAGGTTCTCAATTCGTCTGTATGTTATTTTATTTTGTATGTATTCCAGTAATATAATCGCCAATTGTGACCATATTTAAATTATTATTTTTGTGTTTGAAATAGTATTGTCCAGAGTTCGTCTCATTTAAATTTGCTGAAGATCGGACAAAGACCTCCGGGGATAGGCAGTGGAACTTTTCAATGAATTATAGCAAATCACTCGCAATTGCTGTAATCGCATGTTTGTGTATAATTTATTGAGTATTTTTACTGCTATATGACTGCCGGTTAAAACTACCATTTGTATAACTAGATACACAACATAAGTAGGTCATTTTCATGATATAGCTTTAAGCTATTTACATAACCCGTCATAGTCCAAGGGGTAAATGCAAAGTACCTCTACGAAGGTGAGCCTATGTAAACACGGAGATGAAACGACTTAAGAACCATTTAAACCGAGAACACAATGGGATTACATTGCAGTGTAATGTTGAATAGGATCAGGGAACCAGTACATTTTGTGCTGGAAATGACAAAAAAACTTAATGACACCTCAACTTTAAAAAGCGTACCACTTCAAAATTTCGCGCTATGTATACAATATATAGAAAGAGACAGGATGATGAGCGACAAGCGCGAATGAAAGGGAGAACGTTGTTTTGTCCCACATGATGTTGTGTACAAAACGTTAACGGTCAGTACAATACATATTAAGGAATAAGGAGTTAATGTTCACCGGTTACTACTCATGTGTCAGGAGTCAAAATCCCGACTCGCGACATCGCTGGGGCTCAACTCATGACTAAGGGCTCCGTTCGAGTTCGAAACTAGTCGGGAAATCCCGAAAAAAGCACGTGAGTAGTAACCGATGAACATTAATTGACATATTAAGGATACATTCATCAGTCAGTCATACATTTGTTTGACTGCCTCGTTGGTCTAGTCGTCCCAAGTGCGACTGCTGAGTGTGAGGTCTCGGGTTCGTTTCCTGGACCAGGCAAATTTTTATTGAGTTTTTCTGTTAAGAATTTCTCAGTAGCAGCTCGGAGTTTGGAATTGTGCCCGGTAGATGGTAATAAGAACACCACTTCTTATAAAGGGCTTAATAACCGCACTGATGAAATGTGGGTGTTCAACTGTGTAAATCTCTGCCTACCCCTTTCGTTAATACAGGCGTGATGCTATACATTAGTAAGTTACCACATAGCATGTACGGCATGACTAAGTTTGTTACATTCATTGCCTCGTACAAAATGCCTTATTTGGAGTAGGACATTATGTACTGACTTATTACAAGAAATACGGCTCGAGCCCTGAAGTATATTTTGTATAGTACCCACTATACAAAATATACCTTTTTA
Organism: Xylocampa areola; assembly: GCA_935421205.1. NCBI lineage: Eukaryota > Metazoa > Arthropoda > Insecta > Lepidoptera > Noctuidae > Xylocampa > Xylocampa areola. The sequence continues at coordinate 3,759,019 of OW285219.1, read as the reverse complement.
TGTTCAGAAAAGTCAAAATATGCAGTATAAATGGCTATAATTTTTATTACGTTGACATAAACTCTTTTTTTAATTATTTTTTCGTTTAATTAAAACCCTAAAACTATAGTTACAGGTAATGCGATATTTTTTTACAGCTCCAAAGGACTATAGACCGGAATATTTGATAATCATTTTAACATAACGCGTTGATTGGCCTTTAGGTGATAAGAGTGGCCTTATCCAGAAAATTTATATTACCTACCTAAGGTGTACGGGGCACCACCCTTATCACTTAGGGGTATAAAAAATTGCCTAGGACCTATTCTCAGCCCTACGAAATATACACAAAAAATTTCATAAATTTTGGTCAAGATGAGTTGATAACAAACAATGTGACACCTGATTTTTATATATTAGATATTACCTTTTTTCCTCCTTCTCCATATAAACTTTAACTGTTCCAAATTTCATACTCCCCCGTCCGCGTAATTTTCGTAAAAAGGGGTACAAATTATTGCTTCCCGTAATAATATAATGACAAGATATCCGTTTTTCCTTTTGAGGTAGGAAACCCCAATAAGAGGTTACTGTTACAAACTCATTTTAGTATCGTGTCTTGCCCAACCCTATTACTGTGAAAGGAAAGGGTGTCACAATTTCCTCAAACGTCAAACTGTCAGATGAGAACAGAGCCATTATCTTGCAACCTTAGGTACCAAAAGGTTGTGATCTCATGGTACTCTTTAACTTATTCAGTTTATTCATGATTAGGAGATACCCAGTGAGGAAATAATTAAAGTAAAGGCAATATGAAAAGAGTGCCTCATTGGGCGTGAGGTCGTGGGTTCGATTCGCGAGTCGGGTAAAATGTTATTGTGGTTTTTCTGTCAAGCAATTCTCAATAGCAGCCTAGACTTCGGAATTTTGTCTGGTAGAGGGCAATATGGTCACTTCCTCTTATATGAGACTTAAATATCATATCAGTTGGTGAAGTGTAGGTGTACAACAGTGTATACTTCTGCCTAACTCATTGGTAAATACAGGCGTGATGCTGTGCGTATGTTTATGTTTTAATTGAGTATTACAATGAGACAATGTATACAAAAAAAATATAACAAGTCATGAAAATTACACTTCACCTTTAAACCATACACCACATCATATGTTGATAGAATCCACGGACGTTAAAAAAATATCGGACGCAGCGTTGCGTACGACATGTGTGAAGCATGCCTATTCATCCAATTTTATCATACACAAGCTAAACGCATACAAATAATTCAAGATAAATCTTTGAAAAGAATTAACGAAAATATGGATGAAGAATTCGCGGTGGTGAGCAGAGGTCGAGAGGCGTTGTACAGGGACAAAGCGCCTGGAATATTCATCCGGGAGGCGCAGGTTCGAATCCTGTTCGCGACTGTATTCTTTTTCCATTTAATATTGTAACTTTAGAGTTCGCATACAAATACTTAAAACTCATCCACTCGACGCCAGTACGCTGCGTGTGTGTGTGCATAATCTATGCTTCGCTTATGACAAGACAAGGTTACATCCGTATCTTTTTCAGATCCGTGATATATTCATAACTAATATTAAAAAGTACAATGATTTGTTTGTTTGTAATCGATAAACTCTAAACTCTCTAAAGCTACTTTATCCAGGAGTTAAAGGCTATATTTTATTTCAGCACAAGATAAATCTTTGAAAAGCATTAACGCATGCTCAGCGAACTCTAAAGTTACAATGTTAAATGGTCGAGATGGCTTAGTGGCGCCTGGAGTATTTATCCGGGAGGCGCAGGTTCGAATCCTGTTGCCGACCGTATTCTTTTTCTATTTAATAGTCGAGATGGCTTAGTGGTCAGAGCGCCTGGAGTATTTATCTGTAGGCGCAGAATCCTGTTCGCGACCGTATTCTTATTGCATTTAATATTGTAACTTTAGAGTTCGCATACAAATACTTAAAACTCATCCACTCGACGCCAGTACGCTGCGTGTGTGTGTGCATAATCTATGCTTCGCTTATGACAAGACAAGGTTACATCCGTATCTTTTTCAGATCCGTGATATATTCATAACTAATATTAAAAAGTACAATGATTTGTTTGTTTGTAATCGATAAACTCTAAACTCTCTAAAGCTACTTTATCCAGGAGTTAAAGGCTATATTTTATTTCAGCACAAGATAAATCTTTGAAAAGCATTAACGCATGCTCAGCGAACTCTAAAGTTACAATGTTAAATGGTCGAGATGGCTTAGTGGCGCCTGGAGTATTTATCCGGGAGGCGCAGGTTCGAATCCTGTTGCCGACCGTATTCTTTTTCTATTTAATAGTCGAGATGGCTTAGTGGTCAGAGCGCCTGGAGTATTTATCTGTAGGCGCAGAATCCTGTTCGCGACCGTATTCTTATTCCATTTAATATTGTAACTTTTATTTCAGTAATAATAAGATTTCAGCCTGAAATACCACACGGACGAAGCTGCGGGCACATCTAGTTTATAAATAAAATATAAAAATAACAGGAAAACGCTGAATCAATTTATGAAATCATGAACTACACGATTATTACATAATCATCAGAAATCGCACGTGTAGGAGGATACGACGGAAAATTCCCTTTTTCCCACGCCCACGCCTCCCACACCTCTACACACACAAACACTGACGCCTCATAAATTGTATTTATATACAAATTACCACTCAAGTGACAAGGCTAACACACCTACGTATTATCAGTTTTTTTTTTTTTTCCACACATGTGACTTTGTACCACCGACACAACACAAATAATGTGTTTCGTTCTAAATTTAAACTGGTTGCTCTTATTGGTTTTTTTTAATGAACCTGTGTCGTCGTTTTCAAAGAAACCTATGAAAACATGACTTTTTGCGAAGGAAGGACACCAGTTTTTTTTTTTTGTGGTAATGTCTTCAAATGGCATCCAGCTGTTGGGATTAAAACCAGGTAATATGGGATTTTTACCTTACTAAAACAATCCCGGTGATCACCATAAGTGTGTGGAGGGGAGCTCCTGTACAACGCCTGCTAGGGCATATCCCTGGAGAGACTGTAAAAGGGTTGTCCCTTGTCTCGCAGTGCACAGCAGCGACCGCTGTGGCCTGAGATATATGGGCGGACAAAAACTGAAAAGAGGCCCTCGACTTTATAAAATGTTCTGAAAGAAATATTTTATTTAGTACTTTTCCTTATTTTCTTCTTCTTCTTTCTTCGAATTTCCTAATCGAAAATCTCAATAACACTGCCCAACCCAGGACCTCATGCTACAACCGCGGTTGCTACCACTAGACTAATGAGGTACTTTAATAATAGTACAACTTATAACAAGTTTTAACCGGATTAATCGCGTGTATAATTGGTTTTTTCCTGACGTTTCGAGAAAAGTTTTCACGATTAATTCCGGTTAAAAATAATTTTATTATAATGTGTATGTACATTATAATGAGGCAGTTTCCAATACATGTAATGATGTTTATTTTTTTTTGTGGACGTGGTATTTATTCGATATATTAATCAAATTTTACTGTATTTACATGTCTGTCATGTTCCTAAACTAGTAGGTCCGTTATTATGCTGATATATACAATGTAGTCCGGCTTTGGCGTTCACCGGTCCATGCATATACATACTATGTAGATCCATTACAGAAACTAGTAATCTGGAAATGGATCTTCTAGTGTAGTCAATATTGTAAGAAGTGGCCAGAAGATAAAAAAAAAAACAATAATTATTTTACATTTGTGCTATTATTTTTTACTAATTGTTTAAAATTGTTACGTAAATATATTTACTCACTAAATAGCAGACACAATATAATTTTACTGTTATAATTAGTAATTTTGTACGTTAACGAGCCAAGTAATTCAGGTTAAATATTATTTATTCGAAAATAAATACAAGGCTTAAAAGTAGGTAAGGTTAAGGTAAGTAACTACGCGTTGTTTGTTTTCTGCTTTTTGTAGGTACTTATGAATTGAATACATCAATAATTTGTTTACTAACATCATTATCAACATCTGCCTGCCCTTATCCTAATTCATTTGGGGTCGGCGCAGCATGTATTCTGCTTCAACTTTCAATTGTTTTTGAATTTGCATGCTGCTAAAGTTTTGGCAATATTTTATGACCGGCCGCCTGCCTGATGTCAATTTATTATATTAAATGGAAAAAGAATACGGTCGCGAACAGGATTCGAACCTGCGCCTCCCGGATGAATACTCCAGGCGCTCTGACCACTAAGCCATCTCGACCTCTGCTCACCACCGCGAATTCTTCTTCCATATTTTAACACGTCTTATGGCGACGTTATTGCTATCAATTCAGTCCCTATACGGGTGACCGAACCGACACGACTAACTTTGCAGTTAATACAATGCCGTAAAGAATGCAATTACCTTAATAATTCAAGATAAATCTAAGACGTATTAAAATATGCAAGAAGAATTCGCGGTGGTGAGCAGAGGTCGAGATGGCTTAGTGGTCAGAGCGCCTGGAGTATTCATCCGGGAGGCGCAGGTTCGAATCCTGTTCGCGACCGTATTCTTTTTCCATTTAATATAATAACTTTAGAGTTCGCTAAGCATGCGTTAATGCTTTTCAAAGATTTATCTTGAATGATGTCGATTTGTTTACTAAAATTAAAAATGATTAGTTTTATGTTATTAATAATATACTGCCTGAATTTTACTTTAAATATATTAAACTAATAATGTTTGCAGATCTTTGAGGGTTGATAAACATAGATACATAAATTTCATCTTTGTTTAACACGACGAAGTGTTTTTTCCTATTCCCTGTTTGTGGTTAATCCATTAATAATTATAAATTAAAAATGGTGGCCTACAGGCCACCCTATCCTCTTTCCACTCCTCAAGGTTTAAGGCTTTGTTGGGCCAATTTGGACAGTAGGTGTCTAGTTCGTCCCGTCCGTTCGAATTTGGCCCACAACTCGTCCGACATGCGGCAGATATGTGTAGCCCGGTTCCACCTTCGTTCGGCGGCTTTCTGACCAACGCAAAGTTGGCATTTTGGATTGTGGAGCGCAGTGTATTGTTTCTTATGCGGTGTGATAGTTGACTCCCAGAATACTGCGATCTCGCAGACCTCAAGTGCGGACTTCTTATGTTGAAAGACCAAGTCGGCGCACCGTAGGTGAGGATTGGGAGAATGCACACGTTTTTTTTTTAAGTTCGAGTACTGAAAAAATCTCATCTAGGAAACCAAATTTGCTGTCAAAATGTCTTGGCTTGCAATTTCTAATTACTTGAAATGATTACTACTTTTTTAAAAGAGGAACTGCGGGGTTACCTTGAAACTAATACCAATTCCAATATTAAATAGACGCCTTAAAACCAAACGTAATTTTACAATAAATTTACCTACATTACCTTTGCCTCAATTTTAAAGCATGTTGTCTTCATATTATCCCGAATCTATATTTATTCTTTAGATATTTTGGCATTTAAAAGTACGAACTGACATATTTCCAATGTCATCAATCGAGCGGAATTATTTTGAGGAGTAAGCCACCTGAAGAGGATGGTTAAACAAGTTCGAAATTTAAATCAAAAACTTTCATACAGAGCAGTAAGCTTACTATGACGTCACAGGTAGTTGTGTCTCACTAAAGTATTTCATTAAACGGGCGCGGGCGCTTTGTATGGCTAACAATGCCGGCTCGTCATCCCGCCACAATACTGATTGAAGATACCCTGCCGATGCCCGCGCTTTTAAGAGTTCCATGCAGTCGCACGTAAAAAGGCGTTCCTTTTTTATTTACCATTCACACTTTATGCGACCCTAGTACCTAATAGAAATACTTATTTTTTATATTTAGATTTTTGTAATAAATTTTATGCGTTTTCAAATTTTTCTTATTAATCGTATACTCAAAAGGAAAATCTTATTTACCAATAACGCGTCTGCATTTATGCGATCCTGGTACTTGAAATAATTTTAGAGCAGCCTTCGATTTTTGACAGGAAATTTGAATGGAGCCGGATAACTAACTAGTTTCACGTAGACTCAACGCAGTCCCATACGAGTTTAAAAGAAGTTTAAAACTTACCAATTTTTTTTTCATATTTGTCATTAAATCATATTTTTTTTTATTTATTTACTTATTTATGTACACATAAGATACAAATAAATGGACAAACAAAATAAGGAAAATAAAGTACAGAGGCACTGCTTATTTCTTAAAGAAATCTCTTCCAGCAGACCAACAAGAGGAGAATTTAAAACAAGAGATGTAGACGAAGTGTATAAGATATATAAGAAACATGAATACATACAAATACAAAGAAGCACTGTTAACAACATATATATAATACATATATACCACAATTACAAATACATAAACAAATATATAAATACATCCATAAAATGCAAACAAAACAACTACTTAAGTGGTTAAGGAGAGAAAGTGGTTTTTAACTCTATGTTTAAAAACAGAAATGGTATCACTGTCATGTATGACTGTAATGGTATGACTATCATGTCTGCGAATCTCGGCCGGAAGTGATTTCCATAACCTTACACCATATACAGATAAAGAATAGGAGAAGAAATCGGTTTTATGGGACGGGAATTTGAGGAGGTTTCGGAGATGCGACCTGCAGGGCGAGTCAGGTGAGTGTAAGAAAAGCGTTTCCGCAGGTAGGATGGGGCACATGGATTATGTAGGATGTTGAAAAGGAGGCACAATATTCGAGTGTGCATCATATTTGTGTTCAAAATTTAAATAAATACATTGATTGGGTTCGTAGACGAAAATGTGTGTAGCGTTACTCTTAAAAATAAATCCGCTCGATTGGCATTGGAAATATATCAGTTCATACATTTAAATGCAAAAATTTCTAAAAAGTAATTTTAGATTACAATACAAATACAGTTTATTCACATAAAGGTTGATACAAGAATTAATTGAATTTCCCGACCCCTGAGGTAGGTGGAAACCTGTGTAACAGGGGTCAGAAGATTCGGGATAATCTGCAGACGGGAGCTGTTGTTCTCCTTTAAAACTGAGGCAACTATAATGTAGGTAAATTAAAGAGGCACCAAGCTTAATTACATTATATAATTACAATATTAAATGGAAAAAGAATACGGTCGAACAGTATTCGAAACTGCGCCTCCCGGATGAATACTCCAGGCGCTCTGACCACTAAGCCATTTCGACCTCTGCTCACCACCGCGAATTCTTAATCCATATTTTTAGCCGCGCTTGCGACCATCTAAGCTAATACCACTGTACTTTATACAGAACGATTAGCTTTTAAAATCTCCTTGCACGTTCACCTCTGTGGAGTACGGCAGTACAATCAGCCTTTGTAGTTCCTCTGGGAGCTACGATAGATCTGCTCTGGTTTATCGAAGATTTTTATAAAGGAGGCAAATTTTTGTAATGGTTGCTTTGTAGTGTCCATATTGTGATTATGGAACTTGTTAACAATAGTTTCTTTTTTAGTATAAGGTATTTGAAATAATTAACTGCCTTTTAAACAGGCGCGGCTACTGAAAGTGATGCGCATTCAATTCTAGGGTTGAGCAATGATAACCAACAATACTGTGACTACTTGATGGAAAAGAGTTACTATGGATTTTAAACATTGTTATTAAGTCCCATGTATCCCCTAAATGCGGAGCCTATGACCATCAAGCGGACACGGCACAATTCCAAACTCCGGACTGCTCCTGAGAATGTCGTAACTGAAAAACCCAATAATTTAATTTTTTGAGACTATTGGCGTTACACTTGTAATGGTGATAGATGTAGTTAAATTAGGATATAATCGGACTGACATGTACAATATAGTAAGTAGAGGAGTATAAATAAAGATTTTAAAAAACCTGAAAATCTTTGTATGACCTGGGAATTGAACCTAGGACCTAATGCTCAGCTGTCGCGCTTACGACCACTAAACCAGCGAAGTAAAATGGGTTTTATATGCTATATATGAAAGCGTAGTCTACACTATACCAAACATAATAATTAATAATAATATATGCGCAAGTTTAATAGACATACCGTTATCAACTTCATAATAGTATGACAAATTATGACAGTTAACATATTGTTCAATAGCTCTGAGCTACCTTCACACCTCGCGACAACATCGCGTGGGTGAATTTACTAGAATAAGAAGAATACACACGGACATTTACTTCCGTGAACTTTATTAGAAGATATGTACGTACTCACTAGAATATAAATAAATACATTTTATTGTACAGTCACCAGCACAAATATATTTCCATGGACAGTTCGGCAATAATTTTTATCGTAATTCAATCATTAATTTATAATCCTAAGATGACAGCAAAAAATAATTAAGTAGCGTATAGTTTTTAACCGACTTCATTTAGTTATAGTTTTTAGCGTACAGTTTTGCTGTTCCTTCGATGTCACATATATTTGTTATGTATGTCATGAAAGGAACAGAAAAACTATCTGACGATACACGCGACACGAAAATATAGAATGTCGATTCGGCTTACAAAAAAATGTCGCCTCTTAGACTGAAAAAATGCTAAATATGTTTTGCGTTCAAGATAAATACTAAGCCATCTCGACCTCTGCTCACCACCGCGAATTCTTCTTCCATATTTTAACACGTCTTATGGCGACGTCATTGCAATCAATTCAGTACCTATACAGACGACCGAACCGACACGACCAACTTTACAGCTAATACATTGTCGTAAAGAATGCAATTACCTTAATAATTCAAGATAAATCTTTGAAAAGCATGGTTAGCGAACTCTAAAGTTACGATATTAAATGGAAAAAGAATACGGTCGCGAACAGGCATCTCGACCTCTGCTCACCACCGCGAATTCTTCTTCAGTGGTCAGAACGCCTGGAGTATTTATCCGGGAGGCGCAGGTTCGAATCCTGTTTGCGACCGTATTCTTTTTCCAAATTAATATCGTAACTTTTCGAATATTCTTGTTAAAGTAAGTACTTACATGATTACTGTTATTACTTTATTCATGAATAATGCCAAAAACAGTAGCATAGTAAAACACCAACCTGACGACACACACAAAAACCTAGAAAACATAATTATATATTACTAACTTGTGGACATAGCTTTCGAGCTTACTGTCTTAAACTCTGAAATCTTGCTAACGAAGATAAATTGCGCAAAAATACAACATCAATATTATTCGCCAACCTAAGGATCCGTGTGTCACATCGTAATGTCTACATTGTTCACTTTTACGGATTCAGGTCGCGTGGCATCGGTCGCGGTTGATTTTCATTCAAAACGCGAAAACAACCAACCTTGTTTTAAGGATTAGCGTATTTAACGAACGGATGATTGTGTTCCGTGATCCCGTGATTCCGATTCCTGTTTTTATGGCTGAATCGTAAATAATGTTGACCTTCCGTTTACGGTTTTTTCGCACGTTTTTTTTCGCAATCTATGTTGATGAAGTTTGCAGTGCAGTCGTATCTCTATTGAACCTCCTCGTTTTTGATCAAATATCATCAAATTCACCAATGATATTGGTGACTAATAAAAAGTAAATTACTCCTAGTATTTCGAGTGTTCCTATACTGACCCCAGTTCGAACCTTATCAGTTGAGAAAATGGAACTGGGCTAGTCCTCTGCCGCAAATTAGTATGTATACTTTTTTTTATATTGAAAAAGCACAAAACAACAAAGCTGTGGGCAAGAAAAACTATATCAGTTAGTAGCTTCTGAATAGCAAATACCGGCAATGCCAGGCCCAGAAGGAAATGGGATGATATAATTCAGCGAGTATCTCGTCAGGCCCTTGCCTAACGCGGTACCTTGATACCGCACGCATTGTGACGAGATTCCTTTCTCTGGAGTCCTAACTACCGATAGCTTGGCCCTGTTTCTATTTTTTTTTCAATTTATGTACTTTTATATTCTAACCGAGTGAACAGGATTTTGCCGAGCATCATGTTCCACCGTCGACCGCACCATCGCTTATCATCAAGTGAGACGGAGGTCATACGCAAGCCCATCAAGAAAAAAATACAAAATAAATTAAATCAAACAAATAAGAACACAAAATATGTAATAAACAAAAGAAAAAAAAGCTACGAAGCATTCGATAAGACATATGCACTCAGCTTTTTAAATGTTAAGTAAACGTTTTCCGGGGAAACCGCTCAACTTGAGGGTCAAATGTCTGTCAAGGTGTTACATTCTTGGCATGTTCCAACTATCCACACATTCTCGACGGTAAAGGGTTAGTCGAATGCCAAGGTATTAACTCATAGCTGCACTATATATGTCAAGGTATCTATAGGCACTTCTTGTTGATGTGCAGAATTAAGAGACAGTTTACTACTTAAAAATTTTCGTCCTCTCTTGCTGTTATAGTAACTAACCCTTATTAAAAGATAGTAATTATTACATTCTAGCTCTAGTTTTTATAAGAACTTTTGGGAGACGTATTTTTTTCAATTATTGTTCAACGGTTACTACGTACGAGTGTTTCTCGGAATTGCCCGACTAGTTTTGAACTTTTCACGTGCATTTTCCGGGATTGTCCGACTAGTCGCGGGTCAAATGGCCCGAATAATGAACGTGATCTGACTGTTTGTGATCACTAACCGGTGAACAATGATAGTGTTAATTTACTTGGTATGTATATACCAGTGGTAACGCTGAGTTTAGTAGATCTGTAAATGATTGCTAAATAAATATCGCCAGGCGTCTCCTTAAGACGAATACAAGGAACCTTGAAATTCAATAGATTCGGACAACGACAAGGTAGCTCAGTTGGTAGAATGATGACACGGAATATCAAGGGTCGCGGGTTCAAGCCCCATTCTTGTGTATTATTTTTCAATGTTTCCTTGAAAAATAGTAATATACCAGTTGACATCATAAATTCTTACAGATAAATCTTTGAAAAGCATTAACACATGCTTAGCGAACTATTTTTTTTTTTTTGTAATAAGAATACGGTCGTGAGCAGGATTCGAATCTGCGCCTCCCATTCTTACAGATAAATACTACAGGCGCTCTGACCGCTAAGCAATCTAGAGTTATCTCATCTCGACTTCTTGCAAGAGAAGTCGAGATGAGATAACTCTATCATACTTTTTAATTTATTTTTTTAGCTTTTTTTATTATTATTATGACGTGGACTCTTGACCACAATCTTATGAGTCTTAGCCATACTGTTCCAGCTAAATTAGCGATGTCAGCACTCCATATCGATACTAAATAATTACTCGATATGTGCTATGATGTAATAACTAATCGGTACTAGTAATTCCATGAACCCAATATCCTACTTCCTACTAAATAATGTTCACTCGCACTGAGGGGTCGCGGGAGGGGCGGTGAATCGACGCCGTGGACAGCGAGCGGCGCGCGGACTTCTTTTCGGAATTCGGACTGAGCCAAGGGCCCTATCGCGCGCGTACGTCGAATCAATTTTGTCACGGGCGTAGGCTATCCTAATAATCATAACCATGGTATTTTCTTTACTGATTATAATATATTTATTCGAGCAAATCCGTTTTTCTTTTATTCACCGGAACAAATAATATAAATGCGATTAATTGTGAGGATTGATGGATGTTTGTCACTCTTTCACGCAACAACTAGTGAATAGAATTTGATGAAATTTGGCACACAGATAGTTTATAACTTGGATTAATACAAGGGATACCTTTTATCTCGGCTGGATCCAATTCTGAGTTCACGCAGACGAAGTCGCGTGCAGAGGTTAGTATAACCATAACTGCCTCATTGGGCTAGTGGTGAAGGGCAACTGCAGAGTTTGAGGTCCTGGATTCCATTCCCATATCAGGCAAATTATGATTGGAAACTATTGCTGGAAATTTTTAGCAGCCCCGAGTTTGGAATTGTGCCCGATAAATGGCAATAGATTCACCACCTATTACATGAGACTTAATAACAGCATTGGTGAAATGTAGGTGAACAACTGTGTCCACTTCTGCCTACCCCCTTGGAGAATACAGGCTTGATTTATTAATTCAATGTACTCAATAGAAGGAATGATTTTCACAGAATCCACTGAATGTACTGCAATTATTTATTACGTGGAATTATATTTAGTGTTCATGGTTTTTGGTATGACATAGATACAAATACAAGTACCTATTAGACTGGAGGGGTTATCGCTACTAAATAGATTAATTAATAATTAATAACTGCCTCGATGGTCTATTGGTTCCAAGCGCGAACTGAGCACGAGATTCTGGGTTCGATTTCCTGGTCGAGCAAACTGTTATTGAATTGTTTTGTTAAGGAATTCTCAGTAGCAGCCCGGTGTTTAGAATTGTGCCCGTTAGGTGGCAATAGGCTCACCACATATTAATTAAATGAGACATAATAACAGTATTGGTGAAATGTGGGTGTACAATTGTGTACACCTCTGCCTACACCTCCGGCGGATACAGGCGCGATGCTATGTAATAATTAATTAATACCTCTATAGAACTCAATAGCAATGATATTCTTAATTAATAAAAATACACTTATAATTTATTCCGGATATACGTGCTCCATCCACCATTTACCATCAGGCGAGTTGGTGGCATAATTATCGTATTATTATCGTAATTATCTGTAGGCTTACTCTTGAAAATAAAACCGCTCAATTGACATGAGAAATATATTAAGTTCATACTTTTAAATGCAAAAATGTCTTAAAATTAATTAATGAATCGGGATACTCATAGACCGACATGCTTTAAAATTAAGATAACTATAATGAAATAATTCAAGTTATGTCTTTGAAAAAGCATTAACGCATGCTTAGCGAACTCTAAAGTTACAATATTAAATGGAAAAAGAATACGGTCGCGAACAGGATTCGAACCTGCGCCTCCCGGATAGATACTCCAGGCGCTCTGACCAACTAAGCCATCTCGACCTCTGCTCACCACCGCGAATTCTTCTTCCATATTTTAATACGTCTTATGGCGACGTCATTGCAATCAATTCAGTACTTACAAGTGACCGAACCGACACGACTAACTTTGCAGTTAATACAATGTCGTAAAGAATGCAATTACCTTAATAATTCAAGTTATGTCTTTGAAAAAGCATTAACGCATGCTTAGCGAACTCTAAAGTTACAATATTAAATGGAAAAAGAATACGGTCGCGAACAGGATTCGAACCTGCGCCTCCCGGATAGATACTCCAGGCGCTCTGACCAACTAAGCCATCTCGACCTCTGCTCACCACCGCGAATTCTTCTTCCATATTTTAATACGTCTTATGGCGACGTCATTGCAATCAATTCAGTACTTACAAGTGACCGAACCGACACGACTAACTTTGCAGTTAATACAATGTCGTAAAGAATGCAATTACATTAATAATTCAAGTTATGTCTTTGAAAAAGCATTAACGCATGCTTAGCGAACTCTAAAGTTACAATATTAAATGGAAAAAGAATACGGTCGCGAACAGGATTCGAACCTGCGCCTCCCGGATAGATACTCCAGGCGCTCTGAGCTTGTAAGTACTGAATTGATTGCAATGACGTCGCCATAAGACGTATTAAAATATGGAAGAAGAATTCGCGGTGGTGAGCAGAGGTCGAGATGGCTTAGTTGGTCAGAGCGCCTGGAGTATCTATCCGGGAGGCGCAGGTTCGAATCCTGTTCGCGACCGTATTCTTTTTCCATTTAATATTGTAACTTTAGAGTTCGCTAAGCATGCGTTAATGCTTTTTCAAAGACATAACTTGAATTATTAAGGTTATTGCATTCTTTACGACATTGTATTAACTGCAAAGTTAGTCGTGTCGGTTCGGTCACTTGTAAGTACTGAATTGATTGCAATGACGTCGCCATAAGACGTATTAAAATATGGAAGAAGAATTCGCGGTGGTGAGCAGAGGTCGAGATGGCTTAGTTGGTCAGAGCGCCTGGAGTATCTATCCGGGAGGCGCAGGTTCGAATCCTGTTCGCGACCGTATTCTTTTTCCATTTAATATTGTAACTTTAGAGTTCGCTAAGCATGCGTTAATGCTTTTTCAAAGACATAACTTGAATTATTAAGGTAATTGCATTCTTTACGAAATTGTATTAACTGCAAAGTTAGTCGTGTCGGTTCGGTCACTTGTAAGTACTGAATTGATTGCAATGACGTCGCCATAAGACGTATTAAAATATGGAAGAAGAATTCGCGGTGGTGAGCAGAGGTCGAGATGGCTTAGTTGGTCAGAGCGCCTGGAGTATCTATCCGGGAGGCGCAGGTTCGAATCCTGTTCGCGACCGTATTCTTTTTCCATTTAATATTGTAACTTTATAATGAAATAAATTTATTTTAACATAACAAAAGGTGACTGATTTAATATTGGAATGTTTTCTATTTTCAATTTTTTTTTTCTATTTAAAAAAACGTTGCCCCACACTAGGAATTTCTTCCTGTATCGTGGGTGCGTTTACAGACATATAATCTCACATGCACACACACACCCAGACCCGGAGCAATTATCTATAGATCGTACAAATATTTGCTCCGTGCAGGAATCGAACCTGCGACACGAAGCGCAGCAGTCGGTCTCTCAACCACTGCGCCAACCGTGCTGTCGCAATAATTGAAGAATTGGATTGGAATTGGTATTAACTTTAAGAGTAACCAATCTGAGGAATAACGAATTTTCCCACTACACTCTTCCTCAAAAATTTATAATTATTATTATTTGTTTATACTTTTTTTTTCTTCTCATTTATGAGAGGATATTGAAGTTCCTACGATGCGGGCCAGAGCCAAGCGAGAGTAGGAGTCTAAATAGATAATGTTGATGAAAGTGTAGAAGAAGTTAGAAATTTTCGTGTGATACGGCAGGTGTTCAGTATGGTGGCTTTTTGGAGCATGTGGAGTGTGTGTGTTGGCATGTGTAAGGTGTTCAGGCTTTGTGTTAGTGTCTTAGGTATGATGCCAGTGGATGAGAGGACTATCGGGACTATGTGGACAGTCTGTGCTCTCCACTGGGTTTTAATTTCTATAGCAAGATCTTGATACTTACTAAGTTTCTGAGATATTGTGGTTTGTATGTTGTGTGAGTTAGGGATTGCTATATCAATAAAGTAAACGACTTTATTTGATTTATCATGGACAGTTATATCGGGTCTATTGTAGTGTATAGTTTTGTCGGTAATTATTGTTCTGTCCCAGTATATTTTACAGTTAGCGTTTTCTAGGACTGTTTCAGGTTTATATTTATAATATGGAATTATATTTGGAACGAGTTGATATTTTAGAGCTAGGTATTGATGAATGATTGCGGAAACTTGATCATGTCGATGTTTGTAGTCTGTTTGTGCGAGAGATTTACAGGCTCCTGTAATGTGTTGTATAGTTTCGGAAGGAGTGTTGCAATGTCTACATAAGTCAGTTTGCTGGGTTCGGTCTCTAATTATAAATTTCCTGTAATTGCGAGTAGCTATTATTTGATCTTGAATAGCTAGCATGAAACCTTCTGTTTCTGGGAAAAGTTCGCCTCGATTGAGCCATTCGTTCGACTTTTCCTTGTCGACGTGTGGTTGGCTTAAAAAGGACCGGTGCCTTCCATGCAGAGACTTGGCTGCCCGAAATTTTTGTTGTGTGGTCGTGGTGTGTTCATTGGTTTGTATGCTTCTGTCATGTAGATTTAGTGGTGTGAGCTTTTTGTCTGTTTCTGTTGCATGCTTGTGTAGGGGTGAGTGTTCAGATTTGGAGTGAAAGTAGCTTCTAAGTGAGAGTATCTGCTTGTTGTGTAAGTTGCGTATATCAATCAGTCCTCTTCCTCCTTCTTTTCGTGGTAGTGTGAGTCTTTGGGTGCACGATTTTGGGTGGTGTTTTCTATGTTTTGTTAAATGTGTATTGATGGTGCTTTGAATATTTTGGATATCGGTTTTCGTCCACTGTATTATTCCAAAAGAGTATGTGAGAATAGGGATTGCGAATGTGTTAACAGCTTTAATGGTGTTTTTAGAGTTAAGCTGGGTTTTAAAAATGAGGTTCAATCGATGTCTAAATTGTTTCATTAACTCTTGTTTGGTAGTCTTATGTTGGATCTGTCTGGATTGTTTGAAACCTAAATATTTGTATGTACTGTGTTCATCCATTGGTTCAATAGATTCACCAGTTTCAAGTGTGTAGATATTGTTTTGAATTTTACCTTTGGTGATTGATAATATTTTGCATTTATTAACTCCAAACTGCATATGAATGTCATGTGAGAATTTTTCTGTTATGTCAGCTAAATGGAACAACGAGGATTTGTCATTTGCGAATAACTTAATGTCATCCATGTACATAAGGTGTGTTAATATGTAATGTGCTTCATTGTTGGGAGGTATGACCGTTTCATGATTATTATTTAGAAGATTAGATAATGGATTAAGGGCTAAACAAAACCATAAAGGGCTTAGAGCATCGCCCTGGAAGATTCCTCGTTGAATACGGATCGGCGTAGTAGTTAAAGATTCTGTTAGTGATTGTTTTATTTTAAGTGAGGTGTGCCAATTTGTCATTGAATTTTGTAAGAATGAGATGAGTGTCGGGTGAATTTTATATATATGTAGAACGTGTATTAGCCAGCTATGTGGGACTGAGTCAAAGGCTTTCTGGTAGTCGATGAACATAGTGTGGATGTCTCTTTTATTTTTAACAGCATCATTCATAACTATTGCATCAATAGTTAGTTGCTCCTTACAACCTTGGCTATTTTTCCTACATCCTTTCTGTTGCTCAGCCATAATGTCATATTTATTTAAATGTTTGTAGATCACTTCACTAATACATGCTGTTAAGATTTTGTAAAGGGTTTGTAGACAAGTGATTGGTCGGTATTTTGCTGGGTTTCTTGTGTCGTTCGCGTCTTTGGGTATCATGTATGTAACTCCTTGTGTAATATATGTCGGTAATGTGTGTGGAGAGAGAATGAATGTGTTTAAGTGATTGTGTATGTTTGGATGTATCGTAGTAAATTTTTTATACCAATAATTATGTATGTGGTCTGTACCCGGCGACTTCCAGTTGTGTGTGCGTTTGAGCACATCTATGAATGTGTCTATTGGTATGAATTCGAACTCCATTTCAGTAATATTTGTTGTGTTTCTGATCGCTTCGCTAATCCAGTCGGCCTCTGTATTGTGTTCCACTGGGTTTTCCCAGATGTTTGCCCAAAATTGTCGTAAGGATTCTCCCGAAGGTGTTTCCATGTTTTGGTTATTTCTGTTTGACTGCATACTTTGTGTTGTTGTATTATTATTATCTTTTTGGGTCAAAAGGCCAAATTTCGTTACCTACCTTCAATATTTGTATATTGGGTACTAGGACTGCATAAACTTATTGGATATCGAACAACGTGAGATCACTAGTCTTACATAAATGTATATGGGCATCGGCTAGCCATTTCCCTCCCAATCAGCTTATGAAGGAACACTCATGTAATTCAAGTTTCGGTTCACTTTCATTCCTATTCTAAGAAATAAAGTACAGCCTTTACTATATATAATTCTTACAAGCTGTGCCCCGCGGTTTCACCCGTTTTTCTCTTTTTGCACGGATCCTACAGGTCATAGCGTGATGTTAAATACCCAGAGATTAGCGCGATCAAATAAACAAACTCTTAGGCTTTATTATATTACTATTAGTATACTAACTGCACTAACTGCCTCACTGGTCGAGCGCGGCTGCAGAGCGTGAGGTCCTGGGTTCAATTCCCGGGTCCGGCAAAATGTTATTGAGTTTTACTGTCAGGAAATTCTCATTAGCAGCCCAGAGTCAGGAAATAGGCGGTATGACATCCCCGTGCTTCGGAGAGCACGTAAAGTCGTCGATCCTGCGCCTGATCCCTCTTCGGTCGTGTCGGATTACTGTCCCATCAGACTATGAGAGTGAAGGAAGAGGGAGTGCACCTGTGTTATCACATACACTTGTGCACTATAATATGTCCTACGTACTTGGCTAACGACCGTAGGTACGTTTGACGGCGTGGTTAGCGCAGTGGTCGAGAGGCCGGCTGCTGCGTCCCGCGTGGCAGGTTCGATTCCTGCACGGAGCAAATATTTGTATGATCTACAGATAATTGTTCCGGCTCTGGCTCTGTATGTGAGATTATGTGTTTGTAAACGCACCCACGATTCAGGAAGAAATTCCTAGTGTGGGGCAACGTTTTATTAGAAAAAACAAATCAATATTGTGACTATATAATTTCAGTCAGGAGTAATAAATACAGTATAGTTTTAAATTAAATGTTCCAGCTCAGTAAAGTGTACATACTTATAATTCTGTTTGCATGGTTTTCACATCCCTTTTAAACATTGATTGTTTTTTTAACATTAATTAAAAAACTGTATAAATTATGATGAGTTAAAATAAAATAAAAATACAACGTACTTTTTCTAATACAACGTGTTATCTTAAGATATGCATTCACTGATGCATGCATACCATTGTCCGGTTAGGACATGTCAACATAAAACTGCTATGGTTCTTTCTTTAAAAGGCTATTCCAGATCTACAACATTATTTTAGTTTATAGGAAACCCGAGACAAGTGTCAATTATTTATTCACAAACTTACACGCACGCGCAGCTGGAAGACCGCGTGCTGCGTACAACTCGTAGTGTGTTTAAATATTATTTGAACAAATGTAACATGGGGTAAAATTATAACGCCCTTAGCCAAGGCCCGCAGGGGGTTCCCGTAGCGTATCGTCGCTTATTTTATAAGTTGTATGCCCTGGCTGGGGGGGGGGGTCTTAAATATCTTATGGCAATCACAAGCAAGCCCCGTTAAGCAGTTAACAACCTCCAAGGATGACCTGCGAGATGCCCTAAACAAAACAAAAAATTAAATTTATATAAAATTAATAAAATTAAAATTATGTTTGATATAGCATTGTACAATGATATCGGGACTTGAATGAGTTCATTTTGGCATTTCTTCTCGGAGGTAGGAAATGTCTTCTAGATCAGATAGCAACCTCTTAAAGAGTTTGTAAACAGCAAATCAATACTATTTAGCATTAAATAAAAATGTAACTAAAGTGTCGTAAAAGGGCTCCATGATCCGAGATAAAGTTTTCTGCTTACTGACTCTTCTTTTTAAGAAGATAAACAAATTTTATTAAGAAAGACGTTATCAATATGCTGTTGAAACAACCACCGTATTTCAAAATCTCTTATCTCCATTTCATAACCCGTTTAAAAGCTAATATTTGAAATTTATTCCAGTTCTAGTGGTTCCAGTTAATCAGTTTAGTAATTAAACGCCGATACGAAGTATGTGCCGGATGGGGCGATGAGTAATGGGCACAGTCGAGAACTTGGGTAATTTATCGTGCGATCGTGACGGCCTGCGCATTCTTACGCCACAGTTAGAGGGGACCTTTATAAGGAGAGCGTATATCTCTTGATATTGATGTTGCCCTAGTACACATGGCATCTACATAAACAAATATATCTATTTAATAATCGATTTTGCTAATCTATCTGCATCAATGCTGTAGTAGTCGCAAGCGTAGCTGCTGAGCGTGAGGTCCTCAGTTCGATTCTCGGGTAGGACAACGTTTTATGTGTATGTGTATAGTGGCTGTTAGTAAAAGATACAAATTCTTTATTCTTAAAATTTTTGTTAGTTTTCTCTATTGTAGAATCGATAACAATAAATTTTTGTTTACATGTAATTATGTTATAAGACTTATGGGAAAAAACAACATCGATAACCAAGACAGTCAAAAGTAATTCGCTAGTACTTCATAAATATAGTTCTTTCTGTGTAAAAGAAAATATATTCATGAGCAGGATTTCGTCCTGCGCCCCCGGGTGAATACTTCAGGCCGATAAGCTATCTTGACCTCTATTCCAAACTCGTCTACTCTATTCCAAATTCTTCTATATTAATACGCCTTATTGTGACGTCATCGTCATCTATAATATAATATACCTCGTCGGTCTAGTGGTTCCAAGTGCAACTGCTGAGCATGAGGTCTCCGGTTCGATTCCCGGGTCGAGCAAAGCAATATTAAGTTTTTGTATTAGGTAACATTATGATAAAGTTTATTCTTGTTCAAATAACTTTGTATAGTCGACCACGAAATTGCTATAGGTACCATATTTGACAAAAACTTCCAGTAAATTAAAATGTCAATAAGGTTGACAGTATCTGACTAACACTTTGATCTTGTAAGCGAAAATAGACCATGTCATATTATGATGTGCAAACGAAACTCAACATTAGGGTGGTAAAGCAATTATATGGTCGACTATACATATACTAACGAAAAATAGAGTAGGTATCATGTATGGAAAATGTTGCCCACTCACAGTGAAGCATATTGAGCAGAATTAGGGTACCAGGAAAACTAATAAACGCGAACCACAAACATTCACGTGATTTTCAAAAGGCTGCAAATAATATGACGTCACACACATACCTCCGTTTCTCTCTCTTCCTAGTATTTGTCGCTGCGCAGATTGCTAATTTGGTCCCAGAATCGGTAAATGGTTTAAATTCACATAATGCAATTTAGCTTTCAGCCTTTGAAATGTGTTCTTTTAAAGCTAGTACAGATTGGGGCGGACCGTACCGCAAGGCAACTCATTTCAAAAATTCTCCTTCGTCGTTCGTATAGTTTCTATGAACTTTCACTCACTACAGGCGAGCCGCAATGCAACGCACTGTCGGATGTATGTCTCGTCAGACGCCGCCGCCGTTGCGATGTTATTTATGCGTTGTGATGCGGCTATACAGTGTGCACCAAGCTTTACAAGTACTTTGAATGCCTTATTTATATAATAGTTGAGATTGCTGCCAAATAAAAAAACGATGTAAGTACTTTTTCAAGATTTTTCCAGAAATGTTGGTACTTACTTTGTATTCTTTTTATCTTTTTTTTTAATGTATCGTAATCATTCATCCCCATTTTCACGTACTTTAAAATAACATGTACCAGTACATAACACGAAACAAACACATAGATACACATAGCGTACCGTCTCGTCAAGGCACTCACACGCTCGTTTACTTTATTACATTGTATAAAAACACACTAAAACAAGTTACAAATCCTATTACGGAACCCTACAGGGCGGGTCGTTTAACCTCACGTAAAAGACGGCTAAATATTTCGTATAACGATGTTGCCTAGCTAAATTAAACCATTCACATGCTTCGATAGGGGTAATAAAATTTCTATAAGAGCTAGTTTGCTCCTCGTAATTATGATGTCCTGGTCCTGTTGGATGATAATAATCTTTTGATGTCCTTGTATGTTTGTTTTCGGGTTTATATTGAAATGTCTTTCCTTGTAAATTGGTGATTATCTGTTTATCGACTTACTTGTGGGAAATATACAAGATAAATAAATAATTCACCAAATAATGTTACATACACTTATTTAGATAGTCATATGAGCTGGTATTAAGACACTTAATACTATATAACTTGGGAGCTTTTGTAGCCGAACTAGGGACAAGTCCTGTATCTCGGCATACAGCGCCAAAACCCCTCAAAACAATAGATAATAATATATTATTTATTGGCCCAATTGGACGTAAAACTGCATCTATATAAAGGTAACTTAAGAAAATCATTATACTGTTTATAATATTTAAAGTTATGCTGGAAAGTAAAAGTGTGTGTGTAATGTGTGTTTGTGTAAGTGTATTAGTGAGAAAAGTCGTGTAGATGAAACCTTACATCCGCGGAATACGATATAAGCTGCTCTTTATCTATCTGGTAAGAACTATGTTTTAGATACTTGTAAATACAAAGAGAGTAAATAACAAAAAGCAATATCCGTTCGCTTCAGCGTTTATTTTATTAAAATCTTGTAAAACGATATCTGAAATCGAATACACCTCTCCAACTCATCAAAATCAAAGTACTAGGTCAACATAATCATCTAAGAGCCATGGAATCTCGGCTGTTGTTTACGTCAAGAGCGAAGTCGTCAATTCAATCAATAGCAAATAATCTATTTCCTTGGTGCAGTCGTCGAGGCAATCTCGGGGGAGCGTTGGAAAATGAGAAAATCTTCCGAGCTATCACCAAACTACTTCGGGCTATGCGCTCCTGGTACTGTAAAGCAAATGATTGATTACTTTTTTTTTTGCTTTTTGTTTTAAGTAGATTGACATGCATCCACATAATTTGGTAAATTAAGTAGCAGATGGCAAAATCATCGACTAAAGATGGAGCCATAAACAGAAAGAAATCTCCAGTATATAGTGTGAATAGATAACGATGACGTCACCAAAAGATTTATCTGTATTTCTTATGGTAATCCTATACGTGCGACATTGAATTAACTGCAAAATTTGTCGTGTCGGTTCAGTCAAGTGTCGTGATTTGTCTGTCTTTCATTGAATAACACATCAAAATGCTTAGTGATTATGATTATTCATTATTGCAATTGATTTCTTCTGGATCTATGTGCACACCGTCGCTTACCATCAGGAAAGTTGGAACCCAAAAGACCCAAAAACGTCCAATTTAATTTAAAAAAAACATGTTACACAAATACTATGAGTCAAACTTACCATTTAAAATATGAATTTGTACTTAAAAAAGTTTTATTTTTGCTTCACCATATTATATCAACGAATTGCAAATGAATGAAGTTGAGCGCCATATTTGCCACGTGCCGGCTTCAACTAAAACTTTGACATATTTGATAGTTAACAAAGAGTCATCCGTTTCAGGTTTCGTTTTAGAAATTTATTTTTTAATCGTATGAAGTATGAACAGTGTCGTATGATATATAATTTTAAAGCATGTCGGTTTTTTAGTATCCCGATTCTTTAATTATTTTAAAGACATTTTTGCATTTAAAAGTATGAGCTGACATATTTCCAATGTCAATCGAGCGGTTTTATTTTCAAGAAAAAAAAAACTCACGCCCATCTCCCATGGGGGTAGGCAGAAACTATAGAAGGCTACCTGCTATGACACTTACATTTATGCTTGCTTCGTACACGTTCATACATCAGGCTTACTCTTGAAAATAATTCCGCTCGATTGACATTGGAAATAGGTCAGTTCGTATTTTTAAATGCAAAAATTTCTAAGTTTTAATTATAGA
This sequence comes from Xylocampa areola, assembly GCA_935421205.1. Classification (NCBI taxonomy): domain Eukaryota; kingdom Metazoa; phylum Arthropoda; class Insecta; order Lepidoptera; family Noctuidae; genus Xylocampa; species Xylocampa areola. The sequence continues at coordinate 3,735,956 of OW285219.1, read as the reverse complement.
TTCGGGATAATACGAAGACAACATGCTTTAAAATTGTGGCAACTGTAATGTAGCTACATTTATTTTAAAATTACGCGTTGCTTTATCGCGTCTATTTAATATTGGAATTGGTATTCGTTTCAAAAGTAACCCCACCCCACTGGTCATACACACGCGCTGGTTGCGAGTACTATGTATCTCACCTTTTTGGAGCATTTCACTAATAAGGTCAGGCAGATAATCTAATATTTGTTTTATTCATTATTGAAAACTTGGAAAACTTTTTTCGCATTATATAGCGTTTCAGTGGCTATGGATTTAACTTCAACTGTCTCATCGGTCTAGTGGCCGCAAGCTTGGCTGCTGGCGTCCTGGGTTGGATTCCCGCAAATTCCGGCAAAGTGTTATTGGATTTTTCTGTGAGGAGGTTCTCTCTCAGTAACAGCCCGGAGTAAGAAAGTTGACGGTGTGACACCCTCGTGGAAAGCACATAGAGCCGTCGGTCGCCTGATCTCTCTCCGATCGTGTCGGATTGCCGTCCCATCAGACTATGAGATTGAAGGAAGAGGGAATGCAAATGTGTTTGCGCATACACTTGTGTACTATAATATCTTTTACGTACTTGGCAAATCGCCGTGAAAACCGTTCAGTCAGGAGTATATTATTATTAATATTATGGATTTCCAAAATGTTTTGAAGCCTACCATTAATAGTTCTAAAATAAGTTATTTATTTCGCAGTAAGGACGTGGTTATACTGTAGGTGATATGTGACCTTGAACGCCCACTGGCCTAAAGTAGAAAGAAAGAAATAACTTATTTTATCACAAAAGAGTAGGCACATTTTATTTTATTTGAACTTTTTTGTTTCTCACTGCTGGGCAAAGGGCTTCCCTTTCTGCTGATGACGTCGCTCGAATGCATCGAAACAGACAGGCCAATAGTCACTCACTGGATGGTTGAGGGAGGGCATCGGCGCGGAGGTCGACCGCGGCGAAGGTGGCGTGATGATCTGGATAAGTTTGCAGGGCAGGCACAAATACAAGCTGTTGTTGTGCCTGTGCCTTGTCAGTGATATAGTCACCTCCTTAAGGTATCTATACCAATGACAATGAACACGAATAAATAAAAAAAATTAGTATCAATATATTTTTATTATTAATGTGTTTTTTTTATCAAACTGATTCGTTCGACAAAAACTAATCTGCGTAGCCTTTTCCCAATTACATTGGGCTCCGCTTCCAGTCGAACCGGATGCTGTTTAATACCAGTATTTAACATGGAGCGACTGCCTATGTGACCTCCACAACCCAGTTATTCGGTAACACCGTACTTCGTGGTATGACTGGTTGTCAGAGATTCAGGCCCGTCGGTGTCATTAATGTTTCGCGGTCGCGTAGATTTTGCTAACAAATTTTAATATTTAAGCACGATAACACTTTTCAATACAACTGTACCTGCGCGACCGTTTGGAATGATAAACCTCAGACATGCACAGTTAAATTACGACAACTTGTATTTTTAACTATTTGTTAACATATAAATACAAATATATAAATAGGTTTAACCTAAAGTTATTATATTAAATGGAAAAATAATACGGTCGCGAACAGGATTCGAACCTGCGCCTCCCGGATGAATACTCCAGGCGCTCTGACCACTAAGCCATCTCGACATGGCTTAGTGGTCAGGTTCTTTTTCCATTTACTATAATAACTTTAGAGTTCGCTAAGCATGCGTTAATGCTTTTCAAAGATTTATCTTGAGGTTTAACCTATTTATTCAATAAAAAATTATGGCGTCAATCTTCAAATCCCCTTCACCCTTACAAATACTCACAATTCTGTCTTGCAATCAGCACTCAATCACCAGGGCCGCATATTACGCAGGAGATCGTAACACAGTGTAACTGATTATCAGGCCTATAGCTGCAATGTTAGGTGAATGTTCGTAATTAGACGCCAGTAGACGCAGTCTGGCTGTAACACGATTAGGCCGAAGCCATGTAAGGCGACAATTATCAGCAGGTGCGACTCATGCCTTAGACACGAGTTTGTACTATCGATCATGTGTTGTGCCTTGTAAGTATATGAGGTTAATTCTGCAATAGTATTCGAGAAATTTCGTTTTTAATTTCGTTTGTGCCTGGCAAGTTTTCAACTCATTACCTACTTACAAGTATGTGAACTAACAGCTAATATAACTTCAAGAAAGTTTTCTAGAACTAGAGCCAAAATTATATGTCAAGTTTCTTTATACTTAATTAATAATTAACTAGTACCAAACAAACTACATAGTTTATAGAATTATGAGTAGCAGTTTACTAAAAAAAATCTTTAATAAGTTTTTACGTAAACACAATATCGTTATATTGTTTGCAAAATTGATTTTAATTTTATATAAACCTAACTGGAAGACCTCGCGATATAAAATGTAAACAATTTGTGCCGATAAAAATAAACAGAGACCATAAAAAAATCACAAAAAAATAACTTAAAACGTAAAAGGCCGCTGTATCTTGTGTATTACAGTATTATATTTGTTAAAGTAAGATTCTCGTAAACCTATATCACGTCCAATCTTTATATCTACGAAGATACTGAAAGAACTTTCACAGAATAAATTTCTTTGAGAGAATTACCACCTCAGCAAAAATTTTTAGTAAATGAGGGCTTTAAAATTGGTAGATGTGTTGTTTACGTGCAGGCGAAATTGAATTACATTTAAACTGCTTAAAGTTCTATATCAATAAATTACATTGAAGTGTCTGTCTGTAATTTCAAAATTATGCCAAAATTAGATAAACGATGCGTAATCAATATCATAAATGATCTTTTTTAGACTTTGTTGTCTGTCTGTCTAAAAGTTTGTCTGGAATGAGGTCTGAAACTTCACAACGAATATTTAAATCATTACAAACCGTGTAAGCTACAATTAAACAAAAAAAAAGGAACACAAGTTTCCTTCATAATGAATATACAGTTGATGAACAACCTAGTGTCGAAGTTTAAACTGCCAGCCTCCCAAATGGCCTTAAATCCAAAATATTGTGGTTCCCTCATAATGTTTTCAGTCACCGATTTATGCAAGTGATAATTAATTTCTAATACGCACATAATAACGCAGCGTCCGTGTCTTGTCAATCCAACGGTCATACCACAAGGCTATCACACCTATCAACCAGATGACATAGTCAATCTGCCTAGCCTTTTCCCATTAACCTACATTGGGGTTGGCTTCCAGCCAAATCGGATGCAGCTTAATACCAGTCTTTTACAAGAAGCGACTGCGTATCTGACTTGCCTGACTCTCATGGTATTTGAGGCCTCTGAGACATACATAGATCTTAATTCGACAACCGGGACTGACGGTATAACGTAGGGACGGAGGGATGTCGATATGAAATTCTGGTCATCAGTAATTACTCACTTTCATTATTAAGCCATGTCAGAGACCAACGCGTGGTTTACGTGTGGTTCTGGAGCTGGTCTATTAAGAGGACCCAGTGCCCCCCTTCATGTGCAGATGGTGACCACCGGGGTGGTTTTAGTGAGGTAAAAATCCCACACTCCCCGGTATCGTCCCAAAAGGCCGGGCGCCCTTTTGAAAAAGTTGTTCGTCAACCACACAGATTATTTAGTTTCCTTTGCATGTTTCAATTTTTTATTAGACGGTTTTATATTTATTACAAATGGTAGCTCGCAGCATTGAATTTGCTTCCGTTAACAAGATCAGTTTAATTTGAAGGGCGTAATAAAATTGTCCCATGATCACAATAAGGGCCAGCTTACATCCAACACTTGATTAACATTTTCAATAAAACGAATGATCTCCCTCGACAAGTCGGGAATGTTGTTACACAGTGTAAAAATAACAGTGTACAAACACAAATTAAAATTAAGAAACTAAAATTATGTTTTAGATTTTAATTGTTGTAACTATATTACCATTAATGAGTTATTCAACTGCCTCGTTGGTCTACTTGGTCCCAAGAGCGACTACTGAGCATGAGGTCTTAGATTCGTTTCCCTGGTCGGTCAGTGTTATAAGGTTTTTCTGTAAGGAAATCTCAATAGCAAGTGGCTCGGATATGATACGCTCAGTATTGCCATCTACCAGGCACTATTCCAAACTAAAGTGAATAGTGCCCGGTATATGACAATACGCTCATCATATTACATTGGACTTAATACCAGCACTGGTAAAATGAGTGTGGCTGCTGAGGTCAGAGCAGAGGGCTTTGACGCCCGAGTCGGGCAAAATGTTATTCTATATATTGGATATTTCCTGCAAAGAAAAGGTTAAGTAGCAAGCTGATAACCATATAGTCTAGTCCAGTAGCACCATCTATTACATAGTACTGAATAACGGCATCGATGAAATGTGGATGTACAAGGGTACATTGAATTTTTTAATTTAAAAACATCTGGTATTGTAAAAACAGTAAGTTCGGCCACGAGACTGAAATAAATACTTTCTTTCTTTCTTTGCTCGCTTCTCTTTTTTTCGCCGAGGTAGGCGTAGAAAACAGTGGCGTGAAAACCTAGATATTTCTGACTAGAGGTGGCCTGCTATTACCACACAGAGGTATGGAAGGACATGGAGGACACCTTTGCCCAGCAGTGAGATAAGTCAGATTAAGAATTAAAAAAGTAACTTCATCTGAGACTGTAATTTATTATTTCTTGTTAAGATTAACCTCCATTAACATCTCATTTTTGAGAAAAACGACCGAAAACAACTACGAAATACCATCTAATAGTCCTATTAGCAAAACAATCGGCTTATACTTACTTCTTTTATAGTATTTCTGTATAAACCTACTTCTTCAAACAAACCGACTGACATACTTACGAAAACTGTTTACCTGTGTTGATTAGAGAGAAACTTAACCCGGCTACTTCGAGAAACTTGATCTGACCCGCTCCTTATAGAATACCAATGAATACTCTGCTTATTTCCTTATTACTCACCTACTATTTCTCAATCTGTGGAGTTGCTTAATAAAAAGAGATATACGTTTTTTTTTTATTTTACATTGTACCAATTTACCTTCTCAATTGAAATTAGCTTGACATATTTCAATAGATAATCAAGTCGATTCAGATTAATTATTTAGTTATTTACACCCCAATCAACTACATTCTATATAAATAGATTTCATCATCATTCTATAAATTAGAAATGACAAATGCTATCATGCGCATGTTCAGTAAAGTTGCTAAATTCAAATTTTAATAGAGAATAGCTATCTTCTCTCTTTTCAACCGACGAAAAAAAGAGGAGGAGGTTCTCAAGTCGACGAGTATTTTTTTTTTCATATCTTTTTGCATAGTATTCCAATTTAAATAATTGTATACCGTAAAAAAAATATAAAATGGCGTTTCTTGTACTTTTTTCTCTTTTTTTCAATTGACTGTTAGATAGCAATTCATTGAGTTTACCTAATTCAGTACCTATCCCCGTTATCACGTACAAGTTATTGTTAGTTAGTTACTTCAGTTAAATTTTCTTTTAATCGTTAACATATATTTTATCGAATATAACAATGGCAAATGAAATAGTGCGTAGGAAAATGTAACAATGTGGGGGACATATATTAAAAAGACATTTCATATATTAATTTAAAAATACAGTAAAATGATCACAAAAAAGATCTTGAAACGAATTCTATATTTATGAATATTAATAAATTGGGACGTAATCCCTCTGTTTTCTTTACTCTGTGGCATGTGGAAACGAACAGTGTACTCTATAGGTTGTAAAACAGGTATACATATAAACAACATGTCGAAGCGGTTTACGACTATTGCGTGACGTCACAATCACCGTCCATGTTACAACTTTATTGTTTTTAACTAACAACCAATGTGTGAGAAAGTTAATAAAATACCATCATCAATACAAATAAATAAAATTGAAGTGTCTGTTTCTTATGTCAAAATAATAGTTCTTTTTTAAGCTCATTTTCTTTGTCTGACGGTTTGTTGTCGTTAATCTCCGAAACGGCTGGACCGATTCTGATAAGATTTTACTTGCAGGTAGCTGACTATATAAGGAGTAACTTAGGCTTAATTATAATATAATTATACGCCGGTCAATCCGCGGAGCACAGTAAGTTGGAAATAAAATTACCAAACAATTTTACAATCTCATTTTTCATACAGATGACCAAACATGACCGGGGGGTCACGTTTAATATTAAAAGGAAAACCTACTAATATCATAAATGTGAAATTTTGTATGTTGGGTTGTTTCTCACTCAATCGCAAAAACTGATGAACGGATTAGGATGAAGTTGGGCACACTGATAGTTTATAACCTGGATTAACACAGGACTTTATAGGATAAGAAGAAGAAGAACACAGGACATTATTCGCATTATTAGGAATTATGTTACTTCCTGTGCTTCATTTTTATATGTATACTATGTGGGTTTAAATAATATATTGTAAAAAAATAAAAATTGAAAATATCTAGTTCTTAATGAAACATTACCTACTTATGTACACTAAGTGAATTTATACTTACCACCAATTAGTAATGTACTACACAACTACTTAAAACTATTTTTTTTTTTGTTTTTATTTGATTGAAATCTTAAATAATAATAAACATATAGTCAATATTCAAACTAAATAAAACAACTAAAACACACATTACTAATTACTATAATAACCACATTCTACTTAACGATGTTCAAATTAAATTGCACTTCATTCACTATGTGACCGGCCTTAGTAAACACCTATTGTTTCGGCGCACTGGCAACGAACAAAATCTGAACTTGTATGATTAGATTTTTAAGAATACCCAACATTTTTGTGATTTAAGTTTATAAATATTACTAGGATTTAATTTTATATAAACTTAGTATGTAGTTAACTACGCCAACCGGCTATATAATATTATAATATGTTATTGTATTTTCTCTGTAAGTGATTTATGTAAATCTTTTGAGGAAATAAATGTCTTAAACCGTATTATCGCGCTAATTATGAAGTCCACGCAGAGTCGCAGGCAAAAACTAGTACCTAATCATATAAAATGTTTACGATTACTATTCGCGTCTTTTTTCTGCGTAAACCGACCAGTTTCGAATTCAAACGGAGCATTTAATCATGAGCTGAGCCCGTGACGATGTTGCGAGTCTAATGATTATATCAAATTAGTTCTTCGAAACGTATGGTTGGTGAACAACCTAGTGTCAGAGTTTAAACCACCCGTAGGTCTCTGACATGGCTTTACACAACATCAAGAATTTCTCTCAGGAGTCCTGGTTTCCTCACGATGTTTTCCTTCACCGTTGTAAGTGATAATTAATCACTACATAGTATAAAACAAAGTCGCTTTCCGCGTCTGTCTGTCAGTTTATCCGCTAACTCCGCCTAAACCACGCAACGGATTTTGATGGGATTTTCACCATCGTTTAGATAGTTTTTCACAGATTGTTTATATATATAATAAAGCCTACTTTCGTTTTTTTGTAAGAAGAAAAGGCCAATATTTTGCAACCAAGTCACCGAAAACAAATTTACATGGCTTACCCAGGCTAAACGTAACATCACATTTTTTTTCTAATATATATGTACCTGGCTTTGAACAGTCAGTGATGCATGCCATGGATTCAAAACTTGCGACCTTTGAATTGTCAGTCCAACGATGCTTATTATCAAATCAATTGCCTTGTTGTGATTTGAAGACGTAATTGTGATCCTTGAACTTATCAAGATCACCACGAAAATGCACTTGGATTTATTTTCTTACACCACTAAAATTCCATGAATAAATAAATACGAATTTCATGCAAGTTACTGTATATACAACAAATAAAATAAAATAAAATACTCCTTCGTCTAAAAAATATACTTAGACGCGATCATAGACCTTAAAGAACGATAAGTTAAATTCAAATATTTGTTCCAGTTCCACTTTTAAAAGTTAGGTACCACAAAGGTTTGTCTTAAAAACAAAGTTGACAGTAACAACATTGGAATTCAAAAGTAATTCCATATTTAAATAAAATAGGGGAGCGGCTCTTTTCGAGGATAATAAAAAACGCGCGAAACAAATTCTAATCGCTGGAATAAAAATGTGGACGAAAATAAGAAGTGGAACGGTACGAATACCAAGATATTGCTTTTTTAGTTTAGATAATTATATCAGATGTTATTGCTTTCTGAAGTATACATATACATACATAGCATCACGCCTGTATTCCCCGAAGGGTAGGCAGAGGTGTACACAATTGTACACCCACATTTCAACAATGCTGTTATTAAGTCCCATGTAATAGGTGGTGAGCCTATTGCCATCAACCGGGCACATTTCCAAACTCCGGGCTGCTACTGAGAATTTCCTAACAGAAAAACTCAATAACACTTTGCCCGACCCGGGAATCAAACCCGAGACCTCCTGCTCAGCAGTCGCGCTACGGACCACTAAACCAACGAGGCAAGTATACATATATATTTTGTTAAATTATACTTAATCATCCCATCACTAATTATTCGGTAATCTATAAACTAAATATTACTAAACTAAATAACATAGCATCACGCCTGTATTCCCCGGGGTAGGCAGAGGTGTACACATTTATACACCAAAATTTCACCAATGCTGTTATTAAGTCCCATGTAATAGGTGGTGAGCCTATTGCCATCAACCGGGCACGATTCCAAAGTCCGGGCTGCTACTGAGAATTCCTAATAGTAAAACCCAATAACACTTTGCCCGACTTAGGAATCGAACCAAGGACCTCATGCTCCGCAGTGGCGCTTGGGATCGCTAGACCAACGAGGCAGTACAAAACGCCTGGAGGATTCCCCGAAGGGGTAGGCAGAGGTGTTCATACAAAACTAAATATACCTAATCTTTGCAGAATTATACCATTTGTGCTAACTCTGCATGTGTTTATGCGAAAAAATATATTAAATATCCATGTTTAGTCCACAGCATGAATAGATAACGATGACGTCACGAGAAGACGTACTAAAACGTGGAAAATAATTCGGAGTAGTGAGCAGAATTCGAGATAACTTAGTGGTCAGTGCGCCTGGCATATTTATCCGGGAGGCGCAGTTTGGAAACGCATATTTCACTTATATGTTGGCATTTATTTTGAATTCACAGACATCAGTGTTACAATATAAAAAATAAAAGCTTTGATTTACAAAATTACGCTCGTTTGGTCTCACCCTTACAACTACAGCGACGCCAATTAAAGAAAAGTCTTGTGTTATGTTACTCTTTAAGACACAATATGTCCAAACGGCCATATGTACTGTGTTCTTCTATAACTAGACATGCCACATGATTAGGACAAAATTCTTGAAATACGGGGCAACTAAAAAACCGCTAATAACCCTTACAGTGTGTTGGAACACACGGATCTGAAAAAAATACGGATGTTACCTCGCCTTGTCATAAGCGAAGCATAGATTACGCATACACCCGCAGAGTACTGGCGCCGAGTGGATGAGTTTTAAGTATTTGTATGCGTTTAGTTGATGTATGACAAGTGAAATTGAATGACTGCTTCTCACATATCGTACGCAACGCTACGTCCGTATTTTTTAAGGTCCGTGATTGGAACATATCTAAGTTACTATATCAGTAATTGGACGACACGGACAAAACCCTACAGATTAGTGTAGTGAAACATGACAGTCCAAATGTAGTGATTTTAATGTGGACTTTAAACACATTAAATAAGTGTCGTAATAGTAATCCAGATTTCCTATCCTACTAATAATATAACTGAAACTTTAAATGTTAGTGAAATTAAATGAAAAATATGAAAATAATTATTGATATGCATGTTAAGTCTAAATTAAGATCTATGACAGCCGTCACGGGTAGTCAGAGGCCTGAAAGTCTGACAACCAGTCATACCACGAGATATCGTGTTACCAGTAACTGGGTTGTGGAGGTCAGATAGGCAGTCGCTCGATGTAAAATACTGGTATTGACCTGCATCCGGTTGGACTAGAAGCCGACTCCAATGTAATTGGGAAAAGGCTAGGCAGAGAAAGAGATACATGTCCATGTAATTCCTATATTTAGGAGTCCAAGGACAGGTGTAGAATTAAAATTGATATTATATTGTTAATATCGCTCGAAGATGTGACTAGCACAGCAGTGTGGAGATTGACACAAGCAGAGAGAACCTGACTTCAACCACTGCAGGCCTATGCCGTGCAGTGGTTGAAGTCGGGCTGTGGATGATGGTGATGATGATGAATGCATATATTTTAAAACTTAATAGATGAAAACAAGCGACACGATAAGTCGGCCGACAGAGCGATGTCAATTTTTGACAAAGGTCGCGGGATCGACTCCTGTTCGTGTCTATTATGTTTCAATATTCCTTAGCAAAACAAAGAAATACGGTTTATTCTGATTGTACAAGCGACAATCTGATGTTTGATAGTCAATCACACAACAACTACTGCCGTTTGTTCCGTTGTGTTTAGATGAAAATGACAGCGCGGTTGGCGCAGTGGTCGAGAGACCGACTGCTGCGCTGCGTGTCGCAGGTTCGATTCCTGCACGGAGCAAATATTTGTACGATCTATAGATAATTTCTCCGGGTCTGGGTGTGTGTGTGCTTGTGAGATTATATGTCTGTAAACGCACCCACGATACAGGAAGAAATACCTAGTGTGGGGCAACGTATTTTTTTTTTAATTAAAAAATAAATAAGTAAAAATTAATAAATTGGGTACTTTAGGTCCTGGAATAGGATATAGGATATTTTTTATCCTAAGAACATCCAGAGTTAAAGTGGGAGAAGGGAAGTTCCCCAGATAAAGCGGCGGAATACAGATATTATGTAGAAAAAAAAACTGAATATTAAAGATATACATTTTTGTGGAAAGATAAATACGATCGTGAGTAGAGATAAATACTCCAGGTGCCAACCAACTAAGCCATCTCGACCTCTGTTAGTTGGTCAGAGGTCAGAGATTTTCAAGGTCATTATGTTCACGTACAAAGTTATTGGTTATTAGTACGAGCTCATAAAAGGGTTGTAGGAAATTATATTCCATAAATAAAGTTTGATTTATAAATAAATCATGTCTGAGATATATTATGATGTTATTTTTAATTATTTTGTTTAGTGTAGTTGACTTTTTTTGTTGGGAAATTCTGAGTAGCAGCCCGGAGTTTAGAATTGTGACCGGTAGATGGCAATAGGCACACCACACATGTGACTTAATAACAGCATTCGTGAAATTTGGTGTAGGTAGATATGTGACTCTTCGAGGAATACAGGCGTAATACTATGTTATATGATGTTATCTAATATTATTTAAAGTAAAGGACTCGCAAATTCAGAAATATATTCTTAATAAAAAATGCACACCGTGAATTCACAATATGAGGGGCATAATTCTTAAATCCTTATTATCTTATAATCCTTTCACGGGACTGTGACCATAAACTAGTAACTCTGTAGTTATACTCATTAGTGTATTCAACAGTAACAGTCGACATAGATTGGGAAAGAAAAAAGACGTCCTTGATTTTGATATCAGTGCGTGATTTAGTACCGAACATTCTCCCCTGAGATTGTTCCGGGGGCTTTAATTAAGCCCCCTTTATGACCGAAGAGTGGGGGTTTCAATCTTCCGACCAACGGAGCAGTGTTTTTTGGCTTAAGATTGTGATCAAGTTCGACCTCATATAGATTGTGAGGCGAATGGGATAGATAGGGAAAGTATCTATACGTTTTTATTGGACTGTTGCGAATGGTTAATTTAGATGTAAAAAGGATTTTTCAAATGCTTAGGGCATGTGAAGATAGTTTATAATAGCCTTAAGTAGAGATTTGATTATGTGAAAATAATAGAGTATGGATCGGTACGTTACCGTAATTTTTTATTTATTTATTCGTGCTATCCCTAAGTATTCGCGTGAGTAATAACCGTTAGACAATAATTCATAAAAAATATAATACTTGTAAAAATATTATTAATGAGTAAATTAAAGCTACAATCAGTTTCGGGCCTTTGAAACGCCGCCATCTTGGCGTGCTGTCTCTGAAGTCGCGGTCGGTGACGTCACGTTTCGTTCCAACCACCAGTGACGTGCGTTTAGATATTTCAAATATCCCTCACCTTTTTCTCAGTTTTAATAATTACATTTCATTATAAAACTATTTTTTTTTTTATGGATGTTTGTCATTCTACAGCAATAAATATTACCTACAAATATGATTTGACTTATAACTGAATCACAAGCATATTCCCTATTATGAGAATGGGCTGGATACTGAAATATATTCGGTCCTATCTGAAAACCAGCGCTGCAACATTTCGGTGGAGCAGCTATGCTGAGATAGGAGCCTTTTTTGGTCTCGTACAGGTTTTTATTATTTATAATGAATATTATATATTTTTATTATTTGTTAATATTTTCCTTCTTTCTTTCTTTCTTGAAATGAGGAGCAGTGAGGACAAGTTCGAAACCAGGACTTTACGATCAATAGACCAATGAGGCAGTTCCATACATATTGAGTTCAGTACGATCTGATGTCACGTGGATAGTGCCGTCGGATTGGCTGCAATATGACTGTCGGACTGTATTTTGCGCTTGGCTGAACACCTCTTTAAATTGTATTATTCCGACATCAATTTAAAAAGATCTGTGTTAAAATGCTCACTGATTACAGTTATATATTTTTTCTTATTTTTTTTCTTAAACATAATAAATAAGTTTGTATAATGTGTCTACAACGAAACAAGACAAAGAGTAAGTAATGATAAATTTATTACACTATATTTCAGATAAAATGATTTTTTTTTTTATACATGTCGAGGCTATGTAATGCCTATATTAATTACTATTTTTTAAGAAAACATTGAAAAAATAATAAACAAGAACGGGGCTTGACCCTGCGACCTTCCTTCTTCTCCATAGGAATCTACACTTTAGAACGTGGCAACTAACTTCTGACAATTCAAAAGTGCCTGTAAATTGTTTATTTGAATTAAATATTTTGAATGAATTTTGATTTTTGATTTTGACCCTTGAAATTCCGTGTCTTCACTCTACCAACTACCTTGTCGTGTTCGAATCCGTGCCGAAGGAAAAGCAGTGATAGCCTAGTCTAGTACTATGACCTTTGGACTGACAAGTCAAAGGTCGCAAGTTCCAATCCAAGGCTCGCCAGCTAACAGGAACAACAGAGTTTTTTTGTTACATACTGTATATCTGTCGCAGATGGATTGTAGAATCAGCTGTTTTACAAAACTGCTAGCTGATTTACAAAACAGTACTGTTATGAAAAACAACTAGCAGTTTTGTCAAACAGCGGGTTCTACCATCCATCTGCGACACGATAGCGATGACGTCACCATAAGATGCGGAACAAAAATTCGGATTAGTCAGCAGAGGTTTAAATCCTGCTCTGCTTTCAATATCTAAATATATATTTTTTGATTTCGCTACACAATTATAACCTTGAGTCAAGATATAATAAATCTAAGGAAATACGTTATTATCACAAATACTACATGAGTAAATAAACTGCTAAAGTTATTATATTAAATGGAAAAAAGAATACGGTCGCGAGCATGCGTTAATGCTTTTCAAAAAGATTTATCATTAATTGTTAAGGTAATTGCATCTTTACGACATTGTATTAACTGAAAAGTTAGTCGTGTCGGTTCAGTCACCCGTATAGGGACTGAATAGATAGCAATGACGTCGCCAAAAGACGTGTTAAAATATGGATGAAGAATTCGCGGTGGTGAGCAGAGGTTGAGATGGCTTAGTGGTTAGAGCGTCTGGAGTATTTATCCGGGAGGCGCAGCTTCGAAACCTGCTCGCGACCGTATTCTTTTTCCATTTAATATAATAACTTTATAGTTCGTTAAACATGCGTTAACTCTTTTCAAAAAGATTTATCTTTAATCTGCTAGAATTCGAAAAACATATGAAAGCCTCGTTAAATTTTATTCACAACTTCGTAAGGCTATAGAAAATAGTCCTATTCAACGGCACCATGAAGTTTCAAAACTTGCTAATTCATTTGGCCGTCGCCTTGAAAGAAATCAGAGAGTTCAGATTACCAGGACGACATGACCGGGAACATCTTATCTCTCCTCAATACCGCACGTTGCTTTGAAACAATTTTGTTTTCCTTAAACTTTGTTTTTGGGTAAGTGAACTGCTAGTATGTGTAAGATTTTAGAGATATCAAATTCGTTTGATATATAAAATATAGGTAATCATGGTGGCCGAATGGCTACGGGACCACTTTTTGCGCAACGGCTTGTGGAACCAAACCTTTACGACATTTTGTGACTTTTTCAAGGACATTTGTAGGGTTATTTCTTGATTAATCTAAATACGGCGAAATTTGGAATTAATGGTCTAAAATCGCGAACCCGCAGTGAGGTCTCGTATTTATCAATGCACGGCCCTTCTCAGTATAAAAATATGTTTATTATATTATATACTCCCCTGCCGATTTTCGGCTATGGTGACTGTTCTATGTGTATGTGAAATTTGAAATTTAAAGCCTTGGGCTTCGGTCGTGTGCTCTAATGTGGCTTATGTACCCTATGTTGGCACTAAATGCACGGACACAGGGACAGGTTAAGGCACCATTAACGTAATTATAGTCTATGTTGAAATTTGGCTCGTTTTTTTTTTTGTTTTGATGATTATTATATTACGCAGCAGTGTAACACGTTATGTTACAAATATTTTGACTTTGACTATGAAAATATGGCAACCTAACTTAAAACGTTTACACATTATTTTGTTAACGTAAAACTATCTCATTGGCCTAATTGGCATAATGGCCTGGGTCTGATTCCAGGGTCGGACAAAGTGTTATTGAGTTTCTCTGTTACAAAATTCTCAGTACCAGTCCGGAATTTGGAACTGTGCATGATTCATGACACGGACCTTAAAAAAATACGGACGGAGCGTTGCGTAAGACATGTGAGAAGCATGCCTAGTCATCCAATTTCGCTTGTCATACACGAACTAGACCCATACAAATACTCAAAAACTCATCTACTCGGCGCCAGTACGCTGCGAGTGTATGCGTAATCTATGCTTCGCTTATGACAAGACAAGGTTACATCCGTATTTTTTTCATATCGTTTTGATGGTAATAGATTCATCACCTATTTATTATATGGGACTTAATAACTCCATCGGATACCGGTATGATGTTATGAATAATGACAAGATTGAAATGTCTTCTACTATACTTCTTTTAGAGCTGAGACGTTTTATAAATGTCACGTACTTAGGTATTTTTTTTCGCTGACTGTATCTACATTCCCACACCTCCAATTTACCACGGACAATTTTAATTTAAAATTATCCATTGTGAATCTGAACTGTAGGTAGGTAATAAATTCGTGTCGATATTCCCAATCTTTTCAACGAATCGTTTTAAATCGATTTTAGTTGGAATTTAAGGACTATTCATTTTCTGTTCTCCGAGCAATTCGAAATTCAAATTGATGATCATTATGTAAGAATTCGTTGTGATTCGAATTTCAATTTTATCACAATGGTACGATGAAAGTACATATTATTCTTTCGTAATAATTTTTAGACATCCATATAATTATCAAGACTACCACGTTGGACCATTGATCCGAAGCGTAACTACTGAGCATGAGGTCCATGGTGCAATTCCCGATTCGGGCAAAATGTTATTGAATTTTTCTGTTAGGAAATTTTCAGTAGCAACCCTGAGTTTGGAATTGTTCCCGGTTGATGACAATAGGCTCACCATCAAAATATGGGACTTAATAACAGCTTCTCGTTGGTGAAATGTGGGTGTACAAATGTGTACAACTCTGCTTACCCCATCAGGAAATACAGGTGTAATAATCAACGCAATGAAGTGCTTATAAGTCTTGAGTCATTTAATATTTCTTTGCGTTGGTACATAGGCGCGTGCTAACTAACATGTGCCATAGACATTATATCTCACTAGTTAAAAATTATTTTATATAAATTCGATTTTGATTTGTATAGAATCTATAAATAATTATGTAATTATCCTGCTGGGGAGTTTGTTGCGCCGCTTCTTCTTCCCAGCTAAAGTACTAGGAAGCGGTGAAGGGTGGGCTTTTTTGGGGGCTGTCTTAATGTTTGACGTTCCAAAAGAGCAAATTTTTTGCGTAATATGAATAAAGAAATTTTGATTTTGATGATCCGGATTTTGGTTTTGATAATCCGTTGCAAACTGTGGTTGGTAAACAATTGATTCGCGATCAGCCTGTCGATGGCTGATGACCACTAGATTTTCAACTGAGCGTCTTCAGTATATACGTGAAGCAAAAACCCCTTTAATAAAAGCTAATAATATTTTTGCAAAATGCGTTTGACACACACACACACACACACATTATTATCTTTGACATAAATAACTGATAGATATAGCAATTCCCAACACACATAACCTAACATCCACCCACACACACAAACAAACTTTCAAAGTACACAGACTTGACAATTGAATTAAAAACCCAATGGAGAGTAAAAACAGTCAAGACCATCCCCATCATAATATCCAGCACCGGCGTTATACCCAAAACACTTCATACAAGCCTTATAACATTAAATCTTCATCCACTCACATTTATACTTCTACAGAAAGCAGTCATACTGAACACATGCAGAATCGTCAGAAAGTTTCTGTCGATAGACTAAATACTCAGTACCGTCATAGATGATTGGCCAAAAGCCCGCAATTTTGACGTAGTTCCCCAGAAATGGGAGAGATTAAAATTTAAACACAATATAATAATAATAATACTCCTTCGACCGTATTTCGGTCACTGCGGTACATCCACAGAGATTAGCCGTACGCAGGAGGTATGTATGCGCAAACACAAGTCCACTCCCTCTTCCTTCACTTTCATATTCCGATGGGACGGCAATCCGGCACGATCGTAGAGAGATCAGGCACAGGACCGACGGTTTTACCTGCTCTCCGAAGCACGGGGGTGTCACACCACCAACTTACTGGCTCCGGGCTGCTACATAACACTTTGCCCGACCTGGGAATCGAACCCAGGACCTCACGCTCGGCAGTCGCGCTTGCGACCGCTAGACCAACGAGGCAATCTTTGACAATAGAAACATAATACCGTTCAAATTTAAAATTAAAATTATTATGATCGAATTTCGGCCAGTGGGCGACCACTAGTATAAATATATTTCTTCTTTATTTTATATGCGAAAGTTTATGAGGATGGGTGGACGTTTGAGACTCTTTTACTAAGTGGATTTGGATTAAATTTGACACATAAATAGATTAAATTCTGGAATAACAGATAGGATACCTTTTATCCCAGCTGGACCCAAATCTGAAGTCCGCGCAGACGTAGTCACGTTCAGAAGCTAGTTTAAAAGAAAAGCAAAGCAATACTTGCGATCGAGATACCAGGATATCATAAACTGCGTAGATGTGAGCTCCGCCAATAACGCACGTCGGCGATCACGTGACACGATAAAACACGATACAATTTGTGTTCGCTACTGGAATCCGATATGTTTTTCATCTGAACCATTTTATTCTGGATCTGAAAGCTTGACACTCGATAGATAAAATATTAGGAAAAATACTCACGCGTGTACCTTGTGTGGGTCTCGTGTTGGGAATAGTTACGGATTTCGGCTAGATTTCTCATACTTATATCCGGAAAATGTTATATAATCTGCTGAATATAAGTTGTTTGTACGAAATCATAACAACTCATGTTCATGTGACTTGGAAAATGTGTCTACAAAAATTTTCCTTTCTCCTTTTTTCCTTTATACGGTTTATAGATAACAAACAATTCTCGATCATATTAATACGAACCACGCTTTTTAATTCTTTTTCCATTTAATATTATAACTTTAGAGTTCAATAAGAATGCATTAATGCTTTTCAAAGATTTATCTTTAATTGCTTTTTAATTTAATTTAAGTTTAAAGTTCTATTGTATGCAAATTACCGCAGATTATACCAGCACAACTTAATTCTATTGTATGATCTTTATTTTTACCTATAAATTAATAAATAAACAAAAATTTGACGTTTGATCACTCTAATCTCTGTAACTACTAGTCGGCTAAAAAAAACCTTTTGCATTTGATAGCCCAATTCTTGAAAAAGGTTATAGGTTACTTAACATCACGATATGACCGTTAGGAGCTGGGTAAAAAGAAATAAAAGCTGGTGAAACCTCTGGCTACAGCTAGTATAAATTGTAAAAAAATATTCAACTCTAGATTTAATTGAGCGACCCTGATTATTGTTGGGTAATTTTCCGTATTTCATGTACTTTTGAAATAAGGTTTCTTTATGAAAACAATATCGATGGTGAAACTCGGTGAACTGTTGTGAAAATTATAATTTGAAAATTAGCATAAATAACATAGTTTTTTTTTTTCAATAAATTAACTAAGGTATGGCACCTAGAAGATTTTGTGCATGATATGATAACCTCTACTGCTTCATTGGTTGCAAACACGACTACTAATCGCGTTGGAAAAGGTTTTATTTGGGTTTTTCTGTGAGGAAATTCTCAGTATCAACCCGGAATTTGGAATCGTGTGCTCGGTAGATGGCTTACTATTTTTTTTTTCTTTTTGTATAATAACTTTCGACAGACATCTTCATATCAATTATTGTTCAGCGATTATTACTCACTTGCATTTTTCGGATTGCCCAACTAGTTACGAACTCAAACGGAGCACTTAGTCATAAGCTGAACTCGCGACGATGCAATGTCACGAGTCAAACTAACTAGTCGGGCAATCCCGAAGAATGCAAGTGAGTAATAATCGCGTTGAACAATAATTAAGAACATACAAAGTAACATTGGCTATATTATTTCAGTAATAAGTTGTTCTACCCATGCAAAACCAGGCCAAACCATTAGTAATTTATGTGGAAAACTGCAGAAAGCTAAAACTAATTCATATAAAAAGAAAATGATAATTTCGACCACTAGTAATTATAATTACGTTAAAAAGTGGATCATTTTTAATGCAGGACTATATGGAAGGAAATGTTTAATAAAGTAATTATTATACAGGCTTATTCTGAGCATGTACGAAACCTGAGACATGGGTCAAATATATTCATTTATAGAAACAATATAAAAATATGATATATGTAATATAATACATAATAATTATATATATCATATATACATATAAAATTAAAACTCACAAAGATACAAGTTTGTTTTGTTGCCTCCTCGTCTTCCCATAAATATGCTCACCGCCTTACGTTCATATATATTGATAACGGAACACACTGAGCTATTGTAAGTAGTGTAGTGATAACATTTTCCATCACACTTGCAGGCTTTCAACTGTCATAATGGTCAATTGTAGCTATATTATCCTGTGTGCAGCGCGGGGTCAGCATGGGGCCCGCGCGAGGCCAGCGCGGGTTGATGCACTGCGACCGTACTGACATAGCGCTAGTTACTCAATCAGCTGGTCTGCGTACCTACTGTATCCAATTTATAGGATTTTTTAAATATTATTTAGTCAAAATATAACATGGTGTACAGAAGGGCTCGTGGCTAAGTAACAGCCGCACAGATCGATCGATCGAGGTTAAGCTGCGTTTGCCACGGTCGGTCTGTAGATGGGTGACCATCATTTCATACCGAGACCCCTCCGTGCCTCGGAAAGCACGTTAAGCCGTCGGTTCCGGTTGTCAAATTAAGATCTATGACAACCGTTACGGGTAGTCAGAAGCCAGAAAGTCTGACAACCAGTCATACCACGAGATATCGTGTTACCCAGTAACTGGGTTGTGTAGGTCAGATAGGCAGTCGCTCCATGTAAAACACTGGTATTAAGCTCCATCCGGTGTGACTGGAACCCGACCCCGCAGGCAGATAGATAACATGGTGTAAACATTATTACAATAGATTCTGTTACTGATTCTGAACAAACTAGTTTCAGGTTTCGTATATGCTATGAATAGCCCTGTATACGTTTCCTAAGTGTAAATTAACTTCGTCTGATCCTCAATGCTCATTGTTTATATAAAGTATCAAAATAGAACTTTGTTTACTTTGGTTTATGAGTTAAGTACAAAAGGGGTAATGTCGAGAATGAACTCGCAAACACTGCTTCCATTCTGTATGCATCCATTGTTTTCATTCAACGTTCAATATAGATTTTACAAAAGTTATATTTTTGGTGGAGTCTTCTTGTTATCGTATGGTTAACGCTCAAACTGGTGTCAGAGTTTAAACCACTCGTAGATCTTTGACATGGCTTTACATACCAGTAAGAACATCTCTCAGGTGTTTTTTTATTAATTCATATTAATTATTATTCACTGTTTACTACTCACATGCATTTTTCGCGTCAATATCGCAAGTCAAACTCGATATCTACGCCAGCTCAGCTCTTGACTAAGGGCTCCGTTCGAGTTCGAAAGTATTCTGGCAATCCTGTGCTGGTTTCCTCACGAATATTCCTTCACCGTTTTGACATAACATAGCATCAAGCCTGTATTCCCCAAAGGAGTAGGCAGAGGTGTGCACAGTTGCACACCCGGCTTTCATCAATGCTGTTATTAAGTCACTTGTAATGGGTGCTGAGCCTATTGCCATAACCCGAGCACAAATCGAAATTCGGGGCTGCTACTGAGAATTTCCTAACAGAAGAACCCAATGACCGTTTTGTGCAATTGGTAAATATTTTTAATAGGCACATGACTCCGAAAAGTCAGTGGATAAAAAAATACGACAGTGAGCAGTTTGGACTTGCACCACCTGAATTCATCACCCCCCTGGCCTTATCCCAATTTATATGCGGTCAGTACTCTTCTTCCACGTTCTAATTGTTTTTGAAATTGCATGCTGCAAAAGTTTTGGCAATGTTTTATTACCGGCCGCCTGCCTGACGTCAACCCTCATTGGGAATGCTGTTGTTCGAGGTAACCGCCACCGATACGGTCTGCACTACATGTATTGTCTTTAGTAAAATATACTTACCCTCTAAATAAGTATAGACAGCGGCTTGTTTTACCGAAAAACGTTTAAAGTTTTTGGACAGATTCCTACCTATGAGTTTGTTCACAGAAAACGAGGACTCTCATGAATATTCACCAAACTAAATTATATTTATTCTATGGCATTTTTCAAACGTTTTTTCTATGATATTTTTTTATCATGCCGTTGGACGTATGAATGGTCGATTTATTATTTACTATGGAAAATCTAGAAATACCTATGTTGTCGTAATTATTCATGACTAGCTGTACCCGTGGCTTTGCTCACGTCAAAGTAATCTTAACGCCAATCTAAGATTTCAATTAATCATACAAACCAACTCACACCTGATTCCCATTCCAGTAGGCAGAAACTATAGATTTTATCTTACATACATGAAGAATGCATGCTCAACGGTTCAGTTTATTAACCTGCCTTTTTTGAGAAGGTCAGGTACGTTCGTTGAAGTCAGACCCGCCACCCCTTCCTTTTTTGGTAATAATTGTTGCATTATTCTATTTTTGACTATCCTCATTGACGCCACTCTCATACAGACAGCCGTGACTTTTCAGATACTTGACAGTTGCCCTAGCAACCCAAACTCATACAGATAAATCATAGCAAACTCTTAAGTTATAAATTTTTGTGGAAAAAAGAATACGGTCGTGAGTAGGATGCGAACCTGCGCCTCCCGGATAAACGCTCTGACCGCTATGCCATTTCGACCTCTGCTCACTACCGCGAATTCTTCTTCCACATTTTAATACGTCTTCTATCTATATAGTCCCTATACAGGTGACCGAACCGACACGACTAACTTTGCAGTTAATACAATATCGTACAGATTTTATTCGAATTCGCGGTAGTAAGCAGAGGTCGAAATGTCTTAGCGGTCAGAGCGCCTGGAGTATTTATCCGGATTAGGATTACTTTACAATATAATTAATAAACGATTTTTCATCTTCATGTCGATGGTACAATTTTAATTATTTGGTTGCCTAGATCCACACTTGCTGTGTCCAAAATTGTTTTCAGGTAGGTTCACTTTATGCTTAATTTGTTAGGGGGTGATGGAAAAGTTCCTAGCCTCAGTTTTGCGGTGAGTCTCGACTGGGCATCCTCACACTGCCTCGGTCAGTTTTAAATAACTGTGCCTGGCTTGTTGGGTGGTTAGGTGTTGTGCTGGTAACTGGCCGTCATACAGTGGGTGTCCAGGGTCTGACTCCTGCTTGGATTTTTCCACAGCACACGCGACTTGTCTGTAGATATGTGGGGGCGCTATATCAGCTGTCGGATACAGCTTTTGAAGTGGTGTAGATTATACGATGCAATATTAGGAATCCACTCATTAATTAGATTTTTACATAATCTCAATGGGCCTGCGTTTGACCGCCAACTCGCCTGATTTTAAGCAATGATGTAATTGACGATGGAACACGCTTGACCAGTAAATACCTATTCACTTGAGCCTTGAAAACCAACAGATATATATTTATTGAGAAACACGGATGATGAACGAATTCGGCAGCAGTACAACCAGCTGAAAGCTAGATGCGACATAGATGATGAGATCAGGCGCAGAACTGACGGCATGACAATATGTGTTGGCCAAAATGATAATGTCACATACATAGGTACATACATAAATTCACGTCTTTGGCCTAGGCTTCAGGTAGGCAGACACTATAGAACGCCACCTGTTAAAATCCTTACATACTCTTTTTGCTTCTATCACGTTCATACGTCTGTTAATACACGCGTGCTGGTTGTGAGCACTACTTTTTTGACCTTTTAGTGAGTTTCGGTGGGTCAATTTATATCCATTTAGGGATCTCAGAATTTCCACTAACACCAGCCTCGTCTTTTCAACATGACTCTAAGCATATTTTTTTCAGTTTCTGTCACTGCATCTTCATTTAAAAATGAAAATATTAATGATCATCAATCTTCTGCAGTGTAAAGAGAATCTTAGAAAAACTGAGTTATTAGTCTAGTGATTGCAAGTGAGTATAAGCGTAGGTAAGTCTTGGGTTTGATCACCAGGTCGAAAAAAGTGTTGTTGAGTTCCATAATGGAGTTTTCAGTAGAGCTTGGGTCTGGCCTGTTGTTTATTTTTCCAACATTTAATACCCGATCTATAAAACGAATGCCCAAGATGCAGGTACTGATAGTCTGTTCCAATCTCCGCTTAGTAAACATTCGCTGAGATTAAGCACATGGTAAACACACGGTATTTCATTGGATATCATCGAGAATGTACTCTCCAACCACCTCAATAGCTGGACAGTCTCTAACAAAATCGTCAGTAATGCTTATTTGATGTTTCGCTATTACCTACTTATGGATTAGGCAATTAAATTAATCCTAAGGCCAGGCTGAGGGAATGTGTAGTTTTGTTACTAAATAGGTATTGGGGGCTGAGTTGCCCGCGTCCGTAGGAGTGCACCCTTAAAATGGAATCCCTACACGTAGCCCCTGGGTGGTGCAAAACAGGCAACACAACACTGGTCAGAGGCTTCGACCACAGCTGTTTACCATCCACCGGACGAAGCCGTTGTGGGAGTGGGCAGTTGCATCAGCTCCCCAACTATCGTTCTGACAAAATCTTTCCACTCTACTTAAGAGTGAATAGATTTATTCTGGATATACGTGCTCCATCCTCGGCCACACTGTCGCTTGCCATCAGGCGAGTTGGTGGCCAAACGTAGATCCATTTTATATATATTATTTATTACAGAGTTTAAAAATGACTTTTCTATGGAAAGAAGTACCATGATAATGATGAGATATGATTGATAAAAAAATTACGTAACGCTAACGTTTAACATCTTCACTGTGCTTCACCATATTGATATGAGACAGCAAGAGAAACACATAAAAAGTGGGTTTATATTACAAAAAGACACGGAAAAACTAAAATAACGTTGTTTTTCTGCGAAATAACAGATAAACCTTGTATTATCAACATAACATAACATAACATAGCATCACGCCTGTATTCCCCGAAGGGGTAGGTGTACACAATCGTACACCCACATTTCACCAATGCTGTTATTAAGTCCCATGTAATAGTTGGTGAGCCTATTGCCATCAACCGGGCACATTTCCAAACTCCGGGCTGCTACTGAGAATTTCCTAACAGAAAAACTCAATAACACTTTGCCCGACCCGGGAATCGACCCCGGGACCTCCTGCTCAGCAGTCGCGCTACGGACCACTAAACCAACGAGGCAGTTGTTTTGTATTATCAAATTTAAAAATATACAAAAATAATATCCTGTACCGGGATTCGATCGTCAAACTTATACTGTGCCAGTCACCTATGTATGGTATGCAACTAATAATTCGGCTGACAGTGTTGCTAAAATAGGCATTCACAATCTACTAATCAAAATACAAAACCGGTAAGTGCTTGGTCCCTATGTGATAAAGCGCAATGATACCTTTTGCAGTGCTTATCATTTTTGATAAGCTATACAACAGTGCAATTTTTATTGAAATCCGTCCAATTTAGATTCTGAGTGTGAAATGTTTAACATCACTGCTCAGCTCCCTTGAGGAAATGCGCAATTTTGAATAGCCTTTAAGTTGACCCGGCTTCTGACGATATTTTTTACAAATTTTCAGTTGTTTCTTTTTCTTGGTTTGGACGCCAACCTCGGACATACAAACAGACAAAAATACTCAAATTTTAAAAACAACAGATTTGGCAATAGTATCGATTAAATAACACATTACGAAAGAAAAAAAAAAGAAAAAGCGAATTTGAAATTTTCAGGCTTTCGAGTTACGATTTTATTATAAGTATATATAGATTCTGCCTGTTGGGTAACCCTCACAAATGGTTGAGGCAGGAGATATAGAAGAAAATATATATGTATTTTGGAACTTAGTAAAGATGTAATAAATGAAAGGCAACTGTAGAGCCTTTATAGATCAGAAATATCAAAAGTGATAGCCAAGTGGTATGACCCTTGGACTGACAAGTTAATGCTCACAAATTCGAATCCAAGGCACGCACCGCTGACTTCTCGAAGTCATGTGTTAAAATGAATTATCACTTGCTTAAATTGGTGAAGGAGAACATCGTGAGGGAACCAGCACACCATCGAGAACCATCGAATCCAAGGCACGCAACACTGACTTTCTGAAGTCTTGTCCGTATTAGAATTGAATTATCACTTGCTTAAAACGGCGGAAGAAAACATCGTGAGGAAACCAGCATACTCGAGAGATGTTCTCGATGATGTGTAAAGCTATGTCTGGGACCTACGGGACCGGGTGGTTTAAACTCTGACACTAGGTTGTTCATCAACTATATATATATGTAGGAGAAAGGTTTGAATAATAGGATCGGGGGTCTCTATGTCTGTCAGGATTTCAAAGGTAATCGTCAATAAAACCAATATTAAGGCTCTCCGCCACTGAGAGCACGTTTACTTTGGGTTAGTTTTTAGTAGTGAGTCACTTCATATTACAATGTACAATGTAGGTATTCAAATATCATTAAATCAGAGGTAGGCTAGCTAAGTCAGGGTGTAGAGGTCCGTCCGCCACGGCGGCTCGCAATAGACTGGCGTCCTTTCTCCACTCGCCGTTGTCGCCGACCGTCCGTAGCGCTCGGTGCTGCCATCTCCGACATATATTATAAAGAGGAAAGCTGTACCCACTAGCAGGTGTTGCGCCACCAGAAATCCGTAGGCAAGTAGCTAGCTCAATCGAGAGGAAAAGGATGGAAACAGATCCACGACACCCAATGTACCAACATCTTCCTGTGCCCCAAAGGTTAAAAAGTCGGCATAGTTTTATTAAAGACGTGGTCCCATTAAATGGTGACGCTCCACAAACTAGGCTTGACCTTTGGAGGGACCGATATCAAATATTATCGCCTATACCGCTAGCCGAAAGACTCCCCCCTGGACATGACTTACCATGGCCGACGTGGAAGTCTATAAATAGACTCCGGACCCAAGTCGGTCGATGCAAAGAAAATATGTTCAGATGGGGTTTCAGCTCGGATAACACATGCGAGTGTGGTTACTCTCCGCAAACAATGGCACATGTACTGACTTGCCCAGCGTGCCCTACCACCTGTACACGTGAGGATCTATATAACGCCACAGACAATGCCGTTTGTATGGCTAACTATTGGTCTGACAAAATATAAGATGCCATTGATCGACACGATAAGAAGAAGAAGAAGAGGAAAGACTTGTATTTTTTTATATTTTTGTATGCTTGTAACGAATAAGCCCGGAGATTGGAATTGTGCTGTCAGCAATAGGTTATGTGCCACCTGGCACATGCAACCCAATAATAGCATTGCCGAAATGTGGCTGTACAACTGGAGAGAGCAGCCTACCCTCTCTCCAGTTGTTTAGAATACAATATAATATATACGTAAAAATTTTAAAGTAATTTTACATGATTTAGCGTATTTTGACTCTACTAGCCAAAAAGAGGTGCTATGTTTTTAGTGTTCATGGGTATGTGTTTGAGAGATTCTTTATTCTACCATAACTCCTACACGCCTGAACCAATCTAGGTGTATGGTGTATCGTTAGAATCCTTACATTAACCAGGTTAACACAAGCTAGTAAGATTTAAAAAAAATAGTGATATAGTGGCTATTATACACAAAAAAGTGTGAAATTAAAACAAAAACACATGGCAGGCGTGCTTTTTATTTAATTATTTTTTAATTAATTTCATCTTATTTCTCATTTGCTTTATAAATATGGCACACATGAACAGCTTGTATATAAACAATATGATAACGCATTTGTAAGAATGTCCTTCTTTAAATAAAACAACAATATAAATATTTCAATACCTGTCAAAAATATTTACTGTTTATTTTTATGAAGGACGTAGAAGGTATTCTTTATGTATCAGACTTCTCGGAAGCGATATTACCGTCAAAGTTTGAAGGACTAAACTCTAAGATGATCAACCTCACGGCACAACTTTCTACGTGAAAAGATGGTAGAAGTTAGGAAAAGTTTCATATTAATAGTATTAATACTTTCGGCCTCGTTAGTCTAGTGATCCCAAGCGCGACTGCTGAGCAAGAGCCTCGGGTTCGATGCCCGGGTCGGGCAGTGATACTGGGTTTTAAGAAAATTCTCAGTAGCAGCCCGGAATTTGGAATTGTGCCCGGTTGATGGCAATAGGCTCACCACCTATTATATGGGACTTAATAACAGCATTTGAAATGTAGGTGCACAATTGTGACACCTCTGCCTACTCCGTCGGGGAATACAAGCGTGATGCCACGTTACGTTGCTACGTTACTATCTCTCTCAATTTCTCTGATACGAGAAGTAATTAGTCAACGGTCTATTCTGCGAAGATGAAAAGAATTCCTGTTAATGAAAGACCTTAAAGTGTGGAGGAAAGATCTCCGTTACGTGCCCTAGGCATAGCACAGAAGGCACTGCGGTGCAAGCATGCTTCTTTTTGTCGACACGTTTGTCGATTTTAAACGACAAATTTGACATAATGGTTGATAAAACGATAAAATTAAATACATAAAACCGACATCGATATCGATATCGAGACAAGTTTGTCGAAATGATCCGTGCTCGGACGCCTGTAGGGTTACTCTTGAAATTAATACCAATCCCAATCCAATTCCAATATTAAATAGACGCCATAAAACAATGCGTATTATTAAAATAAATTTATCGAAATTGCATTTGCCGCAATTTTAAAGCATGTTGCCTTATTAGTATCCCGATTCTATAATTATTTTTTAGTCAATTTGGCATTTAAAAGTACGAACTGACATATTTCCATTGCCAATCGAGCGGAATTATTTTCAAGAGTAAGCTTCCGTTTGATCTACTCGAGTTAACGGTGTCCTTTCTATTGTGATGCGACGGACGTGTGGTTTTCAGTCTTCTTCTTCTTATCGTGTGGTTGATGAACAACCTGGTGTCAGAGTTTGAACCACCCCTAGGGTTCTGACATAGATTTACACACCATCGAGAACTCTCAGGTGTGCTGGTTTCCTCACGATGTTTTCCTTCACCGTTTTAAGAGATAATTAAATTCTAATACGGACATAACTTCAAAAAGTCAGTGGTGCGTGCCTTGGATTGGAACTTGTGACCTTTGACTTACCAGTCCAAAGTTCATACCACAAGACTGCCAGTGGTTCTGATTGGTGTTCAATAATACCTATTTATTACATACTATAAGAATTAAAGAAAAAGTGTACAATGGTACATTGACCTCTCAAATTATATCTACGGACTTCTTGTCGTTGTATATTCTACTCTAGTTTCCAAACATAAAACTATGAGAATACATACAAAAAATATTTATAATGTTAATTTTGTTTTTTTGTCTTCAAATTTCCCAGTTTTGGCCAGCATTACTAACCCGCCACTCACTTTAATCAAAGCGACATATCTCATCAAACTTTTTAGATTAAGCATAGAACACAAACGTATAAAAATGCATACAAAAAAAAAAAAAACTATCCTATAGCCGACGCTCAAAGTTACCTCCATGTCATGGCACTGATTACCATTCCTCTGAGTATGTACAATATTGCATTTTTAATAGAGCTCGGATTTGAAATAGATCTTTGATATTTTTATTTAGTGACGCAATTTTTTTTTTCAAAAATGGATCTACTTTTGGCCACCAACCCGCCTGATGGTAAGCGACGCTGTGGCCGAGGATGGAGCACGTAGATCCAGAAGAAATCCATTCACTCTAAGTAGAGTGGATAGATTTGGGGAGAACGATAGTTGAGGAGTTGGTGCAACTGCCCAGACCCGTCTCCTACAACGGTTGCACCGGACTACATCCCGAAACACGACTCGGTCGCTTCACGGCATGGCTTCGTCCAGTGGGTGGTAACCAACCGCGGTCGAAGCCTCCCCCCACCAGAGTTGTGTTGCCTGTTCTGCACCACCCAGGGGCCACATGTAGGAATTCCATTTTAAGGGTGCACTCCTACGGACGCGGGCAACTCAGCCCCCATGCCCCAAAAATGTGGTAATAATGTGTATCACCTTGTATACATGTTTTGTCTCAAAGTCTCCTGCTGGAAGAGATTTATTTATTACACCACTGTCCAAAAAAGAAGTGTTATGCTTTTAGGGTTCATGTATGTATGTAAGTACGTATGTTTGTATGTTTCTTTATTCCACCATAACTTGTAAATGCCTGAACCGATTTAGATGTATGGGATATCTTCAGAATCCTTAATTTGTCCCGGGTAACATAGGTAAAGTAGTAAGATTTAAAAATATAGTAAAATAGCGGCTATGGTAGGTAAAAAGGTGTGAAAAAAAACCATACACGTCAGGCGTGCTTCTAAATTTTTTTTTTTGTTTCTCCCCTTACACACACACACCCCCAACAAAACATTATTCATATTTCATATCATACTTTTACACATTTTTTTTTTACTTGTTTAAGGTTTTCTGTTAAAAAACCTTGTTTTCTTACATGACTACCAGGATTATATAACATGGGAAGGGCGGAACATCCTATCACAAGCAAACTAATTGCTCAAAAGAATACCCCTCAATGTAACTAGCGTAAGTTATTTAAGAAGGTGAATAAAAAAAAAACCTAATTTTATCTGTCAATATTTTGTATTTCGTGAATACATAAATTATTTGACAAAATAAATTTGCTGCCCACCCCACTTCTGTTATTTCGTTTTGTATGGGTTCATGTATAGAGCAAAAAAAAACAAAAGAAGCTAAAATAATAAAACATAACAAAGGTAAAAGCCTTGAAAAGTAAACGAAAGAAATCAACTTGTGTTTAATTATGAAAAAAAACAATGTCTTTGTGGGTGCAAAATAAACATTCTACGTCATTCATTTGCAGGGAACGTTGTCTGTGTGTCTGTCTGGGGGCAGGCCAGAAGGGCAGATGTGAGCGGACTTGTACACCCACATTTCACCAATGCGTGGGTGGTGAATCTATTGCATATTGAAACAAAAACTAAAAATCAACTGAATAGATAGCGATGACGTCACCCAAAGACGTATTCAAATGTGCAAGAAGAATTCGGAGTGACTTCTGCAGTCGAGATGGCTTAGTGGTCCGAGCGCCTGAAGTATTTATCCGGGAAGTGCAGGTTCGCATCCTACTCTAAACCGTATTTCACTTTTTTATTTAGCTTTTCTTTCTTTTTAATTGCGTTGTGTTCATATATGACATGATAATTATTTTCCGATTTCCACGCAGACAGAGATCCAGCACACATGAATTCCGAAAGTAAGTAGCTTTGGATTCAAACTTGCGGCATTTGACTTGTCAGTCCAGCGATCATACCATAAGCTGTCAGTACTTATTAATTATTGTTCAACGGTTATTACTCAGGCTATAAACTCACTTTTGACTCGCGACATCGCCACGGGCTCAGCGGTCTCCGTTCGAGTTTGAAACTAGTCGGGCAATCCCGAAGAATGCACGTGAGTAATAACCGTTGAACTATAATTAATATGAATGTGTCTCACGAAAGTTATTTTGTTAAAAATATCAGTACTTATGTAATACAAGAATGAAAAATAAAATACTTCAAGCTACAATCCATATCGTTTGCATAATACATTATTTCTTATCTATTTTCGGACTTAAAGCTGTCGATCTTTTTTAAAGACTATAATAAGACACGAATACTAATCAATAAATCATAATAGAACTGCCTCGTTGGTTTAGTGGGCCCAAGGACGACTCGATCGGTCTTGTGTTCGATTCCCAGGTCGGGCAAAGTGTTATTTAGTTTTTCTGTAAGGAAATTCTCAAAAGCAGCCCGTAGTTGTGAATTGTGCCCGGTAAATGGTAATAGGCTCACAACCTATTCATATCATATCATATCATCCCCCTGCCCTTATCCCAATTTATTTGGGGTCGGCGCAGCATGTATTCTTATTCCATACATCTTTATTAGCTGTCATATTGTCAGTCACTGTCACACAATCCATCCATTGCTTCGTCGGTCTTCCTCTACTCTTATAGCCATCTACATTCATACTCAGAACTTTCCTTGTCACATGACCCTCATCCCTCCGCATGAATAACCTATTAATAGACTTAATAATAGCATTAGTGAAATGTGGGTGTACCATTGTGTACACCTCTGCCTACCCCTTCGGGGAATACCGATTCCAAACTCCGGGCTGCTACAGAGAATTTCCTAATAGAAAAACTCAATAATACTTTGCCCGACCTGGGAATTGAACCCAAGACCTCATGCTCAGCAGTCGCGCTTGGGACCATTAGACCAACGAGGCAGGTATCAACAGACTCAACAGTAGTTATATTTATTAAGTCCCGTTAGATTTCAATAATTAAAGGTATCAACAGATCCGTAATCTGTGCAGGCTGTACATGTACCTATCTATTCACAGCCGGAAGCGAGAGAATCGACGCGCGGGATCGTCGACTTGCCCTACAGTAAGACATTATAATACCAAACATTATATGATATTCATAAATATAATAAGATAACTATCGTGAGACATATTCATATCAAAATTATTGTTCACCGGTTACTACCCACGTGAATTTTTCGGAATTGCCCGACTAGTTTCGAATTCTAACCGACCCCTTAGTCATGAGCTGAGCCCGCGGCGATATCGCGCTCAACTGGAGCTCCTAGACTTGCAATTTCCAAAAATGTACGTGAGTACCAACCGGTGAACAATAATTAATATTATAAGAGTTCAATATACATTTATTATGACATCAAATAGGCGGAACCCCTGAACTATAACATAATAGTAAATAAGTTTCAATGACTGTTAGCACATCATGGCTGGCTGACAAACTACTTATTAGTTTCTGCAAGAAGCCTCCCTGAGGAACCGTACTCTCTAAGTAAATGGCCGATCTGGTAGACGCGGAGAATTGATGTGATACGACAACTTCATAGTTATTCCCTTAGGGGGAAAATTTACGGTTCTGCCAAGCTTACCTTAGAAGAAGATACCATAAGCTTTCTTCCCTAACCTGTTCTACTGACTGATAAGTTTAAAGATACATTTATTTTTAAATTATCAAACTAGTGCATTAAGTGAGTTGTTAGAGGTGAGGCTCGATTACGCCCGAGCCTAAAAACGAGGGCGTAATCCAGATCCGAGAGTATAAGACCAACAATCTCCAGTTTCATACGATAATATAGGTAGTATTACTATACAAGGATTATAATGAAATAAACATCAATGAGACTATATTGCAAACATAAATCCAAATCACTGACTATTCGTGTTAGAAATTATGTGTTTAAAACGGTGAAGAAAAACATGGTGAAGAAACCAGCATACCATAATGATGATATTCAAAAAACATGATAGAGAAAATATTAATAATTATAGACCAATATCCCTAATACCTATCTTATCAAAAGTCTTTGAAAAAGTTATATATAACAATCTGTATAATTATATTGAAAAACAGAATATCCTTGCGGAAGAACAAATGGGTTTTAGGAAAAATAAATCTATTAATAATGCATTATACCAAATTAATAAGAAAGGAAATTAGCTTAATATTAATGTACAATGGGCGGCCTTATGGCTTACCGCGATCTCTTCCAGGCAACCTTAGGATGGAGAAGAAGAAATTATTGTTGAGGTAGGTGTGGAAAAACATGGTGAAGAAACCAGCATACCATAATGATGTTTTCGATATTGTGTAGAGCCATGCCTGAGGCTTACGGGCGGTTTAAACTCTGAAACTTGGTTGTCTATCAAACACATGATAAGAATAAGCAGAAGATAAATAAATATAAAGACTGACCTGTTGGTCTAGTGGTTAGTAGCCCTGACTGCTATGCCGGAGGTCGTGGGTTCGATTCCCACCCAGGACAAATGTTTGTGTGATGAGCATGATCATTTGTTCTGTGTCTGGGTGTAATTTATCTATAATATGTATGCATTTAGAAATATATAAGTATGTTTATCAGTTGTCTAGTACTCATAACACAAGCTCTGCTTAGCTTGAGACTAGACGGCGTTGTGTGATAGTTGTGGAATATTTATTATTTATTTATTATTATTATTATTAAAGGTATGTAAAATAAAGTATCAATTACTGTTCACTGGTTATTACTCACGTGCATTTATCGGGATTGCCCGACTAGTTTCGAACTCTAACGGAACCCTTAGGCATGAGGTGACCCCAGGGTGATGTTTGACTGGCGACATATCGCCACGGGCAAACGGAACAGAAACTAGTCGGGCAATCCCAAAAAATGCACGTAAGTAGTAACCGCGGAACAATGATTGATATGAATATGTCTCACAAAAGATTTTAAACATTATAAAGTAGTGACAAAAACAAACAAATTAAGGAATTAATAATTAATTATATTAATAGTTAGGGACATCCCAGTAGCGGCCAGTAGTTTAGGATTGTGGTAGATACCAATTTTCGCACACGGAACATAAGAACGGCATCGCTGACATTTGTGTATACACTAAACCTCTGCCTAATCCATTCAGACACGCTGGTGTGATACTATGATATATTAATTATCTTTCTTAATAATAATATTAAAATATTTGCAGTAAGTACTTTAATGAATGAACGCCGATTAAAACTCAAAATACAACACTATGTAACAAATTACTACATCGTTGGTCTAGTGTGTGCTGAGCATGGTCCTGCGTTCGATTCCCGGGTCGGGCAAAGTTTTATTGGGTTTTTCTATTAGGATATTCTCATATTCTCGATAGCTTCCCGGAGTTTGGAATTGTACCGCGTATAGAGATGTGCCTCACACTCATGAGTTACCTCCTTTGAGGTCCCGGTGATCGCAAATTGAAAGAATTACTCGAATTTCAACATTGACCAGCTTACTTGCAATGTCCTCCTTTTTAAAATTGACAAATAATGATATCGTGTCATAAGTGGAGCGAGCCAAGTGGGTGAACGAACCGACTTGTCCGAGCGAGGTCTTCACGAGATACCCCTCATTTTAGGTAAGTCACACACCTCATTTTAGGTACGGTCACAAATTTTAGGGCGCCAAAATAAACGAAGCAGTGGCACTTGATTATTAATTTTATGTCTTAAACCACAAAGTTCATATTTAAAAAAACACCGTTGAACTATTCCTCACCTCAAATGAGGAGCACCTCTTGAGGACCTCGCGAGGAAAAATCAGGTACACCCTCATCCTCACATCAAATTTGAGTTACACATCACTAACCCAGTAGATATCAATAGGCTCACCATCTATTAATGGACTTAATAACAGCATTGATGAAATATGGGTATATAACTATTTACACCTCTGCATACCCGTTCGGGGAAAATAAGCGTGATTATATGTAGTGTATTGTAACTAAGTACCTGACAAATTATTTGAAAAAAAATTCATAAAATTGATATTACATCAATGCAAATGAAAACTGAATTCTAAGTAACTGTAATCCAATTAATATAAATAATGACGCTTAGCGGGAATTCCACAATTCATAGAACAACAGGTGTTCTTCGGAAATGTGGAAAAGTCCAGATAAGTTGACATACTTGTCTTGGATATTGATAATAACAGAATTTCCTCGTTGGTCTCGTGGTCCCAAGCGCGACTGCTGAGCTTGAGGTCCTGGGTTCGATTCCCGGGTCGGGCTAAGTGTTATTGGGTTTTTTCTATTACGAAATTCTCAATAGCAGCCTGGAGTTTAGAATTGTAGCCGGTAGATGGCAATAGGCTCACCACGACGACATAACAGCACTGGTGAAATCTGGGTGTAAAACTGTGTACACTTCTGCCTACCCCTTCGGTGAATACTGGCGTGATGCTATGTTATGTTTTTAATAACAGAAAATAAGAGGATGCTTTATCGACGTTTCTCCTGCGTATCAGAATGTCTCTTGGCTGCCGGGATCCTCTCCATCACAAGCTCGTGAGCCTCTATATTGGCTTAACAATATATCATAACACATCACGCCTGCATTTTCTATCATTTTCTTTTTGTAAGCAATAGTGTAGACAGTTGTATGCACATATTTAAATAAAGTCTTTTCTCAATTACATTAGGGTCAGCTTCCAGTCAAACCGGATGCAGCTTAATTCCAGTATTCTAACTGCAGCGACTCCCTATCTG
This sequence comes from Xylocampa areola, assembly GCA_935421205.1. NCBI lineage: Eukaryota > Metazoa > Arthropoda > Insecta > Lepidoptera > Noctuidae > Xylocampa > Xylocampa areola. The sequence goes on along the minus strand of OW285219.1, from coordinate 3,700,892 downwards.
ACATCCACAACCCAGTAACTGGGTAACGCGATATCTCGTGGTATTACTGGTTGTCAGAGTTTCAGGTCTCTGACTACCCTGTAAGGGCTGTCATAGATCTTAATTTGACAACCGGGATCGACGGTTTAACGTGCTCTTCGAGGCACGGAGGGGTCTCGGTATGAAGTGATGGTCACCCATCCACAGACCGACCGCGGCAAGCGCAGCTTAACCTCGATCGATCTATGCGGCTGTTACTTAGCCTCGAGCCCCTACTGTTTACACATTTAAATGCCAATTTGAAGTCTCGTATAAAAATTGCCTTTGACAATTCGAAACTCTGGGCTGCTGCTGAGAATTTCTCTATTTAACCCAAAGGTTGACTGGTAGAGAATGCCTCATGGCATTAAGTCCACCTTGTGTACCATCTTTGTACATAAAGAATAAATAAATAAATAAATTTCCTATCCAAATAAACAAACAGGATCTCACGCTCAGTAGAGACTAGACCAATGGGGCAGTTTTCTTAATATCAATTAATTATAAAAATATTAGGTGAATGAGAGAGGTGTGTCAGAATCGTAGCAATTAGAAATCGATAGTCCCTGCCTACGCCGATGGAAACATTATATGATTGTATATATGTTTGTATTTATAAAAATATTATTTACTAAAAATATTTATCGTCTCCCACATGAGGACTGAAACCTTAGATATCAACAAAACCTTCTAGAATGATCTAAATATAGCAAAGCTGATATTCCTTACATCGCCCTCAATATCACCTCCCACTTATTTCTGATTTTAATTCCAATGATTGAGAACTTTTCCTATGAGCCCACTCATAGGAAAAGTTCATGAAAAAGCTAATAATAAAGTAAAAACCTTTCACAATAACGAATAAGTAAATATAATTAATTATGTAGATTAAATTTAGCTCTATAATTAAATGTTGATTGTTATTTCATTATGATTTTAAACACAATCTATACAATCCTTAAATAATTGTATGTATAGTAATATCTTAGGTTTTCGCTATCATTACACATTATAATAAAACACTTTTAACCGGAATAATCGCGTGTATTATTCGTTTTTGTTTTTCCTGACGTTTCGAACACTTTGCAGCGTTTGTGGTCGCAGGATGAAACGTCAGGAAAAACAAAAACCAATAATACACGCGATTAATCCGGTTAAAAGTGTTTTGTTTTATTATAAAATGTATGTATATTTAGATACATCTTAGGCTTAAACCTGTGATTATTATACTATGAAAAACTAAAAAAAACATACAACCGAATTGATAACCTCCTCCTTTTTGGAAGTCGGTTAAAAATTACGATAAAATTCTGTGATAGCCTATAAGTTAGTTGACCTGCACAGATGTATACGAAATACGCGCAGGTATTGCTCGCCACCATCTCGGCTTTGTTGCTGATCGGGCGACGTATTGCCAGAGTCCGTCATCCGCAGGCCATGGCTCACGGTGGCCAGAGATCATTGAGCGCCCTCCGGCGTCTTCTGCGGCAAGAGTGAGAGTGGTTCGCCTCATCGCCGTGCCGACAGATGATGGTGACACCTGCCACCACGATGTTTAATCCCAAGCGTGGCCTGTTCTGGGGCCCATGAAAACTATCCCTGATATATCACCTGTGCCTTGAATTTTACTTACACAAAAATATAGGCTCGGTATTTATTAAATATCTATATAAAATATGCTATAAAAAAATAGTTTATTAAATAACGCTAAGGTTCTATTGAAAACTCGTGCTGCGTGCCCAAGAATCCATTTAGTCATTCTGTCAATAACTTGTGCAAGCAAACTTGCACAAGTCCAACTTGGGAAAGTCGAGATATGTATAAATTACTCAACTTACATACAGGTGTATAGCTTTCCCTTAGGCTACGATCATAGAACAAAATACCACAGTTATTGAGGTGCACTGTTCCACCATAGAATTTTTCACAACCTCATGTTGAACTTCCTTTGCAGATAAAATAACAAGGTCTATTTTCGCTTACAAGATCAAAATGACAGATACTATCAACATTACGGACATTATATCTTACCAGAAATTTTAGTCAAAAATGGTGAATCTATTTTAAAGTAAGTACCAGTTCAGTCAACTGTGTCTAGTGTGCCACTTAGGTGAAACACATCAATACCTATTAAGTCATTGACACGAAAGGAAAAAGTAACAAATCTTACTGAAACGCTGATTTTGTCTTGAACATCTTTACTGTTATCAATTAATGTTCACCGGTTACTACTCACGTGCATTTTTCTGGATTTCCCGACTAGTTTCGAACTCGAACGGAGCCCTTAGTCATGAGCTGAGCCTATCTTTACTATTAGTAGTGAATGGTATTATTTGGCCGCAGGGAACCGCTAACTTACACGTTTCTCTTGGAATAGTAACACGAACTTGTTTAAGTTGTCGGTTCCCGTTCGGAACGTAAAGTTTCAAGGTAGAATATACAATAACGAACTGAGAGTAAGAAACGCATTGTAAATATGTTACAAGGTTATATATTACATAGGGTAGCATAAAAACATAGCATGCCTGTATTTGCCTGCGGGGTAGGTATACACTCCAGAATTACACCCACTTTTGCACCAATGCTATTTTTAAGTCCCATATGGTGAGCGGATTAGCATCAACCGGGCACAATTCCAAACTCCGGGCTGCCACTGAGAATTTCCTAATAGAAAAACCCAATAACACTTTGCCTGACTCGTGAATTGAAAAACCAAAGTTTTTACTTGGAGGCAAAAAGAATATAGTTTTAACTTTAATTATTGTTTAACAGTTATTACTCACGCGCATTCATCGGGATTGCCATATCGCCGTGGGCTCAGTTAAGGGCTCCGATCAAAACAATAATTAATATAATATGTCTCACGAAAGTTATTATACAAAAATAATGTTAACTTGCAGGCGCTCGGTTGACAAGAGGCCGCCGCTCTCAATAACCTGGGATGAACTGGACTGCTAGAGATCGGGCAAAGAAGAAAAATGCTGAAACCCCTATGTTCCTGATGAGGGATACCAGGATATGGAGATTATGATGATGATAATAGTATTACCAGAAGCGCTTAAAAGTGAATAGAGTAAAAACATGCCGTCTTGCTATAGAATGCACGCAGCATGACTACACTGCCTCCCAAGATACAGGTCCTCGCCTAGTTTGGGAGACAGCAGATTATGATTGTACCCTGTTTTTTGATGTGGAGAAATGCCGCTCTGACACGGGGGCACAGAGCGATTATGTGGGACTCGAACCCACTAAAACTCCACAGTTTACCTCCTCAGCTGCTTGAGGGTGGGGACGTGGGAACGCTCCCGCACACAGCCCTAAATATATTTAAAAAAAAAAACTGTAATCTATATTATTACTTACTACTATCTCCTACTGCATTGTATTTGATACATAAAACGTTATATTATTATTATACATACATACATACATACATAAACTCACGCGTTTCTCCCATGGGGGTAGACAGGAACTACAGAACGCCACCTGCTACGATCCTTACATATGCCTTTTGCTTCATCCACGTTCATAAATCTGCTCATACATGCGCGGCGGTTGCGAGAACTACGCACCTTACCTTTTTGGAGGATAGCACTAATAAGGTCAGTGTATATCCTTCTAGGGCGTCCCCTTCCGGCATTTCCACTTATACCTGCCTTGTAGATACCTTTTGTTAACCGTCTTTCATTCATTCTCTCAATATGACCAAACTGTCTTAGCATACTCTTTTCAATTTTCGTCACTACGTCTTCTTTTATACCGCAACGTTGTCGTATCACATCGTTCCTCAATTTATCATTCATAGTTACACCACACATACTTCGCAAGGAACGCATTTCTACAGCATTTATTCTACTTTCATGTCTCTTTTGCCACACCCAGCATTCATTTCCATACATATTATTATTATATAGTTAAGAATTAAAGAATAAACCATAATTTTACTAGAATCGTTGTGCCGCTCTTGTGTAGTAGCTCCCTATTCTATACTTCCAACTACGACTTTCACATCGATAACTTTCGTCATTACTACCGGACTGGGAATGACAAACGCTCAAGAGATAAATGGGACAACAGGAAAATTTGTTCTGTAAGTGGCACGTCACTTGTAGTCAAACTATAGCATAGACCAGGGAACCATGACATAAAAGAGAGGTGGCCTGTACTCAGGAGTGGATTGAACAAAGATGCAATAAAGATTTCACTTTGACTTTGACTTTGATTATAATAATAATAATAATATTCCACAACTATCACACAACGCCGTCTAGTCTCAAGCTAAGCAGAGCTTGTGTTATGAGTACTAGACAACTGATAAACATACTTATATATTTCTAAATGCATACATATTAAAGATAAATTACACCCAGACACAGAACAAATGATCGTGCTCATCACACTAACATTTGTCCTGGGTGGGAATCGAACCCACGATCTCCGGCATAGCAGTCAGGGCTACTAACCACTAGACCAACAGGTCAGTCATTATGACTATAGTGTGGGCTTAAGATTTTTTTTTATGTTCGATAATAATTTGTCTCGTGTTAGTCTGCCTCGTTGGTCTAGTGGTCCCAAGCGCGACTGCTGTGCATGAGGTCTCGGGTTCAATTCCCAGTTTGGGCAAAGTGTTATTGAGTTTTTCTGGTAGGAAAATCTTAGTAGCAGCCCGGAGTCTATATTTGTGCCCGGTTGATAGCAATAGGCTCACAACCTAGATTCTCACAACATAGGATTTAATAACAGCATTGGTGAAATATGGGTAAACAACTGTGTACACCTCTGCCTACCCCTTCGGTGAATACAGGCGTGATGCTATGTTATGTTATGCTGTTTTTATATCTCGTGGTAAGCAGTGATAGCCTATTGGTATGGTATTCGAACTCTTTGCACGCATCAATGACTTTTCATAGTCGTATTATAAATAAAATTAATTTCCACTTACTGACAACAGTGAAGGAAAACATTGGGAGAAAACCAGCACACCTGAGAGATGTTCTCGATAGTGTGTAAAAAGGTCACACTTAATTCAATAAAAAATAAATAAAAAAAAAACATACTGACAGGTAAATTAGATTACAAACGATGCATGAAATTGTAAAGCCATGTCAGAGACCTACGAGTAGTTTAAACTCTAATGAGGTTTTACTATATACTAACAGGAATTAACGCGCAATAAATACCTTTAAATCGCTTGACGTTTCGACCAGGTTGCACTGATTGTGGTCACAAGCAGACTAATTACGTTGTTCACCAATCACACGATAAGAAAAAGATATACCTCCACAACAAACATATACCTTTTCCACCAGAGTTGAATCAACCAATTAAACCGACCTTCCATATTCAAACACAGAAAGACGTTTCCAATAAAGCAAAAATCTAAATTGTACAATTGAAAAATTAAAATTTCACGTTTAACAATTCCAAGCATTTCGAACACACATGTTCTTTCACAGTACATAATTACTCCCAAAACGGTATCATCAATATTTAAATTACAGAAATAAGGCTTCAATTATATCTAATCCATTCACATATTCCATTCATGAATGTACGTGTGACGTAACACCTAATATGTATGCTGTAAAGGAAAAAAACTTATAAAAATAAATGTGCAAAGCGGGATTCTTAATTAAATGAAATAGCTACTTAATAAAGATGATAATGAGGCTTTATGGGAAACATTCAGTTGAGCACGTAATCCAGGGTTTAGCCTTTTCATAAGACGGTACCAAGTTCCTTTTAAAGGAAGGCTTAGTGCGTAGATACTGTTGATAATATTATATTTAACTTTCCTCAAACGAGGCAAATTTTATCAAAATAAAAACTAACGTCAATCGCAATCAACTGCCCATTATTCCCTTAAATATCACTTAATTGCATAAATTAAATGAAGCGGCTGTTTAATGGTTTCATTAATTATTTTCGCCTACAAATTGAACTTAATTATGGGCCGTTTATAGGAAATTGGGCGAGCGATTGAAGTTGAGTGAGAGAAGAGATGGAATCTCTAATCTAATCTTGGTTTAATTTATAAATAAGAAATTTACTCTGAAACACATCTTTACAAATTGTTAGTAATACTTTATTCTGAATTTAAAATACTTTATTCCATTAGTAAGTATAATTTTAATCATTTTTTGGTAAAGACGAATTGGTATTAGTCAATGCACGAAATAAAAAGTAAAAGAAGTCCCCTATACTAGATTTGTTAAAATTAGGTGATCAAAATGTTAATTTCAAAGTACCTTCAATAAAAAGGAAACCTGGAAATCTTCTAACTAAACACCATTTATCAGAAACAGAAAGTCGCAAAGTTTCATAACTTTTCCATCGGAAGAAGGAAATAAATCTCACTTACCTTATGAGAAACTTCCATATCTGCCAAAAGCCACACACTTTAGTTCTTTATCAGTAACTTTCACATTCATATTTTGGTTTCTAAAAAAAGTCGAACAGTTTTGAAAATGTTATCAAACTTACACAACTCTAATCTCATCAAAAACACGAAATTGAAAATAAGCTTAGAATTTAAATTTTAAATTGATGCACAAAATAATTTTAATGACACGATTATTTAATTTAAATTCTCATTTTAAAATTTGAATTTCCCGTTGGCGGGATTGGGTCGTGGAGCGCGCGTTTCACCCCGCCTGTCCCGAACATTTTATCACACTGAACATTGGTGAAATCTGCTATTAGGGACGTACCGCGATCTCGACTTTTATTGTTCGCAATCGAAAACAATATCACACGTTCGCGCGGAACAAATAAACATTGCAATAAACGCCTTACAGTTTACTTTAAGGATATGTTTTTTATTGCTTAAAAAGTGTGTCATAAAGTAGAATCTTGAGATGTAGTTAATGTTTTAGTCATGAATTCAGGCACATGGTAAACAACAAATTTACGATTTAGAGAGGTGGAAAATAACGTAGAACACAACCTTATCTATCTTTCCAAAATTTTATTTTTTGATATGACACAATGGACATTTATCCGAATCCTTCATGGGTTTCACCAGTAAGTTTGTAGCCATTTCATGCCTTAATTAATTTGTCTATTAAATTTATGAATCAAACACAAAATATATATTGATCACACTCACAAGAATCACAACTCCCAAAAGCAACTTTATCACACAGTCTATCGACAATCGACACTACGCATCACCGACTTTCCCGTCCCTACGCTCTCTCGAGCGACCGTCACGCACTGTCCATAGCTAGGGAACAACATTGGTCGAGGACGCGCCTGCGCGCCGCGTGTTTTTCTCAACTCAACTTGAATTTCAGTTCGTGTGTATTCTGCCTATAAATCTTGGGGACGAGACGAAGCGGCCCATTTGTGAGTATCACAGGTTTTCGTAAACATCTACATAAGTTGAGTTGAACGTCCCTGACATTGCCGTGGAACGATTCGAATTTAGACTATCTAAAACTCTAAACTAAAACTTGTTTCTTTTTATGATGTTGCTAAAAGTTTTTAATGGGATTCTAAATTCGAAAGATGTTTTACTTTTATCGTGGGAGTCAATTGGGAGCCATAGTAGATTTATTTTATGTGGTTATTCCATGCTTCAATATATTTTTACACGAGTGCCCAAAAAAGGTTTGATATGTTTTTAGGGTTCATATGTATCAAGTCACAACCTGGCGCATGGCTAACATTTGGTGTGACATAGCTAGATAGAAGGAGACCGTATCGGTGGCGGTTACCACGAACAACACCATTCCCATAGAGGGTTGACGTCAGGCAGGCGGCCTGTCATAAAACATTGCCAAAACGTTAGCAGAATGCCAGATAGGTATTTAAGCTGCACTACTTACTCAAGTAACATGGGTTATTGAGATTTCAATAAATAAATATAATAAAGTAGCTATGATACACAGAAAGATATTAAATAAAAAATTAAAACACACGCCTGCAATGTGTGAGAATTTTCACTGCAGTTGGGGGACAGTACTGTGGAATATTTTCTTACAGGTCCCCCGACTGCAATGCAAAATTATTCAGTACCTTTTCATTCAAATTTTAGTTCACACATGGCAGTATGTTTTTTTTTTTTATTAATTATTGTTTGTATTAAAATCAAAAGAATGAAAACATTATTAACACGAGTATAATTAAATATGTTATATGTTAATTCAAAAGCCTCGAATACTTATTCCATTTTTATAGCACGATGTTTAAATTCAAGAACTCGTAGCAGCGTAGCCGGCGTAGCACGTAGGTCTCCGACCCAATGCTACACAGTTATCTGCTGAGGCATTAATATTTCGCTTAGTTTATCAGTTCCTTCAAATCCGGAACAAAAAAGCCTAAATGGACCCTGAAATGGGAATTTACGTCGTGAATTTACATACTGTAATAAGGAACGGGAATCGCCTAGCTTTGTATTCTAGTGCTTGTATGATTTATCTTGACATTTAGTAGTTAAAACGAAAAAAAAACGAGACACGTCTTGGAAATCAGCAGGCGTATTGGCTCAGTCGACATTTTTAAATATTTTTGCTCTTGTTAAAGTCAAAATCAATGTCAAAATAAATCTTTGAAAAGCATTAACGCATGCTTAGCGAACTCTAAAGTTATTATATTAAATGGTATTAGAATACGGTCGCGAACAGGATTCGAACCTGCGCCTCCCGGATATATACTCCAGGCGCTCTGACCACTAAGCCATCTCGACATCTGCTCACCACCGCGAATTCTTCATCCATATTTTTAACTCGTCTTTTGGCGACGTCATTGCTATCAATTCAGTCCCTATACAGTTGACCGAACCGCCACGACTAACTTTGCAGTTAATACAATATCGTAATGAATGCAATACCTTAACAATTCAAGATAAAACTTTGATCGAGACCGTATTCTTTTTCCATTTAATATGATAACTTCAAAGTCAAAAGTTTTTTTATTTGTAATAGGCATATGACATGCACTTAAGAAACGTCAAATGATTCTAGTTGCTCGGTTCCAAAAATTTTATCATATGGAGAAGAGCCGGCAAGAAACTCCGTACATAGCACACATAGCATCACACCTGTATTCCCCGAAGGGGTAGGCAGTGGTGTACACACTTGTACACCCACATTTCACCAATGCTGTTATTAAGTCCCATGTAATAGATGATGAGCCTATTGTTATCTACCGGGCACAATTCCAAACTCCGGCCTGCTGCTGAGAATTTCCTAACAGAAAAACCCAATAACATTTTGCCCGACCTGGGAATCGAATCCAAGACCTCATGCTCAGCAGTCGCGCTTGGGACCAGTAGACCAACTCCATACATAAACAAGCTTAACATCCGACGCAATGTACCAATGAACCGAGTTACCGAATATGCCTGCAGAAGCAGTGTTCCTTGAGGAAGCGTTATGTTAGCGGTAGAGGGACCATTTGTGTCCCTTATATTGCCGCTGAAGGATGGTAAGGCCTTTGCCCTGCAGTGGGAAGATCATGGCTGATGATAATTAAATAATATTGCCGGTGAAGCGATTTCTCCTAAAGAATCGACGACATGCGAGTTAAACATAACCCTCTTTTTGGGTCAGTCGGGTAAACTTCGGGCTGCTAATGAGAATTTCCTAAAGAAAAATCCAATAACACTTTGTCCGACCCGGGAATCGAACCCGAGACCATACTCAGCAGTCACGCTTGAGACCACTAGAGCAACGAGGCAGCTATTTCTTAGTAATGCTGGTTTCCTCACAGTGTTTCCCTTCACAATTTTAAGCAAGAGATAATTATTTTATAATACGCACATGATTTCGAAAAGACAGTAGTGCATGCCTTGGATTCGAATTTGCGACATTAAACTTGTCAGTCCAACGGTCTGACAAGTTTTCCACTAGGCTATCACTGCTTTAGGCTAAACCTTAAGAACTTTTACTTCGAAAATTGGAATAGTAAACTGAATTCAGTACCTACATTTGTATGGTTTGTATAAAAACCAAAACTTTTGAAAAGAGTAATACCTACGGGTGTGACCAGTAACTTTGTTTGAACTTGCAGCAGCTCCCGGATAAATCTAAAATAAATAAGAATAAATACGCCATTTTATTCCATATTTCTGTGTTACATTTCAAATATTATTAGTATTTTGTTAGTAAGGTTGCTTAAATTGTGTTAGTAGAATTAGTATCTTTGATTGAAATATGGACCCCTGTTAGGCTAAAGGCCTCCTCCATCTTCTTCCATAATATCCCTTGCCAGAATTCATCTATTCGCTTCCTGCTACTTGAATGATATCATCAGCCCACCGTCTCATTGGCCTGCCAATATTACTTTTTCCTATTGGGCCTTTCCATCGTCTGGTTTCAATGGTCCATCTTTTATCTGTGTATCGGGAGATGTGTCCGGCCCACCGCCATTTAAGTGTGAGTGCATGGATAAGAGCGTCTGTTATTTTAGTTTTTTGTCTGATGATCTCATTCTTTACCCTTTGAATTTTTCTTATCTTCAACATGCTCCTTTCCATTGATGTCTCCTGCCAATGGATAAATCTACTCTCTCTAAAATAAATCTTTCAAACTAAAGTTCAATACAAAAATACTCGGTGACGTCGGTATTTGATTGATCCTAAGATATTTTATCACATTGGTGCCTACGTGTAACATAAATGTCCTTACTCGTAATAATTTCGTCTCTATTATACGTCGCAAACGACAGTAAGTGATTGATTACAGTCTATTGGGGTGTGTACGAGAATGTTCAGGCTCGCATACATTATTTTGAGGTAAGTACGCTTCGACGAAATGTGGAGATCCGTAGATTAACCAAAGTTACCAACATTGCCCGGAGGATTAGCATAGCACGCAGAACTGATGGCCGATGGAGCCGTAGGGTTCTCAAATGAAGACTACTTACCGGCAAGCGCAGCGTAGGACGTCCACCTACAAGGTGAACAGACGATCTAATTAGGACCGCAGGATCGCGCTGTATGCAAGCCACTTATAACCGGTCCTATTAGAAATTTATAGGAGAGACCTATGTTCAGCAGTGGACGTTCTGTGGCTGATATGATGATGACACATCGACTGGCTCACACGTGCCCACACACACGTTTTGGCTCGAAACCAATTTTTGTTTAATTCCTAAAGCATCCTCTTACCCGTACCGCCCATACCAAGCATTTATGAACAAGACAGATGACGTCACATGGATTTCCACGTCATGTCGTGCTTACGTTGTGTCCGCTGCTGCGGGCCAGCTTAAGGTGGGTCACGCCGCAATGCAAAACAATTAGTTACAGTTGACATTAATTTGATTGTAACCAGTGTGCTTTCTCTTGAAAATAATTCCGCTTGATTGACATTGGAAATATATCAGTTCGTACTTTTAAAAGCCAAAATGTCTAAAAAATAATTACAGATTCGGGATAATATGAAGACATGCTTGAAAATTGAGGCAACTGTAGGTAATGTAGGTAAATTTATTTTAAAATGACGTTTTGTTTAAGGCGTTTATTTAATATTGGAATTGGATTGGAATTGGTATTAGTTTCAAGAGCAACTATGAACTTATTAATTCAGATGAAGATCTACATTGATTCAAATGTGTCTAATACTCGCGAATATCTAAGATTTTTTATTGAAGTATAGGACGGTGAGTAGGTTACAGAGTAAAGAGATACATTTTTATACATTTGAAAACATTTATTTTTATGTGCATTGACTAAAAACCACACGGTCTTACCGGACCTTTGCCGGGGTCCGGGATTGGAACTGCATTCACCACAACCCCGACAGGTTATGGTCCGTGGAATGTATCGATGGACTCCGTCATACATAAGGGTCATACGTATTTGTACAAAAAAAGTATAAAGTTATAAATTTTTGTGGAAAGGAAATATGGTGAGCAGGATTCGAACCTGCGCCTCCCGGATAAATAGTCCAGGCGGTCGCTTCGACCGTTGAGCCATCTCGACCTCTGCTCACCACGAATTCTTTTTCCACATGTTTAATTTGTCTTATGGTTATAAATTTATAACTTTAGAGTTCGCTATGCATGCCTTAATGCGTTGACGGTGCGGTAGGCAAGGAATAAACTTTATGAGGACAATAATATACGCGTAAATACTTTATTTCTCTGCGATTTGCTAATTTTGTTTTTTCTTTTTGAATAGCGAATAGCAAGACGAAAGAAATAAAGCGTCTCCGAATCTGATAAAAAATATATACTTATTTACTTTAACCTTAATGAGACTGTAAAAATGCTGTGCAGCTGTTTACCAGTGAAAGTTATTTGTTCAAAGTTGCTACAAGTAATAAAAATATATATTTTTAAGCAAATCAATAATAAAAACTTTAGTGAGACATATTCATATCAATTAATGTTCACCGGTTACTACTCACGTGCATTTTTCGGGATTGCCCGACTAGTTTCGAATTCGAACGGAGCCCTTAGTCATGAGCTGAACCCGCGGCGATTCAGCTCATGACTAAGGGCTCCGTAAATATCACCAGGCGTCTCCTTAAGACGTATACAAAGAGGATTGAAAATTCAATAGGTTTGAACACGACAAGGTAGCTCAGTTGGTAGAGTGATGACACGGAACGTCAAAGGTCGCGGGTTCAAGCCCCGTTCTTGTCTATTATTTTTTCAATGTTTCTTTGAAAAATAGAAATTAATATAGGCATTACATGGCCTCAACATGTATTAAAAACTATAATTATATATAATTTATAAAGGATTGGGATGTTGTTCGGCGATTTACAACTGAAAAGTGGTAACGCTGAGTTTAGTGGATCTGTAAATGATTGCTAGATAAATATCACTAGGCGTCTCCTTAAGACGTATACAAAGAGGATTGAAAATTCAATAGGTTTGAACACGACAAGGTAGCTCAGTTGGTAGAGTGATGACACGGAACGTCAAAGGTCGCGGGTTCAAGCCCCGTGCTTGTCTATTATTTTTTCAATGTTTCTTTGAAAAATAGAAATTAATATAGGCATTACATGGCCTCAACATGTATTAAAAACTATAATTATATATAAAGTACTTTTAAAAGTTAAGAAATGCCACTTACTTAATAAACGTCATATACGAACACTGAAAATACCCACGTTCTATAACTTTTAAATAAGTGTTTGAAAAGCTTTAATGCATGCTTAGCGAACTCTAAAGTTATAATATTAAATGGAAAAAGAATACTGTCGTAAGCCGGGGCCGCGTTACGGAGACAAGCGCGTTGTCGCGGCCGTCTTACCGTGTTTCGAGGCCTGGTTGGGGAGAGATGAGCGAATCACCTATCGCCTTGCTCAGGTATTCACCGAACACGGTTGCTTTGGTGAATACCTGAATAGGATAAAGCGCGAAGCCGCGGCTAATTGCCAACACTGTATAAGTGATCAGTATACTACACAGCACACGCTCCAGGAATGCCCTGGATGGGGTTCTGAACGGCAAATCCTGGTCGACTAGATTAGACATTAATCTCTGCCGGCAGTCGTATCGGCTATGCTGACACAGTGGACGGCTTGGACAGCCGTAGCCTCCTTCTGTTAATTAGTTATGTTCCAGAAGGAGGCTGAAGAGCAGGATCGGGACAGGGCCGATCCTGCTCGAAGACGTAAGCGCCGCCGGAGAGGCTACAGCTTCGGCGTTCAGCCCAGACAAGAAATAAACTGGTCCCCACCATCAGTGCTAGGGGACAATTCGGTTCGCGGGCGCTCTGTATCAACGACCCTGTAATTTGCGTGCTCACATGCAGTCGTACACTGTGAGGGTTTTGGGGAAACTGTTCTGTTTCCCCGGGGAATTTTGATCTGGTTTGATCTACTCGAATTTATGGCTTTAGTCGGTAGGAGTTTGACATATCCGTCGCAGTCAGGTGTAAGGCATCCATGAGGATTTCTACACTATAAAAAAGGGTACTATATGACATTGAAAAGTCACATTGTTAATTCAAGATAAATCTTTGAAAAGCATTAACGCATGCTTATTATAATAACTTCACATTGTTAAGTTTTACCCATGACGCAACAAACGGGCCCGCAACATAAAACAGAAGTGCAAAATAAAACAATGTCTATTATACGCATGTCTTTAATAACTAAAAGATACAACTTAGTGCAAAGTCTTAGGATATAAAAGACACAACTTAGGCTGTACTGTTTCCACAGCGCTAAACTACTAGTACTAAATACGATATAATTGATAGAAAAAATATTAAACCTAGATTAAGGCTTTTCACACACAGGCGCGTTTACACATGTTGTACTCGTATCCATGAAACTCATGGCTAGTCAAAATTATTGCCTATAGTACATACAATATTGTCTGTAACAGTTCCCATTTTATGAGCGAGACGAGACAAATTTATAATCGTTAAATCCAAATTAAGGCACGTCAACCTAGAATTCCCACTATGTTAATTTGACGTTGTAAATTTTAGTGACACCTCAGTCAATGTGCCTTTTCCAAATTACCTTGGGGTCGGCTTCCAGTCAAACCGGATGCAGCTTAATACCAGTATTTTACATGGAGCGACTCTGACCTCCACAACCCAGTTACTGGGTAACACGATATCTCGTGGTCGACATCTGGTTGTCAGACTTTCAGGCCTCTGACTACTCGTTACGGCTGCCATAGATCTTAATTTGACAACCGGGACCGACGGTTTAACGCGCTCTCCGAGGCACGGCGGGGTCTCGGTACGAAATGATGGTCACTCCAAAGACCGACCGCGGCAGCTTAACCTCGATCGATCCATCTGTGCGGCTGTTTCTTACCCACGAGCCGTATGCCTACTAAAAATATTCGGAAATTATACTTTTACGTGGCTAAATTCGATCCGCTCTTATAGTTACAGTTATTATAATATAGCAGTGCTCCAATTTTAGTCTTATCCTACGTTACACCAGTGTATGGATGTTAACGTCGTTCTTAATATAAAATGGGGATAGATATGACAAACTGCCGTCGCGTCTGTGTGGGAGAGGCCTTATTTAGTGTTACGCGTCAATTAACACACCCCGCGGTTATTATAAGCGAGAATTCGTTACATGATTTAATATTAACTGCCTAATTGGTGGTATAGGGGCCACAAGAGCGACTGCTGCTCGTGAAGTGCTCGATTCCCGGGTCGGGCATTGTTATTGAGTGTTTCTGTTAGGAAATTCTCAGCGGCAGCTGTTAAGAAGTTAGGATGTAAGTAGTGTGACTGCCTCGTGCTTTGGAGAGCACATAGAACCGTCAGTCCTGCGTCTGATCTCTCTCCAGTCGTGTCGGATTGCCGTCCCGTAGGACTATGCGAGTGAAGGAAGAGGGAGCGGACCTGTGTTTGTGCACTATAATATCTCCTGCGTACTTGGCTAATCTCCGTGGAGAAAAGCCGCCCATCCCCAATTCTGTCCAGCCAAATCGGTAGGGACTATATTATCATAAACCTACATTTTACGAACGCAGTTATTAAAACCCATCCAAACTAATATTATAAATGCGAAAGTAACTCAGCTTATTTATTTGTTACCTTTTCACGACTAAACGGCTGAACGGATTGTTATGAATTTTGCCAAGGAGATAGATAGGACCTTGGAGAAGGACATAAGCTACTTTTATACGCAGACGAAGTCGCGGGAACCAACTAGAATAGGTGGTGAGCCTATTGCTTTAAACCGGTCACATTTGCGGCACAACTCCGGGCTGAATTTTGCTGACACCTAAGAATTTCATAGCAGAAAGACCCAATAGCACAACACTAGACCAAACAGTGTATAATTCAATTTACATTACATACACATTAGGCCATTTAATTAGGATATCAACTCTTTTAAGATAACTTTTATGACTGCGAATTTCCGTAACAAGAATCATACAACATTGCCTAACGTGGAAGTCGAATCAAGACCCGAACTTTGGGCAGCCGGTCAATGTTCATTTATATTGTAATTTGTCAAACAATGCTGCATCAAATTATTTGTCATTTTGAGGGGTATCCTGTAACTATTGTAAGAATTATTATAAGTATTCGAAGCTCACATTCGAAAAATAAAACACAGGTCGAGTTTAAAATAGAGAGCACTTAAAACATACAAAAATAATCAGATCTAAACATTTTAAGCTTATCTACTAGCTTTCTACAATCCAAAGAAATAGTTCGTTATAATTTTAAATGGAAAAATAATACGGTCGTGAGCAGGATTCGAACGTGGAACTCCCGGATCCTCCGCTATATTTATCTGAGAGGCGCAGATTCAAAATCTTCTCTTGGATTTATAACTTTAGAGTTCACTACGCATGCTTTAATGCTTTTCAAAGATTTATCTGTATTTATTCAACGCTGATTAAATTGCACCTAAACGTCTTTTCTTATAGAAAAAGTTTATGCCTTATTTTTTAATTATAATACCTACATACGTTAAAATGAAAACTTTGTGACAGTGGAATGCAAAAAAAAATATGCCTTGAAAATATGAAATTTCGGAATGCTTATTTTATATTTCTAATTATCTTTATTTTTATTTAATTTTATTCTGGAGTGACGTCACATTTTTTTTACATGGAATCCAACCAATGTAGAGCTCGCTAGGGGCGCACAGTACATTTCACCAATTGGTTATTTCAAGAATAACGACAAATCATAACGTTGCAATTACACCACGCACCTGAACCAGCAAGATTACATGAAATTCACAATATGAAATCTTGTGCGACATACGTTCGTTAAGATTGTATTAATAACTACTAATGGCATTTATTTATAATAGCAGAGTAAAGTACTAATGGAGTGCTAATAAAGATTACCCTAAAGCGAAAGCTACATTAGTCACAAGTGGGCCATGTACGCCGATTTAGGCGCGTCGGAACCTATGGTCTTTTTAGTAGCGAGCAGTCGTTTAGATTTACAATCCACGCCACGCAACTCGACGAAGAAGCACACGTATCGCAGAGTATAATTTACCTTGTTTGTGTAAGATGTCTCGACATGTCTTAGATGCGTGGGTCGGCCTAATATAGTTACAGTTCGTGACTAAAGAATTACGAAGCTTATAAAGCTTTCCATGTTCGTGTGATGAATGGACAAGACACTCGGCATATGCTGATAACTCAGAGATGAATTGGATGCATTTGTAACTCCTTTCTAAAATTTAACTCGCATGATCTATAAATTTCCTTGATATGAGTGATATTCGAAGTTAAATTTTATGGTTCAATGTTAGTGCTTAGTCTTGTGGGAGCACCTGATATCGGTCGAAGGGACGCCATTAGGACTCCATTACTATACTACTCCGTGCCCTTAATATAATTACGTAGCATAGCGCTAAATAAATCATGCTAAAAGTACGGATTACTACTAAATTATAATAATAATTGATTGCGGTCTATAGGCCTTCTAGAACCTACAACTTAAATTAACTTAAATTTAACCATAGCTTTCCCGTAGATTATCGTATGTCAAAAAGGCAAACTGCCGTTTACCATAAATACGTAGAAAAAAATCTAAATGGTTTTTAAGAGACTATAGTCTACCAAGCCGTCGCAAACTCTTCTTTTCTAAACTTTCAACCAGGCTTTGACGATACTTTAGTGTTGCTGCTTATAAACACGCTTAAGTGTAGTAATTTGGGAGCATTACATTTCTCTCGTCTTCTTAATGTATCTGTTAGTAAAAGTTGTATTTTATAGTACTCGTATTTTAACTCTGCATACATCTGAAGCGAGGCTTTTCGAGTGTTGGACTTGGTGCAGTAATATAAAAGTGCATGTGTTAAGTTATACGCAAGTACGCTGCACAGTACGGTACAGTGCCGGGCGACAGGGCGCATGCGTACGCGAACAGGTGAACGCAGTAACGGCATGATGCCTCCACTCCTTTACATTACGTTAATACATCTGTCTCGCTCGCTCGCAGGCTGAGAACTTTAACACTTTTCTATACGACTATACCTGCGCGGCCGTTTGGATAGCCTGACTTCAGACATACACAGTTATAAATAATACGTCAAGTGTACAGTCACATAGAAAAGTATTAACGTGCTAGCTAAGGCATCGATTTTTTTTAAGAATATCAACACGACTTCCAACCATTTATGGTGGGGTTGCCAACCATCCTGTTTCCCCAGGACATGTCCTGGTTTTTTGTAGTGTCCTGAGTTTTTTAAGCTTCCAGGTGAAGTCCTCTATCTTAAAATTCGCGCGCCATTGCTTTTTCTCTTACAAACACATAGCGTTCTTACCTCGTATTTATTGCTTTCATACTGTGTCTTATTTTTAGACCCAATATTCCTTCAAATTCTGGTTTCTAAACATTTGGGTGTGGCAACCCTAATTTATGGCATCAACTGAACTCTGAACTAAACGAGCAGGACTATGTAATAACAGAACGTAAGTGAATGAGACAACATGCAATCGCGCATGCACCCAACAGGATTTATTATAAAATTGACTACTGCGCAGTCACTTGCATACTACTTCAGAGATGTACAGTTAAAAATACGAGAACTGTAACTCAATTCTACGGAATCGGGGCCATACGGAAAGGCAAACATCGTGAGGAAACCAGCACACCAAAGAGATGTTCTCAATTATGTGTAAAGCCATGTCAGAGACCTGCGGGTGGTTTAAACTCTGACAGTAGGTTTTTCACCAAACATACGAAAAGAAAAAAGGGCCTATATATCCCTGAGGCCTGAAATGACCCATGCATAATTAAAACTACGTATTAAAATACATACGAAAACATAGAATTACAATGTTTTATAAGAAGTGGGAGTAAACATTGAAATAACTGTGTCCACTAACAGATATGCGATAAAATTAAATTAATAATTGATTCGTGGTAAAATAATAATTGAATCGGGACCGGGACTGAACCCGCAATCTACTGGTTAAGTACACCAGCTGCTCTTTCCAATCAAGCACTCGCGATCACCGTTTGCTTTCGAATTTATCACGTCATTCGCGACTCAAGTGACGTCAGATTATAAGTACTTATAAATTATGGAAAATCTCTCGCTGCAAGTAATATTATGATACAAAATTGTTATAACTGTAATTAATCGGACTTATAGCTAAAACAAATTTAATTTAAATTCTGAAATAATACTTAATTTCTGAAATTATTTTTTTCTAATCACCATATTTTTTTTGAATTTTCACCTGATCACAATGTGTTCTAAAAATAATGTCATTAAAGAGATGCGAGCTCAGCTACCAGATAACGTGTCTAATTTAATAAAAATGAAGAAAGGGTAAGTTTAAAAAAAGATAAAAATAGTGCACTAGTCATAAAATAATGAGATACGTATAATAGGCATTTTTAAGAACACTATGTCTATTGTCTATAGCTAGAGGACACAGTAGTTTCTCCAGAGGGCGCTGGGCGTTTATATTTTTTTCCTCCTCTTTTCTGGCGTAGATTGGAAGAGGGCTTCGTCGGCACGGATCAGCCGGTTCACGGCGCGACTCAACGACACATCTGTCACCAGAAATAATAATATCAACCCATTTAGTCGATTTTAATTTAGTATGTTTTATAATTGAGTATGGCAACACTATATAAGGCTTGTCTAATTTCGAAAACGGCAGCTCTTCTACAAAAGTACTATAATTATTTTAAAACTTAATTATTATACTAGCATAAAATAATACTACTAGTTCTACGTATAACCGCTTAGATTTGTTTTTTGAATTACAATTAAAGGCCAGTATACAAAGATCTACCGACAATACGAATTTAGGAGCCTATTTTTACTAAAATCTGTAAACGTCACTTTTAGTCCTT
The DNA here is from genome assembly GCA_935421205.1 of Xylocampa areola. Classification (NCBI taxonomy): domain Eukaryota; kingdom Metazoa; phylum Arthropoda; class Insecta; order Lepidoptera; family Noctuidae; genus Xylocampa; species Xylocampa areola. Next base: position 3,681,145 of record OW285219.1, on the reverse strand, counting down.
TCCCACAAAATACTTGACAGTAAAAACTTCAAGTGTTTACAATAAAACACTAAGCAATTATTAAATAACATAGTATTGCCATATTCTAAAGATGGTAAGCAGATTGTGTCAATTGAATCACCCATTGCAAGCCAAATATGATATGGTTAGTGATATTGTTGTTAAAAAAATGAAACAAAAATGAAAAAATTTGGAAAATTCCTCTTTAATGTGATAGAATTTTAACAGTCCACTTACTTTCTTAATACATTACATGAACATGTAAAAAATGCACGAAAAAATCTTCGTACATATAAATAATATTAAATAAATATTCAATTAGTTTTGGCAGTGTGAGTACTTGATTGTACAACATTTTTCCATGCATATTTTACTAAAAATCTTAACTATATTGCATCTATTATGAAATTGTACTCATGAAAGGCATCAATACGTTTCATTAATTATTAATTTATTAAACAATGTAGTAAATTGTAAAATTAGCTATAAAATACTTGAGATAAAACTGTCACCGTAACATGATGATACTGTAACTGCTTCGTAAGAGCCCGTCAGTCTTTCGTTGAAGATTGCCTCTTTACGGTATTGCGTGTTTTATTGTGCAGAGTGCGTAATAATTTTTGATCCGACTATTTCACCTGTACTAATTGTATTTGAGTGAAGGTGATATTGCAATCACTTGAATTGGAATTACTTTCGGTAGACAGAAGTCAGTAGCATTTATTAGCTTTCTTTGGATATTTTTCTGTCGATAGGCTTATAACAAAGCAGTTACAATATCAATTATATTTAATACCTCAGTCCATAATTGTAATACTTATAAATAATTAAATATTTTAAAACTGATTGACTGTAACTTGCAAACAAAGTTAGCCTCAAATGCGTATTATATTTGTATAAAATATTAATATATTCTGTTGGATTAACTATTAAAATGTATTTATTTATAAATTGTATGTGTTATTATAATTATTGGCAGATTCATTCAAAATATCCATACGCCGAAGGAATCGACTATTCAAAATTCTATTTTGTAATAACAACATTGTGATAGATATTCTGTGCTGGCAACACTAGATATATTATTTTAGGAAGACCAGTGTCATCTTTGTAATTTGACTATGGAGGCAGCTCTGTTTATCAAGATCTTATAACACTAAAATTGTCTATAGAATTGCTAGATTTTGTCAATCTGTCGAGAATAGTTTATTGTGATGTTATGTAACTATAATGGTTGTCGAGATGCAAATCCATTGACAAAGTCTAGCTAATCTTTAGGACTTGAACACATTTCGCACTATGCAGACTTTTTATCGGTCAACATTCTTTATTGAACCATCGCCTAGAATAGCAATATAAGAACGATTGTATACGACAAGAAATAAATAGTACGACAAAAAATCTGCAATATGAGATAATTCTGACTAAACATTATGCATTAGCAATTAATTTAAGTACCGTATGCAAAAATATTTATTATAAATAATAACAACAGCTAACTAACAGAATTCCCGATAAAACTTGTATAAATGTATGTATAATGATTATATGCATGTGTATATAATATTAATATATTTTAGATTTATCACCGCCATGGTGTTAAAGTGTATAATGTATTGATGTTCTAGGATTTTCTAGAATCAAGGGAAATGGTAAGATATGTCAAAGTGAACAAAAATGTTATTGGTTAGAGCAAAAAGTAGAAACGAAAAATATAATACATAAATATTGTTATTATTATAACTTTTTTTTTTTTTGATTTTGTCATATCATTCCATCCCCCTTTTTAGTATACTTTCTGTATATGTATGTGATGCGAAAACTTCGGGGTCCTCAGCCCGGGTGTCCAGAATATCTTTGAACTTCAAAGTTCATATCCGCGCTGCTTGTAAAGGCAAATATATTATATCAAATATAGTACACTTTAGCTTCATTATTTTACGGCGTATCAAGATATGCTGGACACTTTTATTTCTGACTTCAATGAGCAGTATACTTGTGTATTTCATGAAGAAATAAGATTGGAGCGCTAATATGTGTTTAATACGAAATTATGATAATTTTTCTCTGTCAACGAAATATGGTGCTAACGCATGTGATGGAACTTAATTATCGCTTAAATCAAAGGTATTTCTGGTAATAAGAAAGAGGTAGGTCAAGGGCATTTTCAAGAAGACAGAATGAAGTCAGCAAGGACATTTTTGCGAAGAACACGGAGATTATTAGGTTATAAAGAGTTAAGCTAAGTTAGGTAGAATCAACAGAGAAACAATTCGATTCAACAGAGAAACAATTTTGACGGATATTATGCATTGTTTTATATAGCTTCTTTAGCTTCAACATTTTGTAAATGTGAGAACGCCGTAAACTTGTCAAATGCGCTATTCATTTAATAAGGCTTATGTAATTATCTTTTATATTAGTGACTGCATCCCAGATTACGTTGTTTTTACATCCCGCCCAAAATTGTATCTACAGAAATTGTAAAAAGATATACAGTTTAAAAGAGTAACCATGGAGTTTCTTGTCGGTTCTTCTCCATAGGAAGCGACTTTTTGGAACCGTGCACGTAAGTTCTGACTTTTCATAAGTAAGTGCCTTTGTATGGTTTATATGAAATAAAAACCTTTGACTTTGACTTTGATTTAGAGAAGATCAAAATTCCTTTATACTGTGATTTGCTTACACAGAATCGCACAAATATACTATGAAATACTTATTGCTTTTTGACTTGTCATCGCGACATGTGGGTGATAAGTTCTGTGTGGATGGGTACTGTTGACATCAATTTTATTTCGGCACCACCATTCTTGACAGTACTTATATTTTATCGCACATATTAATATGGCGTGGGCATTGTTTGTACACCGTACAAGTTTCGTCATGGTTCAGTTATGTTGACCAAGAATAAAATCTCTTCTTCCCAACACACTATTGCCACTTGACATTGGCGTCAATCCTAATGAAGGAACGTAAACTAAATTTAGAATATTCCTGTCTTTTACTAACAGGTACTATATGAGCAAGATGGGACGAATAAAGAGATGTCAAATTCGAATTTAGGCACTTCAAATTAAAATCTCCGAACGTTTCTAGTAGACACAGATTTAAGTAGCTACTAAAATTAGAGATGTCAAACGAAAATTGTATGGAAATTTTGGTTGACATGATTAAATTTGAATTTGACGTCATACCATCCCGCTCTTATAGTAACGGTTAGTAAAAGACAGCAATGCTGTAAATTTAGTTTAGTTTGCTACATTAGAATAGACGCCAATGTTTAAATCAAAATTACACTATTCATATTAGCGCTCCATATCTAGTTTGTAATACATGTATGTATTTCTACCAACCGGGTGTAGTATTGGCGAGCCGGCGCATGCGCCGCGTGTTCCTGTCCTGGTCGCGAATCTTCTTCTCCATCTCGGCGTTGGTCAGGGTTTCTAGGTGAGGAGCCCATTGTTCGGCTTCTGATGGCTGCCGGTACGGAGTCTGGAAAAGAATTGTCGTTATTTGGTTATGTGGTAAGAGTAGTGTGGGTGTTAATGTGTTTTTCTGTTAGGAAATTCTCAGTAGCAGCTTAGGGTTTGAAACTGTTCCTGGTAGATGGCTAACGGCGTAACGGCATAGGTGATATGCATGTATGGAACACTTCTGCTTATTCCTTCACGGAATATAAGCATTATGCCTTCTTAAAGAGTTGGGGTGGATCGAATAATACATACCCGAGCGAAAATTAGCCACCCAGAGAGAAAAGTACACCAGTACCCATTTTACTAATATAAAAAAATAGTCTTCATATATTCTTACCTCTACTACAGGTAATGGTGCTTCACTGAAGGCGTAAGTCCGTTGATGCCAACTCAGTTGTCCTCGCACACTATAAGCGATGCCGGTCACAAACTCTCCACCTAATCCCAACTCTGCGCACAGTTTCATCGCAAACTGTTCTGGATTATTCTCCTTTTCAGACATATCCCATTCCACCTGAAGTAAAATAATAGGAAATTAAAAGAAATTCTTTCTTCTTATTGTATGATCTGCGTAACTATCGACTATCCTGTTGGTATGGTTAGTGGTTAGTAGCCCTGACTGCTATGCCAAACAAATGTTTGTGTGATGAACACGATCATTTGTTCTGTGTCTGTGTGTAATTTATCTATAATATGTATGCATTTAGAAATATATAAGTATGTTTATCAGTTGTCTAGTACTCATAACACCATAGCTTGAGACTTGACGGCGTTGTGTGATAGTTGTGGAATATTATTATTATTTCGATTAACATCGAATTGTTTGTCACTTTGTAGTACATTGCGTCGTGTGTTAGAGCTTGTCTTTGATGAGCAAAAATATTAAAAACAGATCTTACAATATGACCATCAATTTGTTATCATATTCATTCATAGGTGTGCTGGAGGTTAAACCAGCCATAGGCTGCTGGTGCAAGGCCTTACACTTAAGCTTTCAGTACCAGGACCTGGGCTCAATTCCTGGATCAGGCAGTGTTTTTGAGGATTTTATGTAAATGGTAATAGGCTTACCGCCTATTAAACTTACATTATCAGCGAATGTGGGTGTTTAACAGGCTCCACAATTCTGCCTCATCCTACAAGAAATACAGGCGTGATGCTTAGCAATGCACAATTGTGTCCAGTTAGGTAGTCAAATAACATAAAACAAAACACACGCAAACCCAATGCACCTAGCTTTGACTTTTCGTAAGTGCCTGTAATATATATAAATGTACTGTATAAATTGGGTAGAAAGAAAAATACGGATAGAAAGAGAACTACTCGACACATGTCTAGATGGCTTATTAGTCGCCTGGAGTATTTATCCGGGAGGCTCAGGTTCGAATCCTGCTCACAAAGTTATTTTTCTTCCCACATAAAAATATTATAACTTTATAGTTCACCACAATTTAATGTTATGACTACCTGATCTACAAGTGACGTATTCCCCACATGGATATTGAGCTTGATCACAACTCTTTGGTCTGGTTGCTCTTCCAATATTGCAGGTGGTTCACTCGGGTAGGCTTCTATTTGCTGTCTGATGGATGACGCTATAGCCGGGATGAAGGTACTGGTGTTCAGTTCTAAATCATCGCATAATACTTCCGCAAACTGCTCCGGTGTTATTATTGATTCTGAAAAGGTTTAAAATGGAGTAGTATCATTGAATAGAAGAAATATTATTTCAAATATTTCAACATCTTTAAAAATTGCGTTTAGAATTTCTAATTATATCAGGAAACCTCAAAATTTTCGCTGAAAGGATGAAACCCTGAATGTCAAGCCCAAATAATATTGTTTTGTAACTATAAATGCAGCTATTTAGAAAAATAGCTTAAAATTATAAGCTATTTTTCTTTTTACAAGTATGTTTATTGTTATTCAAATACTGTATTTTCTTTTTTAACAATTATGTATATTTGGCTGACTTTTTTTCCTCTCCAGTGTTGACCTAGGAATAATATTTAGAAACTCTTAATCTAAATTAACTGTTAAATGCTTGTATAGTCGACCACGAAATTGCTTACCATATTTGACAAAAATTCCAGTAAATTAAAATGTCAATAAGGTTGACCGTATCTGACTGACGCTTAGATCTTGTAAGCGAAAATAGACAATGTCATTCAATGATGCGCAAACGAAATTTAGCATTAGAGTGGTAAAGCAAGAGAATTAAAATACACCAAAAAAACTAAAGTCCTTAAGTTACCATTTTTATTCCAAGTGAATGTATCTCTCAGTTTTTGGCCTTCAATCTCCATGTCCAGTCTGATTGGCACTAGGATCTGTTTCTGTGAGGAGTTCTCTAGCATAGCTGTCATGTCTGTGTCATCAAAACACAGAGGGAATGTACGGACCTAAAACATCATAGAACAATATCAAATTATCTGGGTGAATAAACACTTAAAATGTGCATAATGTTCAGTCCATCATCACTACATATTTTAAAACAAATTCCTCTGCCGCTTCTGTCTGTCTGTCCGCGATAAACTCAAAACTACTGCACCGATTTTCATGCTGTTTTCACCAATGGATATAGTGGTTCTCACGGAAGGTTTTTGTATATAATTTGTCAAGTTTTTGTATACACTGGCTAAAATATAATGATATTTGTTGGAGGTTTCGGAAAGAAATAAGCCATCTGGTAGCTTTCAACGAAAATGCTGCCTAAACCCTTTGAGATATAACAAAATGATGTATGGTGGTGATGATACACAAATCTTATATAGATCTATATAGATCTACAGTATCTTATATAGATCTACAGAAAATTCTGCGATAGCATATGTCTATCTCTTAAGGATAAAATGCTATATCCATTTTAATAAAAAAAAGGGCAATTATAAAGCGGTAATTGGAAAGCTATTATCACAAATACGGTATTAATCCTTATCATTTTAAATAAGTTAAGGGCTTTAAGTGTTTCATGCACATTATTTTACTCTTTTACACCATATAATTTAAAATTACAGTTTCGAGAATGAAATTCAAGCAAAATTTGGTACAGGGATAGATTATAGTCTGGAATAAGACATAGACTACTCTTTATCCCTGGAATAGGTTCCCATGGGTTGTGGGAATGGGATAAAAATTTCATGATTACGTTTGGTCATGATAACCCAAATCAACACGAGTGAAGCTACGGGCATCAGCTAGTGGTAACTAATTGGTTTTGACAGCGTATTTATGTTGTAGCAGTAAGGATGGTATTTCCACCAACATGTGATAGTCCATGCATGTAAAACACAAATTTAACTAGATAAATAAATTAATTTAAAAAAGCACACCAGCCAATGCATTTTTTTTTATTTCACACCTTTTTTGTACTATAGCCACTATATTACTGTTTACCAGTTACCCAGGATAATGTAAGGATTTGTTCAGGTGTTTAGAAGTTATTGTAGAAGAAACAATCTATATATACATACATGAACCCTAAATACATAACCCTCCTTTTTTTGAGCAGTCGGGTGACAAAATATGGTGTTTAGACTAAACACATGTTATCATATCCAGTCTTGCTCACTGTGCAGGTACTGTTCAAACTCAAATATTTTTGTTTTCGTTCGACGTTATGCTCATTTGGCGTCATCCTCAGTGTGTTGTGCATTACATATTTGTAGTAAGAGATCACATACCTTTTTATTATGTACCCTTGTCCGGCTAATTTGGGTGGCCTGGGGTACAGCATCCAAGTGTGAGGAGTTGGGCATAACAGGCAGCCATGACTGGTTGTGTGGCTTCTTGCTTTTACTCTCCCTTGGTGTTGCTAGCTCCTGGCTTACTGAGACTGCTTTGTACCTGATTGCACAGCAATTCATCAGATCCCCAGCTCAAATTATTCTTGAAAGGTTAGTGGTGAAATTTAAAGTGTGTAATACAAATTTATTGTGAATTTACCAATGGCCATACCAATGTTAGTGTAAATGATATGATTTCTATAAAAGAACCAAACCAGAAACCAACAAGATAAATAATGATATCCACCACCATAATATATATTATCAATAAGTAGATGTATGAAATTAAAAAGGTTTGGTTTACTTTGTGATGAGGTATTAAGTAGATTGTAATAATGAAGACCTAACTCTGAGTTATATGTATTATACATTTGCTGTATGATTTTGACATAGTGATATGTAACCTCATCCTATGGATATGATGACACTGATGATGATGATCTCCAACAAACTCACCAATATTATGGTAAACATTATTATCCTCCATTAGTACAAAATTGTACCCTAAAATAAAAACAAAATATCGTATAACGTACACATACTTATCATCGTTGCCCTCAATTATATCTTCCACCTCGGAAGCCTTGAGTAGTGATACTGAGCTGGACAGCACATGGGCACCAAGGCCATTGTCTATGAGACGTTTTCTTTCATCATTGGTCAGGGTACGCCGGGCCATACCCGGGTACTTCTTGTAGAGAGACCCACGGAATAACCGTAGGTAATTGCCAACCTGTATGTTACCAAAAAAGTGGTTAGTTTGTGTGGACTCCTTGGTTTATTATAGAATTAATTAGTAAATTATAATGACACTTCAAACGCACACTTTCATTATATTTCGCCTAAACGTAGTCAGTTAACAGAGTAAAGTTAATAATATAGTCGTAAGCAATATAAACAAAATGAATGCCACCAACCTCTGAGCCGACACAATAAAATTCTCCTCCCTCTTCAATTTGAAAGCTTATAGGCTTATCGCCATAAGTTCTTAACGCCATTATCACTGTTTTTCTTAGCTCCTACCAAAGAAAAACTATTTAATAGTCGAAAATTTCTCTAAAATGATAAAACCATTTACGACGACGTTAACAACGAACCGAACTAAATGACATTACTTGAATGAATGAATGATAAATAAACCTGTCAAAAATATGGCGTCCTCCCAGTGATGTTATTAATAATTTAAATTTTAGTTGGTTGGGTTAGTTTATTCAGGCACCAGACAGCTTCTGAGACTGTTAGAAAATTTGTATTTTCTATGAGTACATTCAAATGGGAAAGATCATCCTCCCGATAAATAAAATTTATTTTTTTAGACCTTAGATTTTGGAATGCAAATCTTTGGCCACCCTTTGGCTTAGTGGCACTTGTCTCAAGTTGCAACAAAGTTGTCTGCTTTGAAGTGTCATTCAACTTCCTTCTTAGTTCTCTTAGCAGTCTGTGCTTCCTTCTTACTACCTATCCAAATCTACCAAGTACCTAATCTATGCAATTTTATTTCACTCAATTGAACTCAATTCAGAATTCACTCTTTCATTATTTCATTCATTAGTCTCGATATTGTTGTCAAGGGGGTAGGTCAACGCAGCCGCTGTCGTAAACGGCAAGTGCCTAAAAAGATAATAAAATGTCTAATAAGCCAGCAACATTCAGGAATCCGTTCTCCAGGCCATGGATGGCGGAAACTGGTGCAGCGGCTGCGGCTGGCGAAAAGGGCAAGGGTTTGAAAGGTGTTGTGGCCGGTGGAATAACTGGTGGCATTGAAATTTGTATTACATTCCCGACGGAATACGTGAAAACACAGCTGCAATTAGACGAAAAAGGTATGTTTCCTTTACTTTTCTCTTCTTAATAAAACCGGCACACTTTCATTCACCAATCGATATTTCGGTGTAGCTTCCTATTACTTATTTGTAAACATCCAAAGTTATAAAAGTTTAGACCAAAAATAACACTGTACGTACGTCATTCACTAGTTTTATATATATGCACTCGATCATTATATGGTTTATTCTATTACCAAAAAAAAACTAGTAAGATTCCTATTGGACTGCAATATGTGTTCATAAATATTCGAGGTTAACTAACCTTGGAGTAACATTTTTCCCGTGATTTCTTAATCAATCGTTGGAATATGTTGTGTAGAAGTGTTGGACTTTGGTCGGCTACCACTTGCAAGTCGGTGAACAGACAAACAACACGATTATTCAAGGCCTTTTCCTTTGGCGTAATACCCAATTGTTTGAATGACTGAATACTTAATTTTTTATGTTTATTTGAAAGAATCCTATTTAGTTTAATCATTATTGTATTGAGGTCAAATAAATATGCATCTGAAATAACTTACATATAATTGCAAAAGTTCAATTTAATTGAATTAATTATCTTATTATTTTGAATAGGTTTATTCAAAAGAAAACATATCAAATGCAATGTAATTTTAAATAGATTATTCACAGCCTCTCGGACGCCATTTAGTTTCTTTAACTAATAAGCAAATTTTCTTTTCTTGAGAAAATACAGACTATTCGTCTTGAACCTATGTTTAAATTATTTAATAATATATTTGACTAAAAATCTACATTCTAATAATGATCTAGTAAGAACATCTTAAGCTGTTGCGTCAGTCATTAGCAGACACAATAGATTTTTATTGTTACAACGTACAGATCTGTACGTTACTGAGCCGAAAGGTTAAAAAGCACTAACAAGTTGCCATTAATAATCTAATTGTATTATAGCATTTTAAGTGTACTAGACATTTACAAATATAAGTTTGAAAACTAAAAGTAGTGGCTAATTTTATTAAATTAATATCAACATTGAATATAAAAATATTATTCAATTAAAGTCTGAAATTGTTATGATTTCTCCTGAAAATTAAATTAAAATTTAAGATAACTGGCTGGAAAAAATAAATCAGTAAAGAGCAATAATCAAACGTATAATTTTTTATTATTATTAATTTAAAGAGTGCTTTGGCAATTTATTTCCTTGTGCATTTGAATACTTATGACTTACACATCAACCCCTTAAAAGGAAATTACCTAATAAATTAGGACCTTATATACTTATGGGTAAAAACATTCTAATAAAGATACTGCCTCGAATATACATAAACTGTAGGTTAATATGATGTTAACTGAAAATTATCATTCACCTGTTAAATCAGCTCCAAAATAGCCAGAAGTATGAGCAACCATAACAAACAGAAAAGTTAGCATATTTTATTTCATTAAAATACAATTTCTGAACCTTATTGTACACAGAGTACATATAGAGAATAAAAAAAAAAAAACCATTTTGTTTTATTTTACCGCATCAGTACATAATATTTTTAAACTTGCTGACAAAAATGGAAAAGTTTTCTGTAACAAGGTTTCATGAAACAGGATAATAATAATCTTCCCGGCCGTATTTGAACATGGCGGCCTATCCACGGAGATTAGCCAACTACGCAGGAGATATTATACTACACAAGTGTATGTACAAACACAGCTGGTGCACTCCCTCTACATTAACTCTCAGAGTCCGATGGGACGGCAATCCGACACGACCGGAGAGAGATCAGGCGCAGGACTGACGGCCTTACGTGCACTCCGAACCACGGGAGTGTCACACCACGAACTTCCTAGCTACTGCGTGCTTCTTCTGAGAATTTCCTTACAGAAAACCTAATAACACTTTGCCCTACCTGTGAATCGAACCCAGGACTTGCGACTATCACACCAATGAGGCAGTCACTGAAACGGGATAAGCCTCCAACGTCTATAAGGGGCCATTATCACCCAATTTGAAGAACACTAATTTAAAAAGTTATTACTATTTTTGAAGGAAACATTGAAATTAATAAACACGTACGGGGATTGAACCCGCGTCTCTTGACATTCCGTGTCATCACTATTCCAACTGAGCTACCGTGTCGTTCGATACTATTAAATTTCAAGCTTCCTTGTATTCGTCTAAAGGAGACTACTGGCGATATTTATTTAGCAAACATTTTACAGATTTACTAAAGTCAAACGTTATGCCATAATAATATAAAATCAATTTCTTAAGGCTTACTAACATCTAAATAGTTGGTTATCGTAGGATATTGTAGAGTTTATTAGATAAGTATTTATATATAATACAGCTTGTACAGGTCTTGTTATATACCAACCAGCTGCTTTTAATAATTTACCGACGGCGGTTGAATGGTTAAAGGTGGTCCTAAGTAACATTTTTTGCGAAATATGGTAGTTTTTTTTAAAGCACAGATACCTCTGAAGTTAGGTTTCCCGCGTGTCACTCATGCGCACTACTGTTTTGGCCGTACTATCGACATAATATCCCGAATCTATAATTATTTATTAGATATATTGGCATTTAAAAGTACGAACTGACATATTTCCAATGTCAATCGAGCGGAATTATTTTCAAGAGTAAGCCCACGGGATGTTCTTTTTTAAATTGATGGCAAAGTCGGTGCAGTAATTAAAAGACTGGGTGCCGAGTCGCCAGTTTAATTCCCACTAGGAACAAATATTTGATCCACAGATTGGATTTGTGTGAGATATATTTATGTAAATGTAAACTCTCGTAGGGAAACGATTTGATAAAATACGTTAGCTGTAATGATAATTTCAAGATAATATTTTCAAACAACACAATATGAGGAGGTTCTAAAATGCAAGATCTTATCTTTAAAATCCGCAGTTGCAGTTGATAACAGAAGTACTTATCTACTGCAGTGTTTTGACCGTTGATACCTACTTAAACATATCTCGAGACCTCATACTTGCAGTGTCAGTTGTCGTCAAGTCATACCGCTATCGTCAGTATGATAACGTGATCCGTGATATGCATTATCTGTTTATGAAAACTTGACGGGGGTAAAGGACGAGAATGTTCCTATGGGACATACTAAATTAGTTTCCAAACAAATAACAAATGTGTTCAAAATATTTTCTAACGTGAACCGGAACGAAATTACGTTTGTAAGTAGTAACTGCCTCGTTGGTCTAGTGTTCCCAAACGCAATTGCTGAGCAGGAGGTCTTGGGTTCGATTCCCGGGTCGGGCAGTGTTATTGAGTTTTTCTGTTAGAAAATTCTCAGTAGCCGTGGGAGAGCCATGCTGCGGCACGAATGGGTCGGCTCGACCGGAGTGATACCACGGCCTCACAGAAAACCAAACTACTTGTGACTCCTCTGGGGTTGCTGTTGTCTATGGGCGGCGGTAATCGCTTACCATCAGGCGAGCCGACGGCTCGGTTGCCCAAAAACCCATAAAAAAAAATCTCTCGTCACAGTTGATATAAAAGAGAAAAAGAAACAATCGTAAACTTACTAAATTTAGGAAATCATCATGAGGAAACCAACACACCTGACAGATGTTGTCGATGGTGTGTAAAGCCATGTCAGAGACATACGGGACCAGTACTAAAAGGTATTGAGGACTAGAAGTCATATACCTAGTGAGGAAACCTGGACTTTATGTCTGAAATCGCCAAATCGCAATGAACTAGAGTGATGATTAATGTTCGTGCCTTTTCTGTATGACAAGAGACCCTTGCCCGCAGTGGATCGATTATAGGATGTTTCTGTTATTCCTTAATCACATGCTCAAGACGTGTTTCGAAAGGCACGTTAGTGTCTATAAGCTAAGTCAGACCGGCTGCTTGAACAACTCTGATAACATGGTTGGTGTCTAGCCACGAAAGATAGGTCCAAAATGAAAGGCTACCTTACGCTAATCTAAGAAGCGAACATCAGCATCATAATAAACATTTAAGTGCCGTAAACCATGATCGCGATAAACACGTCATCACACGGGCGATCAATCAGATTGTTTGTTAATTGTCACCAAAGGTCGACAACCTTAGTTAATGTGGTACGACATGACCTATAAAATTCACGGTCAATATAACAACTTAAGTGAGTGTTGAACACGATAAATGTGTAAAGAAATAACACAATGTATTTTATCTGGTATTTAACCACATAAATAACCATATCATTCAGATTCCATTTTATTTGTGACAGATTTGGTAGTCTACAAAACTGAGTTGTAGTTCGATACAAAAAAGGTATCGAAAGACCATCGCATCCTCAGAAATATCTAACAATTACTTGAAGTACTAGACTACCAATAATAATACCATCAAGATTACACTAATACAATATTGTAGTGCAGAATAACTATCTCTACGACATAGCGATTCACGGTAGCGGTTCAGTAGAGAGTCATCATAAAACCACTGGTCTTAAATAACCAGTACAATACCAAATAATTACCTTGCAGTTTTAGAAATTATCTGGCTCGAGCCAAAAATATTCAGTTTGCGACAAATACTACCTCCTAACCATACCTCCACAAGTAAAACTCAATACTCAGCTCTTAAAGCTAGACACACAACACAACAACGCGAAAACAAATGCCTGTTCCTAAGAAAAATGCTCGTATAACCTAAATGTCTATTTTTCAGGTGGTGCTAAGAAGTATACAGGTATAGGAGATTGCGTCAAGAAGACAATACAGTCACATGGGGTCTTCGGCCTTTACAGAGGCCTCAGCGTGTTGGTTTACGGATCGATACCTAAATCCGCCGTCAGGTAAATTAACCCGATTATTAATCTTATTAACCAATCAGGTCGAGAAAGTGTGTTTTGTAAATCGCCGACAGTTTCGCCGGGTATTATAGGATTAACCTGTATCCAATTCTTCGATAAGTAACGCGTCAACACATATCTGATTACTTGACTTTGTAGTGCTCATCTTCTCCTGTTTCGTGGCACATTACACAATAGTTTATGAAGCTACCTATTTGCTTAGCCAATAAAAATATAGCCTAGCCTAGTGGAATGACCGTTGGACTGACAAGTCAAAGATTGAAGGTTCGTATGTAAGGCACGCGCCACTGAGTTCTCGAAACATGTGCGTAGTATAAAATTATCACTTGCTTAAAACGGTGAAGGAAAACATAGTGAGGAAACCAGTGAGAATTCAGCGCAGTATCACTTTCTTAAAATGCATTACCATTAATAACATAATTTCATGTTATTCTGAAATACAAAACAATATGTGGACCAAAGTTTGAAATTTCATTTGCATTTCATTTGTGTACAAATTGAAATGCTTTAAATTGTAGGACTACACATTGTTACTATATATTTTAAAGGAAAATTATTGTAGCCAAATACTTGACTTCCTTGAAATTCTATTTAAAACAGCGACTCGTGCGATCAACGCGCTGTAATATATAATTTGATACAACTTTTGCGGTGACATTGTCGCGCTGGTGTTGCCATCGCCACGATATATCCCAAAATAATTGTAATAGTGACAAATATATTAAGATTACCTCGTTGGTCTAGTGCTCCCATTCACGGGTTTCATGACCGGGCTAAGTGTTATTGAGTTTTTCTGTTAGGAAATTATCAGTAGCAGCCGGAGTTTGGAATTGTGCTCTAAAGATAGCAATACGCTCACCACCTATTACATGGGACTTAACAACAGCATTGGTGAAATGCCTCTGCCTACTCCGTCGGGGAATACAGGTATGATGGATGCTATGTTATGTTAAGCTGTAAACACAACACAGGAGATGTCCTTGTAACAGAATTGGTGAAATGTGGGTGTACAAATGTGTAGGTACAGCTCTGCCTACCCCTTTGGGGAATACAGGCGCGTTATGTATGTGTAAATATCTTATAGGCCACAACATAAACGGGCTTTGAACTAGTATTCAATCGTTATTAGGAGCAATTCGCAAGATTACAAATCGTATATATTGTAATACTTTTTGGGCACCCGATAAGATTGGCTTGGATTAGTGATTAGCTGATTAGCGTATGTTTTTTGTTTTTACTCGCCGATTTTCAAACAGCTATTTTGTGAATTGCTCAAATTCCGGTGTTGATTGATTTATTGACCGTTGAGCTAAATAAAGTGTTTACGGAGCTTTGATTGGTACGAATCCACCAATTTCCGTTGCTGGCCTCTGTATAAAATATCTATGTACTTTATACCCTTATATACATATAGATAAATAAAACGCATGTGTAGCGAAGTCTAATTTTAATCATATATAATTATATTTTTTTAATACATGTCGAGGCCATGTAATGCCTATATTAATTTCTATTTTTCAAAGAAACATTGAAAAAATAATAGACAAGAACGGTGCTTGAACCCGCGACCAATTTCAATGTTTCTTTGAAAAATAGAAATTAATATAGGCATTACATGGCCTCAACATGTATTAAAAAAATATAATTATATATGATTTATAAAGGATTGGGATGTTGTTCGGCGATTTACAACTGCAAAGTGGTAACGCTGAGTTTAGTAAATCTGTAAATGATTACTAGATAAATATCACCAGGCGTCTCCTTAAGACGTATACAAAGAGGATTGAAAATTCAATAGGTTTGAACACGACAAGGTAGCTCAGTTGGTAGAGTGATGACACGGAACGTCAAAGGTCGCGGGTTCAAACCCCGTTCTTGTCTATTATTTTTTCAATGTTTCTTTGAAAAATAGAAATCTAATTTTAATTTTGTGGAAAACTCTATTCGGTTGTGAACAGGATTTGCACCTGCGCCTCCCGAATAAATACTCCAGGCGCTAACCCAATTAAGGCATCCCAACCTCTCCCCATTACACCGAATTCTTCTTCCACATTTAAAAACTCTTTATAAACGGTTTGTGTCACCAAGGTGCCAAACAGGCGTTTGGACCGCCCGATGGTAACCAGCTACCGTAGTTTATGGACACTTGCAAAGTTGCAACATCAGAAAAATAACTTGTGTTGGCAAGCTCAATAATGAATACTTCTTAATTAAGGGCTCCGTTAAAATCCGAAACCATTTGGGCTACACAGAAAAAATATACGTTAGTATAACACTAAACATTATACGGAGACAATTTCAGACCCTTTCACTGCGCGACCGACTATTGTAAAAAATTACTTTCAACCTCAATAAAGATCTGAGACAGAAATATCTTTTTTTTGTTATCTTATAGAAAGATATTAACTAACGGTTTTGTTTGAGAAAACATAATAATTACTAAGGAACTAGGTAATAGTGTATTAAGAACTCACTTAGTTTATCATAACCACTCAACTTAGTGGAAAACACACCGAAAGTTATTATCTTTTGTAAAAAATAAATTGGACAGAAAAATACAGACGTAGTGAGAATTATTCCAGAAATGACCCAGTTTTGATCTCTGGGTCCTGATCCTGGTGCCGTCTACATTAATTCTCACCGGCGTCCGAAGGCTGTCTAACGGGACCCTATTAAATAGCCTACTTTGTCTGCCTGACACAGGGCTGGTACCTTTTGAATCGTACCCATTTATTCTACAGTTGAAAAGTTGGTCACGACAGCTTCAATTACACAACACTGCGCTGACTGCGTCAGGTTCTGCTATGCAATGATCCTTAAGCACCGTTCCCATTTAAAAGATCATGGTATATTTTCATTTGTCTATTGTTTCATATTTTGGTAGTAACTAACAAGAATGGACAGTAGCTTAAATGTATTTATACTCTGATAACATTTGTGCAACAATCCGGTGTTCTTGAGAAAGAAAGGAAGTTGTTTATTCGTATGTGTTTAATGTCCTCACAGTGCCTTTTTTTCCTATGCGTACGCATCCTCTGGAACACGAAAACAAATCAAGATTAAAAACAACCGCAAATTAGCCAAGTCATGTAAAATCTACTTTAGGTCCACTCAAACATAAAATTTAAAATACAAAGATGATCCGTTTTTGATTCCTTGGAATAAGTTTTTCCAGATAATAATAAATCTTACTTCCAGCAATTGCAAGGTATCAAATTGTCACTTAGATGAATACATATCAATTATCACCTTGACCTTGGCATTTGCTTGACTTTGCCACTTCGCGCTCTACTTACGAGCATATCACATGTTATTTAATATGTCCTTAGTAATAATTCACTGTATATAAGTAAACATACGAATTTGATAAACTCTGCATTTGAGATAATGATAATCGCTATCGAAGTTTCCTTCCCGTACTTGTTTCTTGCCAAAAAAATACAGTCGCTTTAAAACCAAACCGAAACCAGAGGAATAAGTGGGATCGGATCACGTCTTGTTGCGCAGGTTGGTGGTGTCGACCACACTTTCGGCAGACCATGACCTGTCGGGGTAGCGACGAATGCAGCCATTACTCCCGGAAAGCCCGGTGAAGATTATTGGAAAAACAGAGGCACTGTGGTTTTACTTTGTAATAATCCGCCCACATGGCATACTTACGGATGTTCTTATATACAAAAGCTGTGTGTCCCAACTTCACACAGGTTCCTATGCGAGATCCCTAGAAGTTCAAAGTGGCCCTTATTTTTTTATGTCCACCATGTCTTAAGAGCCTGATGAGAGATAATAGGACAGGATGATAATTCCATCGACAAATTACTCTCAAAAGCCCGGTATCTACGCAATTTTAACCGTCTATGTCTCCACCTAAATAGGCTTTGCAAATGTGCGATGCGTGTTGTACGCATGACAGTGGAACTCACTACGAATACACGCACGTGACGATGTACCTACTTTGTTATCAACTTTATGAAAGAAATAATTAAAGATTGTCCGTTCATTTGCAATGACATTTTGACCTCTATGAAACGTGTTTTATATGTTTTACCTTCGACTAAAGAGAAAAAGTAACAGAGTAAGTACAATGTCAGTATGTTTTTTTTTTTTATTGGAGTTTGATTTACTGCAGGCCTGTGTTAAAAAAGCCTCTTTTCTCTTGAAAAGAAGATAATGCCAACCTCTTTAAACCCATCTTCCTGCCCGGGTCCCAAATTATTTTAAGTCTGCTCAATATATTTTTCTCTTCTAGTCTCCCCTGCCAGTTGTTACCTTAAGATAATTTACTCCGTTATTACCCCATAAGAGTAAAGAATCCAGAACTACCAGGTACCAGGATTGCATAATCCCCAGGAGTTCTCGTATTTCTATCTAATCCATCCGTGTGTACAGTCGAGACATCGAATATCTCACGTTACAGCAAAGTGGACCATTACAGAGTGATAACAGTTCATTGTGTCACTTAGCCGAAGGTTGTATGCTGATAAACATACTCAATGACATTCAGGGCATTGCGTTATGCGGACAATTTGTACGGATTTTATGTAATCCTTACGTAAATAATAATTTGTATTAGCCAGAGTATCTTCAGTCTGTGCTGTCTGACCTAAAATCTTGTAGTATGCGCCTTTGAAATTATTCAGAAGCCTTTTTGTATTTTCATGATTGGGCTTCAAATTACCTATAAGCTGACCCGCCAAACATTGTTTGTTGAATTTTACAATTTTCAGGTAAGCTTCCCAATCTTTCTTTCCATAAAAGCATTAGTCGGAGTATTTGGACATTAAAAAAAAAAGAAACGAAATTACTCCAGCCGTTCTCAAGTTACGTGTTACCAATGACGCGTTACCAGCGTTTAATTTTTCTTACAGAAGTTAGTCCCTTTGAAAGGAAAGTCAATCATTCCATTCCTATTATTAATGACTGGTACACGTCGCAGTATAACTAATTATTACTAAGTGCAACACCATCGTGGAGTGTACAATGGTATCGTCATAATTATTATCGGCAGACTAAAACATTCCACTAAAGTACTAGGCAATCATAACCGAAAGAAACTAAACGGGTGTGAACAAGTCATTCATACGCGGAAGGTGTTATTCACGTCAAACGCGAATTATAAAACCGGTCAGATGAGAAAAATATCGAATATTTTCTGTAGCAGCGATATAATTAGAATGGTAGCAGACGCCGTCTGCAATACAATAAATATGTAAATGATTTCACTAAGTTGTTTTCAACTATTATATAATTCACTGCATCTCCGGTGTTTCGGAAAATCTCGCTCATCCACGGCCTTTTTTTAGATAATTTTTGTTCCAGTATTTCTATACTTAGCGTTTGATTTAGATCGTCTGCCTAAAATTTGGTTGAGCTACCCTATTTTAGGGAGTCATGACCTGAATCTCGACGCCGCCATCAGTAGAATTTCCTAATAGGATAGAACTAAATATAACACGTATTAATTGTTAAACACACATAGCTGTGGTTTGTGAATCCGCCCGTGTTACATCATTTTAAATTGTCTAGTTTTTTTTTTTATCACATTTACAATGTAGCTAAGAATATTGTAACTACTTGAGATCAGGCGTGGATCCACTACTGTAGGCACGGTAGGCATGCCGACAACCCGCACGCGTAGACCGATACATTGTATATACAAGAACATGGTCGGGGCGTTTTACATTTTGTTAATGTCACCTTTTTCTTAGGAATGCAGTGTATCTCTGTCGTGCGAAAGACTGTATTCCGACTCGCATTTGGCCGATTTTCGGATGGTATAGCGTGACCATAACATTTTATGAGGGCAGGATCCAGGGATTCAGGGCCTGCCTGAGACAAAATACTAAGCATGGAGTTTCTTGCCCACTCTTCTCTATACGAATGTACTCTTTGGAATGTGGCAACTAGTTTCTGACAATCCAAAAGTGCCTGTAAATGGTCTAATTAATATAGCTTTGATTTCAATCAAGCATTCTTTTTTTGTGTGTGGTAATTTTTCATTGTCGTCATGCTATTTCCTTATGGTCGTCATGGCGGACTCTTACCAACTCAACCTTCCGGGTTTGAGGGATCGCAGCTGCATTCGCCACAACCCCGGCAGGTCGGGTCCGTCGAAAGCGTTGATAGACTCCATCACTGTAGAGGCCAGCTACAGTTAAATTCATGAACACTCGAGAATGGCCCGCAAGCTATCTTTGCTAAATTACTTCTAGATTAGTATTTGCCATCAATCCGGCACAATTCCTGACTCTAGGCTGCTACTGAGAATTGCAGCAGTGAGCCTAATTGGTCAAATGTCACAAGTTCGAATCCAAAGCTCGCACCACTTTTCGAGTCATGTGCGTATTAGAAATTAATTATCACTTGTTTGAAACGGTGAAGGAAAACATCGTAAGGACCTGAGAGATGATCTCGATAGTATGTAAAGCCATGCCAGAGGCTTACATTCGGTTTAAACCCTGACATTAGGTTGTTCATCGACCACACGATAGGAAGATAGAAGTTCCTAGAATGTTTGAATTTTCTTGAATACCCAGGACTTCACGCTCAGACCAACGAGGCAGCTCTTGAATATACAATTATGTGAATTAATAACATAATGAAATGCTTTAGCTATTACTGTCTCGGTATATTGTAACATGGAAAATAGAACAAGCTGTCCACAAGCGTGCCACCAGTCATGTTACAAGATAAACTACAATCTCACAACACAATATAACTATTATCCTATACTATTATCTATTTTGTGCTATTGTTATCTGTGACTAAGTACATACTTGTTATTACTCAATATGATAAGTCAGAATAAGGTTAACGACTTTAGACTACTACTTTATGGTCTAGTCGTAGCAATTACAGCTGTTGAGCATGAAATCCTGGCTTTGATACCCAGACCAGGCAGGGTTTTTTTACAATAATAACATAGTGTGTATATTAATTCTGGAAAATATAAAATGAAAACTGTACACCCGGGAGCCCGGTTAAGAACTTTAAAATAAATTTACATGGCTTATGTAGGCTAAACGTATATTTTTTTTCTAATTTATACACGTAGTTCGCTAGTATTATATATTTATTGAACCAATAAATCTGATATTCAAATCTCTTTCCTTAGATTCGGTGTATTCGAACAGGCAAAACTGTACATGGTGAAGGAAGATGGCACTCTATCCACAACGGGCAAGCTGACTTGCGGTCTGGCGGCTGGTGTCTCAGAGGCGGTATTCGCTGTCACCCCCATGGAAACGGTCAAGGTCAAGTTCATCAACGACTTGAGGTTGGAGAAACCAAGGTTCAGAGGATTCTTCCATGGCGTCAGGACTATTGTTAGGGAAGACGGTTAGTATTCCATTGAATTCGTTATTTGCTCTCCCTGCCTAGCCTTTTCCAAACTGACGAGGTTGGCTTCCAGTTTAACCGAATGCAGCTTACTACCAGTAAATCAACCACACTTATCGATGCTATAGGCGGTGAGCCTGTTGCCATCTACTAGGCACAATTCCAAACACCAGGCTGTTTCTCGGAATATACAGAAAAACCCAATGTGTACTATACTCCTCCCGATCGAATTTTCGATCACGGCGGTCTATCTCCACGGATATTTGCCAAGTACACCGGAGATATTATACTACAAGTGTATGCGCAGAGACAGGTGCACTCCCTCTTCCTTCACCCTCATAGTCCGATGGGACGGCAATCTGACGCGACCGGAGAGAGATCAGGCGCAGGACCGAGGACTTTATGCGTTCTCCGAAGCACGGGGGTATTAACCGCCAACTTCCTGCTGCTGCTAAGAATTTCCAACAGAAAATAATCTCTCACACTTGCCTTACCTTGGAATCCAAATCAGGACCTCACGCTTAGCAACCATGTTTGCAAACACTAGACCAAAGGGGATCCAAATTAGAAGTTGATAGTTTCTAACAAGCCTTTTACTTTTCCCAGGTGTCGGAGGTTTGTACAAGGGTGTAACAGCAACAATAATGAAGCAAGGCAGCAACCAAGCCATCAGGTTCTTCGTCATGGAGTCTCTAAGGGACTGGTACAAGGGCGGTGATAAGGACAAATACGTGCCTAAGTACATTGTGGCGCTGTTCGGTGGACTTGCAGGTAAGAAAGACGTTTTATTGTTTTTGTTTTATAACAGTATAATTAAATAGGAAAAAAAAAATGGATGAATATCCAAATTTCGGGATTTCATTAATTTTTGTGGGTATGTCTGTCAAAATAAGTAATTTCATGGTCCCATAAGTTAAAAGTAAATAGATAACGTGTTGGCTAGTGTCACGGAGCTTAATGCTCTCCCAAACTTGAACCCAGAGCTTGGTTTGTTTGCGGATAGATGGAAGTTAACACTGTTAGAATGTTTGGAGTATTGTGAGAAGAATGCTATATGAATTTTTATACATGTCGCAGATGGATTGTAGAATCAGCTGTTTTACAAAACATTGCGCTTATGTAAAACAGCTGAACGACGTTTAGCGGTTTTGCATAATTACTGAACTACATATAACACGCAG
The DNA here is from genome assembly GCA_935421205.1 of Xylocampa areola. Classification (NCBI taxonomy): domain Eukaryota; kingdom Metazoa; phylum Arthropoda; class Insecta; order Lepidoptera; family Noctuidae; genus Xylocampa; species Xylocampa areola. The sequence goes on along the minus strand of OW285219.1, from coordinate 3,658,755 downwards.
AATTGTATAAACGTTATGCCTTTATCAATGCAACGGGTCAACGATCAGAGGTTATGTAAAACAGCGTGAAATGAAACGTCAGATTGTAGATTTTAAGATAAATCTTTGAAAAGCATTAACGCACGCTTACCGAACTCTAAAGTTACAATATTAAATGGAAAAAGAATACGGTCGCGAAAAGACGTGTTAAAAATATGGATGAAGAATTCGCGGTGGTGAGCAGAGGTCGAAATGGGTTAGTGGTCAGAGCGCCTGGAGTATTTATCCGGGAGGCCGTTCGTGTTTAGGTGTTTTCTGACTTTGCAGGCACAAAAATAGGAGCCTCCGTCGACCCCGCCACGAAAACACAATTCAGAATACAGTATCATTTGTAAAACAGCGGATTATCCATCTACGACATATATATTACTTTTACATTACTGTATTTCTGTCTAAATAATGGCTGTTCATCATCAATCAGCTGTTCTATCGAAATAATAAATAAAAATAATAAAAATTGAGTCTACTCCAATGCAATCTATAAATACAGGTCGCCTTCAAAACCTCACCTACCTGTTTTACAACTCTATAACCATTTGTCTCTCACAGGAGCCGCGTCAGTGTTCGGCAACACACCAATAGACGTCGTCAAAACTCGAATGCAGGGTCTCGAAGCAGCCAAATACAAGAATACCTGGGACTGCTTCATCAAGACCTGGAAGGCAGAAGGACCCTTCGCCTTCTACAAAGGAACTGTCCCCAGGTTAAGTCGAGTAGTCTTCGATGTAGCCATTACTTTCACCATATACGACTCCATTATGGACGTCTTCAACTTTGTATGGAAGTAAGCTAAGATGACACGACCGTTAGTAAATAAGTCAGTTCTTAAGAAAATTATTTTCTTTTAGTTTTTTTTTTGCCGATATACGAATACCAAAGTAGTGCTTATATTGTTCTTATTTGAAATGTAAGCATTCAATGTTGTACAAACTCGCCTGGCCTACCTCGCAGTTTATTATTATTGCCAAATTACCTACAATATTGCTAGACATACGGTGTGACGCATGTATATGACGTCAGACCCATATATAAGTAACGAAATGAATTGTAAATGGCCATTGCATGACTGAAGCTTATTGCCAGCCGGTTTTAACGTTGCTAATGAACTCTCTTTCATTCGTACTTCTGTGTGGGGAGAAATAGCAACTGGGTTCGGTATGGTACTTGAATGAAGTTGAGAAATTAATTATTCATGGTAGTCGCGTGTTTAATCAGTCGTTTAATCATATATACATTAAATACGTGTATACAGTTATTTATATATCAATTAGAAGTTTAAATGTATTTTTAGAAGCGATTCTATCAATTATTCGAATTTTCGCAAGGAAGACAAAGGTCATATTTAACCTTAAATTAATGTACAAGTACGCTTAAGTTGGGCTTGCGATCACTATTGTTATTTAAGTTATAGTTTAAGTTATAACATTATTTAAGGATGTAGTACTAATTAGTATAGACTTGTTAAGGATCCCTTTTAATTCGATGACTCGGAAATATCGACCACTTTCTACAAATTTACTGTGTCGATAAGCATTTATATATTGTATATAATAAGCAAAAATTTTGCCCCAATATCTTACGGAAATATAAGACTTAAATTTTATTGAACTTGATAATGATTAAAATTGTTCAAGCAATCTTTTACATATCTATAGAGCTATTATGGCCATCACAGATTCAGCTGTAGGAAGCTGTATTTTATATTTATAAATATTAGCTGCATCTGTGACAACATCCATCAAAATTATACTCGATTAGTACTCACGAGAGAAAACTGTTGTTTATTTTTCTGTTAAATATTGTTTTAGTCTAGTGATCGCAAGCTCGGCTTCAAAGCGGTTCTGGGCTCGATTCCCTGTGGGCCAGGAGCTCCAACAATGTGGTATTGAATCGGCGACATTAAGGTGTACAAAAGTACACTCTTGCTTTACCTGAGAGGGTATAAAAGCATAACTTATTATATAAATGTAATTTGTTGACACGAACCAGGGTTTTTTTTAAGTATGTTATATGTTTAATTTCATGAATTATTTTTGCAAAGCGGGATATATCAGTGATGTTTTATATACCGGGTTTTATATGGTTGTATAATTTTTATATTTGTTTATTCATTTATTGTATGCAAATGATTATTTTATATTATTTTTATGCAATGTGCAAACTGATTGACCTATTTTCGTCTCTAGTTCCTAATCTGTCGACTCGCTAATTACCAGACACTATAGAAATATACGATCGATAAGTTATCGAGTACAAGGTGATATCACCTTCAAATTAACATGTAATAGGTGCAACATTTTTGTATCATAGATTGTTACTGTAAAAAATAGTTGCACTGTAGTTATAAAAATCTAAAGATCCAATGTTTGTATGAATTTTCTAAATGAAATGTACTGGTATGTTTATTGCTGTTTGATAATTATTTATTTTTGGATTCATCTGTTTCCGATTAGATTGTTTATAAAATGATCTGACTGTGATGGTTTGGACGTATTTTTTTGTGTAACAAAAAGGTATTGCCATGTTTTATAAATGTCTACATCGTTAGACGTTCCTAACATTTAAAAACAAGAAAAAAAACAACGTAATTTTATAGAAATCTGACAGCATGTATGTGTCTAGATAATCTAATCTATATTGATTTGAATTCAAAGAGAACATTTATCAGATACCATTAACGCTATTAAAATACGGCCACACTTGTGTTACCATTATAAAATAATACCATAGATAATATTACCACTACCTAACAAGGTTGATGTTCCAAATATGCATTTCACTTTTTTCTCTTTTTTATAAAGTTTTTAAGGTGTCTTAGGGAGGAGGTTCCTGAGGTCTGAATGAAAACCTTGAAACCTTAAGATGCCTTGAACACTAAGACTTCCATTCCAGAACTTCCATATTGACACTAAATGTTTGTTAATTATTTTGTATAATTTCAGTTTTTATTTTTATTAATGTTGACATGTTTATTTATTTATTTACAATTTTCAATTAATAAAATTGACAGACAATTTGAAGATTTATTTTATTAAAACGAATTTCAAAAGAGGCATGTTGTACCTAAAAATATTCTAATGTGACTGAGACCAAGATACTGAAATAAATATATAAGAACAGGAATTAACGCGCAATAAATACCTTTGAATCGCTCGACGTTTCGACCAGGTTGCACTGATCGTGGTCACAAGCAGACTGATCAGTGCAACCAGGTCGAAACGCCAAGCAATTCAAAGGTATTTATTGCGCTTTAATTCCTTTTATTATATGTATAATTATATTATGCAACGTTAGTAGCTACAAAAAAGGTATTTTGAATAAAATATACAATTTCAAAATATAACAGAATATATTTCATATTCAAAATGGAGAATCTTTATTCCTTACGTATATAATATCACATTTATAGTTACCAAACCATGATATGCAAATTGTTCAACTAACAATAAACAACAATATGTATATTTAAAATTTTAATATTGTTCCCTAATTTTCCACTTACTAAGTTAGATTTTGCTCATAATTACTATCACAGACTTATTCATTATTTTTAAATGGATAATTCTTGAGAGCTTTGAAACTATTAGCGGGCACACATCTGTGATCAATATTGAAACTGTCTACTATGGTCATTTCATTGTCCGTTAGTTCAAAGTCGAAAATATTCAGATTTTCTGCCATCCTGGATTTCGAAAACGATTTTGGTATCACTGAAATACCGCGTTGCACCTGAAATACACAGTTTTATTTAAGAATAATTAATATACCACGTGAAGTAGCCAAAGAAATGAATTGATAAGTGCATCTTCATTAACAAGATGGCACACACCTTCACTGTTTCTCAGTGTAATAGCTGGCGAGAAGGAGCGTCGCAACAAACATTCCGACAGTGACAAACTGACAATACTTTAGGAATATATCTCATTATAATAAGTTGAATTAAAATGTTTATAAAAATATCTCTGAAGAAGCTTGTGTTAGCCGTGAGTTGAGATATTCAACAATGAAAGCCATAAAACTACTTTTTTTTTCTGCTTCGGAAACTGCCCCCACAATGAAATCTCCTGTTATGTTTACAGCTTAACATAATATAGTATCCATCACGCCTGTATTCCCCGAAGGGGTAGGCAGAAGCGTGCACAGTTGTACACACACACTTCACCAATGCTGTTATTAAGTCCCATGTAAAAGGTGGTGAGCTTTTTGCCATCTACCGGGCACACAAACTCCTAAAAGCAAAACAGACCGGGGCTTCATGCTTAGCAGTTGCGCTTGGGACCACTACACCAATGAGGCAGTTTTTACAAACCTGAACATTTAACTGCAGGACACCAATAAATTGTTCCGTTTTAAATCAAAGGCGTAGAAACCGGCCTCACCATTACTGCGCTAATCGAGCTATCGTATTTCGTATTTTCTCACCAAATATCTCAAAGCAATCTGCGCGCGTGTCTTCCCATACTTCTCTGCCAATGCGCCAAGTTTAGGATCAGTTTTGATGGCGTCCTTTCCAATAAACTCCGGCCTGGCCTCTGAGATGAGACCTAGCGGAGTATAGGCTACTGGCATCACTGAATGTTGGTTACAGAAGTCAACCAGCTTATGTTGAGTCATTGTTGGGTTTATCTGGAAGATACAATTATGTCATATGAACTTGAAGAAAACAAATATAACATTATAGATAAATCTTTGAAAAGCATTAACGCATGCTTAAGGTAATTGCATCTTTACGACATTGTATTAACGGCAAAGTTACTTGTGTCGGTTCGGTCATTTTTATAGGGACTGAATAGATAGCAATGACGTCGCCAAAAAGACGTGTTAAAATATGGATGAAGAATCCGCGGTGGTGGGCAGAGGTCGAGATGGCTTAGTGGTCAGAGCGCCTGGAGTATTTATCCGGGAGGCGCAGGTTCGAATCCTGCTCGCGACCGTATTTTTTTCCATTTAATATTATAACTTTAAACATAACATAACTGTCCCACTACAGGGCAAGAGCCTCTCCTCATACTCGCTAGCTGACTGCAGATTTGCGATTTCAAACCACAATGCTTCTTCATGTTTTCCTTCACCATATGTTTGTGATGTCTTAGATTAACTAAGAAAGTATGTATGACACTGTAAATAACACATAGGCCCATAACCACTTGGCCACCACAACATTGAACACTCATTAGACTTGATTTACTGTTAAATAAGAACCTATAAGATGAACTCATAGATTTTTTTACAATAATGCCACATCAGACAATAAATTATAAAATAGGGATGCAATTTTTTTTTACGCTTACCTCGAATTGATTAACAACAGGCTTGACTGTTGCATTTTGCAGCAATCTGCCGAGTTGTTCCTCATTGAAGTTGGACACTCCTATAGACCTTGTCAGGCCAAGCTTGACAGCTTGTTCCATCCCTCTCCAGGTTTCTAAGTAATCTATAGCAGCATCTTCACCTTTGTTCTACAACAATTCAAATTATATTAACATAGAGGACCTTTAGTTTTAATTTGGGTTTAATTCGCAATTTTTTGATGAGTAAGTATCAGAAAACATTCTACAATTTCTTGTTTAATGTCAAAAATAATTTATGCTATAAAAACTTTCATTCGTAAATGATAATTTTTTGCTGTTTTTCGCGGGATGTCAGTATTTTCCCATATATTATAGCAGCATAGGCATCTAAGCTATAGAGTTTTATTGCATACCACATTGATTCAGCACATGGCCATTTGTCCTTTATTTTTCATCAGTCATACATGTAAAAAGTTATAACGTTTTGATTGAAAAAAAAAATTGTCATGAGCAGGGTTTAAACCCTGCACTCCCTAGATATTCTATTATTTTCCATGCACTCTAGATAGATATATGTTGTCTCTTTCAATCAAAAACAATCCAACACTTACATTTACTGAGAATGGCCAGTGAACAAGATACAAATCCACATAATCCAGGTTGAGTCTTGCCAAGGACTCCTTCAATGATGGAACCACATCTCCTTCAGCATGGCGGTCATTCCAAATCTGAAAATAGAATATGTAATAAGTTATGGCTGGGTTGGGGTTTTGCCAATGTCAGATAGTAATGAGCATAACCAGAGGTTTTTTTTATTGTTAAGTTGTTGAGGTGAGTTCGAAATATCTCACAGATAACATAACTGTATTCCCATAATTGTAATCCCCAAAGGGGTACACTCACACTTCACCAATGCTGTTATTGTATCTCAGGTGAAACAGAAACCGAAATATTTATTTGTAAAACAAAGGTACATGTCAGGATCTTAGATAATAGGTAGTGCACTATGTTTTGTCTAATCTAATTTAGGAATTTATTGTAAAGGTGAGTCTATTACCATTTACCAGGCACAACTCGAAACTCCAGGCTGCTACTGAGAATTATAGATTTTTGTGGAATAAATATTTATTGTTCTTCCACAACAATTTATAACTTAAGAGTTTGCTATGCATGCGTTAATGCTTTTCGCACATTTATCTGTATTTGCTAATAGAAAACTTGATTCCACTTTGCCCAACCCAGGAATCAAACTCAAGACCTCATGCTCAGCAGTTGCACTTGGGACCAACGAGGCAGTTTAAGTCTGTTTCATTAGCAAAATTAGTAGAATCAAGTCCTAGTATATGTATTTGTTAGCAGTTGACCGTTGGACAGGAAAAAGCTGGATGAATATTGCTACAAACAAAAAACAATGGAAGATGGAAGCTTTACCCGCAGGGGCTGCACATTGAAAAGAAAACAAACAAACAATCATATATATATACTATAATATAAATAAGAAGCTGTAATAATAACTAGTTGGTCTAGTAATATTTCTCTATTATTATGAAATTAGAATAGTTTGGAATCAAGTAAGCGGATTGCGTCCTAATATCCCTTAAGCTGTTGCGTCAGTCATTAGCAGACACAATAGATTTTTATTGTTACAACGTACAGATCTGTATGTTACTGAGCCGAAAGGTTAAGTACCTAATATTTAGTTTGCAAAGGTTATTCCCTCGTTAAGTGTCATTAATCATACGAAGTAAGATAAAACAAGATGACATTAATTAAAAGCCCGCCTGCCATTTTTAAAATCTGAATAGCCTATGTTACTCGGGACAATGTAAGGATGATGTCATGGATGATACCCCATACATCAAAATTCGTTGAGGCATTTAGAAGTTATGGTGGAATAAAGAAACTTACAAACATACTTACATACATACAAAAAACCTTAAAAAATAACAATCCATTTTTTGGACAATCATGTTAAAAATTAATTACCTTGGTAGTAACAAACAGTTCTTGTCTAGTAACAAAACCAGCATTAATTTTATTATTGATGCCTTCCCCAACTTCAACTTCATTGCCATAGGAGGATGCAGTATCAATATGTCTGTAACCTGCCTCTATACCCCACTCAACAGCTTGTCTAAACTGCCCAGGGTCAGCTTTCCTCTGAAATTTAACAATAACAATTAAAATATTAAACTTATATATGCATCATAGCTGTGAGCATGTGATTGGGTAGACTAGTACACTCATATTTTATTAATTCATATGTAGCTGGTGAGCCTATTACCAGACATAATTCAAACTCTAGGCTGCTAGTGAGAATATCCAGTCTGTGGGTCGTCATAGGCCCCAAAAATAATTCAGAAATACTGCCTGATCCGGAAATCTAACCCCATATCTCAATCTCAGCAACAGCACTTGCGATCAATAGACCAATGAGGCAGCATATAAAAATTGTGAAGAACTTTTTGTGCACATCTGCCGATGATTATTGTATATGTAAGTAGTTACTTTTATAATAAGTAGTAAATACTCACAGCATAGGTGCCAAGGCCAACTATAGGCATTTCGCGTGCAGACGAAAGTTTAACAAATGGAACTTTAGGTGACATAGTTGTAATTAGATTTTACTATTAAATTCACTGAATTTATGAACAGAAACACTACTGTATAACTTTATAAATCTGTACTGTATAACTTTTATGGCTAACAGCAATAAATGATGTAAGTATTGTAAGTCAAATTTTCAGTTAACTGTCTTACTTAATTGTAATATTCGTTATCATTTTTATCTCGATCGTTTCATTTCAAGTTCAAATCAAAGTTGAAGTTCGTCTGAATTTGGTCTGAATCTTCTCGTCGTAGGACACGGCACAATGGCAACACTGAAAGTCATGCACAGACTACATATGATGCTAAATGCTAACGATGCTTTAATATGTGGTAATATTGGAAAATAGCGTATGACCAGATATAAAATAATGATCCTGCTATATGATGATTTATCTTGGCGTAGCTTATTATTATACCATTGCTAAAACCAGGTTAACTTGTTTGAAAAAATGCATTAATGCTAACATTTTAAGAAATATCGAATAATAAGGAAGGAGGGGAACAATAGCACATTTATACTCGTCTATGACGTCCCTAGTTTCAATGTTTTTGAAAGCTTTGTGCTCTGTACGTTTTTGATAGTAAGTGATAATGAATTTTGATGATTCTTATAAGGCTATATTTTTATTATGATTCCCAAATTAAATAACTAATAAGTATGTGGAGACATTAATTGAAATTTATACAATTCAAGATAAATCTTTGAAAAGCATTAACGCATGCTTAGCGAGCTCTAAAGTTATTATATTAAATTGAAAAAGAATACGATTGCGAACAGGATTCGAACCTGCGCCTCCCGGATATATACTCCAGGCGCTCTGACCACTAAGCCTTCTCGACCTCTGCTCACCACTGCGAATTCTTCTTCCATATTTTATGGCGATGTCATTACTATCAACTGCCTCATTGGTCTAGTGGTCCCAAGCGCGACTGCTGATCATGAGGTCTCGGGTTCGATTCCCGGGTCGGGCAAAGTGTTATTGAGTTTTTCTGTTAGAAAATTCTCAGTAGCCTCCCGGAGTTTGGAATTGTGCCCGGTAGATGGCAATAGGCTCACCACCTATTACATGGGACTTAATAACAGCATTGGTGAAATGTGGGTATACAACTGTGTACACCTCTGCCTATATATAATACAGGCGTGATGTTATGTATGTAGTATCAAGCTAAATTTCTGATAAGGAACCATTCATTTATTACGTAAGATGATTTAGAGGTGGAGGGGGGTCGACCAAGTCTTATTTTTTCTTACAACGGGGAGAGTTTATGCGAGCGATAATGTTGTGTGCTTTGAACCTCCAAACCCCGCCCCGGTATCCTTTCAGTCATAAATCTAAGCATGTAAGAGCATGTATCGTATTCGTTCTTTCGTTTTTGTCATTCCGAGATCGAACCAAAATGTCTGAATATCGATTATACATATTGGAATCAACCTTTTGAAACGTAGCGTTTCTTGGCCTTCCTTTACCTAACGATTTAAGTGCCTTTAAAACTTTAAATAATTTAATTGGTCTATTATTTAGATTGGAATAAATGACACGAAGTCAAATAATTTGATCCAATTATTAGACTATTATATCAATATTATGAAGTTTCGCAACGGATCTTTCGTGCATCACTAGTTTGTTATTTTGAATTGACATTTTGTCATTTTCTGAAATTTGTGATTTTGGATTTTGTGCAAAAACAACAGCGACATAACAACACGTTGTCCGTCTTGAGCTCGAATTTCACAAAATATAAGACTTAAAATAGGTACTTTAATTAAGACTTGAAACAACAAAATGTCAGAAGCAACTTTCAATAAAGGTGCCGTCGAAGCAGTAGTTGGCTTTCTGAAATCCAATGTATCAAAATCAGGACTTCAAAACATGGACAACGAATTAAAAACTGATTTTGTTCTTGCCAAAAAAAGAAGCAAAACACAAAGACGAAAACCTAATAAGAAGAAAGCACGCTGCCTTACAAGAATAGAGAAAAAAGCATTGGGATTTTATGCTATACCGAGGAATGGAGTAAAATACAATGATGTCTTGCCTTTGCATAAAATATGGTTAAATTACATCAGTGATGTGCTCGAACTACAAAATCCAATTCCAGATACTATGAGCAAAGCCTGGGAAGCCTTCACACAAACTCTTTTCAAAGCAGATTTTCATGGAAGCATTTTAAAAGTAGTCCGATCAAAGTGTCCAAGCTACGTTGATAAAACTGGTATCTGCATTATGGATACAAGAAACACATTTAAAATAGTGTCTAAGGACAATGTTACAACTACCATACCTAAGAAAGAATGTGTGTTTGAAATGTTTTTAGGTTCTTTTCAAATAACATTGTTTGGAAAGCACTTGTGTGTGCGACCAGCAGAGAGATCTACTAAGAAAATAAAAGGACATAATCATCCAGACTTATAAAAACTTGCTGTTTTTAACCAACTTCAAAAAAAGGAGGAGGTTTCTCAAGTATTTTTATGAATCCTCTTATATGTAATTATAAAACACTAGATGACCCGGTCGACTTCATATCACTTTGAACGTCAAATGTTTGACAGGAAAGTAGGTAGAACAGTTTACATGGGCAAATGAAATTGTTGTTTTTACTATGTTCCTTGCAATTTTTCTACATTTCCTCAGGATTTAACCTTCTCGGAAATACATCAAACATTTCAAAACCAAAATCAACTAAATCGGCCCAGCCGTTCTCGAGTTTTAGTGAGACAAACAAACAGCAATTGATTTTTATATATATATACATATAGATAAACTCCAAGTTATTTTAAGAAGGTCTATTAAATCTCTACAAACAGCAATTTGTACACCTTTGTCAATTAAATATGTAGTTAATTACTACATAAATCAATAAAAATAAATTTATAACATTTGTGGGATATGTTAGATGTTACGGGTTATTGGATTTAAAAATAATGTTCAAAAAAGTTTGTACTTAAAGTGTTTAATATATCTGGTACACGGGTCGGATTTAAATATTTTGTTGGTGAAATATTCTGGTCCACATTTATAAAAGGAGTTTGTGAAATAGAACATTTTTCTTTAAGCTGTTGCGTCAGTCATTAGCAGACACAATAGATTTTTATTGTTACAACGTACAGATCTGTACGTTACTGAGCCGAAAGGTTAATAGTCATGAAAAATAATTTAGAAACAAATGAGTTTTTTAAACCTGTCTCTCTCAAGCCTCTCTTTAGAAAAAAAAACAAAATAAATTGATCACTCTGCACACATTCAATATACAAATACCTATACTGCCTTGTTAGCGTGGCCGCTGAGCGTGAGGTCCTGGGTTTGATTCCCAGGTCAGGCAGTGTTATTGTTTTTTTTTTGGTAAATTCTCAGTAGCAGCCCTGAGTCAGGAAGTTGATGGTGTGACACCGCTATGCTGTGGAGAGCATGTAAAGCCGTCGGTCCTGCGCGTGATCTCTCTCCGGTCGTGTCGGATTGCCGTCCTATCGGAATATGAGACTGAAGGAAGAGGGAGTGCAGCTGTGTTTGCACATACACTTGTGCACTATAATATCTCCTGTGTACTTGGCTAACCTCCGTGGAGATAGGCCACCGTGACTACGGTCGGGAGGAGTATTATTACCTATACAGATGAAATCTTTCAAATGCATTAACGCATGCATAACAAACTTGAGTTATATTTCTTTGTGAAAATCAGAATATGGTCGTGAGCAGGATTGGAACCTGCGTCTCTGAGATAAATACTCCAGGCGCTCTAAAAAGCATAACATAGCACCACGCCTGTGTTCCCTGAAGGGGTAAGCAGAGGTGTACAACGTTGTACACGCACATTTCACCAATGCTGTTATTAAGTCTCATGTGAATCTATTGCTATCTACCGGGAAAAATCCGGAGAGTTTCCTAACAGAAAACCCCAATAACACTGCTGACCTGGGAATCAAACCCAAAACCTCCTGCTCAGCAATCGTGCTTGGAACTAAGACCAATGAGGTAGTTTCCGGAAGGGGAAGGTTCAAATTTCATTTCTTTCCACGAAAAATAACTTTTGAGTTCATATTCAAACTTCTGTTCAGGTTTCAAATAATACCTTTAAAAAAAACACTTCTGTCATATTGATCATGTCAATGTGTGGAGTTTAGGCGGGAAAATGTAAAGTGCATCTTCTCGGTTTTATATTGTTTCCCAAAACGTGTGTTTCTCTGAAGTTTAATGTGTAATTATGGTGGATAATTAACCATTAAGTGTTCATGAAGGTGTGCGAGTGTGGGCAAATTATATAAAATTGAAAATCATGATTTTTTGTGTTCACTCCTAAACTCCATCGAAGACTCAGTAAAATTTCCACCGTTTTACTGGGGCAACCCGCGCAACAACTTATAATACTTCTGAAGGATATAACTGAAGACGAGGCTTTGGCCTTACTTTTATTCAAGAACACTGAAGACGAGGCGGTATGGTCCAAGACCTTAGCCTGCCCGATTAGGGCGAAGGAAAAAAAAAAAAAAAAAATCATGTCAATGTCAGAAAAGTAGTGATGTTGATAATCGATTATTTTTATAATCGATATCGAGTTATAAATTAGTATCAATTAATTATTGATTATCAAATCATAAATAACCTATTCGGAATTGGCCTAAAAGATGGTTAATAAACATTGTACATTAATATTCTGTTACATTAGAAAAACGTCTCTTTTGTTAACTAGCAGTGATAGCCAAGTGTAATGACCGTTAGACCGATACGTCATAGGTGGCAAGTTCGAATCCAAGTAGGGTTGCCATCCGTCCGGTTTTCCCCGGATTTGTCCTAGTGTAGTGGGTGTCCGGGGTATGTTTGGGCGGGGTTTCATTTTTAGTCCGGGCTTGAGGCTGCTGACATCTATCAAAAATAAGCGGCCGAAATTACGTCTAAAATACAATACTATTAATTGTTTGTTATAACTTTATTACAAAATTAAGTTGAAAATGGTAATTTATAACAATTAAAACTATTATTTATATTTCTGAGTAACTTTACAAAAACAGTGTCGATATGTCCGGGTTTAGACCTCCAAAATCCGGGTTTTCATACTACTTGTCCGGGTTAGCAGATTTTAGAGGATGCAACCCTAAATCCAAGGCACACACCAATGACGTTTCGTCATTGTACCGTAAGAGAGCCAGGCTCGACCGGAGTAATACCACGGCCTCACAGAAAATCGGCGTGAAACAACCCTCCTGTTGTGTTACGCCGCCTGAGTGAGGGTACCGGAGGCCCAAATCCTTTAAAAGGATGGCAACGTATTTGCGACTCCTCTGGGATTGCGGGTGTCCATGGGCGGCGGTAATCGCTTACCACCAGGTGATCCGTCTGCTTGGTTGCCCGCTATGCATAAAAAAAAACGGTTGTAACCGAGAGTCGAGATGCATTAGTGGTCGAGGCGCCTGGAGTATTTATCCGGGAGGCGCAGGTTCGAATCCTGCTCGCGACCGTATTCCTTTTTCACAAAAACTTATAACTTTATTTGTCAAGTATTTTTATACAATTATTTTTTACAATCGATTTATATGATCACAATTGATTATTGTCCATTATTGAAATAAACTATTAATCGATTATAGATAACCGATTATTGACATCACTAGTTATTGTCAAGTTGTCAAAAACTGTCTGTCATTCGCCTAATAATCAGCAGATCACAATATTGAAAAGAATCGTCATAATCACGTAAACAAATAATAAAATCATATTTCTTTTGCTTATTTCAGGTATTTTTACAAACAAGCAATGGCCAACACAAAGGACGAACCAGTAATTCTTGCACACGAGTGTTATGTAAAAAAGGACTATACAGGAGCGTTACAACATCTCAATGAATTGGAAAATTTAGTTGGCACCAGCAATAAACGAGTGCAGCACAACAAGGCAATAGTGGAATTTATGATCAGCGATATGAAAAACGTGGACAAATTAAAGAAAACCATCGCGCAGTTGACTGGTCTCGCGTTTCCGGATATTGACACAAAAGACCTCAATTCACCATTTTTGTTATACAATTACGCTGTGTTATTGTACCATTCGAGATACTACTACCAATGTACTGTTCTTCTAGAGAGATTACTCAGTTGTAAGAATGTCAAAGATAACAAATTGTTTCAGCAAATAGTCCTATTGTTGCTAGAAGCTACACTGTGTAGACGGACATATGAGAAAACATTGGAAATAGCAAAAACACATGGTGAACCTCTAAAGTTGAATAACGAAGTCAGTGAACTGTTTGAAAGACTTGTCAGTAGAGCTCAGTTATTATTAGGACAAAAAATTAAGTTAAATCTGAAACCTGACTCAATAGAAAATGTATTTATAATAGCTCAGCAGGAATATCTCAATGGGGATGTTAAAGATGCAGCAACAACACTGGGGCAATACAAAATACTAAAATATAATTATGATTTGAAAACACAGGGTGAAGACATATGGGCAGCTATCAACAATAACCTTGGAGTCATATATTTATCAATAAAAAAGCCATTTTTAGCATCAAAGTATTTTCAGCATGCAGTTAAGGAACACTTCAAAGCCATGGAATGTGAGGATAGTGAAAAGTTAATAGCGTGTAGAGATAGGCCTCTGTATGTGTTTAATTTGGGCCTAGCTTTACTCTCAGCCAATAATTCTGAAGGTGCTTTTGAATGTCTGGTTGAAGCAGCCCGGCATTACCCCAATAACCCTCGCATTTGGTTGCATTTAGCAGAATGTTGCGTGAAGAAGTGTTGCAGTGATGAAGCACAACAGTATACGGTCAAGAAACTAGGAAGTGGTCCGCATACTCGCATCTTATTATCAAAGGAAGGGAAAGAAAAATATTCAACTTCAGGAGAATCATTTGCTATCCCCTCATTATCATTAGAATTTGCCGCATTATGTTTGAGGAATGCTATAACATTACTTCCAAATCAAGAAATACCAGCAGATGTTACTGCACCTATAATTCAGGCACCACCTGGCCCACCAATCAATTGGAAACAGAGATGTGAATTGAAGAACTCCACTTATGTACTCCAGAGTTATGTTTTATTACATCTACAGGATCCATTATCTGCTTTGATGAGTGCAAATGAGTTGTTAAGTCAGCCTGAAGCTTCAAGTAGCCATAAAGCATGGGCACACATTTATGCAGCTGAAGCTCTTATTAACTTAGACCGAATAGCAGATGCAGTGGAGCATTTACATCCACCCATGATCCATGATCTTGTGTCAGTATTGCCATATCAAATGAGAGATATGATAGCTGTCAGTGTTTGGGCAAAAGCAGCAGTCTGTCACATTTTGAGAGGTGATTTAGTCACTGCTAGAAAAATACTTTTACAGATAAATTCTCCAAGAGTTTTGCCATTGCAAATGTATTTAGAAATCTGTACAGGGAATATAGAGAATTGTCACACATTACTCAGAAAACTTAGATTTACTAACTTATCACAATGAATTGTTTATATTGTAATAAAATGTTTATATACCCACATATTTAGTTTTTGTCATTCAGCTAAATTATTGCTAAACAAAAAAGCTAGGTAAGCTTACAAAACATTTTCAATCAAACTATACTCTTTATATAGTATTGTAATTATAAAACTCTTATTCAAGATTTTTATGGAGAATTGCCATAAATTAAATTATTATATTTACTTTACCAGCTGAGCCCGTGATTAGCTTTGGTTTATTGGTGATTACTACTAATATATCTGTATAATCTATGGTAGATAAATAAAATATATTTTGTACCAATAATTAAGCATAGCAACATTCGTTGGCGAATTCCAATAAATGACAGCTGTCGTCATAGATTATACAGATATATTAGTAGCTGTCGTATATCGTACGTAAGTCATTCTGTCAATAAAAAGTTACGGTTTATTTGTGTTTGTCTAAAATCGTGAACGCCTCAATTTTATTACAATATATTTTATCAGTAACATAAACAAATCCAATCATGTGCAACAACTAAGTGCCTAGTCGGAAAAATATTGTATCCATTCGCGGAGAACAGAATCAAAATGATAAGAAAATCTAAACACAAGCGGGGTAGGCGTATGTTAATTACAAAATAATGAATTAAAAAAATGTTTATATTAACAAAAATTGAGATTACTCTAGCAGCAATGTCGCGAAGATCAATATTTTTGCTTGCGGCCGCGGTGGTGATGTTGTATTTTTCAATAATTCTATTTATGTTGAGTCCTTTGCATGGCACTCGGGGTGGATATTACGGGGGTGGGTATATGAATAACTTCGCGTTCCGGCACGATCCGCCCGTGAATTGGTGCAGTGAACTGCGTTGGCGATCTCCGCCGTCCCCGGACGTGGTTGCACTGGTGTCGTATCCAGGCAGTGGTAACACATGGCTCAGATATCTGCTGCAACAAGTTACAGGTAAATACAACATGATATTAGGGCACGTGTAGACAAAGAAAGTTCAGTATCTTCCAATATAAATTGGCTATTTTGTAGGAACTGGTTGCATCTGTATTAGCAAACATAAAAGTTTTTTACAAATGACTGGTAAACAGTTACTAAAGCTTAATATTGCTGCTTTCTTCTAAGAAAGTTATAATATATCTATTAACGATCATTATGGAAAATAAAAGAGTTTACAACCTGTTGAGTTTGTTGTGCTGTGTAGTTGAAAGTTTTACTACTAAGCAAAATTAACCTGATAATGGATTCTTTTCAAAGCCCACCTGAGCTTGAAATTACACTAATCCTACTTTCAGGTGTAGTAACTGGCTCAATATACATGGACTATGGATTGAGAGTGCATGGGTTTCCTGCAGAGAATGTCACGGATGGCTCAGTACTAGTTGTAAAAACTCATGCAGTACCAACAGACTCTGACAAGTTTAAATCTGCAATACTGCTGATTCGGAATCCTAGAGATGCTATACTGGTAAGATGACCTTTAATCAAAAACAAAATGTTCATATTAATTGCTTAATTAGATACAAAAACTAGTTTACTAAATTATCATGACCTTTCTTCAAGGCTTAATCTTTTAACAGTTTGATTTGAATTTGTGATAATTTCTTGCATGTATTGTTGGCAATTTAAATTTTAGTCCGATTTTTGTTTTTTTTTCGAATCTCGAGCTGTGCTCTGTCACTTCAAGGCAAAGCTATAATGGCATCATGAGTAAGAGTATTGTAAAGTTAGCCATTTATATTCCAAATGAATCTAATCAGGATGGTGTTTCTCCTGTAATATTGTTTAATAGTGCTTAATTCTAGCTATTGCATTTTTTATCTAGTCATTTCTTTTCTGATTCAGTTGAAGTGTGGTTTCAATTGTTTACTTTTTTCCACCATGGAAAAACTTTATTTTCTAAGTTGCCCAACATTTTAATAATAATTGTTGCTATTGCTTGCACTGACAGTAGTGCTCTTGTGTTTTTCACAAATATAAATCTTTTTGATGAGGGAGGATAGTACAGGGGCACGTGAGAGAAAAATCATGTAGCCTTCACAATTCACATTTCAGTGTCATTTTATAAAACCGCCTTACAAACACTGCTTTACCATAACAAATTGTGAGATATGTTACTGTTGCAAAATGTTAACTTCATATTCATTAATATAATAGCTTTTAAACTTGCAAATTAAATTTTTAAAAACACCTTAGGTAATTTATATAATGTATATTCAGCACCTACCTTTATTATATCAAAATTTTATTAGTAAGTAGTTGTAATCTATACTGATGGCAACACAGATATTAATTACTATTATAAAATAACATCCTCATCATTAATAATTTCAAAGCTTTTTATGTTTTGTGTACATTTTCAGTTTGTTTGCTGCTATAAGAATGAAATGCCTTGTTTTTAACAATTAGTTACACTCTCGCTCACACACTCTCATTGCTTCATGATATGTTCATACCAGGGTCACAGAACGAATGAAGAGGTTTTTGGTAATGGTAATTATTGTTTTGCTTCTTTAATTTTATATTTTATAAATTTTCAGTGGACAGTATCAATTGGTATTTTCAATGAAAATGTTAAAAAATATAAGAAAATGCAATTCGTATTGTTCAGGCTTGTATATTTAAAAGAAGTATGTCAATAACTTATGTATTTTTTTGTATATATATAAAATTATAAATGTTCATTTTGACCTTGTTGTTAACTAATATTAACAATATTTGATTAAATAATATGTTTTCAGGCTGACTTCCATAGACTACACAGAGGGCACATAGGAACAGCGCCAAAATCAGCATTTAAAAAGAAAACTCATGAGCATAAGAAATCAGGTAAGAAATATAAAAACATTAACGCGAATTTTAAAAAGTATGTTTTGTTTTTCTATTTCTTTACCATACTTTAATATCGTGATTGCATATAATTAGATAAGTTAGTGCCCGTGACTTCGTTCGCGCGACCCCTGTTCTTCTTCAATGCCCTATTTATCTCTATATCAAAATTCATCATAATTGGTGAACAGCAGACAAACAGAGTTACTTTCGCATTTATAATTATAATTAGGATGGTAGATGTGAGGTTGTTCTCAGAGACCAAGTTGCAAGCTCAAATCTTGTGTTGTTTTCAATGTTTTTTACTGTCAAATGCAAAATAAGAATAAGGTGTTATTAATAAACTGCCTCAGAGGTGTACACCTCTGCCTATCCCTTCAGGGAATGCAGGCTTGATGCTATTAATGCACCATCCACCAATCACCCTTTTGTATTCATATTTTTAAAACACGATATAAATCCTAATTATAATTTTTTGGATAGAACTATAACTTCAGGGTTTGAACCTGCTCCCTTAGATTGGTACTGAGTGCATGAAGTACCGATCCATGTGTCCTACAGTGACATAAAGTAGCCAAAATTCAGGCATCCAACGAGTTTAAGGTCATATGTAAGTCATTGTAATGTTATCCAATATGGTTGATTAACTGTCGCGGCCGAATCTATTCACAACATTGTGTATTTACACTGTTTAACGAAAATTTATATGTAAACATAAGGACAACACTATTGTACTGGAAAAAACTGTAATGATGTTGAGTGAATGAATAAATTTATATGACATAATATATATTGAGTTCAATAACTGTTGAGTTTACCTCGAATCTAATCAAGTTATATTATTTGTGTTAGCTTTTTTAATTTGATAAAAATAACTAGATACCGTGTCCTTAATTCTGTTTGTACAGTCAGTATCAAAAAATATAGTGTCATTAAAATGTTTAAAACAACGTAACATTTGAGCTTCTTCATCTAATCGTGTGGTTGATGAACAACCTGGTGTCAGAGTTTAAGCCCGTAGGCCTCTGACATGGCTTTACACACCATCGAGAACATCTCTCAGGTGTGCTGGTTTCCTCACGATGTTTTCCTTCACCGTTTTAAGCAAGTGATAATTAATTTCTAATATGCACATGACACGAAAAGTCAGTGTGGTGCATGCATTGGGTTCGAACTTGCGGCCTTTGAATTGGTCCAATGGTCTTACCACTAGGCTAGCACTGTTAAATATTCAGTAACTTAGGGTACATTTTTAAGTACTTTATTTTTTTTACGTACGAATATCAGATCCAATCTTAGACCATATATAGGCAAGCAGTTTACTTATGTATACTGTTCCAATCAAGGCGTGAAGCGCTCATAGACAGGTGCAACCTCTGATCGCTAAACGATCGTTCATGTTAAGCATCAGTTGTCGCGGTCACTCTGTAGATGGGTGACCGTTTTCATGCGAGCGTCTCCGTGCTTCGGAGGGCCCAGCGGGCGGTCCCGGATTTTGTTACTTAATGGCAGTTGCTTAGCCAAGTCAGAGGCCTAGGGGTGGCTTGCAGCTTGACCAACTTTGAGACAAGGTTGGCTCCTAACTTATTCACAACATTGTGTATTTACACTGTATAACGAAAATTTATATGTAAACATATCACAGACAACACTATTTCTACTGGAAAAAACTGAACAAATGACTTAGCGGTCAGAGCGCCTGAAATTGTTATCCGGGAGGCCCAGGGTTCGATAGCTTATAGCAATACTCCAGGCGCTCTGAACGATAAGCCATCTCGAACTCATCTTTTTCAAAAATTTAAAAAAATTATACCTTTAAAGTTTGCTAAGCATGCGTTAAAGCTTTTCAAAGATTTATCTGAAAATATATTTATTGTTAACAATAAAACAAATTAAACATTTCATTGTTCGTGGTCCCCACGCTATGGCAGGCCTGTATCGTCCCTAATATTCTAAATATACATCTCAATCCCTGTCTCTAAATTTACGCAAATAAAATTTTAAGTTACAATACTTGTTTCAATCTAAAAAAAATGGTATTGTGTGGAGTAACTGTGTCTGTGCGCGCTTTTATTATATTTCATTTGTAATAGGCATGATGACAGTATTAAAGGACCAAAGAATACATGGTTTTAATAGTAAATAAAGGGCACAAAGGATTCTAAAAAATAACCTAGATTTATTAAAAACATTAAAATGAATAAGATTTTCTATAAAATAAAAGTATAAAATGCTACAATCGGCCATGTCAACTGAAACGTCAATCACAGCGAATGACGTCACGCCTCATCCAAATGTCGGATTTCGCCGTACATTATGGCTTCAACTTATGTCAAATATGCTGAGGCATGACGTCAAAACGGCACCATGACACCCAGCAGTGTTTTTGCGGTTAAATTAAATTAGATGAGTTAAAAAACAAGAATTTGCGTTGAAATTTAGTTTATTGCTGAAATTATGTGTTTTGCGGTTATAGTAGACGTGTACTTACATTACAAAAGGAGATTCTGTCATCATGCAATTTTAATACCTTTCATCAGACTGGGCGACTTACGTGTCAACTCAGCTGACGGCGTGGGAGTCTCTCCATCAGATGTGGCTGACCAGGTTCCCGGGGCCCGTCCACATCGTGTTCTACGAGGTCCTGGTACGCGACACCAGGCACACGTTGCAGGGAATACTGGATTTCTTGAGTTATAATGTTACTGAGGTTAGTATAATTTTTTGTTATTAGTTCAATTGGTTAATGTCTCATTGGTCTAGTGGTCGCAAGTGCTGCTGCTGAGCATGAGATCTTGGGTACGATTCTCAGGTCGGGCAAAGTGTTATTGGGATTTTCTGTGCGGAAACTGCGTCCACTATAACGATTAGTCTAATAAAATATTACTTTTTTAATTTGTATTAATAACTCCTACTTATTAATATCCAGAATTTGTTTCTTCATAGAAAATTATTTCACATCTTGCCCATAAACATAACATAACCAGCACGTAACTGTGCCACTACCGGATAAGGGCCTCTTCTCATACGGAGAAGGCACGAGCATTGATTATCACGCTATCTCATGCGGGTTAGAGACTATCACACCTTGCCCATTACGTAATAAATTAAAAATACCTCATTCTGTCTACCAGGCGGAGATGAACTGCGCGATGGCAAACAAAGAAGGCATATACAGGCGAAAGAAAAAGCACCAAGACTTCGAACCGTTTACAGCAGACATGTACAAAGCACTGGACCAGGTCAGAAACCATATACTCAGTATGGTCATGGACTATAAGAAGAAACACAGCAACACACAGCAGGTAGGGTAGGTGACTAACAGTAATTACTTGTGGAATAAAACACACAAAATAAATAGCTACAGAAGGTTGGTTCAATGCACATTTTGGACCTTTGTAGAGTCAGCAATATAAATAGGTAGTAAACATTTCAAAAAATGCGCCAGGATTTTTAAGAATGAATATATTCCAGTCATTTATTTTTTCGTGACATTGTCTTAGAGAAATTCTTTAAGTATTATTCATCCTACTAATATTATAAACGTGAAAGTTTGTATGTATGGATGTTTGTTACTCTTTCACGCAATAACTACTGTACGGATTGGGATGAAATTTGGCACACAGATAGTTTATAACCTGGATTAACACATAGGGTACTTTTTATCCCGGCTGAACCTAATTTTGAAGTCCACGCAGACAAACTCGCGGGCAGAAGCTAGTTTTTAATATTAATATGCTGTAGTAACATTAATTTTTAAATTACGAAATGTTTATTCGGTTGCTGACTGTACTAGGAAAGCAAAGACCGGAGATTGATTTGAACCATCTCCCTTCCAGTTGGTTTCACTATCTAGTAATCTATGTACGAGTATGTCTAAGATCTACATAACTATGTAGTTAGTGCAATAAACTGAGGGTCTGTATATAGATTATATTTAACTAGATATCGCAAGGCACGTCTAATTATGTTTATGAAAACCAATCGATTCTTTTGACTGATTATACACTTTATTGTGTCTTAAATGTGTGGAGTTTTTTATTTTGTAATTATCTTAAAATCACAATCAATTATCATCAATTCTTTATTGGAATTAGGCAAAAAATGTGTAGTATTTTAAAGTCAAACATAGATATTAAGTCAAATAAAAGACAGTACCCAAAAAAGCCCACCCTTCACCGCTTCCTAGTGTTTTAGAGGGTAAGAAGAAGCGGCGCAACAAAGTCCCAGCAACAAGTCTGTCTGTATTATGTTTATTTATTTATAGATTTTATAGACATCAAAATAGAGATTCTATAGAAACTGTAGACAGCAGAATTATCTTATCGTAAAAGTTGGCATATTTTGAGTCTAAAATGGCACTCAAAGTATGTACACTTGCGATATCTAGTTCAATCTATATATAATGTGTCCCATATATATCTATGTGCATTGTCCACCATCTGTCTCTAATTGTTTTGTCACTAAACTAAATATGTCGCCACATAACCAGAAGAAAATGAAGTATTTTTGTAACATAGATTGCGATTTATGTAGAGAGATGCAGAGAAAGGCTTTAGAAATGGTATACAAATAAGATTTTTATGTTGTGTTGTCCCTTTCCGTCTTAGGATCTTTATATTCTTTAAAGTGTGGTGTTATTTTGTGCGTACGAATATTTAAGTATTAATACATATGTATTTTATCCCTTTAAGAATTTTTGTACAGTAGACAGAAGAGATAAATACCCGGGCAGCGAAGCTTTAATGAAGTTGTGATAAGTCGCTCAGCCTATAAGTAGCATACGAGTGTGTGTTAATAAACATAACTATAGTGACTTTTATAGGCTTTAGTGACATAGTTTTGTTAGGTATCTTGAAATTTTGTTTGTTTTGATTTTGGTCATGATTATCTACCGTTATTTATTAAAAGTCGTCATTTAGCTGTATACATATCTATTTTGCTTACCATCCCCAACAAATATGATGTCTATATTTCATTGTGTACGCAGAAAATAACACCGTACTTCATGAAAAAATGGCTCAAACATTAATAACGAAAGTTTTCTAGTTAATTAACTAATTCGTACTTAAAATCGAGCCAATGTAGTCGTAACAAAACGTACAAAATACTTTTATTCTTTATGTGTTGTGATGTGATTGGATGTTTTATCGAAATTATTGATGTTATATGATGCTACGAACTTGTGTCCAGAATATTATGGAAGGTATAAAATAACCTTATTATTAAGACGTCACTTAAGGTACAGGCGCACCAGCAGTATATAAAAAAGTTTACTAAAAAGTATAACAGAATTGGATCTAAGCAAGATTTTAATGATATTTTCACGTTTGGTAACAATTCTGATAAACTTTACAATTAAAAAACAAACACTTTTTTATTTTGAGTTTACTGTCTGCTGAACCTTGCGCTCAACCCAAAGTTGAAAAGATGTCAATGAGGTTGAAGCCCTCCTTTGGCGAATATTCCTTATTTATAACGCTGGATGATGAATAAAAAAAATTTCAACTATATTTATTCAGACAGCAGCAATATTCACTGATTATGTCGATGGGTGAAAGGCTATATGAAAATGTCTCTAAAGGCTGTTGATTTAAAGTTTATTTTTTTAAAGCACAGTAATTACACTTGAACCAAATAGCCTTTCACCCATCGATATGATATTCAGAGGGCCTATATTATCATGTGTTATAATTATATTAATTTGCATTTAAATTGCACCTTGTGATGTGACTGGCAGCGTGAAATATGACGATTTTGTTTCTGTATAATGAAATATGGAAGTTCACTCATTTATTTTTTGAAGGTTCTTTCTTGATTTTGAATAAGTGTCGTGTATTGAATTAGATAATCAGTGTTATATGGACTCTATATGAATAACAGATTGAGGGTATAAATCATTGACGCCTTCGAGATTCTTCCGTCGTTTGCGCGATGAAAGCTTTAAAAGAATAACCCAACTTCGTTTTACGGGTTTAACGTAGATCTGCAATTACCTCTATTAATGAAGCTACAGTATTTAATTTACACTTAGAGCTCTCTATTATATTATCTCTATTTTAGAAAATTATTACTTGTTCCTAGTTTAAGGCTTAACATTTTATTATAGATTGTTTTATTAGTCAATAATTAACTAGTCAAACTTTAGTCACATTTTATATTATGTACTTATACGTTGTTATAATGAATAGTAATATTATAAAAGCATAATACGTCAAGCTACAAAGTTATATTTTAAGCAAATGTCAACGAAATCACTTTCAGAGTTCAAAAGAAGAGCCTAATATTGCACTTGGTTATAATATGCACTGCGCTAATTTTATAATACTACCTAGTACTTCCTGTAACTAAAGTGTGAGTTTTGTAGGCAGGTTAGGCCACCACTGCGAGGAGTTAAATGTTCAAATGTTAATTATAACAACATCCATAGCATCACGCCTGTATTCCCCGAAAGGGTAGGCAGAGGTGTACACAGTCGTACACCCACATTTCACCAATGCTGTTATTAAGTCCCATGTACTAGGTGGTGAGCCTTCCAAACTCCGGGCTGCTACTGAGTTTTTTTTTACAGAAAACTCAATAACACTGCCCGACCCGGGAATCGAACCCGCGACCTCATGCTCAGCACTCGCGCTTGGGACCACTAGACCAACGAGGCAGTTGATATTAATATTTATATTAATACTTATTAATAAAAAAAGGTAAAAAAAAATATATCAATTTTATCCAAATGGATGGAGACGGGTCGCAATATACATATAAATTAATACTGTATTGATTATTATAGATCTAGTATATTGATCAGGATGATGCCACAAATTATCCTGTAATTTGTTTAAAGTCTTCTGGCCCGGGACAATGTAAGGGTTCTAACGATACCCCATAAATCCAATCGGTCAATCATTTGCTTTTGTTTTCCTCTTACATTATTCTATATTATTCTCACATACCATCAATATAAAATTTTATTTTAAAAAGAGTGTCTATGGAGTTTCTTGCCGGTTCTTCTCCATAAGATCAACTATTTTGGAACCGTGCACCTAGCTTTCACGTTTTATAAGTGCCTGTAATCTGATCTATGTGAAATAAAAATATTTGAATTTGGTCCAGGCATTTAGAAGTTATGGTGAAATAATGAAACTCACAAATATACATACATGCCTACATGAACTCTAAAAACGTAACACTCCTTTTTTGGAAGTCGTGTAAAAATACATTCTACAAGGTGTGCAGTTAAACGTATGACACTACGGAGGTTGAGAGCTTAGGTCAATATTTACCAAAAGGGCACTTTACAATATATGTTTCGCAAAATGTTACGGTTTTTTAAGTGAGTCTTTCAAAGAAAAAAAACAAATGGAAATTTTCGTAAAATTTCCATTTGTTTTTTTTTTTATCAAATTATTCTTGAATCTCTACACATTTGTAAGTATTTTGTATATATTTATATACACATTTGTTTATATTTACAGATTTTGGTAGATATTAACTCAACCTATCATCCCCTTTAGAATGTCATACTAATTATTGGATACCTGTATATATATCACTCAATATATAATTACAATTTGATCAGTATACACTTACGGCTACTGTTTACAGTTTTATCAATTTTTTATGAATGATTTCACGAATGCGTTAGCTGCCTACAAAATCTACCCTTTGGAGAGTACTTAAATCTTTATTGTCTATTGTTTTAGAGGAGTTTGTTAGACACGGCATTTGTTTTTATGATATTTAACTAAAAATGTAGAAAATTTACTCGCTACTCGCCGATTCTGATAAACAGCTACAAAAGTGAACCGGGATAAATGAGGTATTACATAACTATATGAGACGCATTTCTTTATGCACACTAGAGTTGCCAATCAAATGAGAAATATCTTAAAATTCGAATTTGATGTTTCTTAATTTATCTCGTCTCGCTTTTTCTCATAATTTTAGTTCAGATGTACTATATCAGAATCGACACCTGTGTATAGAAATAGAGACACCATGCGTGTTTATTTTTAATTTCTGAAAAGACGCCATTTTGAAATGGGGCGGGCCTAAAATTCGTAGACGTAAAATATTGTATATTTTAGTTAGTAATAATCTGTTACATATTATTGTTCAAGCAGTAATACGAGTATGTTACAGATTAACAGCGTTAATTATTGCTGTGCAGTATATAATTTTATTTAGATCTCTGCTTAACAATAATTTAAATCTGTCTAATAACAATTTCCAATAAATGCTATTTCCTATGAGATATATATTTCATATAGCATTCTTTATATTTTTTATTATTAAATTCTATACCAGAAATGTTTTAATGCTTCAATTTAAGTTTTGTATGGTCGATTTAACTTGTAAGTTAACTAGTTGATTTAACTTTATTTATTTATTATCAATGTTGATTAATTGTAAGGACTACAAAGATCGATGTAAAACTGGATGCTGGAAATATATAATTCCCAAACGAAATTAATTTTATTTCAAAATAGCTTTTTAACCTGCAAGTACGCCACGAATAAAATTAGCATTAGCTGGTCTATCTTAAGTATTCAGCAAATATGTCATACGCTGACGTCATATGCTATAATTATATCTTTGAGCTTACTCAGATGCACCTTTACAGATAAGTAGATTATAAATTGTTCATAGATTAAATAATAGTGCAACTGGAATGGAGTGTACCACCCCACATTCCGTTCCAGTTGCACTATTATTTAATCTATGAACAATTTACCATCTCTACTTATCTGTTGCTATACACAAAAAAAGATACTGTCGGCCTGTATCGTCCCACTGCTGGGGCAATCAGAATATTACCTAATATGCTGAGCAAAGCCAAAAGGGCTTTGGGCTCCATGATTTCCATCTCTGTCTGTTTAGAGCTATTGTGTTCAATTTTATATTTAATCTTTCTAGCTCATCTCACCATCTTTTTCAGGGTCTGCCAGGACGCCTTCTGGTTGTGTGAGGGCTCCACTTAGTGGTGATCCCGGCCAGAGTTGATCGATCATTGTGCTCAAGAAATGTAACAGGTAAAAATAAAAGATATAATTCATAAAACTAAATATGCTTTATTTCACATCGTGTCAATATTCATTGGTCACAAACAAGTTTTGCACTTCGACAATACTTACACGTAACTCCGAGCTTTTCGTTTACAATATAAAATATATGCAGTTAACAACAATCCCTCAGTGTACGAATAAATTACAAAACCATTTTTATTTATTTATATACGAAGCTGATTCGCGTCGCGCGGGCCCTCAACGACAAAACCGTTTGATTATGATTATATTCATGTATAAAAAATCTAAGAAAATAACAACTATGGTATTGGAATATTCTTCTCTAATAATCTATTATATTATTGCTGATTCATTCTGTCACTATTTATATATTACGAGTACGTCGCTGTATTTGGAAGCCGGGTCCGCGCTAGGCACTATATCTCACTCGAAGCAAGTTATATTACAGTTGACATAACCACATGGACATTTTGCTCCTAGTGTATTCGACGTTGCAACAACAGCAAAATCAACGCACCCGCGAGGGTTTCTTTTAAATAATCACCTGTAAAATTTAACTTCTAACAACATGTTATTAAACTCTTAATCATTATACAAAATTATCATCACAATATCACAAATAAAATACAGAACTCTGACGCTCTACTCTACGAAATTATTACGGTGTGAAAATTTAGTGCACAATATAAATGTATCAACGTAATTATAAAGCTTAGTATGGATTTTATAAATCAATATGTCCAATATAGACATCTATTCTTATCCATATGCAAATTCAGTCGAATATTTTATTAGTACAAATAAATGTATTTAATACATTTGAAATTAATGGAAAATGTCGAATATACAAATTAAGTCTTATATAAGGGTTAACGAACTCTTAGTCACATGACAGGTGCACGCTTTATACTATTTGCGTGTTGCGTGCGCACGAAACATTACTGCGTTGTCTGTCACTTGACTTGCGAGACTTCCCAGTATCTGACCAAGTGTGAAACAAAACCTTACTGTACAAAAATAATAATAAAACAAATGAAACACTATAATACAAAATAAAAAGAAAAAAAAAAACAAGTTTATACAAAGTCTTACGTGTTTGTATTCACACCTGTTGGGGCCAGTTTACAACCATCCACTCTCCCGACTAAGAAAAGAAAAGGAAAAAAGAAATCGAAAACAAATACATTTAGTGAATTTATTTATAGAGACCGAAAAAAACAGTCGTAGAAAAAAGATTAAATATTTATCGTAGAAAGTCAGCCTTCGCGTAACAATTCACTATACCATTTTCCTAACTACATTACCGCAACCAGCCATCCAACGCCGAACCACAAACCACGAAAGACTAGATTCCCTCAATATTTGCACTTCTCACATTCATCTGCGATGTTATTGTTACACATTATGTTACATTTAACACTTTGGATTACGGTCGGTCAATGTCGTTAGCACATTCAATATTTGGACAAAGAATAATGAAACTATAATGTCATGGTGATATTAATGAAAATAAAGATGACAATAAATTTTTAAATTCTCATACATAATTCGTAGATAAATAGCGTTTTGAAAACGTTTCACAAGCTAGTTATCGAAGCGGCATGACTAGTTTTAAACGTAAAACTGTTTAGACGTATGTATTAACACATTAAATATATTGCTGTAGTTTTATAGGAACGCGAATCTGTACAGATTGGCGGGTAGGGGTAAGCGGTTTGTTTATGGTCTAAACAGTTTTCGCACTCGCACAGAGGTTGGATACGAAGGCCCGTGTGTCCTGTAGGTTCGGGCGGGTTCGGGCGTATTCGGGCAGGTTCGGGCGGCTTCGGGCGAGGTCGGGCGAGCTCGTGCGGCGCGTCACCGCAGCGCGCGGCAGCGGCGGCACACGCGCATGGTGCCGCAGTCGCCCCACGAGCTCATCTCCGAACACGACCCGCAGAATATGCCGCCACACCGTCTGCGGCAAACAAACGTATAGTTCAAGCATTTGCAAGTTCGAATTGGTCGCTTGTAGGATTCTCGAAGAATTAAAACAAGCTGTTTGTGACCGATAGAAGCATTTTCATCTAAGCATGTTTCGGAGGTGTCAGTTCCGTTTTCAGTCAATAGAATGATGGATAACTCTGATTGGCTTCTGAACCCTACGAGACGAGGGAAACTAGCTAGCTTGAGCCCGGGTTTTTTATTTTTTATTATACTTGTTGGTTTCAGTAAAATAGTTTGAGACTCGCTCTTGTTCTCTTTTTTGTTCCTCGTTAGTGAAAATGTATTTGAGGGGTTTCTGCTATTTGATACATTGCCCCCACATCTATCATTCATATAAGTTTATCTCTTACGTTCAGTCTGCTATTATTTAATTATGTGACAGTATGTTTTGCTTTCGTTTCCTTCTCGTTTGGTGTAAATGTATTTGTGGGGGCTCTGCTATTTGATACATTGCCCCCACATCTATCATTCATATTAATGTTCGTATTGTGTTCGGTAAGCGACACAGGGTCACACACACGGTCGGCGTCGGGCCTGCGGGAAATGGTAAGTTGAGCTGAGAGTATTACCTGCAGTGGTGGCGGCGCCGGGCCAGCCAGAAGTGGTTCCTACAGTACTGGCAGCGCGGCGCGGCGCTGTCGGGCAGCCACACCACGCCGCGCGCCTCCTCGCCCACTTCTACTTCGGACGCGCTGCCGCTACTGCTGCCGCTGCCTCGAACGCTGCCACTACCGCTACTAGTTTTCTGCATGAGGAATTTGAAGTTATGTGGCGGCAAACAAGGCTTTAGGTTTTTTTTTTGTAGAGAATGTGATGTTTGGGTTATATATGTTGTTGATTTGTGCATTGGTCATATATATAGAACAAAATATGATTAGTCGCGAAAATTACTTTGAAAATTCTACGGTTATTTAATAGCCAAATTTTCACTTCTTAACATTAGTGGGTTTTGCAGAATAAACTTCAAACGGCTCTAAGAATAAGTTGTTGGCAACGTCAAATGACGGCGAATACCTATATCTAGTTTTTGGCGTTTGTGGCGCGTTTGAATTGTAGTGTGTGTGTACGGTGACCGTACTTGTGTGTAGTGTGTGTACAGTGACCGTACTTGTGTGTAGTGTGTGGTAAAGTGGTCGTACTTGTGTATAGTGTGTGGTACGGTGGTTGTACTCGTGTATAGTGTGTGGTATTGTGGTCGTACTTGTGTGTAGTGTGTGTGTACAGTGGTCGTGCTTGTGTGTTGCGTGTGGATCAGTCTTTGTACTTCTATGTAATATATGCTACAGTGACCGTACTTGTGTATAGTGTGTGGTACGGTGGTTGTACTCGTGTATAGTGTGTGGTATTGTGGTCGTACTTGTGTGTAGTGTGTGTGTACAGTGGTCGTGCTTGTGTGTTGCGTGTGGATCAGTCTTTGTACTTCTATGTAATATATGCTACAGTGACCGTACTTGTGTATAGTGTGTGGTACGGTGGTTGTACTCGTGTATAGTGTGTGGTATTGTGGTCGTACTTGTGTGTAGTGTGTGGTACGGTGACCGTACTTGTGTGTAGTGTGTGGTACGGTCACCGTACTCGTGTGTAGTGTGTGGTATTCTGGTCGTACTAGTGTGTAGTGTGTGGTACGGTGACCGTACTTGTGTGTAGTGTGTGGTACGGTGACCGTACTTGTGTGTAGTGTGTGGTACGGTCACCGTACTCGTGTGTAGTGTGTGGTATTGTGGTCGTACTAGTGTGTAGTGTGTGGTACGGTGACCGTACTTGTGTGTAGTGTGTGGTACGGTGGTTGTACTAGTGTGTAGTGTGTGGTACAGTGGACGTAATTGTGTGTAGTGTGTGGTACAGTGGTCGTACTTGTGTGTAGTGTGTGGTACGGTAGTTGTACTAGTGTGTAGTGTGTGGTATTGTGGTCGTACTTGTGTGTAGTGTGTGGTACAGTGGTCGTACTTGTGTGTAGTGTGTGGTACAGTGGACGTAATTGTGTGTAGTGTGTGGTACAGTGGTCGTACTTGTGTGTAGTGTGTGGTACGGTAGTTGTACTAGTGTGTAGTGTGTGGTATTGTGGTCGTACTTGTGTGTAGTGTGTGGTACAGTGGTCGTACTTGTGTGTAGTGTGTGGTACGGTAGTTGTACTGGTTTGTAGCGCGTGGTATTGTGGTCGTACTTGTGTGTAGTGTGTGGTACGGTGGTTGTAGTCGTGTATAGTGTGTGGTACAGTGTTCGTACTTGCGTGGGCGTGGCGGCGTGCGGGGCGGAGGGCGGCGCGGGCGCGGGCGGCGATGAGAGCCGTAAAGCTTCGCGCGCTTCCCGCAACTGACCATTCAGCTCCTCCACTACTTTCTGCCAAAACGACAATGTCACATTAATAACAACATAAAAAATTCAGTTAGAAGTGGACATGCACATTGACAAGTGAACTTCATGACAGGTTTTTAGGGTCGATTTATTTAGTTTGTTTTCCGCTAAGTTGTAGAGTAGTAGTGTAACATAGCACACTTGGAGGTGGCGGTACCTTCTGGTAGAGTATGATCTGGTGCAGGCGCGCCTGCAGCGGGTCGAGCGCGGGCGGCAGGCCGTCGAGCGGGTCGGCGCGCGGCGCGGGCCCGGCGGCGCCGCACACGCAGCGCACGCGCTCGGGCCCCACGGACCCGCCGCACACGCCGCACCAGCACACTTCCGAGCTGCCGCCGGATTCGCCCGATGTCTCTATTCCACCTGCAGATAACATTTGAAACTATTTTTAAACTTAATCCATGATATCTTTAGCCCAAATCTGTGTATTTCACAAGCCAATAAACAGCTGATGATAACTGGGCCCTATGGATTAGCCCACAGTAGCACGAACGTGCAGATGAAAATACTTCTTCTAAAGACACATCTAAGTTGTTTAAGAGTCTTTTGCATAGCTCGCTGTTTCAATACCATTAACTATAGACTCTGAGAACTTTCGGAAGGCTTTTGATTAGGTGGGCAATAATATGCTTCTGGGAAAAATAATCGTCAAGAACAACAGAGGAATTCTGCTTAGATGGGTTGCTTTTTATATATTTAATAAGACTAAAAGTCATAATAAACGAGTATGAATCATCAGACTAAGTTGTTGCGGAGTACGGTGTACCACAAGGCTCCGTTTTGGGCCCACTCCTGTTTGTTTTTTTTCATTGAATTAAATATTTGATTAACTAAATATTTTCTAGAAAATCTTAACTTGTTTCACATAAAAAGTAACTACCTGTGAACTGTAACTTCATCTTATTCAACAATTTTATAAAAATAGAAAAAATAATTTTACTTTACTTTAAAGAAAGTTCAAAATACACGAGATCTTGGGATGCTGGATTCTAATTTGCACTTTAATGTTTATACTGACAATGTTATAAACAAGCCTATCAGGTGTATGGTTTCGTCAGAAGATCTTCAAGGAAATTTCCTTAAAAAAATCGTCTAAATTATTAATTTACCCTTACACCCGAAGCGTTTTATTTTGGAGAACAGTTTTAAATCGTCAGCATAGAGGAGGTTTCTCGCACGGCATACAACAGTTGGGAGATCGTTAATCATTATCAGAAACAACAATGGCAGCAGAATTAATCTTTGACTAACTACGGACCGGGTGTGATAGGGATGAGATTCATATATTCTCAGTCTAACAAACTGCTGGCGGTAACGTAGTCCGCAAGAAGCCGAAGAAGACCTGGATGGACACCGATCGAACATAATTTCTCCAGCAGTACGTCATTTTTCGAATTACAGGACATCTAACTGGCCACTACGGTCAAGACGCAGAAATGTAATCCACTAGTTAGAGGGTTGGTATTTAATGATCTTCTCCTTCGGAAGCCATGTTGTTCATACACAAATATTTATCAACTTGAGAATATATGTATTTGTGGAGTAGATTTTCAAAACATTTGTTGGAGATGGTATTATAGCTATTGGGTGATACTCCTGTTTTGTTAAGGCCTTTGGGTATTGGCATCACCCTAGTGGATTTTCACTGTGGTATATGTATACCAGTCTTTAAAGCTAAATTCAAAATATGGTACAAAAGACAGATATGTTTCTTACAACTTTAGGATGCTAGTAAGAATATTATCAGGTCCTACAGAATTATTAAGTTTCAGTTTACCCAACATGACATAATATTTTCGGGAATTATATTGAAAATGTTTATATAGTTTCTGCTAGTACTACTATCATTAATGGAAATTTCCTCGGCATTAAGTACAGTACAGGCACATCGGGAAGAAAAACAATGACGAAAACATCAGCAAATGCTTCAGCTGCATCAACTCCAGCGAGTCTGTTCCCTAAGATATTAGTAAGAAGGAGATATGCTGTGTGTTTAAAAATGTTCGCGAACCTTGCGATCAAGTTTTCCCCTTCCTTTAACTACACGTGCAGTAGAATATAACCATATTGTAGTTGTAGTTTTATACAGAAGTCCGTTAGTAAGTCCGAAACTATAATTCCTGCGACCGTGCGACTTCACTTAATATCGACAGTCAGCGTTACTATATCTTAAACAAAGTTTAAAACTTTTCACTATCATTAATAAATTACAAATCGCGGAAGATATTCCCGTAACACAAGTGATATTATTATTTTAGACGGATATATATACTCACTAGTAGTGCTAGCTCTTCTCGAACAGTGGCAGCACGCGATACGTCTGGGTGAAGTCGGACATAGTGTTAGTTGACTGGCGACGCGTGTGCGTGTGTGTGTGTGCGTCGTCCGCCGCGGCTGTGTGTGTGCTTCGCCTTCACTCTCTGAACTTATACTGCTTGAGGTTGCACCACCTAAGCAAATAGTAAGTACTTTGTAAAATAAACAATGATAAGTGGCTACATGAGCCTGCCTCGTTGGTCTAGTGGTCCCAAGCGCGACTGCAGCAGGAGGTCTTGGGTTCGATTCCCGGGTCGGGCATAGTGTTATTGTGTTTTCCTTCTCAGTAGCAGCTCGGAGATTGGAGTTGTGCCCGGTTGATAGTAATAGGCTCACCACCTATTACATGGGACTTAATAACAGCATCGGTGAAATGGGGGTTTATAACTGTGTATGTTCACCTCTGCCTACCCCTTTGGGGAATACAGGCGTGATGCTAGTCTAAATGAGCTTCAGGAAAACTTTGTTTAGTGACATTTCCACATTTTTTAAGTAAGCAATATTAGAAATTTTGGTCAAGCGTGGGCTTTCTGACAAATTAAGCTAAGGTTTTATTTTTAATTAATTTACTTGGTTTCATGCAAGGTTAAATTCACTGCATGATTGTAGATTTCCGCAAAAAAGTTTTAAACAAAATTGTTAAAATATACCCGTATAAATTAATGGAAAACTAAATAAAATAATTTAGTTATTCCAGTATTTTGCACTGAGAAGACCTATTTATCGAATTAATAAATTTGTCATACCATTTAGATCGACCTCAAGAAACTTCGTCGCCACATCATCGATTCCGTTCATAGTCCCGTTCGTAACTCCATTCTCTCTAGTGTGGTTATTGAGGTCTGTGACCACGTTGTGGTTGGTCCTGTCTTCTCCAGTATGATTGTCTAGCGGTGAAGAATCGTGGGAGGTATTTCTAGAAGCAGGTGGTTCTGCCCGAGCCTCGTTAATCTCGAAACCGGTGGATGATTGGTTGCTTGATTCGGAAATGGAGCGCCATGTTATGCTAATGTTGCGTGTGCGGGCTGATTCTCGAGCGGCCTGTAAAAGAATAATTAATTTACATGATAATTTTATTTTTCAAAATGGATGATCACAAAAATGAGAGTGAGGTATTTAAGTTTTTTGTTTCCAGACTTAGGTAAGATTTTACCAACGCTATATATGGTAATTACATAAATGCTTGATGAATTTTAGACAAATTTCTGTCAAAAAATATTTTTTTCTCTCTGGTAACATTAGATGATGTTAGTAAAATTAGCCTTATGACAAATTCAAATTAAAAATTCATTTATATGTGATTTTTTGTACATTGGACAATCGGGTATTTTGTTTTAATATTGAACTAAATACGATTTATTAATATTGTTCAACGGTTATTACAAACATATTTTATATATTTGCCCAGTGATCCAAAAACGAAACAAGAGGGTGTGCTTTCGTAAAAGCACCGTAAATCGTTTGTTAGCGCAGACAAATGTGTTGTCATATATCGTAGGGTTAAGGAACTGTCTCCTATTTCCATCGAAAAGTTTCGACTATTTATCAACATAAATAACATAACATAACATATCATCACGCCTGTATTCCCCGAGGGGGTAGGCAAGAGGTGTACACAATTGTACATCCACTTTTCACCAATGCTGTTATTAAGTCCCATGTAATAGGTGATGAGCCTATTGCCATCTACCGGGCACAATTCCAAACTCTGGGCTGCTACTAAGAATTTTGCTAACAGAAAAGCCCAATAACACTGCCCGACCTGGGAATCCAACCCAAGACCTCATGCTCGGCAGTCGCTCTTGGGACTACTAGACCAACGAGGCAGTCATACATATATCTGGAAATAACCAAAATTGGAAACCTATAATAGGCCATAATAACCCATATCTGGCCATATGGCCTTAATGATATGGCCAAGTACTAGGCTAACATAAACACGAAGAACTAACCTCAGCCATCCCAATAACATCGGTATAAGTATCACAGACGAACACTGGCGGCTCTTCAGGCGTGTCCACGTCAGGTGACGCCACGCTGGTGACGACATCCACCACATTGTCGACCACCGTGCCGTTGAGTTGGCTGGTGTCGGATGACGTCATATCGTCTGAGTGGTCGATGACCTGGTCGTGGAGCTGGTGGAGCGGCAGCTTGTCGGTGACGTCAGCGGCCGCCAGCTCCCGCTCCAGTGAGGAGGAGCCGCTGGCCAGGTCGCGGGGGACACGGGTGCTGTTCTCGAAGTGGTCTGGGTGAAGACCGTCCACCTGTCAACAATATGGTGAGTATATAAAGTTATAATATTAAGTGGAAAAAGAATACGGTCGCGAGCAGGACTCGAACCTGCGCCTTCCGTATAAATACTCCAGGAGCTCTGACCACTAAGCCATCTCGACCTCTGCTCACCACCGCGAATTCTTCGTCCACGTCTTTTGGCGACGTCATCGCTATCCATTCAGTCCCCACACAGGTGACCGAACCGAACCGGTGAGTATATAACTTTTTTTTTATACAAAAGTTCTTGGGGATCGCGTCCCCAGGTGGCGGATAGGGGGTGCTCGCCAATCGTCATGCAAGAGATGATTGGAGGGCTGGAGGAAAATAAAATACCTCCCGCGGACCACACAGGCCGCAGAAGGACACTCGTATCTAATCCCGTCGTCAGGATTCTTCGACATATTCCGAGTGAAGGCTGTAGACGTACTGTGCGCCCAAGCTGGGACAGGCATATGGATGGGCGGCGGCAGAATCTCAAGCAGATCAATGGCGGCGACCTAGCCTTTGCAAAAAGGTTACAGTCTTGGCATCAGGTGGCAACCAGCCGTAAAAACAGATAGCCAAACAAATTTCTTCTGATACAATATGAAAGTACAAGAAAACTAAATCTGAAAGTAGTACGTTGTATTGTAATAATTTACACACCATGTTGTATTTTGTCCAAATGATAGTTATGCCACTACGCGTTGGACACAGTACTTGGGCTTCCAGCTGCGCGTGCGTGTAACGTTTTAAGTTTCCATTAAATATTATTCAAATTTTTGATACAGCTATTTTATACGATAATATACGTAAATCAATTTCTTGTGTTTCATATATACTAAAAATAATAGTCCCAAGCGCTACTGCTGAGCATGAGGTCTTATGTTCGATTCCCGAAACGTTTTTTTTATTGTTAATTGTTATTGGATTTTTCTATTAGGAAACTCTCGATTCACGATTCCCGGGCACAATTCCAAACTCCAGGCGTTTTGAATTGTGCCCGTTAAGAATACAAATAAATATCCCAGTATACAGACCTCGTCCTGGCAGGTGTCGGTACTGACGGGCAGTACCGGCAGCTGGTCCACGCAGCTGTCCGTCAGGGCCGCACGACACGAGCGACGGTTCTCACACTCGTTGGGAACTACCATTGATAATTTCCTGTAAGTTAACCAAATAATATCTTAAAACACCTAAGATAAAGTGACAAGGTTGTTTATAAAGTGGAAAATCAGTTTTTTCGCGTAGCTGTCAAAAGCGCACAAAGTCAAAAACGCAAATGTCAGAAAAGCTAAATGTCAGAAGTGCAAACACAATGTCAAAAAATCTACTTAGAGTTCTTCTTCGTGACGATGGTATATTTTTTAAATATTTGGTTTCTATTATTAAAAA
Organism: Xylocampa areola; assembly: GCA_935421205.1. Taxonomy (NCBI): domain Eukaryota; kingdom Metazoa; phylum Arthropoda; class Insecta; order Lepidoptera; family Noctuidae; genus Xylocampa; species Xylocampa areola. The sequence goes on along the minus strand of OW285219.1, from coordinate 3,621,222 downwards.
ATTAAAAAAAAGCCTTAGAAGAATTATGTGATTAGATACTGATCTTATACAGGCTGTGGTTTTGAACAGTGGCTATATTGTAGGAACATATACAGCAACAAGTTATATGTTGTATAAAAATAATTAAAACAATAATAGCCAAGAGGTCAACGTCCTATTCGTCTCGTAACAGCTAACGCTTCTCTGTGAAATTTTCGTATACGACTTTTGTCGGCGCGCGGTGCCGTCCTTGTGCCTACTGCGCGCGACGCGGCGATGGCTATGACACGACAATATGTACACGCAAAAAACAGTAAAACTGCGAAATTAATTCGATTTTCTAAGGTATACTTTTTTGTTTTGTAATCAGTTACACCTATAGATCCACCTCCTTCAATTTGGCCACTGTCTAGAACCACAGCCTGTATAGGTGTATATACAAGTACAACTTATCAAATTTATTTATTATAACTTGAAATTGAAAGTATAATTACAAGAGATTCACTTCTGTTAACTTACATAACATCAGGCGCTAGACTAGGGTCGCTACATCTTCTCTGCGCCGTCCGTTTCTCGCCTTCACTCAACAGGTTGTCACATGATCTTGTCTTGGTCATCATGCCTGCAGAAAAACATCACAATATTATTATTCTGAGAGCATATTTTTTTATTAATTAAATTCTAAGTATAATTGCCGGGAACTAAAAACTGCAGACTTGTCAAATGTTGCCTTTTCCTTAACACATTGGGTTTGACTTCCAGTCCAAGTATATTCTTGCAGCTTTAATACCAGTATTTGAATTTGAATTCGTATTTTACTTGGAGCGACTGTCTCTCTGACCCCCATAATGCAGTTACTGGGTACTACGATATCTCGTAGCATGAGAACTGTGCTACAATATCTCGTAGCATGAGAACTGTGCTACAATATCTCGTAGCATGAGAACTGTGCTACAATATCTCGTAGCAAGTCTGGTTATCAGACTTCCAGGCATCTGTTGGGCTACTTTTGAAATGAATACCAATTCCAATGCTAAATCAACGCCTTAAACAATGTGGAATGTTAAAAGAAATTTACCTATATCATAGTTTTCTGAATTTTAAAGCATGTTGGATTATTAGTATAGCGATTCTGTCATCATTTTTAAGAAATTTTGACATTTAAAAGTACGAATTGATATATTTCAATATCAATCGAGCGGATTTATTTTCAAGAGTAATCCTGCTGCTTACTAGCGTCTGTCATAAATCTTCATTCGTTAACCGAGATGGACAGGGTGACATGCTTTCCGAGGTACGAAGGCGTTTCGATACGATATGGTAGTCACCTATCCACAGATCGACCGCGTCAAGCAGGTTTAACCTGGATCGATCGATCTAATAACAATATGTTACCGTTGTGGTTCTGTGTGGAGTGCAGTTGCGGCAGGTCCGGCTTGTGTTCGGAGCGCGGCTCGTCCCTCGGGCTCTGCGCACAGAACATGCCGCTCCACACGCACATCGTACGCACAGAGTATTCCGGCCAGATCGCCTGGAAATAAACACATGGAGATTAGCCTTTGTGACTTATGGAGTCCTGGTAATCCTGGTATCTAATTGAGGGAGCAAAATATTGCTTAGAAAAAAAAAACTTGTCGTTTCGATAAACGTAACGAAACACGACGTCTCTCATATGAATTCAAGCGGAATTTAAATTTAATTTTAATATGTACCTATTTTGATAATATTGCATGTGTTTTAAATCTAAGACATTTAAAGTTACAATGATTACTGATACATGCACAAATTTTCACATATTAAGTAACTAGTGGTTCCTAAAAAGTTGCGCAAGCGCGTAGCATAACATGCGCATGCGCAATTTCACGGAAAGTTTAGAATTAATGTCTAGATCATAAACTATACACACTTGATCCAGTTGGTGCGGCGAATACAGATGGTTTCTATAGGCGGGCGCCCTGAGCAGGTGCCACACGTGCGGAGTGACGTCAGCGGCGCGGCACTCGCAGCGCTCGCGGCCCGTGTTGCACAGGAACGTGCCGAACATGCACGAGTGCACGTGCGTGCCCAGCTTTATCTGTACACACACGTCAGTTACCCACTACATCTCACGATCTATGGGCACATTGGGAAACAAAATATCATGTTTACTTTGGAATTTTCGTGAAATTTCTGACCGCAAGCGGGAATCGATCCTGCTACTTTCTGGTTCAGTGCAACAGTCGCTCTAGTCACTCATTCGCTTGCGTTAATGCGTACTCTAAATAATAGTGAGTGTTGCATAAAAACATGTCGATATCTGTACACACACTATATCTGTCACAAATTCACGATCCATGAAGTAGTTGCGAAGGAAAATTAATTCAAAAAAGAGAAAGAAAAAGAAATCGTTTATTTGGACACAGGATAATTGACTAATACGCTTGATTATAGGGAGAAATGACAGAAGCTTTTATCTGAAGACTTGGCATAAAAAGTGGTTTATCGATGTATCGTGGTAAGAATGTTTTTGTCAGACTTTCGAGCATCTCAGTAGCGCAGCGGCTATAGTAGGTCTTCATTTGACAACTGGGACCGACAGCTCAACGTGCTACCCGAGGCAGAAAGAGGTCTCGATATTAAACGACCAACTATAGACCAAATATGCCAAGCGAAGCTTGATCTCCGAACCCCTCCACTAAATCCACCGCCATTAAAAATACTTACCAAATAAGCCTCATTGAACTCGAAGCTGCACGGGAACTGCAACATCATCTGGTGCACGACGTCAAGCCACTGCAGGAAGATGGGTGACCGCTCGTTGGGGTCCTCTGGCCCGAACTGGTGCCCGCAACGGTCGGCGAACTTGTGCCCGAAGTCAAGCCATTCACGCTCGATAAGTATACGGAAGCCCTGCAAATGAAGAAGAATTCGGTGAATAAATAACTTTAAAATCTTAAAAACCGATAGTCTGCCATGGGGAAATAGTGGATAGTGCATGTCAGTACTGTGTTTTTCATTTGCGAAGATTAATAAGACCCTAAAAATGTGATGGTCGACAAGACATCGTGGTAGGACCAAGCGGGCCAAAACAATTCTGGGGGAATCAAGCCTGACTATAAAGTAAAAGGAGGAAGAATAGTCGACAATTTGGCAGTAGTTTATGCTGGCAGATCATATTTGAGATGTAGTTTAGTGCTATATATTGAAAGCTAAACTTTAAAAATAAATGCTAGGAACCCACCAGCTATTATTTCTAGTAACAGCACACACAGGTAGCTTTCAGAACAACTATACGATACGATATTGGTGGTAGATAGATAGTGCAAACGTTCAGAAGACATCTATCTTGGTCATGCAGTCCTGGTAAGCTCGCTAATAGAAAAAACCTGAAGAGTTCTTTCTTTTAATTAAGGGGTTCTATATAAAATGGGCGATGACTGCGAGACCCAGATAGCGTTCAGAACACCTCCACACAAAACGATCCTGGTACCTTGACTCACCTCAAGTGTTCGGTAAAACGGATCCAGTATGAGTTGGGCGGCGGCTACTATCTGCGGGGTTCGGTCCCAGCCGTCGGAGCAGTGAACGAGTACGGGCCGACCGGCGGCCACGGCTCGTGCCACTACGGAGGCTGCGCGAACCACGCCGGACACATATTGCAGCCATAGAGTGCGTTCTAGGTTACTGTGCCAACTGAGGACAAGAAAAAATAACACGTTAATTTTGTATCTGTGGATCAATTGAGCACGGTGCTGTGTGTCAATCAGCAGTAAAGTGAAATCAAGAAGTAGTAGTATATAAATATATGCATTATACCGCCGTCGCGTGTCGCAGGTGAGATTTCTGTATTGGGCAAATGTTTGTATGATAGATCTACGGATATTTTTTCCAAGTCTGCGCTTGTGAAATATGTACAGGAGACATACTTAGTGTGTGGCGACTTATATTTTAATAAAAGAAAATGTTTTTACCTTTCTTCCTACTAGACTGAATAAAGACTCTTTTCTACTTCTTAAGATAGTCTTTATGGTACACTCCGTTTTTTTAACCCTGGGTACAATAGGCATGATGACAGTATTAAAAAACCAAAGAATAAATGGTTTTAGAGGTAAATATAGGCAGAAAGGATTCTAAAAAATTACCTAGTTTTATTAAAAACATTAAAGATTAATAAGATTTTCAATAAAATAAAAGTATAAAGTACTGCAATCGGCTATGTTAACTGAAACGAATCACAGCGAATGACGTCACGCCTCAGTCAAATGTCAATCATCGCCGTACATTATAGCTTCAACTTATGTCAAATATGCTGAGGCATGACGTCAAAACGGCGCCATGACACCCAGCAGCGTTCTCGCGGTTAAATCAAATTAGATAGATTAGAATGCAATAATTTGCGTTGAAACTTAGGTTGTTGCTGAAATAATGTGTTTTTCGGATATAGTAGACATGTACCTACATTATAAAAGGAGCTTTCAAAATCTGTCATTATGCCTATTTGACATGCAGAGTACCTTCTTACACATACGGATACTAATTTATTTCGGTAACTTTTTGTCAAGTCACGTTTTACCGAGAATTTGAACATTCAAAACAACGACAACACGTGCAAGTAACATAAATACATTTCTTTTTTAAATCTAAAACATCGTTTGACGGCGCAATGTTTCCGGAAAAGATATATTTGCGAGCCGGTGCAAAACAATGAGTTCATTCGGGCACAATGCCAATTGACACAAAAAATACTGTAATACTACCTAGGTTCGCGTAACTGGACTAAACATCTTTAGTGCGTTACATAAGAAACGCGATCGAATCAACGTGAATTGAAATGCTATTAACTGTCTGTGTCTGTGTTGATTGTAAGCTGTTTAGTGGATCACCCAAGGAATGGAAGCTCTAAGCTCTCTCTCTTAGAATAAAAACTTCGGAGCCTCACTATTCGCAATATAGTTTTTTCAGATCAGTGTTAAACATATGTATTTGATTATAATACAAACTGCACAATTTAACAATATTTTACATGCGTTAGTTTAGTCTATATAAACTACTCAAAACAAAATAGGGCCCACACTAAGTTTATTTCGAATTTTGTCTTACAATAACTCAATAGGTAATCATTAGTCAAATGAAATGTTAAATTGTATAGTTGACATGTTTATGAGTCCTTATCAGTGTTTTGAGCAACAACTTTAGCGTTGTCATCAAGTGGGTAGGCAGAAAAAGTGAAGTGCTTGAAAAAAACATTCAATGCACAAATTCTGTCCCTTGTGTTCTCAGTTTGATTCTAAACGTTGTTGTTAAACGTCACATTCTTTAACTGTTTTGTTTGATCCCGGTATTAATCGTGATTATTATTCCTGGTTCTCGCCGTCATATGGACATGGAAACCGCAGCAAGAGCGGTGGCTATGCTTCAGGAAGGAGCGTCTCAAAGATCTGTAGCAATACGCATAGGTGTGTCGCGACGAGCTATCCGAAACGTGTGGGAACGCTTTCAGGAAACTGGGAGCGTGGCTAGGAGACCTGGATCAGGAAAAGATAGAGCCACAACTGCCCAGGAAGACCGGTACATCAGGTTAACTGCGCGTCGGGAGCGTGCTGTAACCGCTAGGGTCTTACAAAACCGACTGCGACACTCTACTGGTACACGAGTCAGTGATCAAACCATTCGTAATCGACTACACGAAGATGGTCACCGTACTAGAGTGCGTGTTGTTCGACTCAAAATGACAAGGGCCCATCGGGCAGCGCGCTTAAGGTATGCTAGCGAATATTTGGAGTGGACTATGAACAACTGGAGGACTGTACTCTTTACAGACGAATGTAAAGTCAAGTTTTTTAGTGATGACAAACGAGTACGCGTGTGGAGAACACAAGGCGAGCGTTTTACAGAACAATGCATCCATGGAACTGACCGTTTCGGGGGACTCAGTGTTATGGTATAGGCCGGAATAAGCTTGGTAGGCAAAACTGAGCTGGTAATTCTGGATGGGAGTGCCGTAACTGCCGCAAGTTACGTTGACCGAGTAATACGACCTCATGTCATCCCATTTTCACAAAGAGTGGGCCCTGGCTTTGTTTTTATGCAATACAACGCTCGCGCGCATACGTCCCGTATCACACAAAGAGCACTTTCCGACGCCCATATCACGGTTTGCCATGGCCAGCCATGAGCCCCGACCTCAACCCGATCGAACATTTATGAGATCAATTAAAAAGAAGCCTCAAAGAGAACTACAGCCATGTGCATAGTCAACAAGAGCTCATAAACCCACTAAAAGTGTGTTGGGAGCGAATACCGGAACAAAATGTTACTCATTTCATCGAAAGTGTACCAGATAGGGTCAGAGAGTGCATACGGAGCAGAGGAGGCCCCACTCGTTACTAAGCATAACATGTGTCAACACAGGGTAACAAAAAATAGTGATAGGCAAACATTATTGTTTTTGTTTATTTTGCGAAAATTTCCCTAAAATGTGTCTTTTGTGTATAGTTTAAAAATAATAAACAAATTTTACTATTGATTGTGTTTAAACATTTTCTAAATCCTTAACCCAAACATATCTATCCATAAAAATCAGTTAATTAATCATATTTTGAACTGAGAGCAAAAAAACGTGGTGGGCCCTATTTAGTTTTGAGTAGTTTATATAAAAAGTCTATATATTTAACGGGGCGGGTGAAACCGCGGGGAACAGCTAGTTATTTATTAATATGTTAGCGGCCCGGCAGACGTTGTCCTGCCCTAATCTGATTGCAGCGCCACCTACCAGTTCCAATTCTGTTTTCAAACCATCCAGGAACCCATTGAACACTTAAATACACACAAAATGTCATCAAGCATATTGCGCGCACGGAGGAGGGTAATATTTAAAGTTTATATGTGGAGAAAGTGTGTAGATAGTTAAAATTTATATAAAAAATATACGGTCAAATTTCGACCACTACTTTAAATAAAATCGCCGTCTAGTTATAGCATAGCACATGTTCAAATCTGGCTGTATTATCCATTCAAACTCTTTATCTCATCCAGACAAGGTAACTATGGGAAGCTATGGGATTTTTGACACCGATAACATTCCTACTCGTAAACACATTAACGACTCACTCAAAATGCACTTACCCACCCAATTACCTCCCACTATCCATTACATAGTAATTTTGTTCCGGCTCCATTTTAACCTATTTGCTTCATTTTGGTCGACAATGCTTATTGCAGTGAGCGATTGCGAGTGTGTTATGCAATTGAGATGTTTTTTTTGTAATATGTAGCCACAATATTATTAGGGTAGGCCTAATTTTGGTGACATTTCTATGGTGTATTTATTATACATATATCGTCATGAAGTTAACAGAAATGAGCTATTCAGAGCAATGTTAAGCCGAAAATACTCTATAAATGTGGGCTGAAACATGTTCAGACAGAATTACCAGGGCGGCATGAGTCATGAGGAGTGTATGTAGTCTCAATTGGCTACGCTATTAGCAGTGTACTGTTGGCTACGCTCGTAGTAGCATTCTTTTTGCTACGCTCGCTCGTAGTAGTGTACTTATATGGTCTGGTCATCCTGGTCGCAGGGCTCGAGCTGACCTTATTTGCTAGAAGCTACGTTAGTAGTACTGTACCTACATTCAGACCAGAGTACTGTGACTACGTTCAGAGCAGCGTAACGGTATTCGATATTGTGTGAGTATTCAAACAGAAGTACCAGGGCAGCATGAGTCATGAGAAGTGTGTGTATGTAGTCTTCAGTTGGCTACGCTCGTAGCAGTCTACTTCTGACTACGCTCGATCGTAGCAGTGTACTTACTTGGCCTGGTCGCTGGGCTCGGCAGCCAGTGCCCTCATCTGCTGGAAGCTGCGGCGCACGTGGTGTATGTTGGGCAGGCACATGAACTGTATGTCCGCGGCGGGGTAGTACTGTTGGCACTCGCATCCACCGCCTCGTGCTCGGTTTGTTACAGCCGATGCATATGAACGTGCGTCTACGATTAGTAGTTTGAGTTGCTGGAACAATTAAGAGAAATTTGTTAGATGAAGTTTTTGGTGTTAGAAGTAGGTAATTTATGTACATACAAGATACAAATAAAATTAGGAAAAAAAGGCACTACTTATTTCTTACAGAAATTTCTTCCAGCAGACCTGTGAGAGGAGAAGAGATGCACTGGGTTTTTTCTAGTAGCAGCCCAGGAATTGGGACTGTGCAAAGTAAAGGGTAATATAAGGCTTTCCACCTATTACTGCGGACTTAATAACGTTATTTGTAAATGTAGGTGAATTACTCTGCCTACCTCTACAGAGATAGAATACAAGCATGAGAGTATGTTATGTTTAAAAACTGAATTTCAGTTAAAAGTCTAGCAGTAGTCTCTGATATACAAATTGTTTTATTTATAAATCAACTTTTAACCGGAGTAATCGCGAGCATTATTGATTTGTGTTTTTCCTGACGTTTCGAACACTTTGCAGCGTTCGTGGTCGCAGGAGGACTAGGGTGTCAGGCGTCTCAACAGTTTATTTAAAATTATATCAGTCTACCGTACATATAATTGATAAATTCATAAAATTATTTTTATCTCTGATACATATTTAAAACTGAATCGCGACGGTATTTCCTAAGACTATCCCTGAGAAGAAATATCGAAACATACTCAGAGGACACAGTCGTCAAAAACCAATAATACACGCGATTATTTCGGTTAAAAGTTGTTTTATTATATATAATGTATAATGAGTAGTGATCGCGAAAACCTAAGATATTGTTTTATTTATTTAACATAATTATAAACTTGTTCAAAGTTTCCTGTTCAATAAATACCGTTTTATTGACAGATACTAAGTGGGCGCTATGACTAAGCAATTTAATATAAACACTATAAATATCAAGCAGTTCCTGACATAACTATTCTATAAATAACTTCGTAGGAAAACCTTATTGTGTCATGCGGCGATTAGTATCAACTATCAATTGTACTAGGAGTGCATTATCGTCAGGAACTAAGATAATAGACTATAGTAAAGTTAAGCAAACAACTATAAATAGGAATGTCTTTTAGCCATTTCTTTCTTTAAGCAATTTCGATGAAATAAAATACAAGACGAGTCTCTTTTTTCATTCTCATAATCAAAAGAAAAAGTACTTCCCGGATGTCGCAATTCGTATGAACTTCACAAAAACCCAAATTATAACATTTTGGAATGCATACGTAAATGAAACCTCGTATGAGGAAACACAGAACCTCATTCCTCTCAGTCTACCTTCAGGAATTAAGACACAGATACTTTTTGTTTGGAATTTCGGGGAGATTTGAACACCCAATACCCCCCCTGGCTACAGCCATAGTTCTATAGTTTCTGTCTACCTGTGAGTTTATATATGAGCATAACATAACAAAGCATCACACCTGTTTTCCTCGAAGCGGTAGACAGAGGTGTACACAGTTGTACACCCACATTTCATAAATGCTATTATTAAGTCCCATGTATTAGGTGGGTCTGATCTGTTACTAACAGAAAAACTCAATAACACTGCTTGACCAGCTGCTCAGCGTGAGGGTCCTGGGTTCGATTCCTAGGTCGGGTAAAGTGTTATTGGGTTTTTCTGTTAAGACATTCTCATTAGCAGCCCGGAGTCAGGAAGTTGGGGGTGTGACACCCAGTGCTTCGGAGAGTATGTAAAGCCGTCGGCCTTGCGTCTGATCTCCTTCCGGTCGTGTCGGAATGCCGTCCCATCGCAATAGGAGAGTGAAGGAAGAGGGGAGTGCACCTGTGTTTGCGCATACACTTGTGCACATATAATATCTCCTGCGTACTCGACTAATTTCGGTGGAGATAGGCCGCCGTGACCGAAATACGGTCGGGAGGACTATTTATATGTATGTAGTAGGTATACCTTGTTGTTGTTCGGCGGCTGCGGTCCCCGGTCGGCGTTGCAGGCGCTGACGAAGGCCGCCAGCAGCCGCTCGTCCTCGCTGGAGCGCCAGCCGAGCCAGCCCACCTCGGGCTGCGACGAGCGCGCGATCACTGCGCCGTTGCCGCGGTGCCGCCACACTACTGCGGGCACGCGACGCATTGCACGGAATCTGGGGACAATACACAACATTATTGTACACTAAACGGAGGGAACAATTGCTCTTTTATTAGCAGGGATACAGAATATTCTAGTAGTAAAAAACATTATTACTATAGATTAGCTGGGTTCCGCAATTAGATACGCGGAAATCCCTGAATTCTGAGATTTCCCGGAATAACTCTCAGCTTTGCATAAGTACAAATAAAGAGACCTATTTGAATAAAAAATTTTTTTGATAAATAAAGTATATCCTAGTCTAAGACTCACAGTAAATGATGAACAAACATCAAAGTCATAAATGTGAAGCACTTTTCAAAGGTCAACCACATTATATAACATATAGACAGTGCCCAATTAGCCCAAAAGTCACTGCATCTTAGTGTTTTAGCTTGAGGAAAAAGACGGCGCAACAAACTCTCAAGCAACATTGTCACAGAGTCTGGTCACTGGTGCAAAAAGGATAAAATTGCAGATACCATCTTACATGTCATTTATTATTTGTAATGTTATTCCTTCCTGGAGAAGCAGATGCCCAACATTCCCCGACATAACAGGCAATGATGTTTAGTTTCCCAAAGTATTTAACAAAAAAGCTAATTCATACCTCGCCACAGAATCCAGGTCCTCGTCACAGACGGACGCGGGCACTACCAGGAGGGGTGGGTACGAGGGGCACAACTTGTACTCCGCGTTAGCTGCCGTCACTCGCCACGCGCTCTTTGACGTGAAACCTAGACGCTCCACCTGTGGAGATCAAACGTGTTAGCTACGACATAAAGGCACTGTATTGCGAGATGAAAATGTTCTAAGAGCTTAATAGTGTTACAAATTTCTCCACACATTTTTCCCTCGTAAAGTTGAAGAATTACTCATCGAAGAAACTTCCCTTTAGTAAAAATTATAGAATTTGGAAGACAGACTACGTAAAGTTATCAGGTTTTATGTCTACTTAAATAACATAGCATCACGCCTGTATTTCCCGAAGGTGTAGGCAGAGGTGCACACAGTTGTACACCCACATTTCACTAGTAATAGATGGTGAGGCTATTGCCATCTACCGGGCATAATTTCAAACTACGGGCTGCTAATGAGCATTTTCTAACAGAAAAACTCAATAACACTTTCCCGACCTGGGAATCGAACCCTCAGCAGTCGCGATTGAGACCACTAGACCAACGAGGCAGCTCTACTTAAATAAACAGTGTGAATATAAGAATTGCATTGGAATCACCGGCTTTTCATATTTATATTGCTAGACAATCAGTCCTTCCGAACCTAAAATGCTTTGCCATTGATAAATTAAGCAACGAGACGCTTTTGGGCAGATAGCAAGGTCATAAATGTAGTCCGCCGAAGTTTTCCAAATTATACTTGCCCAGAGATTAATTTACATTTGGGTATGACTAACTAGTTAGATAAGAAAAACGAAGATAACAATTTGAAAAATAAATTAAAGAATATGGTGATAGAGAACTTGGTTATACTCACTTCAGGACCAAACCAATGCCTCTGTGCGGACTGTGACGCCCTCATCAGAGCTCTGTGAACCGACGTAGGAGGCTGTTCCTTCGCCCAGGCTGCGTATGCTGCAGCGAAGGTCTCTTGAACAGATCCTATGGGGGCTAACGCAGTGTTCAGGCGTCTCCACCATTCTATACATTGATCCCCAGTGTTGAATGAGCATCTAGAACAAAAAAGGTTTATAAGATTAGGCAATGAGCTAAATAAATACAGATTAGAACAATATTAAACATGGAAGAGGATAGTGAACTTGTTGCTAGCGCGGCTAACACACACGTGACCTAAGGTGCGAAAACAATAATTACTCATCTTTTTTTCTACAAATTGTACAAAGGTGGTAATAATACGGGAGCAAAAAAATATAATCTACCCCTAGGCGATCGACAACCCTGCTACACTGCTCACTGTATATCTAAATACTACTCCTTTTCTACTTAGCTTTTCAGTATCTGCAATTCTGCACTATTATTTATTGACATTAATGTCTCCATTTTGGTTCTCAATAATACAAGACATCGCGAAAATAATGAATGATTAGGTCATATTCATTTATAGATTAACTGTTTCTAGTACACGAGTAGGTAGCAACTACAGATAATAAACAAATTCGTTTAAATTTATTAACAAATTTTATCTTATAATTGTTGGAAAATTTACATGTCCGCTCTCTTTCGTTGCTATGTGTTTATCAGTCACTAACCTCAATTCGGTGTTACGGTAATCGAAAACAGATTTAATGTAGACTACGCAAACATCACTTTCGTTTATAGATAAATATTTCATTACATATTGTGTCGAACCAAATTGATGACAGAGTATCATATATGTAGAATGATATTTTTTTATACATGTTAAGGCCACGTTTTGCCTATAATAATTACTACTTTTCAAGGAAACATTGAAAAATAATGGACACGAACGGGGCTTGAGCCCGAGACTATTCCAGACATTCCGTGTCATCACTCTTCCATCTGAGCTAACATGTCCTTGTTCGAGACTATTGCAATTCAAGCTTCCTTCTATAAAAAAATTTGTAAGGAATAAAATAGATTTTATAACATAAACAGTATTAAATAGTTATTAGTAGATAGAAGAAAGAAAAATTGGCTTTTAATTTTAATTGTATTGTTTGATACGGAATATACAGTGTGTTGACAAAAGTCCCTATCCCTAGTAAGATTTCATGGGTGATTCCATTTATAAATATTATAAACATAATTTGCTATGAGGCCAATTCCGAAATCATTACTGATTTAAGTTATACATTTTTCTTTCCACAAATATGTTTTTTTTTAATTATTTCTTTTATTTCAGGCAACTTGGCCCATAGCATAAAATACACAAACATAAAATGTTACTATAAATAAACTAATACATAATATTACAAAATAAAACTTATAACTACTGTACACGAAGTGACGGCGTCGTGTTGCGCTGACTGGTGTCACGTAGCCGGCCGCAAAAACGTCGATATATAACACCCTTCGGCCAAAACTCTTCTTTGAGGAAGGTTTGAAGATGTTGGGTTGGAACCCGCACCACAAACGATTTGAAGTTTGTGTTGTGGCGCGAATCCAACTTCTCGACCCTCAAACTCCAGTTGGTCTTCACTCGAACATATTCCACGATCTCCTCGACCTTCGTGGAATAATGTAGGCGGGACACGTACAGCTGCGTCGTAGGTATAGCTGGACGCAGCAGCATGTTGGGTCCTGCCAGCGCGGTACCGCACTGGTTCCGACAAGAAGGCTTCTTCTTTTTCTCCACCTTGATGAAGCCATCCTTAACGCTCGTGGCCTTCTCCGTACCCCGCTGTTTCAAATCCTTGTTGGATTTAGCGCAGCTCTGCTTACCCCTCTTTGTTTTTTCCGCTTTCTTTGCCTGCGAGTTTTGCGGCTCAGCAGGTTTATTAGCGGCGACGATAGCTGCGTAGGCTTGTTTCGGGGTCGTTGTACCTACGCGAGTCAGTCCTCCTACCGTTGTCGAGGCAGGGACGTCAGCGGAACGCGATGCAACGCTTGCGTTTTCGGCAGTTGGTGACGCAGTTGAGCTCGCAGACTCAAAACTGCCGATGGATGCATTTTGCGCCCCGCGACGAGTGTTCACGTTGGCGTCGTCAGGTGACCTACTTACCGAAACTGCGTTGCAAAACAACACAACCTCGGCACGTAGTTCACCTATGGTGTTATTTGACACCTCCAGCTTGAACTGCATATCTGCTAAGCTCGCTTTCAGGAATGTGATATCCTTCAGCAGCCTAGTGACATCGACGTGATCGAATGTGATAGGGGACAGCTTCTGTGGATCCTTCACTACGAAATCGGGCACGTCAGCCGGGTCGGTCTCCTTCATCCGGGTGACGATGTCCTGGAGACTCTTCTCTGTGCCATCCCTTCGGCGAGACGGCATCTGGTCAACTTTGCCGAGCGTTTGGAACAGCAGCAACTTAGCACTGCTTATCTCTTCCTCCTTGATGGTGGACTTGCAGATCTGCAAGATGCTGACCTCGTCCATATAATCGATGGCATGCTTGATGAATGCCAACAGCTCGTTCGCTATGAGTGGTTGTGAAGTCATAGCTCCGAAACACGGGCAGCGGCTAGAGCCGCGCAAATCGCGATGAAATAAAATATTCGTAACGAGCAGCGCAAACGCGACCGTACTTGACCGCACATCGCACTGCACTGCATCGTTTTGCACAACATGATTGGACATTTGTATGGAGAACTCAAAAGTTGTTTGTGTTGTGTTTATGGACAGAATCTCCCCAAGAAATCTAATTGGAGACTTTTGTAACATCCTATATAAGTAATTATTTTTCGACCTTTATACTTTATAACATAGACAAGTGGTTTTAACACTAAAAAACAAAGTGTGAATCTTAAATATTGAATACTTTACACGTTTTATGGTCAAACAGAAAAAAATTATCACGTTTCTACTGTGGCATATTTACCTATATGATTAACAAAACTTTGTACACAAACAGATAGATAAGCAAATGCTGTTAAATAAAATACTTTGACAACTACCTAATCAGTACTTGAACAATGGTGTTGTAAACAGTTAATAAATACAGCACACTTGTATATAATTAATGAGTAAGCGAGACAGAAGCTTATACTATGTACTCTAGACTCGCAGCTACGATATTAGGATCATCGAGTCCCATAGGAAGTGAGTTTAATCACCGTTTACCGGGTAGATTTCTACTGAGAATTGTTCTAATAGTTAAATACAGATATAGTTTGGCTGATCTGCCCAGGGGAATCCAGAATAATAACATAAAAGTCAGTCTAAACAAACTTTACTTTCCATTTATTGTTTAATGGGAATTCTTGCATCTATAGCTTGTTGTGTGTTATATAATTATGTATTTGATATAATAATTTTGTTTTGGATGCAATATTTAATAATAAGAAATAATGTATTTAGGTATACCACACTCTAAATCTTCAAATACGCACCCGAAAAAGAATTTTTTTTTTTGGGAGATTTGATATAGTTTAAGGTAGCTGGGTCCCGCGGTTTTCCTCGCTTTTTTTCTTTTTGTTCGGTTCTTAAGGGTCGCAGTGTGATGTTAAATATCCTATAAAGCTTACTCAAGAATTGGGCTATCAAATGCAAAAAGATTTTTTCAAATCCATGGTAGTTCCAGACATTAGCGCGTTCGAACAAACTAACTCTACGGTTTTATTAAATTAGTAGAGAGAGAGAGAGAGAGACACGGGAGCACGCCGCGCTTTGCCGCGCGCAACTCTGTGGAGTGTCCGTGCAGGCCATCCTGCGGTCGACTGCAGGTCGTTACATTCGACGGGCCATAACCTGGCCTAACCAGGGTTGCGGCAAATGCAGCCGCGACCTTGGGACCCCGGTAAAGATTAGAGGAGGACCGTGTGGTTTTTAATCGGTATGAGTGCGGCGTCCATGATGGATTTTCCACAATGGGAAAAAAGATTATCATAACAAGTACAGAGACTTACTTGAGTTGTCTTCCATTTTTGCAGAGCACGATTAGGTGCAGTAGGTCCCGGATCTCCAGTGCGTCGATGAGACGGAGCGGGATGGACGCGCCAGGACCATTTCTCCGGCGAGGCTGGATGTGGAGCCGGTAGTTGGACATGGCAATAGTTCCACCGTCCGCTGAACGACCCACCCACTGTTGGCAAACATAGAGGTTAATGGTATATTGTAGATAAATATAAATATAATAAGAGTATGATGGTATATTCTAGATAAATATAATAAGAAGTTTGGAATACGTTAAATCATATGATTTTGAGGCGGTCCAAAAATCTTATTGCTTTCTATCCAGCAAAAGGACACAAACAAATATCGTTGTCGTATCCGACAATGGCGATCTTGGTTTTTTTAAATCTATCGTGTGCTCGAATGTGGCTTGCAAAGCCAAATTTGGTTTTGAAGGTCCTGTTGCAATGCGCACAGTGAGTGCAACTTACCGCTGGCGTTGTTTGGCCCAAATAAAACATCACAGGAAGGCTAAACTGAAACTCTTAATTCACCTACAACGTCTGTCATGTGCTCACACACGCAAGATTTGATAACGTTTCCCCCTACCTCTCCCAACTTCAGTTTCATTACTTGCGTAGTATTCGCAAAACTGCAGTCGTAAGTGCACGGTTTGGGCTGATAACGTGCAGTCAACGACCTACCAGGAATGCAGAACTAGGACGGAGCTAAACACTATCGGTACGTCATTGCGGTTCGTTCAACCCGATGCATTCGACCTGCTGACCTTTTAGTCCACCAGCCGTATTAGTTACTTAATATGTGCGTGTTTTATCTGTTTGTTACTATTTCGCTAATTAATTATCGACTTGTACTTTGTACTAGGAACTCAGTCATTCACATAGTTGTTTGTAACACATTTGTTAAGGAATCATTAAGATGTCATGTCTATTAAAGATGTTGTGGCAACCGTGTGATTATGTTGGGAAACAATACCGTACAATGTACATAGTGAGTACTACCGTTTACGAAGCAAGCGAAACGTACTATTAAATTGCGATTATTACAATTTGAAATGAAAATTGTCTAATTCGTAGTTTCCCGTAAACATGTTGTTGGTATCCGAAAATGTGGCAGCAAATTGTAGTTTGGTCGGCAGTTTGGTAGCCATAATATTAATGGAGATGATGAATCCTGCAGTCAAAGCGATTTAAAAAATTCTAATTGTACCTTTTTGAGAAAATGAATATAATTTACAATATTTTTTCTTAACATTGTTTTAAACTGTATGGAGTTCCTCTATGTAAGCAGGATGCTCTTTAGAAATATCCCCAATTGTTTCACCATAAGGAGACAATAGATAACAATTTCAATATCTACCATGAAGCAAGAATTATTGTCAAAACTTATCAATCTATCTATACAAAGTCGTACTAATAAATATCCCCAATTTTTTGGGCTATTAGCCTATGTCCACACGTCTGTGGGCAAGCATGCAGCGTGCGGTGGGCGGTGCAGTGATGGATTTGACCGCTTGGCATTTTTGCAGGCTATTCTTAAATCGTTATGTAATCCTATTACCTATGTCATGTGTATATATTAACAGGCATTATCCTTAAATAAACGTCAAGGATTAGATTGCAATACGACTTTTATCGTGGTATAATTTTGTCGCAGAAATGCAACATATTGGTTGATATGGCAGAGCGCGTATATACGCGAAAAATATCTAAGCGATGCTATAAAATAATTGCACTATATATAGTCGTGATGGCGCAAGACCTAAAGGCAGCTCGTAGTTTTCAGTTGCGAATACAGATCAAAAACATAATATTAGTTAACATGGGAAATCGCAATAGCAGCAGAGTAAGAGCGTCATCATAAAATTGAGAAAAAAAAAGGTGACGGGTGACGACGCGACCTGCGACGTAACCAAAAACCAGACCTTAATTTTTTTTGGCATTTTCGCACCTGCACAAATTCCCCACATATAGGCGTGAACCCTGCATCGAGGCCTGGTTCATCGTAGTGTGTTCTTAAACGAGGGTAGAGGTCTGCGGCGCGTACGCGGTGTGGCGGCGGCTCCGGCTGCGGCGGCGCACGGTACCGCTCGCGGTCACTCATCTCGCTTGTTGACGGCACTACCACCTGGAGACAAAGGATAAATAATGGTTATTATTTGAAAAAAGCGGTTCCGGTATAGTTTTTACCAAAATGATCCATCAATTTGGAGCAGATACCTGGATTTTTTTGACAAGAAAACAGGCAACCGCACCGTACGAGACAGCTAACGTAGAAGCACGGCTTCCTTTTCTGTTTTACGGAGACAAAAGAGTCTGTATATCGCAATCTTAACAATTTAATAGCGGTAGAAGTTGTTCGTGTAGGTTCGTAAGACTGGTATGATAATTTGATGATCTAATAGTAACAAGCATAACAAGTTTTGTATAATAACACATATAATTTTACTTAAATTAGAATCTGAACGCAAGTGCTAGGATGGTTACTGGGCTCCAAATAAGCAGTACCGAATATCACATGAGTATGACGAAAAGGGAAACTTCTTAACACGTGCAGATAAAGCACTCGTAATACTCGTAAATGCCCAGACCTGTCAAGTTTATTTATTCCTGGCAAATTGGACAGGCACCTAATGATCTTAAGCACAACATTACTATCCCATCAACTCCCTCGAGACAAAGTTTCTGCACATGCGTAGAAACAAAAGAAACATGACCGACCGAATATTGTGACGTAATTTTCTGGTAGTCAATATCATTAAAGTATTTCCAAGAAGTGTCTTTGTCTACAAGAGCTGGTTATGTTTTTTTGTGTAGTCTGGAAATCGATCAAGGACTCTGTTACGGTCTCCTTCACACTAAAACGACTCGGTTCTCTGCTGTTGGTGGAGCCACGGTGCTACAGGAGTGCTACGGAAGGCTGACTTACACTCATGCGGCAATACAATATTTGGTAAAAAAAAACAAAAAAGAATTTATTTACTCTCCATCCGCATAATACCTCGAGAAGGCCAGAAATATTGACACACGTCACATCCGACATAGACACGAACATTGTAAGAATTTCGAAAAAAAAAACTCTTTCGAAACAACAAATCAATCAACACAATAGTCCATTACACTGCACACAACGTTTAAATACAAGGCCGAATTAAAATTCAATACGAAAATTTAAACGGATAACTATTATTTACTAAACGAAGTGTTGACCCCCGTACACGCTCACTTTTGTATTCGGTTATTGTCTAACTGTTCATATAATTTGATAACAGCTCCTTGTAACAAAATGGGTCCTGATGATATGCAAGCGCGAGTGGGATACCAATACAATTTCTCTTTCTGTATTTACTTATTGATACCGTATCTTTGAACAGGGTCACTTGTTACTAGGACTGTATATAAACTCGTACCTTATCAGGAATTGTATATTCGTTGGAGGAATATCTTAAGGTAATAAATTTTTCCTTACTACAGAGGCAAAATCATAATAATACAAGCACAATATCAGGAATGTCATAGACAGTGGGGAATTCCATAACAGTGGAATGCGTAATACTTGAGATATACACATTTCCTTCGGTAGTTGGTACAAGGAGGTCAAAATGCAGACGTCCTTCTCCAGATAAGGCCGGTCCACGGTCGGTCATACTGTAAGACTGGAAGTTGTCCCTACTGTATCGTCACGACAGATAGCATGTGTTGTGGGCTTGTGTATTGTAATGAACATGTTCACATTTAGCACGCAACAATAACCTATCGTTCGTGAATGTTTTACTTTGTCCAGAACGTGAGAAGTGCGACGAAAAAATATATTTAATTAGTAATATCTTAGGTTTGCGCGATCACTACACATTATAATAAAACAACTTTTAACCGGATTAATCGCGTGTATTATTGGTTTTTTGATTTTCCTCGACGACCACGACGAGTCCTCCTGCGACCACGAACGCTGCAAAGTGTTCGAAACGTCAGGAAAAACAAAAAACCAATAATACACGCGATTAATCCGGTTAAAAGTTGTTTTATTATAATATATTTAATTGTCAAGACAAGTGACGGAACGCTGAGAAAAACTAAGTTGAGAGTCCAAGAACAACCAGACCCTCTAGCTGACTTCTAACTACGCAGAAGAAACACCTGAGTAATTTCAAGTAGAAAAATCTGCATAAGTTATACTGACAGATTTCCAGTCCATCGCGTATGAAACATCACAATAACTTAGATTCATTAGGTCGCCTTTACAACTTAGACAATATGAAAAACAAGTCGCTTTGAAAGTGGACTACACCTATGAAAATAATTTAACTTAAGACTGCGTTTCAGATGGGCGAGAAAGCAAAGCAGTGAGCGAGGAAAAAATCCACCAAACAAGTATCACGAAGCTAAGAAAATGAAGTGATACCATTGGTGAACTTTTCATCGCTAACCGCTCAGCTTCTTCTGTATCTAGGGTAGCTCTCCGCTAAACCTGTACGATGATATGAAGTGGATCTGTGAATCATAGTATTTTCAGTAACATTGTGTGAGGAAATACAACATGAAACAACTGCACGTATTATCGTCTAACAAAAGATTGTATGAACTCAAGAATGCTGTGAAAAATTAGATATTTCCACTTACATAAGTTTAGTTACATACCTAATTGTTAATTATTGTAGTATTGCGATGCAGTTGAGTTGTGTGTCTAAATACATAATCGGTACATAGGCATTATGTAAAAGGCGTTGAACGTGATGCTATGCTGCTTTGGTATCGTTTATCGCGTACATAACTAAATGGTAATAAAAAAGCTCTTGGTAACAGACACCCATTATCTTATAATAAAATTATTGCAAATACGAAAGTGTGTTTACAACGTAAAATTTCGAAGCACAGAGATAGTTTGAACTTTTGAAGGTCAGAGAGTGACGTAGCTACTTTTTATTCCCAAAAATAATATTCTTTCTGGAAAAATCGCTACAAACGCGCGAGTAATACCTAGTTACTAAATATTAAGCAAACTGTTTAGTAAGCAATTCGAATCAAATCTTGCGTGCTTCGTGATTCATTGGTGGCACTTCGAAGCCTCTCGGTGGAATGTGGTTACTTCATAGGGTATAATAACATGCATAACAGAACCTGTCTAGCTGGCTAATTGTTGCGTGCCGGTTGCAGTTACTGAGATATAAATACAGTCATTATTATCACTAGGAGAGAGTTATTGTCCGGTTACGCAGACAAAACCCCTCTGGGTTTCTGCAAGAGGCCATTTACAAAAAAAAAAACACTAGGAGAGCAAAGTTCTTATCCGTTTGATTTCTACGTTATGATGATTAGTTTCAGTTAGAGTTGAAATTGGATTATTTAGTCTGATGTGATTAAACCGATTCAATGGTGATTAATTATGACAAGACAGCGCTTTTACAGATTAAGTATCTCATATTTAACGGGGTGCTGTATTGTATTGACAGAATGATGGTTGAAGACTGGAAAGCGACGCGTTGGACGTCCACCGGTTAGGTGAGTCTACAACAAATTACATCCTACATACCTATGATCTACAATAAATAAATTTTGATTTGATTTTATTTGACAACATCTTTAGTATCTTGAACCGCACCTGGATGAGGCTGACAAAGGACCGAGGAAAATCGGCGGAGCGGGTCAGGGAGGAA
The DNA here is from genome assembly GCA_935421205.1 of Xylocampa areola. NCBI lineage: Eukaryota > Metazoa > Arthropoda > Insecta > Lepidoptera > Noctuidae > Xylocampa > Xylocampa areola. Next base: position 3,600,025 of record OW285219.1, on the reverse strand, counting down.
GACTCCCTCGCTGCTCTAGTCCACTTCAGGAAGACGGGTCGGCAGTGCAAGGCGAGATAAGGCACACGGCGCAGTTTTTGGTGGATGCGAGTCTCACATAACCGCACTTCCCCCGTGAGAGGTATGGTATGCGTCAGGCGTTTTCTCCGTCTAATGGTACTAGCGAAGAGAGGTCTATAGCCAGCAGTGGGTGAAGTCAAGCGGATCTTCCCATCTTATAGTATCAGAATTCGAGCTACTCGTGGGACTCTGACATGGCTTTACACACCATCAAGAACATCTCTCAGGCGTGCTGGGTTTATGACTATTACTTTTACCAAGTAGCAAGTGATTATTAATTTATAATAAGAATATGACTACGAAAGGTCAGTAGTGCGTGCCTTAGGTTTTAAACTTGCGACCTTTGACTTGCCAGTTCAACGGTCATATTGCTATGCTATCACTGCTCTTAAGGCTGAATGATAATGATGATGATCTCATACCTACTCTTTGTTTCAGCTATCCTAGTAGGTACCTATCTATTGAGGTTAAAAGCTACCTTGATCTCAGGTAAGTTAAAGCCACCCAAAGGCCTCTGACCTAACCTTTAAGCATTTTATGAAACAAAGAATTCGAAATACGTGTTCGGAATAATAAAAATAAAGAAAACCCAGCTTTTCCAGCCATCGCACACACTATAAGGTAATTCACACTCGACTCACGCCCATGCTGCATGCTGGGCCCCTTACTGGATACTACAGAACACGTTAGAAAGCGACCTTGCGTTACCTCAGTCGCCACTCATGCGCATAACGTACTTGTAGGTATGTACTTTTAGATGGCTGTTGATTTAGTATGGCGGGACCCGAGGAATTTCAAGGCCATTTGTTAATTTTCGGGGCAATTCTCTTAAAAACTGATGTTCTTTGCCTTCAATGGGAACATTGGTCAGTGTGTAGATGAGTTAGTGAACGTCATCTCTCCATGCTTCGGAGGCCACGTTGTCGTTGGCTCCAGTTGTTGTCGATTAATTGGAGTCGCTAAGCCATGACAGAAGTCTATGGGTGGTTTGAAGATTCTTGGCACTAAGATTGGCTTCGATTCCTAACGACACGAAAAGAATAAGATTAATGCAAAGACATAACTTCAGACTTGAAAGAGAAATTCTAGCTAAAAGACATTTTAAGTACCTTTATCACGAACTCAGTCACTTTGAATTCTTAAAAGACATTCACAACCTGAGGTCAAATCATCACAATCTAGCAAAAGGCAATAAAATCATAATTCGACTGCCTCGTTGATCTTATGGTCGCAAGCGTTCTGAGCATGAGGTCCTGGATTTATTTCTGGAGCTAAACAAATTACACGGGATTTTATAACTGCATCGGTGAAATGTAAATGTACTATTGCACCTGCCTATTCGGCGAAACAGGCGTGATGCTATGTTATGTTATAAATAAATTAGTGTACAAGTGTAGGTACTGGCAACTTTCGTGACACGACATGTAAATAAGTTTAAAGATGAAATAACAAGATGTCCGTCCGTCCATAAAGTCTACTGACATTTTAAAAGTAAATATTTGTTTTGTTTTCGTACACACGCCGATGGACTTTGGCCGTTGGCTCACACTTGCATGCCTCGCAAGTACTAGGAAAGCATAATAAATAAACAGTTACAAAACAACTTAGCAAGAGGTGTTAAGTTTCGACCATAAATAAATGTCCAGTTCAAAGTGCTGCAGTTTATATTATATCAATATACTTAACTAGCTCGTTGGTCTAGTGTTCTCAAGCGCGACTGCTGAGCATGAGGTCTCGGGTTAGATTCCCGGGTCGGGCAAAGCGTTATTTGAGTTTTTCTGTTAAGAAATTCTCAGTAGCAGCCCGGAGTTTGAATTGTACCCGGTAGATGGTAATAGGCTCACCACCTATTAAATGGGACTTAATAACAGCATTGGTGAAATGTGGGTGTACAACTGTGTATGCAGCCCCCTTCGGGGAAAATAGGCGTGATACTACGCTATGCTATACTTACAGATAACAAAGTTAGTAGACCAGGATATAAATGTAATTCCTTTGTATATTAACTTTTTATTTTAGTTATTAAAATTATAAAAAGTTTCAATAATGGAACAGGAGAAAAACTAATAATACACTTAAACATAACATATCACCAATTCTGTATCCGTGAAGGGTAAGGCAGAGCTGTATTGTTTAATACCGAAATTTCACCAATGCAGTTTTAAGATCCCATTTAGGTGGTATTTTTTACATACAATAAATCTTCCAAACACAGGCGTGGCGAACACTATAGTAATAATTTTTTGTAGAAAGAAAAATACGGTCGAGGCGCAGGTTCGAATCCTGCTCACGGCAGTATTTTTCTATCCACAAAAATTTATAACAATGGTATTTTTTTATTTTTTTGGGTATACTCTTCTCATCCAATCTTATCTTTTGAGTCAGAGATCAATGTTGCACTTGCCTTTTAGCAATTTTAAACTAGTCAAATTCTTCAGCACAGATAGCTGACCGCACATGCACGGTTTCCTAATACGATTTCCGAATTATATTTCCTTATTCGAACATGCAATTCATTTCATAGTATTCTACATGGCACATTCGTTCTTATATTTACTACAAGCTGGTGTCCGCGACTTCGTCTGCACGTCTAAAGGTAGCCAGCCTATCCATCCCCAAGATATAATCTATCTCCAACTTTCATTACGATCCGTTCAGCCGTTTAGTCGTGAAAAGGTAACAAACAAACAAACGAACAAACAGAGTTACTTTCGCATTTATAATATTAGTATAGTATGGATTCGGAAAACAATGAGGCAACTTTGTACTAGTCTGATCAATAAAGTTAATATTCGGAAAAGATTGTATGCGCCAGGTTGACGGGATATACGATACTCGGAAACAGTTTATAAACCTATTTCTGTATTCGGAAACCGTACATGTATGGCCAACTTTACAACACCGTTATGATAAAAAACATACGGGGCAGTCTTTGGGGACTGCCGATAGAAGTGAAAACTAAGTCACTTGTTAGCTCATGGAAAGCGTTCGGTGACGATGACACGAGTTCCATGATTTTTGTTCCCCCAAAAAGTGCTCAACGCGCCTAAAGAATTCAATATAAATCTTTAAAAAGCATTAACGCATGCTTAGCGAACTCTAAAGTTATTATATTAAATGGAAAAAGAATACGGTCGCGAACAGGATTCGAACCTGCGCCTCCCGGATAAATACTCCAGGTGCTCTGACCACTAAGCCATCTCGACCTCTGCTCACCACCGCGAATTCTTCTTCCATATTTTAACACGTGTTATGGCCTCGTCATTGCTATCAATTCACTATACAAGTGATCGAACCGACACGACTAACTTTGCAGTTAATACAATGTCGTAAAGAATGCAATTACCTTAACAATTAAAGATAAATTTTTGAAAAGCATTAACGCATGCTTAGCGAACTGAGTTCACTGAGAGTGTAGAGTGTAGAGGGACTAAATTGATAGCAATGACGGCGCCTAAAGAAGTTTGCACTTCAAAAACTAGAAATACCTACCTACTTTGTAATAAAATAACTTACCAAATATTATGTAAGCCTAATTACCTACTAAGCAAAAAGGAAAACTAACGATATACCTAATTAATAATTACTGATAATAATGACAGACATGATAGTTACACTGCAGTGTAAGCTACCATATTGACCACAACAATTTTTGAGAGTAATTAATTTTGATATCAAGAAATCAATTGGATATACCAGTCCAAGTATTCATGGAATAGGCAATATTAAAAATTTATGCATCTATAAAACATGTGCGGTAATCGAGTCAATATTTTAATTTACAATCGAATTAATTATCCAAATTACCATTAATCAGTGGTAATTAAAAGAAAGAAAGATAAAGCCAATTATTAGTAGACGAATTTATTACTCAGTAGTTTCTAAACATTAAGTAGACTGCACTCCAAGAAACGCCTAGCACTTCCGTATTTTTTATTAAATTTAATTTAATAGAAGTCATCATAAATGCAAATAAATAAAATTGAAGCGTCTGTTTCTAATGTCAAATAATAGTTTTTTTTTTTAAGTTTTAGTACCTTTTTGCACAATACCTATGCCTAAAAATCAGTTTTTGTTAAATGTTTGTCTGTCTGTTTGTTTCTTCCGGCTAATCTTCGAAACGGCTGAATCGATTCTGATAAGATTTTACTGATTATATGAGGAGTAACTTAGGCTAATCATACGCGGGTGAAACCGTGGGCACAGCTGGTATAAAATAAAGCCAATGTAATTCTAATATCACTACACAACCAAGAACATTTTATAAGTCGTTTAAGCTATAAAGTATCTTCGAAACGGCTGAACCGATGCTGATAAGATTTTACTGATTATATAAGGAGTAACTTAGGCTAATTATACGCGGGTGAAACCGTGGGCACAGCTGGTATAAAATAAAGCAAATGTAATTCTAATATCACTACACGACCAAGACCATTTAATAGGTCGTTTAAGCTATACAGTCTACTTTCCATCATATATAATTGGTGCACATTCCATAGTAATGACGTAATATCTCCCGAGGCGGTTCACATGAGCTCAGCATAGAACACACACTTACATGGCCTACGACTATGAATCATTACGAGCGATTGCCTATTAAAGTCGTGGGCTATCATTTGAGCTCCCATCTTTATGTCTTAGTGCAGACTTGTCATATTCAGATGTACCTAGATGACATGTTCGTCACATTCTCAATGAATAAACAATGCAGATATGACTAGACTTCCGTAGAGCATTTGATTTATAGGGCTGGTGTAAAATTACAATGAATAACGCAAACGAAATGTTGCCTAATGAGGAATGTCGACATTAAAACATTAGGCGATCGTGGGTGTCTGCGCCCACGGTGCTTTTAGTGCATTCACCCTGAACAGTTCAATGAACACAATTTTGCGCACAAACCGAGACAGACTACCAAAAAACTTAAAGCTTTTTGTTAACGTTAACTAAACGTGACAACCACGCAGACTTGCCTCTAGATACAGAAAGAAATAGCGTACATTTTTGCCAGATAACACTATATTAATATTATGTATAAAGGCATGAAAAACAATGATCGAGATCCCACAGTTTTAGCTGAACAAAACAACGTTGGACGGATTTGTTTTTGCTTTTTTACGGTGCTGAATCACAATTTCAGAATAAACGGCGACATTAAAACGAGAGTACAGATGCTGTTTTTGTAAACTGTAGTGTAAATAAACAAATAAAGCTTACTGTTCAGAACAGAAACATACTTTTGTACTAAAGTCCGGTCGTAATCATTAAAACAGTCATCAAAGCTGCGGGTGGGCGCCTAGCTAGTACTGACTTCTACCGAATGACTAACCAACCAACTAGGGAAGCCCCACTAGTTATTATAAACTCCCATTAAACGAGGATACCCACACATATGGTTTGGTTAATAGTTGTATTTGAAGCGTGGGTCGTTCACCTCCTCTGTCGATAGATGGGTAAACATAAAAAAAACTAGCTGACTCAGAGGAGCTTCAAATATTTTAGAACGTTTCACGCAGTAGGTACGAGTATGTTTGTAGAATATACACCTTTAGTTAAAACTACTGAACAGGATTTTGCTTAGGTTTTTTTTTGCCGAGTCCTTGAAGTAATCGCTTTTGTAATAAAAATTTAACAACGTAATACCGAGGTCGATGCCTTGTTAGATTTTCTTTTATGTTAAATTAAACAACGTATTGTAAGTTTACAAAATAAAATAAACGAAATGTACACAATATTATGCATTGTTTTCAATGAATAATAAATTAAGTGTAAAGATAGTGTTCAAAGAGATACTAAAATCTTAGCTGAATCTCCTACAAAACTTTAATTAATTAGAAAGATTAATATATATATCTAAGGAAACAGTTTGACTGGACTTACTATTTTTAAGTTAGCATTTTAAGTCAGTCAACTGTTTAATTATTTTTTGCATAAGCGCGGAAGCCGTGAGAATTTAAGCCTGAGCTTTAAAATACCAGGATAGCATAACAATTAGCTGGTGTGAGTGAGATTTATGAATGAACTGCCATAGCGGGCAGTACGTGCTAACGTTGTTAACTTTTTTGCAAAGACAATTTACATAGGTTGTTTTGTTTCCACATAATTTGTATTTTACATAATCATGACGAATTGATTAATAAAATAGTTTGTTTACGCAAAGATTTTTTTGTAATGTAACTTCTAAAAACCAGTTTTAATATTATTTTTGTGTCGGTTAACATTCATTTAAGTAAATTTATGACGGAATTTTAAATACGTTACAATTAAAAAAAAACTCTATATTCCACTTATTTAACAAATGTACATTACAAATACCAGGGTTACATAACTTTCTTGGAGTTTCGTGCTTCATCTGCTTGGTTGGTACATTCTGCAATAGACGGTCATCCAAAGCTATCAAAGCGTAGCATTAGGCAACAGCCTCTGCGGAAGGGGCAAGCCCTCTTGCATAACGTAAACTATGACTAACGCAACTGTACTATGTGTAGGAGATATAGAAATAAGGTCGTTTGAGGTCAACATGTGAACATCATCAGCTAACGTCCGCGTGTTATAGAATTACACTCTTATAGACAGCTTCTGATATTCATATGGAATTACTCTTAATTAGTAGTATGTGAAACAAAGACTCATAAACTGACTAAAATGACTATTATGGCTATCTCTTTGTTCTAAATAGCTGCTTGTACAAGTACGTTGAAATACTAATAGCTTCTGATAGTGATACAGATAGTGAATGAATGAAAAGAGCGTCCATTATCCATTCACTCAATCATTCATGTCATTCAACCCTGGCCGAGGCCGCGTGGTGCATTGAAAAGCCCCATTCAAGGCTTAGTACTGACATTTGTATGTTATGAATTCCTGATACTACAAACTAACGTTCTTACTCGTAAACTTCATATAACGCTCCCATATCTGAATGAATAATTATAAATCTGTTGTAATCGCTTTTCATCAAAATGTGTCAAGGATAAAGATATTTTACGAAGCCTTTATTAAATGTCAATTTACATTAAATAAGGAGGTAATTATTTATGAATAATTTATAATCAGTAATGATAGCCCAGTGGTAGTTGAACTGGCATGTCAAAGGTCGAAGGTTCGAAGTTCGAACTCAAGGCACGCAGCACCGACATTTCGAAATCATGTGCGTATTTAAAATTAATTATCTTTTGTTTAAAACGTTGAATGAAAATATAATGAGGAAACGAGCACACCTAACATAAAATAGCATCACGCTGGATTCCCTGAGGGGGTAGGCAGAGGTGTACACAATTAATTGTACACCCACATTTCACCTTATGTTATTATTAAGTCCCATGTAATAGGTGGTGAGCCTATTGCTATCAACCGGGCACAATTCCAAACTCCGGGCAGCTACTGAGTTTTTTTTTAAACCCAATAATACTTTGCCCAACCCGGGAATCGAACCCAGGACCTCATGCTCAGCAGTCGCGCTCGGGACTATTAGACCAACGAAGCAGTCACCTAAGAGACGTTATTTTAGTCCGTAAGCCATGTATCATTTTTGTCATTAAGCGTACGGGCAGTTTATACTCTGCCACTAAGTTGTCCCGAAAAATATTGGATTAAAACAAAGGGGGACCAAAAACTGGAGTAGCTTGGGAGGTAATTTCTACTGGTTTGCTGTCGACTTTTGTGTGTCACTCCTCATCGTGAACAACAATGGATTAAAAAACTTCCGGCGTTTGCAAATATGGACACTGGACAGCATTATCTGTGAGCTCACGTGATCCCGGTTGAATGCATTTATGACGTCAATAACGTAATGACAAATTGCTTGGCACGATGTGGATTTCAACATTGGGAGATATGTAGTTCCATAATTAGCCACGCGTCTCGTAATAAGCACATTTAATTTTTAAATTAAATCTATCGCTGTTTTGTCAATTTTGGAGCACTTTCTCTTTGGAATATTAATATGACTTTTGAATGTCAAACAAATTAACTGAAAGGCCAGATTAGGAAGTAAAAACACAACACAACATATGTGTCAATTATGACAGAAGCGAGGGAACATGTTTTAGTGATGAGTCACAAGCAGAAGAGGCTCATTACGGCAACTGACATTGTACCAACGATTACTGCTATATTACCCCTACCATTAGATTCAATTGATAAATTACGATTTTGACTGCTTCGTCTTATGCGGCCAAGGGTACTTTTAATACTGTCTGATGGTCCGTCAATAACAATAATATCTAAACAAACATTGGAAGTACGCAGTGGGTGTTTGTGTTCATGTTGTGTAAACATAATTTGGAACATTTTTAATGGATGACTCAACAATTTGTTGATTGTAAAGCATATGATTGACTTCATCCATCATTGTCAATGAAAGACAACTTCAATTAAGTTAATGAGGCATGTCAAGAAATTATTGAAATGTTCAGCGGAACATTATGTTAAAACTCACACAAGTTGTGTCAGTGTTTCTTAAATCCAAGAAACAATTCATTTCAAAGTTGTTAAAAACTCTTAAGAAATTTATAAAAGGAAGTCTTGTGTTTTCTAGTACGACTAGTTACTTCAAAAAGTTTCAATTACTCGGCAAAGCCCTTTAAGTTATCATAGTACGTTAGTCCTTCCTCTACTGAATGGATGGAAGGGGGGGAGCTTCCCACGTCACCCGACGTATACTGGTAAATACCTATACACAATAATATCTCAAGGTGAAGGATACCGTTATTTTTCTCCGGCTCGTTCATATTTTAACTACCTGCTTTACATCACAAAGTACGTAATGTAAACATTTTGTCTTTTTCTTCGTACACGGAAATATCAAGTTATTGCAAGACGATATTGCAGTGACATTTCATATTTAATTTTGCTTGTTAGGGTATACATTTCTATATTTATTGTATAATTAACTGTGAGGTCAACAAAATATTTTCATTATACGCTAGTATCGATTACGTTGCCAAGAATTTAATTAATGATATTTGTAAACCACCATATATCTCTTTCTTTAAAGTAAAACATACACATTATTAGTTAACATTAGAATATAAGAGAGAGATACTTTTTTATTATTTGTAAAATAAATAATACGAGTCAGACTGCTTTGACAGTCAAAAAATACTTTACTAGGCTGCCATGTCACAGCAAGAAGTGTTATTCTGTACAAACCTGTGAGTATTCAGGCGAGGGCGGTCTCGGCGGGTACTTGGAGGCCATGCGCGCGCCGGCACCACAGCCCTGCGCAGCCGCAGGCTCATCCTCTGGGTAATACAAGTGCACGAAATCTTCCGTGTCCAAAAACGTATTGATCAGCATAATCCACGCGATATAAACACTTAACTAATAAATAATTTAACGCAGTCTAACAGATCAGACTTTACGACCACTATGCACTAGTTTAAATTTAAATCACTGTTGTAGGAAGCACGCCATCGTAACGCATCAGATTTGTAACGTTCCATGTTTTGGGTCCTCACACATCTAAATATATTAAATAATAAATAAGTAAATACATTCACTACACTTGTATATAATATATATTCACATTTGCACCGTTCAACCGCACAGTTATCTAGTAAAAATAAAATATTTTTTATTTGGTGGTTCTTATCGTTTTTGACACTAGTATTATGGTTGTTATCGTTCTGTAAACGAGGTCTTTTGTTGCTTATCTGTGACGGTACAGCTGATTAAAAGGCCTCCAGCAAATGTAGAGGCGTGAAAACTAGTTTATCTTTGAAGAATAACTAAACTTATCTTAAACCAAAGAACTACTTTGTTTTGAATAAGATTTGCATAGTTAAGATCATTTGGCTATCGCAACTGCCGGATTTATTATCCGAACTTAGCCTGGACTGCCCTAAAATTAGCCGGTCATGTACGTTTTTCTGATTTGTATTCCGTAATCGGGCACCCGGTCCCGTACGCATTTTATTGTTTTACATAGCGCATACGAACTTATATTTTGTGTTCAGAATTAATTGTGTTCATAAAAAGATTTGAGGAAAAATTAAATTTACGAGAAATACGGAATCTATTTATTTATTTATTTATTTACTAATTTATGTACACACAAGATACAAATAAATGGACAAACAAAATAAGGAAAATAAAGTACAGAGGCACTGCTTATTCCTTAAAGAAATCTCTTCCAGCAGACCTACAAGAGGAGAATTTAAAACAAGAGATGTAGACGAGGTGTGTAAGATATATAAGAAACATAATATATACAAATACAAAGAAGCACTGTTAACAACATATATATAATACATACATACCACAATTACAAATACATTAAATACCAATAAATATATACATAAACATAAACATATAAATACATTCATAAAATGCAAACAAAACAACTACTTAAGTGGTTAGGGAGAGAAAATGCTTTTTAACTCTATGTTTAAAAACAGAAATGGTATCACTGTCGCGAATCTCAGCCGGAAGTGAGTTCCATAACCTTACACCATGTACAGATAAGGAATAGGAGAAGAAATCGGTTTTATGGGACGGGAATTTGAGGAGGGTTCGGAGATGCGACCTGCAAGGCGAGTCAGGTGAATGAGTGTAAGAAAAGCGTTCCCGCAGGTAGGATGGGGCAGATGGATTATGTAGGATGTTGAAAAGGAGGCACAATATTCGAGTGTTCCTGCGAAGGCGGATTGGGAGCCACTTGAGTAATCTGCGGAAGTTTGAGACATGGTCATATTTCTTAAGACTGAAAATGAATCGAATGCATAAATTTTGCAGTCTCTCAAGTTTATTTAGGAGCTCCTCAGTGGCGTCCAAATAGCAGGCATCAGCGTAGTCAATAATGGGCTGGACTAAGGTTTGAGCAAGAGAAATTTTGGTTTTCAAGGGCAAAAAGTTCTGGAGACATTTTAACGAGTGAAAGGAATAATGCACTTTCTTACTGACCTCATTAACCTGAGCACTCCATGACAGGTTCGAATTGATTATAACTCCTAAGTTTTTGGCGGTATCCGTATAGGCAATCCGCACACCGTCAACACTAAGGCAAGGCAGAGACGAAATATTAAGCCGGTTTCGGAAACTCCTACTACCAATAATCATGGCCTGAGACTTGCTAGGGTTAATACATAGGCCAAAAGACTTAGCCCAATCACTGACACATTCCAGATCACGATTCATATCAGTGATAGCAGAATCCATCTCAGTAACTGGAAAATGTCGATAAAGCTGCAAATCGTCTGCGTAGAGATGGAAGTTGGAAGAGATGACATTGCTGACAGAGTTAATAAAGATACAAAAAAGAAGAGGAGAGAGTACGCCACCCTGAGGCACACCCGCTTTAAGGTCACACCAGTCAGAGGAGGTTTCATCAAGGCGGACACACTGAGAGCGGCCTCGAAGATAGGAATCAAACCAAGTAATGGCAGAAAGAGAGAGATTAGCAGTTCTAAGGACACCAAGTAATAAATCAAAATCAACAGAGTTAAAAGCACTGCTGAAGTCTAGTAGTACCAGAATAGTGAGAGATTTGTTCTCCATAGCCCAGCGGATGTCATCGGTAACCTTTACGAGTGCTGTAACAGTACTGTGACCAGGCCGAAAACCTGACTGGAAGGGACTTAAGAGACAATTTCGCGAGAGAAAATCAGATAGCTGTTGGTGGACAATATGCTCGAGAACTTTTGAGAGAAATGGTAGAATAGAAATGGGACGAAAATGTGACAGAGATGAGGGTTGAGATACTTTTGGTAGTGGAATGATGTGAGCACGTTTCCATGACTCAGGAAAAGTACATGAATACAAGGAGTAATTGAAAATGTGAGTGAGAGGAGGAAGTAAAATAGAGAGAATTGGAGATATCATTCTGGAGCATAAATTGTCACTACCAACAGCAGAAGAAGTAATAGTTAAGAGAGTTTTCTTCACGTAATCTTCAGAGACAGGAGAAAGATTAAAAGAAGAAAATTGCGGCGCTGGCAGCCTCGAAAGAACCGATAAGGTATAAGATTTGCTAATAGGATCTATAATGACAGAAGGACAGGAAAAGTGATTATTAAGAGCACATAGATCCAAATCATTGGGGGATAATAAATGAGATTTGCCAATACCAACAGACCTTAAAAACTTCCAGACCTCAGCAGAATTTCGGTTATCCAAAGAATTGTGGAAATGGCGCCTCTTGGCATCTCTACACATCCGACTGCAGTGGTTGCGAAGAGCTTTATACCGATATAAATTAGCATCGGAAGGACAGCGTTTATACCTCTTTTTGGCTTTATCTCTAATTAACATCATATCCTTTATAACAGGAGTAAGCCAGGGAGCCGGTGTATGTTTTACCTTAACTCGACGGATTGGAGCGTGATGATCATATAAAGATATAACCGTGTCATTGAAATTATTGACCATATCATTGACACTGGTGCCATCAACAAGACTAGTCCAATCGATTGCAGCAGCATCGCGTCGCAAGGCCTCCAGATCTATACCCTTGTAATTCCGAAGATAAAGATATTGTGGTTTACGTTTGGGAGGACGCATACGGTAAGAAAGATAGATCATGTCATGGTAGGAAAAGGGAGCCGAAAGTTGCCCATGACAAGAAACTTTACTAGGAGAAGAGACAATTATTAGATCTAGAAGAGAAGGAGTACAGTTAGGAAAGTGATGAGTGGCCAATAGCGGTAAACTGTTTAGATTAAAGGAAGATAGAAGAGATAAAAGTTTTTGAGAACGAGAATCATTTTTTAATAGACAGGTGTTGAAATCACCCATTAGGACGACCTGGCTATATAAAGGACAGATATCATTAAAAAGTCTCTCAAGAGAGTCAAAATAATCTATGTTAAGGTTGGGACAATAAAAAACACCCAATAGTAATTTAGTATGGCGTACTAAAATTTCTAAAAATAAATGCTCAGCTGATTCGGAATATGGTGATGGTGACGCATTTACAATTTTAAAAGGAATGCCAGCACGCAAGTAAATGGCCACGCCACCACCCCCCTTTCCTGTTCTATCGTTGCGAATCAGGACAAATCCTGGAAGTGCAAATTGGGTAGAGAGAAGAGATGGTTTAAGGAAGGATTCTGAAATCAGAAGAGCATCAAGATGATCACTGTTTATTGAGGCCAGAAGGTCATTGTAGTGACCAGGAACACTCTGAGCATTGATGTGAGCCAAATTTAGATTGTGAGGATGGTCTGAGACAAGAGAGGAGATCTGATCACATAATGCCAAGGAACAGGTTGAATCGCTATCCGCGCTGAGAAAACTATCAGAAGAACCACAAGAGAAAAAGCTATCTTCAGGAACCGCATTGCTCATTGTTTGCTAATATTATAACTATATTATATATATATATATAAATTATATGTAATGATGATACACTAAAAGTAAAATAACACAAAAGCAATAAAAAAATTAAAAAAAAATTTAAAAGAAAAAAAACCAATACAGGCCTATGTTGTAAACTCACCACTCGCGGTAAGCGGAAGAGTGACAGATTGAAGTAGAATAATTTAAACAATACTTAACTAAAACATGAGACATTACAAAAGTAAAAGTTAGTAAAATTACACGAGTAAAAAAAAAAATGTTCTAATCGACTAAAAAACCAAGTTGCCAAACTTTGAAAAATAAAAAAAATAAAAAAAAATTGTCAATGTCAAGCATAAACGTCAACCATCAAATAAACAAAACAATTATTTTTATGGAACCGACACTAAAGTTTAGTAATAGTTGCTTATAATGGGTAAACAATACATAAAGGAATAACGAAGTTAGAGTGAATCGACAAAATAAATGTAAACCGGCAAATTTAAACTTATCTTCAAGAAGATCTGTAGAAGAATTCAGCAAATTAATCAGCGGCGAGTCTTCCTGAGAACCTTTCCAGAGGGTTTTGGGTTAGCAACTATTGGTGATCCAGATGCTACGGACTGCGCTTGATTGTCGTCTGTCGAGGCGGCAGCAGGAAATAAGGATATCAGAGGTTCTAGCTCAACCATCGAAACTATCTTCCGCCGACTTTTGTCAGGCGTCAAAATAATAATTTTTCCTTCTGCTGACCAACAGCTGTTCATGCCAAAATGTTTCCGTGCCGCAAGAAAAACTTCATGTCGAGATTTAGTCAGGAACTCGGAAATGGTAACACCACTGCCCTTGAGTGTTGTTTTATTGTCCCAAATAAGTCGCCTGTGCTCCATATCCAGGAATCTAACCAAGACGGGTCGAGTTTTACCCTGAGTTGTGCCAAGCCGATGGGAGACCTCAATTTTCTCTGGACCAATGTCAGCAACCTTCATATTATTGCCAATAATGTTAATAACTGAAGTCATTACATTCTCATTTGGCTTCTCTTCGATGCCATGGAACAACAATACCTTCCTTCTCATAGTGGTCTCGTGTCTGTCCAATCCAAGAGAGAGGAGCTCAATCTGCGTCTTCAGATGTTTCAAAGTTTGCCAAACAAAAGACTTGAAATCGGAGAACTCTTGAGAAAGTGAGGCCAGATCTGGGTGCATGGAAATCCCCTCGGTCAAGGCCTTCTGCAACTTGTCATCATAGTCCTGCATGCGGGAGTGAAACAACTTCTCAAGTTCCTCAATGTTATGGACCAATTTGCTATCCATATTTAGATTCAGTGACAGTAGAAGTTAAGTAGTGAGAGTGAAAGTTGTAAATAGAAAAATAAAAAGCGAAGGTGAGTTTACAAGACAACTAGTACATAAATATTGATATAAAATGCATATAAACAATTAAAATAAATAATAATTACGGATTGAAAAAAAATTGCGTATATAAGTCGCGCCTACCCACATTCGAAAGAAAAAAGGAATATCTTATATAATCTATCCGGAATTTGAAGACTAGCTCCACTGAATAACGAATCTACAGATCCGGAATTACAAAAAAGTTCCGTAATTGGAAACCGTGTACATGTGCTACCAGTTTTATTAAAAGCAAAAGGATATTATATGGCAAATAATTTGTTCTCGCACGAATAACTCAATACTTGTTATTACAAAAGTAATTACCCATAACGTGGCGCTTAACATTCATTACGGTGTCGTAGTTGATTGCAGATAAAATTACATAGTAACAAAATATACTTATGATAAAATTGCAATAAATATGTAACTATTAAACCCACTTATGTAATGAGATACTGTGTTATTGGGAAGGTCAATGATAGCGCCACATCACGCCAATCCGCGGAATTTTACTGACACACAAAATTGGATAAGCTATTTTTATTTAACTAAGTACAAAATGGAACATCTGTGTGTATTATTAATAATAAGCCACAAAAAATATATTATTATGTATATTGCTAAGTTGGTAATAAATTGGATATTCCGGAATGACTTGCTACTTTCATTGTCTTTTAGGTATCTGATGAGATAAATAATAACCTATTCTTAGAAGACAATGAATAAAGGGTTTGGTGAATCACGAGCTAATAATAGGAACTTGGCTTCTTAATCAGATTAAAGCTTAGAACAGTAAACATTTAAATATAAATCTCTTTATCTTCACTGTTTATTATTAGGGTGTAAATAGAACGCCAAATAAGATTTCCATTCTTCAAGGATTCAATTACTAGGCGCACATAAAGATCCAACAGGTTACAAATAGCGAAGTAATGCCAATCAGTCTTGTTTACAGTTAATACTAGTGTCACAAACATAATAATTAATTAATAACAGTATGTACAATGTACTCGTATTTTAGGTCATATGTACAATCGTGCGGTAATGAAGGTTCCATTGACGTCATTCATAATAATATGGTGCTTGTTTATAGAAAACTGTTGTGTTGCGAGATTGTTATTGTGTCAGAAAATAAAGCTAAATCAAAGAATATTCTAGAATTCTAGCAGTTTAGAAAATCTTTCTAATGTTAGATAAGTCCTACCCAAAAAATGCGTAGATCCGATAAAACAAGTAAATTATTTATTAAATTCAACACGAACTCCGATTTGAAGAACATTAATATTAGAAACGATAAACGGAATAACGTAGAAGGAATACTAGTAGTATAAATCATCCATGTACACAAACACATAGAACGCATGTGGCAAATGCACGGATTTGACGATTCTAAGAAAACCCACAACTTAACAATCAATCGACCATTCGTAACTAATCTCAAAGACAATTAAAAAAAGGCTGACACATACAATTGGAAACAGACAGTTGAATCATTATCTCAAACCAAAACACTTGCTTTTCTTATTGTATTGTATCTTTTGTTTATTGTCATTCAATAGTATTTGTTATCGCGGGCAAATAACGTATGCGTTATTGATACAATTCAAAGTCGACAAGGTTCATTAACCCCGCCGGATATGTGATCATCCACATGAACAACTACTTGTTAACCCTGGAATAGGCGTTTTCCATGACCAAACTGTACCAAGTACTGCTTTGTTTCAGAGTTTTGTTCAGATTTGAAAGTCATTCCGTTGTCAGCTAAACAAAAGTAAGTGTGTATAGGTATAATATGTATGTTGACATACTGAACTTGAGATTAAAAGTGACCACGTAGAGTTCTGAAACAGTAACCAAGAAAAAAACTTCATTGATGTTCTTACGTATACGTATGGGCTAAAGTAAATCAAACAGTACTCAATCATGGTTAATACCTAAATCTATATGGTTACCTCCCATAAATCTAGAACAATTATATTTGGACATTAAAACAGATTTTGACCTTTAAGTTTGTTTCGCTGTCTTTTCTTAGAGGTAGCCAGTTAGGAGATGCCAGATAGACTATAGCAGTGATGTAAAAAAATATCTCGAAACCTATTTACAGAGTAAACAATTTAATTTCAGAGTTCAATAAAAATATGGAAGTCTACCAGGTCAAGACCCTAGTTGAAGAAAACATAACAAATTCTATTATCATACAATTAAACTTCCTACATTTATTATGTAACTAGATTCCGTTAACAGTACATCAATATGCAAGACAATTTAACGTGTGAACAATACATTTCCATTCAATAAAGGTATAGCCAATATTCACCTTTCTTTCATTGAATAACAAAGACAAGAAGATTATCATTTAAATTGAAAACTGCTGAATAGTGAACTTCCTTCTCCATACATAAACCTCTTTTGTGATAAATATACTAGGATATGTGAAGATAACTAGAACTATAATATTGCCAATCTTATATACGTTGAACGGATGCTTGCTCTACTTTCAATACGGTGTGACGACGTAAAGAATGCGGTCACCGGCGCCTACCCAGTGATATATCTGTAAATCTATACAGTCCTGGTACTTACACACATTAGCACACAAATATCAGCACAGACGTTAACAATGGCAATTGTTTTGTAAAGCAAAAAACACATTTCGTCGTAAAAAGTATCAATGAAAATGTAAATCACGCTGAACGACACGAATCAAAGATAATAGATCTCCGTGAATTCAATTAAAATAACCTACTTCAACAAGGCCTTTTCAAAGGCTAATAGTAATTATTCCAAGATTAGTTTTTTTACACAGAACAATACGAATTTCTTGCGCGAATCACAACATCAACAAATTACGTGAATAATTCCACTGAAGAAGTAAGCTTGCGCTGTCAGTGATTACAAAACACTAAGTGAGGTCAGTAAAAACATTTATCGACACTTTCCGTATGTACGGTATGAAGTAATTAAACAATAATACCCCGTTTGTAAACGCAGTCAAACATAAGGGGGAATTGTTTGGAAATGGCGTGATACTATTTCGGCAAAAAGCTATACGAACTCGTATAGGTAATACGAAGGTTCTACAAAATGCATTATAATGAAATCAATAGAAAGACGCGAGCAAAGCGGCCGCGTATTACATTCCTGGACCGCAAACTAGCGTAGTTGTCGCCGCTCGCCAGCATTATCATGTTACTTACAACAAACATGTTTTTACACCTAACAAATTTCATTTTCGCACGAAATCCACTCTTAGGCCTTAGGAACACGGTATTTGAAGTTAGAAAACTTACTTTGCCAAAGGTAAAATTATCTCTGCTGTGGTTTGTTTTACGGTTGGAAGTAACGTGATACTACGTTCGAATTGACATGCAGTTTTGTATTCGCGTAACTGCGTACCGCGTATTTTGCAACCAGGAAAACTCATGAAATAATAACCTGCAGGCCAGGCAGTGTCAAACGTCTGAGGTATAATATGAAAAACAAGGAAACAGCTATCATAAAGTGAAGTACGGGGAAAATGGAAGCCAATCTTGGAGTTCCCAAAATAAACCCAAAGATAAGCAAAGCAATTAAAGCAGACAACAAAGAAATTGTGTGTTATGAATGATAAAAGTAAATATTTATAGTAATGAGTAAACACAAATAGTAAAAAGGTCTAAGTAGGTAAAAATTATTAATATGCGATATTAGTGGGCCAAGGTCTGCTTCCGGTGAAACCACGGTGAGAAATTGAGGATATAGAATACGGGACACCACAAAAGAATATAAAAATAATGTGAAACGACTCAATTTGCTGATTATATCCAAATTTCTAATGATAATATGTGAAGTTTCAAAAAAGAATACAAATACAAACGTTTCAGACATTGGACAGTGTTTACATGGCTCATTGGCGGCCTTCCCACTGTTGATGGATAATAAAATTGATTGGACCTCTCATTCACTACGGACCGCAATGGTTTATCAGAATTCACGGACTGTGATGAGTTGATGACAAACATTTCGTAAATTCGCACTCTTTGTATATACTACACAAGTCATTCGAAAAATGACTTGCAGAATGTATATTTAGATTGACTCTAATTTA
Source organism: Xylocampa areola (assembly GCA_935421205.1). Taxonomy (NCBI): domain Eukaryota; kingdom Metazoa; phylum Arthropoda; class Insecta; order Lepidoptera; family Noctuidae; genus Xylocampa; species Xylocampa areola. The sequence goes on along the minus strand of OW285219.1, from coordinate 3,581,203 downwards.
TACGAGGTCTTCTCGCTTTGTGCAAGAATCGGTAGAATCCAGCCACTTGTGACGAAGATTTTGCGCAACCTTTCAATTCCAACAGCGTGCATAGTCAAGTATTGCGTACATAAGTGTTAAATATCAATCAAGTGTCAACTACGTCCAATCAGGCGGGACGTACAAAGACAAACAAACTGTTATTATTGGCTAAATTGAATTGAGCCGGTCGTTAGAAAAAAAATTATAAACATCCTCGACAGTTGTTTACCACGGGGAATGGACTTGAAAGCATTATGAAGGATAAGAAACTATTATATATTACGTTCATAACACATATCCAAATAGAAATAATGACTATTACTTAGTAATTACGTGTCGTTTCGAAGAGAAATTATGACTTCGATAACTATTATAGTACCAATAATATAAAAATAGCCCATTGCTTGAATTACCTTAATTTATTGAATGCCGTAATTTTTGTAGAGGCTTCTGACTGATTAATTGTCAATATATCAAAAGCTATTAATGTTATTGGATTCCTATGCCTTGAAGATACGTAAGTGTCAAGTGTGAACACTAGACGTAAATGAAATGAAACATGAGATCGTTCCGGTACACTGTACTTAAACACATTATCTAGGCAATTAATTATCTTCAGTGAATAGTCTAGACGTATGGCCCCATTGATGGTAAAATATCGCCCCAGCATCCATAATAGTCGTGTTATTTCTCTCTCAGCGGGGTTCTTTCGAGTAAAAGCTCCTCATTATTTGTAGCTATTTGCAGCTTATTCCAGCTGTTTTCTGTAACACTTTTCCTATCTAATTTTCTGTGGTAGTCATGAATGATGATAAATATGCCTTTTCTACTAATGCCATAAATTAATTAGATGGATGTCAGGGACAAAGCTCCACAAGATAACTATAGCCAAAACCTCGACACGATACTAATTTTCTGTATTAGTATCGTGTCGAGGTTTTGGCTGTGACAAAAGTGACAATGAACGTACAAATACTTAAAACAAACACACTAACTACCGGTTGGTAAGCGAAGATGATCTTTCAACTGATGTTCCTGTAAGAAATAATTTATACAGATTCAAAGTGAATTTTGGATAGAAAATACTATCAGAACCAACGACTGACAATAGAAGACAAAATACCAGCACCTTAAACCATCGCTTTTAAAACCAACACGACCGTAATCGCATTACCGGCAAGGTGTAAATTATATCCATTCTGCGCTCAATATTAACAGCAGAAAGTTGTCGGCTAACGACATTTAAATAAACTACCGTTATCAGATACGATACAAGGGGAATAAATCTAGTCAATTTTCACCTTAATCTGTCTAAGGACAAAGCACAGACCTTATTAAATGAGACTATATTATTCACCTTTCCCCAAGTGCTAACGGCTAGAAATCTAGTCTCGGTACAATACCAACCAACCGTAAAATAGTTATTTATTGTTTATTGCACCATAACCAGCGACAACTGCTTATATAAATTACTATCAGGAAGGACTTGAGATTTTCTCGGTTTTTTTATGACATTATAGAATTTATTATGCATTGCCGTGGAAAATTAACAGTTTTTCGTTTAATATTTCAGATCAAACGGAACTGTTTAAATGACATTAATATAAATTTCAAGTGTCTTTATAAATAGATTTCCTGCGTCTGAACGTAGTACAGAAATAGATGAGGAATTAGAAAGTTGGAACCCGCTCTGTTAACGCGTTACAATTATTCAAGCAGTTTCAAAACAGTATTGCACTTGTTTTGAAAACTTTATTAAAGAAAATGTCGAAGAAAACTTTTGATGACATTAAGAATGAACTTAAGAAAGTTACTGATGTAAACATAATAATTAATGTCTCAAGTACAAGAAGACGTGACTTAAGCAACGCTTCACATTATTATTGCTTCAATTAAGCTTTATGGCGTCCTGAACCTTGAAGAGATTCAGAGAAAGTGCATGAGTCTAATAAGTGCATTTCATCCATTTAAACTCTAATGAGGCACGAAACAAGTAAAATCAAGTAATACCCGTGGAAGAGGTACATTATGAAGAAACACTATGAGTAAATTACAATTTATAAAGCAGATACAATAATACATCGAGATATCAAACAATGATGAGTCATGGTTTAAAAACCCGAGCCACTCCAAACATATGGCCAGTGACTAACCCAAATGTAGATCAAAACCATATGATTCAAGTTATAAGAGCAAGGTCTTTTCCAGGCGGCCTATAAACATGGCCTTGCTATTTATACACTTGTCAGTTTCCTTCAACGACATCTGAACAAACATTTGTATAGGAATCTCTTAAGTCTTATCAGGTCTTATGACGATAGCGTTTACATCAATGAGTATGTTAAATTCTATAAAATCCACAAAATCAATTGTTGTTTTTGCATTATTAATAGTTATTTATTTATGATTATTATTGTTTAATTTTGACGCGGAAAACTTGTACTGAATGAAGTTCAATATCAGCCTGTGTTACTAATGTATAATAAAAAATGTTCCATAACGAAAGATAATTCTCTGTATTATTTGTTTTACATACCGTAAGTCGGTAACCATAGCATAACTAAATTAAGATATTACGACAAAGTGCATATAGCTTGTTACTCGCACTAGGAGCGGAGATACGAGCATTTATGTAACGAGGTTCGTGAAAGCCGACCAATGGCGTTCGAACACGCCGTGCGCACCGTAAACGCGGCACATACTAACAACGAGTCATGTGAGCGCACCACGTCCAGGCGCCGGTTCGACCATGACCTTCACCTGTGCACGCCAATGAATCGCTATAAACGCAATTACTATGTACACAAACCAAACACTAGAGTACAACAAAGGGCTATAAATAAAACGAGAAAAAGTAATACATCACGTCGGCATTACGGTGCAATTCGCACAATTTAATCGACGGAAGTTTAAATCTTCAGACAATGAAGCGAATGACGTTATGGCGGTATTTCAATTTGCAAATAGCCATCATTTCAAGAACATCTTGAGGAAAGCACGAAATCAAATAATGTTTGTGAATGATAACACAAGGCCTTTAAACTTAGGCTAAGTAGATTTGAAGCGATGATAATAATACGGAGGGTAAAACTAAGCAGAGCTAATTAAGTATGTATACTTCGACGTGGCTGAATACTTATTATAGCTATGCAGACGCAAAGAGACGAGGGGCTTCCGCGTTAGATGCGAACGCTTCCGTGATGCAACCTGATTGGAGATAAAGTTCTTACTTAGTGACTGTGAAAGTTGCCTCTCTGTAAATGTCATTAAACGTGTAAATACATGTGACATTAATTGAAGCGGACGTAGAACTGACATTCTCCACGAACGGCAAGGTCGTCTAGACATGACCGATCAAGGTCGCACTCTCAAAACAAGACAAACTTTAAATCTAAATATAAATAGAATGAGAACAAACAGTGCCTCAAAACATAACGTTTGATTGCATTATCTGATTTGCATTGCTCCGCGTCGAGAAGTGTATTTTAAAGTACTTTGTGATGCCAAACTTTCTTGTCAGCTATATGTAGCTGATTTCGCCGGCAGATATGTAACTAGAATCTTAAACAAGCTTCCATGAAACGTGAAAACAATGAATCTACAAAGAAATACTATTGAGATGATGACGCAACCAACTAAACGGGATGCCCCCGAAACAAGTACTGCTGATGATAGGATACCAGAAATGTTTGTTGTATGAAGGTTATCAATAGTATTTTACATCTCATTTTCTAGAACGTACAGCTATCTCAATGGACGCATGACTTAAAATTTTTACTACTGATTTATATCTATGGAAAATTTATTGGGTATGCATCGGCAGAGAAAGTCGACTTGGCAAACACAAAGATCACAAGCGAGAAGCAAATACACGATGCACATACTGAAATGGAAATAGTCACGTGAAACTTGATAAAGGTCGGGTTGTACACGCCTTGGCACTGATATTTATACAGTCTAATAACAATGTCTCATGAATATACACGGATAATGCAGATGCACTGTGTAGTGGCATCGATTGTAGGATAAAAAAATAATGGACTTCAAGCGAAAGATGGGAATAATGATCCCTGAAATGAAACACGCGATGTATTCGTGGCGACCACGACCTAAAAACGTAACGATAAAACGATGAACTTTACGATTGAAGTTGGAAAACAAGTTGCAGGCGCCACCTGGTTTAATTAAAAATATTAATTTATGCTTCAGGATACCTATGCACACTTCTGAGGTTGCGTTCAAAATATTTACTTCAAATATTTATTTTTGTTTAATATCTGATGACCTTGAATTTTTTTATTTAAGTAGATTAGCAAGATTTAAAACATAAAAATATATCAAATTGTATCTGCCGTCTAATATACCTTCAAAGCCTTTTATCAATATCAGAGATTACAATATTAATAATCTCAAGCTTAATTGGGGCACTCATGGTTTGGTTTGGTTTGATAAACCTGATTAAAATCGTCAAACATTTTGTATACATATTAATTGATTTAGTAATCTAATCTATGAAGCGACTAATAATAGTTAGGCAAATGACAAACAAAAGGGATGTTGTTTAAATCAAGGAAGAAAGGTAACACTTCAAAAAGTACATAAATTGAACGAACGGAACTATTGAGAGCAACGAAATGAAAATCCTTTTTAAATCGCATTTAGATTTTTCGGCATACCATGTGACGGAGAGTGGGTGCGTTGGACGATGGTAACGATTTTCTCAGAACACAGCTGAGACGACGTCGTAGACCTGCGCAGTAGAGTGTACCACGTGGCTAATACTCCATTAAAAAAAACCCAGCAATTTCAATCAGGAATATCGAGGGTTTACAGTTTTGCATGTGCAAATGCCTTAAAAATTTTACTTATATTTAATTTATAAAATCTGAATAGATATAGAACGAACCTAACGTTTCCAGCAATGAGTAGTAAAAAAAACCTCCAAATGCAAAAGTAAACGAGTCTTTATAACTTTGATTCAGTTTTGCTACAACCAAGTAATTAGAACCATTCATACAACGCAGGGCTTCCGAGAAAATACTCGATGTCTGGAATATAGTTGCAATGTCATGGATCTATCCCTCAGGCATGCGCAGAACGCAGGGTAGTGCCACGTGGCAAACTCCCGTTGCATAACCTTTCCCCATATCGCGGCGAAGTCGCACCAATGGTAAATTACCTATAACTTTAGCAATGGCGAGTTTTATTAAAATAGTATTCTGTACTGGTACTATACTATATATTTTAATGAATGTTTCAAAATTAACCTTTGCAGTTCGGAAAATTAAACGAAAATTCTTAAGACAAAAGGAATTTTAATGAATCCTGAAATTTACAGATTTAATTTAAAATTAGTATCAAAGTATTGTCAAGCATTTAACATGTCCCAGACAGTTCACAAAGTGTCAAGTCAGTCGTATCTATTCTAATTAGGTTAATTAGAATGTTTCCCGTGTCGCGAATAATTAGCATATCATCGTTATAGCAGGTAAACGAACTTCAGTTAGTATAGCTTTCATATAATAACAGAGAAGAGCCACTTCATTACCAGTTTCTCTAATTAAACACTGTTTCACGCCCAAACACAACTTGGATAAAGATATATCAGAGTTATCTATAAAATATTAGTCATTAATAAATACAGATATTGAATTTTTCGATTCGGTCTTTAACCAGTTCAAGTACCAGGAAGTCAGCAATCAGAGAATGTCTCTTGATACGCCTACAGTATCCTATTAGTAGGTAGTAGTACTATGGCATGTTGCAGCCACGTTGCAATGCTGTGACGGCGCGCACACACGCATGAATTTTAGACTCACACAAATGCAAATTCTGCAGAATGACTGCGGAATTCACCCGCCATTTTAGACGGTACGCAAATACGAATTGGAATACGATTTCAGGTTTCTCAAAATGTATTGGAATTGTAGTTTTGTAAATATGCTATTTTGAGGAATTGGGAATTTTAAGAGGTTTCTACTAAATTCAAAAATCTTATAATTATTTTCTCAAAACATAAAATAAAAAAAGGCTTCAGAAGAAGCAATATTGGCTGTAATTTCATTAGATTCATTCAATGCAAAAATATTAGCCAACGTTTTCTTGAGCCGGTGACCTCGGACGAAATCGTACTTTGAAGTTTGAACAAAGCAATAAAGAATGTACTTGAGGAATTCTAAACACATAATACAAAACCATTTATAATTTTGAAAACATATGACGAACCATATAAAAACATTTTTTAAGAATCTGAATGTTATAATTATGTATGCCAACCTTTGAGTAATTATAAACAAAATGTATTATCTCCTTCCAGCCTGGTTATATTATCAAAATAATTTCTAACGCCCAAAGAAAACCATCGTCGAATAATTGTACAACACTGTCAGAAAGCGAAAACCCGCCATAACGTAACGTGGACGCCACGAGTACGCCATGCTGCGTCGCAACCAATCCTTGAAAGTAATTAAAAATAATCAAATCAGACTTCATGAAAGACACAATATTTACACTCTCGCTTTACCACCACACGGGCAGTTGTAAATCCTGACGTAATTTCCGCAAGCACCATATTATTATGAAGCCATGTGCCGAACACGTCGGCGCGCCACGGTTTGCCATATTAGAAATTCCAATGCGGACCTTATAAAACTAATAGTTTCTTGTGGCACTTTACAATATAATCCATTTATATTTGTCGAAGACTTCGCAGAACCACAAATAAGCGAACTGGATGTTGATAAGAACGCGTATTTGCTGTATATCCATATTACGGTAGAAGGATAGCGGGGTCGCATGGAGTATGCGACGGACGCGCGCGGCAGCTGCGGGGCAACTAAGGCGCGATGACGGGTGTGGTGCTGGGGGGGGGGGGAGGCTCGGCGTGCCGGCGTGCGAGACGAGGGGGAGGGTGGGCAGGCGGCGTCTGAACCGCGTCTCTAGTTCGCTAGTAGAGGCCCGCCGTGAATTGTGCAACGTCAGCAGGCGCGTGCGTACAGCCATACAGACTTCGCGACAAAAACTTCGATACAACACTTGCGTACGCGATTATGCCAGCATCAAGTTTTCACACAAACTTGTTATACTATACGCCGATGTTACTTTATAATTATCGTGGGATGCGAGTCGCTTCCATTAACAGTTTTTTCGTCTCCAGTCAAGGCTGTGGTTTTTATCGCATTGATGATTGGCTAATTTTGTCTTGTAAACATGGTGCACGTTCAAATAAATGAAATGTTTTTTGAAGTCTTTACCTGCTAATAAATAAAAATCTTTGCAAGTACCAAACTAAGACTTTAACAGTGTAACTAAACACATTGTTAACCGGTACTGAATTCAGTCAGGTCCGGTGTTATCATGAATCAACATTCTATTGAAAAACGAAACGGGGTAATAGTTTACTTCTTCCAACGAATGTTTGAATTATGTAGTAACTGGAATAGGTGGATATGGATTATGGATGACAATCACAACATTTACATTAACTATACGAGTCGCGTTCGAAAAGAGTAAGCCTAAAGAAATACTCAAATCCTATGTGGACAATCAGTTTGTTCTATTTGAGTAAGCATTAAATTTGTATATCGATGATCTGATGATGACGAAGAAAAAGTAAACAAAACTGCATTAGATACCAATATATGATGTCGTCAACATTATTTTTCCGTTTACGAATGACATTATGTCTTTGATGGTAGGATGACGTAATGCTACAGAAGAAGTACTTGATGAATTCAAAACAAACTTACATAATCATTTTAGAAGACAACTAGAGAAAAAGGACCACCTGTACCTAAATTTTCCTTAATAAAGTTACAATATTAAATGGAAAAAGAATACGGTCGCGAACAGGATTCGAACCTGCGCCTCCCGGATAGATACTCCAGGCGCTCTGACCACTAAGCCATCTCGACCTCTGCTCACCACCGCGAATTCTTCTTCCATATTTTAACACGTCTTATGGCGACGTCATTGCAATCAATTCAGTACCTATATAAGTGATTGCAATGACGTCGCCATAAGACGTGTTAAAATATGGAAGAAGAATTCGCGGTGGTGAGCAGAGGTCGAGATGGCTTAGTGGTCAGAGCGCCTGGAGTATCTATCCGGGAGGCGCAGGTTCGAATCCTGTTCGCGACCGTATTCTTTTTCCATTTAATATTGTAACTTTAGAGTTCGCTAAGCATGCGTTAATGCTTTTTCAAAGACATATCTTGAATTTCCTTAATAAATATGCAAGACATTGAAAAAAAAAAAGAAAAACAAAAATCTGTGTTAACAGCGAGCGAACATTAAAAAGTGGCCTAATCAAGAGTTAGTATTAGTATTATGTAAATAGTTAAAGATGTTACAACAGTAATAACATTGGCAAAGATTTTGATTTAGATGTCAAATTCAAATTCAAATTCAAATATTTTTATTTCAAATAAACCATATTACAGGCACTTATGAAAAGTCAAAACTAGGTGCACGGTTCCAAGGCGTTGATCTTATGGAGAAGAGCCGGCAAGAAACTCCATAGACACTCTTTTTAAAATAAATTGGTTTAACAATAAATAAGATAATGTGAGAATAATGCAGGTTAATGAGCAGACTAAGAAAGGAAAGTAAACTTATATAGCCTTTTAAAATGATTGCCAAGGCAGTTAGGAGCTGACCAGTCCCGACAGACAGCACCCGTTCACGAGCATGACGCGCACATCAGCCTCGCTTAGCTCAACCATTTTGTAGGGAACTCGACGACCCGATGTACGACGCCACCATCAGCAGGACATTTTAGCGAGCATGACAAACTCGTAATGCCTGACAATAGGCAGTATGTATGTAATATGAGATTAAAACTAACATTAATATCCACATGATGCTCACATTTTACAAAGTTATATATTATGGAAAATTATGGAAAAATGATGTAAATGTAAAGTTGACACTGCTTACTCAATTTCCAGAATAAGGCGTAGTTAAGTTTTCGAGTTAAATAATTTATCGAACACGTACAAAGGCATAGGATCTTGACTTTTAAATTTCCTTGGTATTTTTTCTAGATTGTTTTTATCATTTCATATGCTGAAGTCCAGCCATCGTTTTAAGATACATATTTCCGGTCATAAAATTTATTCATCAGACTATAAAGGCGGTTTCTTATTCACCACATCAACATAAACCTTGTAACCAGTGGAAAATTTAAACTATCTGGGCAATTAAAAACATGGAATTTTATTATGTGTTCACGAATTGTTTTCGGATCGAAAGTACTTTATTACTCTTGTCCATTGTAACTACAATCGACTGCATTAGTGAATAGATATAATTTTTAGAAATTAAACAATAAAAAACGTCAAAAGTTCCAGAATTTCAAATACTTTTATAAAGCAGCTATTGAGTGCCAATTCAAAGAAACCAGATAGATTGCCAATTCAAAGGGGTATACTGGTGAAATCAGTAGATGATATCAATAGTAGCCGAGTCAAATATTTACCTAATCAACGAGTCTTGGGAATTCTTCTTAATACTTTCATATTTTTAACTGGTCATAACACTATCAGTGCAGATTATTTACTGAACTTGACTCTAGACTTAATCTTTGATCCTTGAATGACGGCATAGTTTACAAAAATAAAATAATCAATTTGAGATGAAATTAGTGTTACCAAGCAGACGCATGGTGCCAAGGTGAGGTTACACAACATCACAGGAATGTTAATACAATTAGAAACGACGATAAGAATTAGCGTGAAGAAAAATCAATGGCGGACATTTCCTGCGATTGTCGACAGAGCAGGGGTTTTATTGTCGATTATACCATATCATAGCATTCGATGAAGTTGTGAAAGAGAAAAATGTTGCGTAGATTATAGAAGTAAAATGAAAATATATCAGACAAATAAAGAGTATCAGCTACTGTACCAATAACGCCTAAAATAATTTTCATCTCTGAGACCAAGGGGCAGTCATTTCGTATTGATTTACTTTTATTCCTGAATTTCACAACTTTACATCTAGGCTAGGCATACAAAAATAATTTAGTTGCGAGAATTTTAGGAAATTATGTAATTGATGATCCGTGTTTGACAGAATGCTGAAATATGAGAGTTCCTGACCTACATGAAGACTTCATAAAGAAAACGGGACGATAAGCACTCAAAATTGTTATTATTCACAAATGGTATCGAAAACAATATTTAGGTATAAATATGATGGAATATAAAAACAAATATGGTTAACTCAGGGTGTATTTATTGAGTCTTTATATTCACACAACACAAAGGATTCAAAACTGGATTCTTGTATAGGCACTTTAACCCTTTGCTCTTAATCCTCAAAAGCTACAAATCTAAACACCTGCTGCCGCTGGGATAACTTTTATGACTTTCTTTTAATTGGCAACACCTTGCATACGATGACAGGTAACTGCAGTTTTTTCTATCGAACTATCAGGGTTGCCACCCTGTTGACAAACATTCCTTTGACCGATTACTGCGTTGCAAATTAGTTTCCTCTCACTAATATTTGTTGTGTATTAGCTATAACTCGTTATCAGGGAAATAGAAGGTCGAGGAGGTATACACGTGGAAACTCAGTCGCTATGGTGACTAGTTATAGCAGTTGCATAGTACAATGAGAGCGATAACGAAAATATTTTTATTGCTTTCCGCTCACACGGTAACAGTACTGCTAATAAAACGATTGCTACGCGGGCGGCAACATTACCAGTTTTTATTTTTTATATTACATTAAAGTACATATTTAGATTTAATGTGAAGTATTTTAATGGATGAGAAAAATCACATTTCCGTATTTAAATTGGTGAAATTAGTATGGTAATGAAAAACAAATACCGGTTACAGATAAATCTTTAGAGTTCGCTAAGGATGCGTTAGGTAATGCTTTTCAAAGATTTATCTGTATTTATTAAGGTAATTGCATCTTTACGACATTGTAAGTAAGTCGTATCGGTTCGGTCACCTGTATAGGGATAAATAGATAGTAATGACGTGGAAGTAGAATTCACGGTAGTTAGCAGAGGTCGAGATGTCGTCAGTCCGGGAGGCGCAGGTTCGAATCCTGTTCACGATCGTATTCTTTTTCCATTTAAAATTATAACTTGAAATACCGTTCAATTTACTGTATGGAAACTTATATAACATTTTTAATATTATCTGAGTTGCATTGAACGACATGCATTTAGAAAAAAGATTACAGCGATACAAAAAACACAATACAAGGAAGCTTTGGCAAAATCCTTGCAAAGTTGTTAAACAAGTTTTGGTCACAAGTCACAACACCGCAATCCCGGCTTAGGTTCGTTAGTGATGATAAAAACATCGGACAAACTGGTACCCTGACACGAAGCTACAAAACAGACAAACGCCAACAATAATGGAACAACTGTTTTCAGTACCTACCAGACAAACAAATTTGCACACAGCAATTTGAATTTGTATTTTAAATTTTGTATCGATTGCTGGGGTAAAATGTATAAGACTGGTAAAAATGGAAGATAAGGAGCAATGGGTGCGATATACTGCGAAAAGACAGTTGTTTGTAATCTCGTGGTGTTCTGACCGGAGGTGTGGTGGGCGGTGGTGCAATTCCCCGCCCACATATTTCGCCCACAGTCGGGCGCCACTGAAATATATTGTGACGTTTTGCATTTGATGATGCCGACATAGTTACTCGTACTATTTAAAGTGACCTCGTTTTCAATTAAACTTGTCCGCAAAGAAAATGTTCCGATGTCTTGGCAGAATCTTTAAAAACTGCGAAACAGTAAGCTTTGGTCGGTTGACTTCTAATAATTCTAACATATTGTTTTTGTATGTCAACGTCATTATTATAGCTATAATATTAAATGGAAAAATAATACGGTCGCGAGCAGGATTCGAACCTGCACCTCCCGGATAATTACTCCAGGTGCTCTGACCAGTAAGCCATCTCGACCTCTGCTCGCTACCGTGAATTCTTCTTCCACATTTTTAACACGTCTTTTGGTGACGTCATAGCTATCTATTCAGTACCTATACAGGTGACCGAACCGACACGACAAACTTTGCAGTTAATACAACGTTCTTTTTCCATTTAATATTATAACTTTAGAGTTGGCAAAGCATGCGTTAATGCTTTTCAAGATTGATCTTACTCATTATTATAATCCGATACATAAATCCTACAACGGTGAAAACCAAGTCTCTGCTAAAAAAAAAACAACGGCTTTCCAGATATTGAACACAGCAATAGAAATAATTTCACTAATAAAATCAGTTACCGATTACTAGTTAGTTAATTCCTTAGCGTTTAATATTTGAATACAAACTTGTTTATTTCAAGAGATTTATTTTCAACAACCTCTCTGTGGATAGCGATGTTTTTACAAAATATGACACGAGGTTATCTAGTGATATAATTAAGTTTCTTCAAATAAATAACCCGATGTTATTGATAAGTGACATATTTATATAACAAGAAATTATGCACTTTCTATGTGTTTATTATATCTGCATTTAAATAAATATGGATAATATATCAAATTTTTCAATAGTTGAAGACAAATGATGTTTAAAACTTATGCTTTCTATTTATTACTTCTGATTACATAATTGATTCTTAATTAAGGTAGTTGGTATAGCAATTAACTGTGACACGAATTCCAATAACCACCAAATGTAACAAAACAGTGGGGTTACTCTTGAAGTTACTACAAATTCCAATCTAATTCCAATATTAAATAGAAGCCTTAAAACGATGCATAATATTAAAATAAATTAACCTACATTGCAGTTGCCTCAATTTTAAAGCATGTTGTCTTATTATTATCCCGATTCTATAATTATTATTTAGACATTTTTGCATTTAAAAGTACGAACTGACATATTTCCAATGTCAATGGAGCGGAATTATTTTCAAGAGTAAGCCTACTGAACTCTAATGTTAATTGCAACAAATATTTCCCCTTCGTTAGGAAAATTTTCAGTGACGTAAGTTTCCGTGCTTCCAGCAATCTAGCTAACTCAATTCCATTAAAAGCACGTCAATGGCGAATCCAACACGCCCAAAGTAGTCTAGACGTGTTCTGAGAGAATTGGGGCAAGGAAATCGATAGAAGCAGAATTCATTTAGTGTTCTACGCTTATATCGTAGTAAAGTTTACTATTAACACTGGAAACAATAGTATTGTGAAGTTTCTGTTCAAAGGCTCACACATTTTTGTTTTCATAATAGATTTCTGACCTAATATTTTATGAGGTCATTGCATTACATGTAGAGAAAAAAATCTGGTGAGGTCGAAAATACTTTTTTATGTTAAATAAAATATAAGGAGAGTTAAATTTAAATCGTTTGTAATTCAAAATTATACAGAATTCACTTGAAGTGTTAGCAGTCTTCAAAGCAGTCAATTGCTGTACACTTTGTAGGGATAAAATGGCTAAAAGGAAAAGTCTAGTTTTGTGGTGTGAATTTTGACACTTTTTACTGTTAGCTTTGTCAGCTCAACTGTTAGAATCCACGTTTGCATTAAATTAGCTTTTTTCTTTGACAAAATAACTTGAACTGTATGGGTGGTGGTGAAAGTGTTATGTTAGAACAAGTGGAATTATTCGAAAGATAACAATATCGATACTGGAATTGTTTAAAAAAAACTAAATGATTATCAATTACCATTTACGTCAACTAAAACTGTAACAGTTGTCACCTTTGCTTAACTCTGTAACTGCTCGTGAGGTAATAATTCATGACACACACATTTGTTTATGAATTGTTCCTGATAAACTTTGAAGAGTTTATCAAGAACAACTGTCATTATCGTATATAATTATTACAAGACGATATTAATGACGTCTTTATTCAATAACGTTATCCTTCTCTTTCAAGCAAATTCAATGCGGCAAGGAGGTATCCCAATCTGTGGGGTTACTCTTGAAACTAATACCAATTCCAATATTAAATTGTCACCTTAAAAGAACGCGTAATTTTAAAATAAATTTACCTACATTACAGTTGCCTCGATTTAAAGCATGTTGTCATCATAATATCACGAATCTATAATTATTTATTAGACATTTTGGCATTTAAAAGTACGAACTGACATATTTACAATGTTAATAGAGCGGGATTATTTTCAAGAGTAAGCCCACAGTTCAGAAAGGTTTTTTTTTTATGTTATAGGGGGCAAATGAGCAGACGGCTCGCCTGATGGTAAGCGATTACCGCCGCCCATGGACACCCGCAACACCAGAGGAGTCACAAGTGCGTTGCCGGCCTTTTAAAAAGAAGTACGCTCTTTTCTTGAAGGTTTGAAAGTCGTATTGGTCCGGAAATACCGCAGGCGACAGTTCATTCCACAGTTTTGTTGTGCGAGGCAGAAAGTTTCTAGAGAAACGCACAGTTGTGGACTGCCAACCATCTAAATGATGGGGATGGAACTGCTGTCGTGTAGAACGATGGCGGAAAGAGGCGGCAGGGATCAGTCCGAACAATTCCTCGGAGCACTCCCCATAGTATAGGCGATAGAAGATGCATAGCGAGGCCACATCTCTACGCAGCGACAAGGGGTCTAGCCGGTTTGAAATATCTTGGCAGTCGACGATACGAATCGCTCTCCGTTGGATGCGGTCCAGAGGGAGAAGCTGGTACTGGGGTGCCCCTGCCCAAAGATGAGAGCAGTATTCCATGTGAGGCCGGACCTGCGCCTTATAAAGTAGTAGGCGGTGGGCCGGAGTGAAATACCGTCTCGATCTATTGAGTACACCAAGCTTCTTGGAGGCTAGCTTAGTCTTACCCTCTAAATGGCCGCGGAACTGGACTTCGCTCGATATGTCGACACCAAGTATTCCAATATTGGCTGAGGCAGTTAATGGGGTGCTCTCAAAACGAGGAAAAACAACGAATGGCAGTTTTTTAGCGGTGAATACGCAAACTTGTGTCTATGTGGGATTAAATTGGACCAAATTAAGTCTACCCCAATCTGAGACTTTCTCCAAAGAGGTCTCAATTTCAGACACAAGTTTGTTTCGGCTCTCGATGACGTTTTCCCGAGAAATATTAGCGCGACCGGTATAGACAGCATCGCCTGTGCTGTCATCTGCATAACAATGAGTGCCGCTGATTTGCAACATGTCATTGATATGGAGGAGGAACAGAGTAGGCGATTGCACACAGCCTTGAGGGACACCAGCATTTACAAACATGGAGTCGGAGCATTCACCGTCAACTACGAAAGAAGAAGAAGAAGTTAAGTCCAATTAAGAATAACCAACAACAAAAAGTGGCTTGCTAATAATCTTGTTATTAACATACTCTGCTAGAACAGTGAACTCATAAATTCACACATGGCTGATCTGCAATCAGACAATAAAACGTTTGCCATTATGATTCCAATCGCTTGCATGTGCTGCATATTAATGAGCATTGAACATGTAGTACCCATGAGTAAGACTAACGCGAAACAGGTGCACCGTTCAAAGGCCAATTGAACGCAACTGCATTTGGTGTCTCGCTCGTCATTTCCGTAGAACTTCCGTAAACAAAATAACCTTCACATCAAGTTAATGAGAAAAACTTGAATCACATCCTTATGATTGCAATCTTCTTGTTGGCTTGGCCATCAGCTGCTTAGGACCGATGCAGATCTTTACGGTTTATTTAACTTTTTTGACACCTCTCAGTCAACGCTGATGTGTTTAGTCAAATTTTCGGGGAGTTAAATCTCTAATAGCCGACTCTATTATTCTTATGTTTTTGTTATCCGTTTTAAGTGCTTCTGTTTTTATTCACTTCCAGAGTCATTGTTTTATCTAAAATGGTTTCAATGAGAATAGGCTTTTCGAAATATTTGTAAGTTTCTGAACATTCTGAAAATTTTGCAGAAGTAGGTCATTCTCCATATGCTTGAGTGTCGCTCGCAATCAACTGTCGTAAACGATTGCGCAAAGAGTATTTCTCGAAATAATAGAGGCGTAAGTATCCGTAGTGATTAATGTATGTGTTAAGTACTTGTGCGGCCATCAACTTTCCAATTTCCCACACACATAAATACGTGTTACAACTCTTAACAAACTGAACGGATGTCAAGTTAGCTTAGCCGCTCATTTCGTAGGAAATACGATACAATGTTACAAAACTAGTATCCGATTTATTACTCATATTACATTATGGTTCTTATGTTGAGGCAATAAGAATGTGCAGCATAGTTTTGATAGTATTTCTGTCATGTGAGGCAAATTCCCAGTCACACGCAATGTTTTGCATAGAAGCATTGTTTGAGAAAATGTACCTACACAATATAAGTTAAAATAACTCAAGTAACTTGTTTTTGTGCTTCGCAAGAGCAAGCCGTGACAAGTAATATATCAAAAGTTGTCTACGTGAAAATATTCTCGCTCATTAGTAGTGAATTTGCATAGATTGGTAATATAGACAACAATTAAATTGTCAATGAAGGCTCATTTTATGTCCGGGATATCATTCCAGCAGGCAGGGAATCCAACCATTATTTTAAATAAAAATATACAGCTTTCCATCACAATTCTGACAGCTGCTGTACAATTTGCATTCACAGAAATAAAAACTCACAACATTAATAAACAACGACAAAATCAATTAAAATAAATCTGGATGATTCCGTTTGATTTTTATTAGTCACCGTAACATTTTATTTAAATGATGTAACCAGGAGAACATAACGAAGCAGAAGTTTAAAGAACTCTGTAGTATCATATCAATCAGCGGCGGAACGCCTCGAGTGACTCCCGCAGCAGCTGATTGACCTAAAAAACAACAAGCGCGAGAATTCTAGAAAGGGACAGCTAGAGGAATAGAAAAACGCGTGAAGGGCGTCACGTAGGCAGCGACAGCGAAGCAGTAGGGCAAGGTCGTCAATGGAATTTTGTTGATGATTTTGGTAATAGTAGGTTCTAGTGTGTTTGTGTCCTTAGTTTCTAAGGAAGTGATTAGTAGAGAATGTAAACGACATTGTCGATTCGTAATTTGATGATGTTTCAGGTCTTAGAGGTTTAGTAAGTACGACTTCACTAGTAAATAAGGTTAAAGTAAAGAAAAAATTAAATACCTGTATTTTAATTCGCTCTTGTTTTTTTTTGTAATTTCAAGTTGATAAGGGCTTCTTGTTCATTATTCTGGTCCTTATAAAGTCAGGCACTTTTAAAAAGGTATTTAATATTCTAAAATTATGAAACCACTTCAATTACTATTTTAAAGGGAAGCTATGTAATCCGACAGCTACGCGACAGTCACTTTTTAAACATTGTAATGTCAAAGGCGAAAGTTTACCTCGCACAAGTTTTCCGTTCGTGGAGTCCAAACTTTCCCATTTTGGACAAGGTAAGACTTGAAGGGAAATAATTGAATATAATAAAAAATATTTTAAGTTATAACGTTTTTATCTTTCTAAGTTGTTTATTAGACTGATTTCTTATCTGGTTGAAAAATAGTATGAGGCTATTGGGTCACTTTGATGTTTGTTGACGATGGTTCAGCGACGTGCGATCACTATTTTAAAACTGTTTCGTCAGTGTACGTGGTTTAAAGCAGTTCTACTAAGGTATTATACATTGAAAAGTAGAAATTTTTATCATTTTTACTATTGGCTCATGATTTTTGGAAGCCTTTCGCTGAAATAAGGCCAGTTTCGGCTGAATAACGTTAGAATGGGATATATAGGGATTTGAACGACCCCGAAAACCAAAACGTTAAAATCTTCACAATATTAGATTATTGAATGTCTTTAATAATAAGATGAGCAGGATATCGTTATTAGAGACATATGAAAGAAAAAAATACTTGCTGCGCCTACCCCAAATACATTAGGATAAAGGCAAAAGAATGATTGAACCTAATTATCAGAACATATAGAGGTCAAGCTAAAATCGATGTAGGCAGAGCATAAACACGGTTAGCCAATAGTCTACAAGGCACATTAAATGTAACAGTTCCAGGGAATTACGATTTGTATGGCTTCGTTACCATAGCGTGTCTATTCATGCGTTGATTTACTCGCCACTTTACGGTATTTAGTGCTTAGTGTGTGTTTTATATCGGCTATTGGCCTTCCTGGCGACCAATGGTCAGTAACATTGTATTACTTTTAATATGTCGTTACTTTTTAGCTTTATGTGTTTGAAAATATCTACGTCGTGTCTCCTTGAAATTGAGTGTAGGTATAGTCCATAATGGCTAATTCTGAGATCCATTTGGGTATTATATTTAATAGTTGTCGTCTTTTACCACTCTGAAGGTACATAAAACCAACCTAATAATAGCTTAGCTGTGCTTGTGACCCATATTAAAATTAGGCGTTTAAAAATCATAAATCAATATGGAGGTCGTTTTTCATTTTCACCCATGAATATGAGTGATGATACCATATTGAATAGGAAAAGTTAACTTTAGCTTTCTCTTTTCAATCATCTCCCATGATTAATTGCGTGGGCAATAACCTGATTGTGCATTAGAAATCAGCTATGTATATTTTCAAGCGATCAAACATATTTTGTTATTGTAAATTCTCCACTCGTGAAACAGAAAATGAAATATTATTCCGGTATTAAAAACACTGTTTCTGATGTCAAAGTTAAGAGGATATGTACCTCTATTTATCTAGAGTACCAACTTCCAAATACCACTAGCAGATAGACATAAAGTAAGACCGATCGTAAAGAAACATCAAGGTAGGGGACAATAAAAGATTGGACTTCGTCGGTCCCTAATACTGCTCTTCGGGGTGCCGTTCAATAGTTTTATTTGTGGCCACATCCTTTTGTTGGTTAAGCACCTAATAGCATCGCTGAGAATTTATGGATTTGTTTAAACGCAGTGGCGCCTTGGGACCAACATTTGTTCAAATATTCGAAAACACTCGAGCATGATGTAGCGACAAAATATTTGATATTATGTCATCATTAGGAAAAGAAACGAGAGTAAACGAATAATATATTTTATCGTGTAATGTGTATGCAGCTGGGATGAAAAAATAAATTGTTATGGTGAGCCTCGCTGTTATGCCAATCATCTTACATTGCGATGATGTAAGTCAGTAGAAAACTATATTTATTCAACTGTGAGCAGCTAAATTAAATACCCACCCGTATAAAATATACAAATACAGTTTTCCGCAATAACTAATATTGGTGAATTTATTACTTTACTTTCAATAAGGTAGATAATCCGTTAAATCACTTAAACTATACGAAGGTGAAGGGCTCAAAAGTCCAAACCAGATAACCAAAAAACAAATAACTTTTTTGGCGACAAAAAGTGTCTACTTTATTTAATATGTTAATAACATCCAAAAAAACCTTTTTAAGTTTCAAACTCGGTAGACAGCCACCCTTTTAAAGAGGGTTCGCCGACGTCATAAAACCGTCGGGCCGTCCAAAATGGCGGCGAGTGTGACCTTGAATAGTACTACAGAGAATGGGGATGGGGACTGTCTGGATCAGATTAAAATTGTATCGATTTTAAGCATATGTTGCTTGCTTACTTTCACCTGGGGGTTGCACCACGGATGAGTGTGACAGTTGGTGGTACCGGTCTCCGAAGTGAATGGCAACCTTATTGATTTTACATAGTATTAATATTATTAATACTCTGCTTACTACAGGAAAGGTGTATTATTTTACTGCCACCCTTTACAGTAACATGATCTAACTATATTATTTCTTTTCCGGGTTCCAAGTCGGTTCCCTGAGAGACGCCAAGATCTTTTGGTCTACTATTGTATGAAGACTATGTTTTATCCTAGGTTACGGGTGCCACAGATAGTGGGAGGTTGAAATGTATGCAATACTCAGAAGAATAATAGTAAACATCACCAGTTATCTATGTAGAAAGAGGCAGAAGTTATTATCAAGTCAGTCGCTAGCTTTATTATAATCCGGATTTTTTATATGAAATTCGGTAGTCCCCAAATGTGTTTTTTGCTGATCTGTTTTCTAAGTATAGCTATCAGTTAAAATATCTGTATTGATAGTGTGCTGTACTTATATAGATAGTAAATCACATAGATGGAGATATCAAGATTACTAAGAGTACAGTTTATTATTGTAAGCAACGATAAAATTACTCTTTAATTGTATAATTAGTTGAATGAAGGATTAATACCTAAGTGACAGTCATATATTCTAAATTTCTGGTACTAACTTTGACAAAATCTAATTAGCAGTATTACGTAAAGGTCAAACTAAATAAATAGACAAATATTTGCCAAAAACCTTAACGATATTATTAGATTATGGAAACAGGTTTCTTTGTTACCGTAATTAACATAGCTCGTAACTGTTAAGATGTTTATTTATGCGGCAAGCCCTTGTTATTTGAATTTGATCTGATCAAAACAGAATTCAAGAATAATACTTTTAAGCTTACTTATCCAACGAGATAACATATTTATGATACATATAATACCCTTGTAACACAGATTAATACAGGCATATAGATAAAGATAAAAATAATGTAAGTGAACATTAGTCTGAAGGATTTCTAATGGTATGAAAAGTCTAGGGGGGTGGACTTCAGCCCGAAAATGTTTCTTGGTGAGACCGTTGTTTTTATGTTGTAGAGAAATGCATTAGACAATTCCGGATGATTAATGCATTATAATTTAGACTATAAATCAATGCAGGTATTGGAAAACAAAACTATTAATGAATAAATAAATCATATATTAATTAAATTAAGTGCTTACAAAATAAAAAGGTTGGAATAAATTTCCACTTCATAAAAATTGTAACACAAAACGGAATTGGATAAAAAAATCCACATGCTTCTGACAAAAAATATACAAGGGCAGGGATACCTTTTTTATTCTATGACTCACCAAAACAACTGTGTTGAATCCGTGGGCTTACCTGAAAAAAAAAATACGATACAGTATGCGATAAGGGTTGGCCTTGCGTTCGTATTACAACTCAATGTGGATTTCATTGAGTTAGAAGCAGATATAATCAAATGCGAGAGACGGTGTATTGAGGAAGCGAGCCTGTCAATTGAGAAGGCGTATCGTTTTCGGTAGCAGGTAAGTGAATCTTGTAGTATTATGCGGCTGTATTTGTGCCATTTGATTGATATTTATAACCTGTGAGTGTATTACAAAATAAAATCCATCCATTTGATTCATGATAAAATTTGTAACGGATAAGGTTAGATTATTTCTCACTAAGATATCAATCACTTAGGCTCATTAGAAAACATTACAATACACAAAAAAGATGTGACAACGTACATCGAAGAGGTAGGTAGATAAAAAATAATTTCTTAACAATTTGTAAATATTGATTTATTTATTAATATTGTTTTTGTTTTGTATGTAGTTTAAACATAACGAGGAGAAGGACATAGGACACTTTTTATCTAAAAAAAGTACTTTTTTTTTCAGAGAAAGGTATTAACTTTTAAGAAAATATCCTTAGATGACGCTATTAATATGAAATTGATTCATTACGGTTCCGGCTTTTATGCCGAGGTAAATTAGGAAGATACTAACTAAGCAAGCAAAACCGCGGGCGGGCACTAGCGGAATATAAACTTGAATTTATATACGGTTAATAAGATATATTTTTGAGTCATATACCTCATGCGGCCTTAAAAATCGAACCTTCGTTTTCTGCAAGGCACATAAAACCGGTTTAATTATTTTTGTGGTGTTTGGATAATCTACGTTCAACAACATTCCTAGGCAGATAATATCAGACGGCAAAAACGTTAAGTGGAGCAATTATTAGCAAGATTAATTATATTTTATGGCGCCAAACATGATTACTTAATAACGTAATTACCAATGTTATAATAGTTGTACATAATGATTAGTATAGTAACGCCACAGATAATACCACTGAACCAGTAAACCACTGCCTAAATACGACAGTCACTTGTGTGTACAATCAGACATATCATATCGTTAAAAGTCAGAGACGAAACCAAAATATGTTCAGTTATTTGATAAACATCATCATCCCCCTGCCCTCATCCCAATTAATTGGGGTCAGCGCAGCATACCTATATCTGGCATGCTGCTAAAGTTTTGGCTATTTTTTAAGACCGGCCCCCTGCCTGACTTTAACCCGCTTTGGGAATGCTGTTGTTGTTTTTTGATAAACAAACCATTCAATTAAACAATTGACGTTTCTATCAGCAAGCTAGAAAACACTAGACAGTAAATAATTCCAGCACTAAAGGCCCCTGTTCAAATTGAAACATCTATTATATATAATTGAAACAGTAATATTTTTCCTATGGATCCAATAAACACGATGATACATCACAATCTAATTGACACAAGTGAATCAGCTGTCTGCCAAATACATATAAATTGTCAATTAACCTATATTTTTTTCTTTAATTTATTCTTATGCTGAGAGATGTTCTCGATGGTGTGTAAAGCCATGTCGGAGACCTACGGGTGGTTTAAACTCAAACAGTCCAGTCTTCTCTTTAAATGTGGTTGGTGGCACCAACCACATTTAAAGAGAAGAACTCCTCCTATACTAAAGTATATTTTGTTATTACAGTTTTCGTCTGAACTGCCCAGATGTGTAGTAAAATTAATTTGAATCAGAGCAGCACACTTTAAAATAATTCCACTTCATTGACATTTGGAATTAAGTCAATACGTACTACTGAATGCAAAACAGGTTTAAAAAAAATGATTATGGATTCTATGCAAACTTGTTTCAAAATTGACGTGAGTCTGAGGTAAGGTATTTTATTTAAGATAGTATAATTATTATATATTTATATAGCGGAAGGAATTTTTCAAGTGGACGTTCAATAATACATGATGTGTTTTGTTTTCCAAAATCAATGGGCGCGCTCCTTTGAGTAATTTTAGCTATTCGTTATAGTTTAGGATTTGTTCATCCACACCTATTTCCAAAAATCACCCTTTCTATTATGTCTCTTTAACATTGGAATTGAACTCGAATTGAGATTGATTTCAAAAATAACCCTATCCTGTCACAGCCTTTAATCACGAAGATTGCTGAATGGCGATTTAACGCTTCTGATAGCTGTTATCCTTTAATCATCTGTAACGAAGCCTGGAGATAAGGTGGGCCCACTGGTTCCCGATGAGACACGACCACACAAGACGTGGTCCAGCCAGGTAACCAATAATACATAAGAAATCTTTAATTTGTCTTTGAATATAACCAACTTGTAACTGTCCAGTGAAAGACTAAGTTCAATCACATCCGGCTCACATCCCTCATATTACAAAACGAGATCATCTGTAGTCTACAGTTTTTTCCTAAACGAGGTTCTGTATTAAAAACTTTATTACGGCTGGGATAAGAATCATTATAGAAAATCTGACTTTAATATTGGTACTAAGTAGTCAGCTAGTATAAGATTAAAAATAATAAAAATAATTGAAGGAAAATCTTGTTTTTTTTATAAAATCGATTACGATTACAAAAATTTTAATTACTGAATGTTCTTGTACAATCTATTTGAATCGAGATCAGAGTTGGTATCAACCTCGATATTTTTGGCGTTGTAGTGACAATTACGTAAGTGTCTTAAAACTAAAAATAAAGAATGAAAATAAATTCCTGAACATGCAAGTGATGTTATTTCACAAGTTATTTACTCCCAAAATTAGGTCAAAGTTGTATTTATATAAAAAAGTACTCTTATAGTGCGTAGGCATTTAATTTTAATAAAGGTCATCGTACTTTCTGAGTGCGATAAACAAGACTCCATTTAGAATTCAAGGCTGTATAAGTGTATATCGCGAATGAATTGAAAATAATATGGAAACGTTGATTTGGACTGTCCTTGTCTCTTGTTTACGCGTCCAAAATGTAGGCAGTTCGTATTTGATTATATAATTTTTAAACAGCTGTTATTAACATTTCGTGGCGTATGTCACGTAGACGAGAGGTTTATAAAACGCGAGAAAAGAATTAGCCACCCTGCGTTGTAGTATTATTTAATCTGTGACCTTGCTCTTCTGCGATTCCTTCAAGGGCTGCTACAAAATTATTAGAATAATTCTTCCGTAGGCACTAGGAACATACTGGAGTCTATGCGTTTATCAAACGGTCCTGTGGCAGTGACATCAGTTTGGTTTGGAGATAGCGGTTTATTAGGGGGCACATGTACTTTATTTCTTAGTATTTTTATCCAAAGTAATAATTGTTTTTGTGAACTAAACAGCGAGTGTTCATAGACGACTCAAACCTACACTGTAAGTGCGATGTCTTCCCGCAGACAATGGCCTACCATCCTGCGCTGCATGACCTGTCAACTGTCCCAGAAGGAGATAATGATCGCTTCTGAGGGGGCAGTGCGTGTTGCAGAATACTGGGCCAGCAAAATTTGAGTCCTTTGCCATCGACACGCTAAGAAGACGAACTAAATAGTCCTTCAACCTTAACATTGAACTAATTTATAAAATACAACGTCTATAATTTCTAAGAAACGAGAGAAACTTAATTGCCTCCAAGACTGCCTATTTAGGTCTTCATTGCTTTCAAATTCAAACCTGTAAAGTAGATATTGAATTTGATTTCTCCAACAAAAGATTGAAAAAGTAACCAACGGTATTCAGGCGAAAATTTCATTTTAGAATTTCATTTATTCAGCGACTGTCGGATAAGCCAAGACGTGTTCAAGCGAAAACTTCAGTGAAATATTCAATTTACTTTCGTTTAAAACTGTTTGTTGTATGTCAATGTGGAACATCAAAGTAGTTGTGGATGTCTGGCATCAGGTTAGAGTCGAGTGTCGGTTATGGAAGATCAATCGTGTCCGTTGTTGTTGCCCAATCGTGACTGTTTTTAATAGCTCATTGCAATGTATTGGTAAATAGTTTGACTTATCAATGAGTGGGGCATTAATATTCATATCTACTATTCTTACTTAATAGATATTTGATGAAAAAAGTATGCGTCTTGCCCATCTTTCTACTACAATTTGCTCTTTGGACTGTGACAACTGGCTTCTGACAATTCAAAAGAATCTGTAAATGGTTTTATTGTAAATGCTTTTTTTAGTAGATCTGTAAATGATTGCTAGATAAATATCGCCAGGCATCTCCTTAAGACGAATACAAAGAAAATTGAAAAATTAAAAGGATTTTGAACGAGACAAGGTAGCTCAATTGGTAGAGTGATGAACCGGAACGTCAAAGGTCGCGTGTTCAAGCCTTGATCTTATCTATTGTTTTTTTATGATTCTTTGAAAAAATGTAATTAAATGCTTTGACTTTGGATAAGTAGAAATATTGGAAACCAATAGGTATGAGCTTGGAAATAATACACCTTTCTTTATTAAGCTTTATAGATAGACTAGCTGACCCGGCAAACGTTGTTTTGCCATATAAATAAAAAATTTAGGGGTGGACTACCCCTAACATTTAGGGGGATGAAAAATATATTATATGTATTATTTATATAATTATATTATGATTCAGTACTTAAAGGTGCTTAGAAAATCTTTTCGAAAGAGCGAAACATAAACATGCAAGATATGGTTTTATAGATTGACCGTAAAAAACTGCAATTAAAATACAGCTTATATGTTAAACAAATACGTAAGTCTGAACCTTTGACAATTAAGTCTTCATAACTTCGACTTATCGCATTATTGCACATTAAAAATAGCACGCTCATTAAGCTATCAAATAAATTATGTAATAAAGTAAGTGTATGCAAAACAATAATATTATATGCCCTTCAAAGTACGAACGTCATACGTGTTTATATAAATAACTGATAAAATTTGATATACCTTATCTATGTACTCATTTGCAGAATTATTTTGCAGCAAACTGGTGAACTGTGATGAAATAGCGTATAAAAATAAATTTGTAGAAAAAAATACTTTTCTAAATTTAATATTTGCTTTACAATTTGAATATTACATAGTAGACTCACAAAACGCGGCAAGCGCCTGCAAAGTTATCACAGACTTTAATAACTTGTTTAAAGCGCAGTTACGGTAACAGACCGGTTAACTAAAAATAACTCGAGACTTTGAGACTTAATCGTAAATATCTCGGTACTTACGCACAGGGTTTTCATCTTAACGTTAACAACGAAGATTAAACGATTAATGGCATTAATCAAGTTATTGATGTTATTTATTTATTAAATGGCACGGCAACAACATAAAAACAAACCAATATATAAAACATTACAGTTTACTAGGACTAGTGCTTACATAAATAACAGAAATGTACAACATTTAATTAAAATCAGTTTCTTCGTTTAAAAAGATTAAAAAAATACTATGTGGTAATAAGCATGCAAAAAATTATAATTATTAAGTTGCTTTTTTATATACAAATGTAATGCAGTTGCGAAAGACCGATGATGAATCAGATGCAATGTTAACAAGAGATCGGGTTATTTGATGAATGCATAACTGTGATGGCTAGCTTACAAAACATATGCCCAAAGAATGGAGCAACAACCAATAACACGTTTAATGTTTTAAAAATGTTTTTGTTGCATGGTTGAATGCTATGCCCATCAGATACGCATTTGGATAAATTTTGTACGCGATGAACGATTGCAATATTTCATTCTAATGCAATCTATAAAAGAAATTACTCATAACTTAGAAGAAAGATGCGAGTGATGTAACTATTCCAAAAACAGGCTCGTTTATTTGCTAAAACTGGGGTCATACGCAACATAAAGTGCATACGAAATTAGTTCCATATTTGAGCACACTGCACAAGCCGCCAAACCTGCGATAGCTTTACATTTGACAAAGTCTTGGTGCATGGCCAAAATATTTCAAAAGAATATTTATTTTACCTGTTCTTATACGCAATTGTAAATAAATGTGTACGAAAGAAAAGGATTGGGGAATACAAAGTTGAAATATTCTTTACTTCTTCGAAATGCTTGGTGTATGGAAAAACACGATAACCGACGCGTCGAGACTCGACAAAAATAACTAGCATCAGTACGTTATGGCATTTTGATATGGCCGCGCGGCGCATGCGTCTGGGCGGGGCGCAAGAACAGGAGATTTATTGAAACCAATCCAAATTCATACATCAAATTGAAGGATAAATTTCTATGCAAACAAATGACATCAGGAAGTATATGGGAGATAATATATGTTCATATGTAGATGAACATCGTCGGAAATAATGTATATATTTTCCGGAATTTAAAAACATGCTATTACTAAGGTCGTCGTCACAAAGTGGCCGTAGTGGTTTTAGTTAAAAATTCAAAATCAGGGAAAATACCTCTTTTGAAACCCAATAAAAATGAATCGACATAAAGGAGCTACCTTGTGCTACCTTCATTAATATTTATTTCTAAAACAAAAAGGTCATCAATTGCGTAACCGGTATTAGACCGCTGTCCGCCAATCCCTTAAACTTCGGCTCACGCGCATGCACGCTGAGTCAAGGCCAGGCGTGCATCTGCGGGCCCGCGTGCACGCACCGAGGCCATCCCAATATATTATTTGTGTACAAAATAAGTTTTATTACACTCTGGGAGACGAGTGACGATGGTCGTTTTAAAACTCAATTCTTTACCATAATTTATGATTGTTATGAGCTCTGCAAAATTTGTTGAGGTCTCCATCAACAAATTTTGCTATGAAGGTCCTCTTTGCATATACATTAAAATAAAGTCAGTAAATTTTCCTTTTAAATGATTTTTATACATGTGAAGGCCATGTAATGCTGATATTATTTATTATTTTCTAAGGAAAACATTGAAATATAATAGACACGAGCAGGACAGGATAGCTCAGTTGGGAGAGCTATGACACGGTACGTCAAGGGTTCGAGTCCTGTTGGTGTCTATTATTTTTCAATGTTTTCCTTAGAAAATAATAATTAAATTCTCCTATATTTCATAAATAGCTATAATTAACTAGATAACGCTGTTTTGTTTCATAAATGGAACAGACAGAATACTGAACAATACTGATACAAAGTTAGTTGTAGAACGGAAGCTCGTACTGTACTCGTACAGAAAGAACTCTCTTTATTAATGACGTGTCTGGCACACAATAGTCTTTTTTTTCATGATTCACGATGTGCTAAGGATGTTCTGTACAACGGATACGCTAGTCCTGTTGATGCACAATGCACGTGAGTTATTTGCATACTGCGTGAAAATACTCGTAAATAGCAATCGTGACTGGGAGGCGTGATGTCGATGTGAATACGAGATAAACATACTGATCACTAAGTTGTTAATCGTTTAATTGTAATAAGGAGCCAGTTAAAACGTTAACAAGCCTGTTGATGGGTAGTGTGGAAATACTTGTAATGTTCTTGTCCTCGATCAAGGGCTAGATTAGAGGTGGACACGCTTCATGACTATGGTCAGTTGAAAGTGATATTCAAGATAAGAAGTCAGCTATATGTCAGGCCTGGAACATAGCTCTGGACTGACATATAGCAATACATAATAATAAGGAATAAACAATTATCATACTTATGTCAGGTTTTTAGAGCTAAGTATTATTTTTTTGTTTCGATCACCTACATAGATGACGTTTTGATAAAATTTCGATTCCATAATCAAAAATCCACTACCACTACTAACTTCCTCAGTTAAGATCCAAAAAAGTAATTCAAATTTATTATTTGCCTATGATTATTAAACCGTTATGTAGGCATTCATTCGATCTTTTTTTGTGAATATGCTTTTATGGCTTTTCATAGCAGTTAAGTAAGACTAAGAAACTAGGTAAACCCAGGTAAAAAAAGGTTATTTTACCAATTAGTCACGAGTCACGACACAGAATGTCAACGACATGAAAAAACACTTTTTTATAATAAATATGATTTAGACACAGATAATGTTCAGTTTATTGTTTAATAAAACATGAAATTACAATTGAACCATGAAATAAGCAATTCTGTAAGCGATCCGATGGAAATCTATGGACATTACGCTCAATCAAATGGTGCGATCAGGCGTGTATTGGACTTTGACATGACGATGGCGCAGTTCAGGGAAAAAAATGTTGTACCACAGACAATCAATTTACACCGCAAAAAATTCAGAATGTTTTTCGTAAACCTAATCCTTCCGCTGTCAGGTAATTTAATCCGTAAAAATATACCTGTGCAAGAATTACATGATGATTTAATGGCCTATTATTTTGCTTGAAAAAAGATTATGACCCAATGAGGGCCATGATCTGCGGTAGTATGTTACTAAAATGTGAAAGCAACCAAACTATGTCTATTCAACGTGATTTTTGGAGAAACCTGAAACTCAGGAGCGCCAGACCGTGGAAACAGAATAGACATTGAATTTGATATTCTTGTGTTAACCAGATGAGTCTAGTTTTTATTTTCATTAGAAGTTATTGTACAATGCATCATGGTTTAAAAAAAGACAAAAGAATGCAATGCTTTTTAAATAGCACATTGAAATCTACACCAGCATTTCTTCACAAAGTAACAAATTACAACCGCATAGGTTTCCAAAATTGTATTTTTAAACTATTACGATTAATGAAACTTGCTTCCTCAGTATTCAGTTCACATACGCCCTTGGTGTTTTTCTATCATTATATTAATTATTCTCCGTAGTTAATGCATACAATTAACTCTGCGATTACACCCATTCATTTTATCTCCGGTATTTTATATGAGCTAAAAATAAACAATACTGAAGGTTGCAAACATTGAAACCTGGGTGTCACAGTAAAAATTTATTAAGTTTGAACATGCGTCCAGTTGAATCATCCGACCCCGGTAAGCTCAGAACAAAAATAGATACAATAAATGCATAAGGGGAGCCAGTTCATTTGTAGGCAATTGACGCAGGCGACGAAAGTACAAAACTGAGTCAGTCGTCAGGACTTTGATCTGCATTACCACGGCTTACGGCAAGGTTATAAATTATGACAAATTCATAACATTGACAATTGTAATTGACTGTGTCGCGCCTCGTAAGAACTCGTTGGTTGAGTTAGAAAATAAACCGAGGGTGGGGGCGGTTCAACGCACTCCCAGGAACTGCGGTAACATATTTTAAATAGTTACCACCGCAACACTGTGTTTATAAACGCTGTTTTGTTAGCTGATTGCTTCATTCTAGTTGAGATTTACGGAATAGATAATACAATGCAACTTTCATGGTAATTAGCTTTAAGTTATGTGCAGTAGATTGCTGGACTCAAAGTGAATTCAACGACCAATTAGGTCGAGCTGTTTCACTTTTTATATTGTTGGTTTAATTTGGAACAATTTAAAATTCCAAATTAAAATGGGTTATAAAATACTGTACCAAGTAGTTATTTACATAAATAATAACTTTTACAAGGTACCTAAAATAAAATCTGAATTAGTCACAGCTGAAGAAAGATCCGCTCAAACTAAAGCAGCGCTACAAATACAGAAAATACTCCAGGCAATCTACTAATAACTTACACAAAATAATAGTAGCATTAATTTAACACTGTTGCCAAACCCTTTGTTACAACCAGTGGTTGTAGTACAAAGATTTTATTGGTTTTCGTTTATAACAACAATATTAGTGTGATAAACTGGCTATCCACCAAAGCTGTGTGAGGAAGGGGAGCGGTGAGCGAGAAAAATGTCACCATTCATTTAACAAGCCTCGCTCAGCGCATTTCTGGAGGAAAAGACTTAGCAGAGGAAGGTATTTACATGAAAATGTGAGATATTTGCGAGATATGCGTGTGAGGAAGGTAAATGCACTCTGCAGTACACCGCGGCAGCGTTTCCTCGCACTGCTTTAGTGTAGGTTGCACAGCTGCGCTCGCACGGCTCAGCTTCCTCGCACGGCTTTGATGTAAAGCCACCCTTAAACTGAGTACGAGTTATGGAAGTTGTTTTCTGAAGATGTCTGAAGCCTAGAACGAAATACATAACATAGCATCACGCCTATGTTAACCGAAGGGGTAGACAGAGGTGTACACAGTTGTACACAAAAATTTCACTAATGCTATTGCCTATTGCCATCAACCGGGCACAATTCCAGAATTGTGCCCGGTTGATGGCAATAGTTAATGGACTCCGGCCTGCTACTAAGAATTTTCTAACAGAAAAACTCAATAACACTTTGCCCGACCCGGGAATCGAATCCGAGACTCAAGCAAGGTGTTGTCCATGGGCGGCGGTAATCGCTTACCATCAGGCGATGCTCGTTTGCCCACTATAACATAAAAATAAGCTCAGCAGTCAAGCTTAGGACCCCTAGACCAACAAGGCAGTTGCAGTTGGCAGAGAACGAAATAAGAACGATATTATGCAATACTTTTTAGCGAAAACAATTTCTTTATCATTTAAAAAAAAACAATTTACTGTGGTATCCTAGCAGCGGGAACCGGCAAGTGCAAAGGAGATGGCGAGATGAATTGGATTCCCACCTAAAGGACTGGCCCCAAAAACCGCCATTCACCGGGAAACGTGGAAGGAGGGAAGGGAGGCCCTTGCCCTGCAGTGGGGCACTTCTTCTTCTTCCTGCCCAGCTCCCAAGTTATTTGAGGTAATATTTTTTCCACTTCCGTTTTTTCCTGTCAGTCGTTCACTCCCTTTTTATTGATGTTATCCTTAACACAATTTATAATTATTTTGTATAGTCTCCCTCTCCCCCTCAATCCAACTAAAACGAATTCAAATTACTGCTCTATTCATTATTATTATCCATTGCTACAAATGTCATGCGTATAAACAATTATAAAGGGGTAGGAAATTGGCATATGTTCGTAACCGTCATTCATTGCATTGTCTTTGATGTGTATGTAGATGTGTAAACGAAAATGTTTAAGAAAATAAACAAACACAAATACATCTATCTTCTGTATACAAAAGCAATCCAATTTAGCAATTTCAGTTCAGTCAGGTCCGAATCAAAAATTTGTTGCGATATTGTAAACAAAGAACAAATTGAGTTACGCAAAATGTCAAAAAAATACGACCCGTCACGAGCGGATTTAAAAAAATGGCCGACAATTATTCAACGATTTAAACGTAGTTGAAATTGGCGCGATTAGTACAATAAAATATCACAATATAGGTGCTTCATTTTACGCTGCGTGGTTATCGATAAGGTCGATATTTATTGCTTGGTCATTTCACGGTCCTGACTTTAGTACAACGTCTGATCTAGATGGTCCATAATCATAACTCTTAATAGCTGCTGGGGCTTTAAGACTCGCAGACGATACAAAAACTACGAAGACAAATCGTGGAGAGGTCTGTATTTAAGTTTGGTAATACAGATAAACCTTCAAATGCATTAACGCATGCGTGGCGTACTCTGAAGTTATATTTTTTTGTGGAAAGAATAATACCGTCGTAAGCAAGATTCGAACCTGCGCCTCTCGGATAAACTCCTGGTGTCTTGGTAGGCGCAGGTTAACCGTTAGACGTAGCGCAACTATATTTAAATAGTAAAGTTATCATATCAACAATTCCAGTACAAAGGCTAGAGCTAGACTGCAAATAAAATCGAATCGAATTAATGGAAAAATCTATCAACGCCTAATAAAATTGAATAGCAAACATATGTCGCGGAGCGTCTTAAGATTTTAAAATACTCGTGAAGTTTCGAAGTAACTATCTAAAAATTCTTTTCATAATCGGATTACGCTTGACCACCACCCCTCATCAGGAGCCCAAGTTGGTAATTTACGAATGCTTAAGTTAAACATGGAAAAAATGCGTCGATGGAGTGATTTTAGTAATTAGGTATTCTGTTACTTATGATTGTGATTTCCAATGACTTTCCACTGAACCGTCATTCGACTATTATTGAGTTATTTGCTATTCTGCACTGCATTACAGTATCAGTGTTATCGCGATGGTATAATTATTGGTAGTTCTGAAACATCTCTCTCCTGATCATGATGCCTTGGTAGTCTGTTATAATAAAATGGGATTTTTATTGCGATATGGGTACCCAATCCATTTTATGCCAACCTTGATTTTATTTTCGACATTACTCCGCTCTCATATTCTCTGTGATCTGTGCTCCAATCTGCTTAATTACAGTATATAAAATTTAAAGCAGTATATAAACTGTAAGGTTCACTTTGCATTTTATATTATCTTTACATTGTATTGTACTTGAATGTCCAACTAGGCTTGTTTCTTTTTTAATATTTTTCTAGTAGAAAACGAATATAGCACGACGCCTGTTTCCCCCGAAGGGTTATACAGAGGTGTACATTTCACCGGTGATATTATTAAGCACCCTATAATAGGTTGTGAACAAATTGGGCTCCTACTGAGAATTTCGTAACAGAAAAACCCAATAACACTGCCCGGGAATCGAGCCTAAGAGCTCATACTCAGCAGCCACGCTTTCGTTAATTAGAGCGAACGAGGCAATGTAGTAGAATAAGTATTAGATTCGCTGTTTATTGTGTAAACATCCAGTCAAGAATTTTCATTCAGAAAGTCAGTACCGAGTTTTGTTTGTACAAGTTAAATTAGCAACAGCAATGTATTGCTCCACACAATTACAACATAGAGGATCAAGAAAGCACTTCTCCAGATATGTGTAAATGCTACATAATTTGATACTAACATGATATATCTTTACACAGCGTGAGCACTCTAATTAGGTAATGCAAGCATTTACGGAGCTACTACAAAGAACATTTTCATATAACTACAGCTCTCACAACGAAAGCTAGATAATAAATTGAATAACTATCTGGATTAATTCAAAGAAAGTATTATAAATAATAAAGTTATAATTTTTTGGGATTAGAAAAATACGGTCGTGAGCAGGTCTGGAACCTGCGCGTTCCGGATGTTGTAGAAATACTCCATGGGATATTTCTATTTTTCCTTTCCCAAAAATTTACCTAAAACTTTAGTGTTCCCTACGCATGCGTTAATGCGTTTGAAGGATTTATCTGTAACTTTATCAGTTTGTTTTTACTAAATATTGGACCGCTTGTGGGTCAAAAACCTGGTTTGAGCCTTGTAGTATTTCTGAGCACAAAAATATACTTTTGTGTTCACTTTACATAACATAACGCCAAGCTTGTATCCCCGAAGGGTTAAGTAGAAGTAAACTGTTATACATCTACATTTCAACAATGCTGTTATTACGACTCATGTTATAACCGCAAACTTATGCGGTGCGCCTAATGCCAAACGGGCACAATTCGAAACTCCAGGTTGCTATTAATAAGTACTCAACAGAAAAACAAGTACATAGTAGGTAGCTGGGAACTAAGGCACACATATTTCTAAATACAGAGTAAGCAAAACTATTCACAAAGAATATCAATTAAATGGTACGTAACGTACACGAAATCGACACGCAATCGGCACGTCTGTGATTTATATTCCAACGTTAGTTTACATAGGAGTAATACAAGAAACAGTATGACTCGTAGATTTTTGAAGCCAAACAGTGAATTGGTCTTAATATTTATACCTATATCGATTTGAAACAGAATATCACCGTCTGTACCTCCAATCGAAACCGCTTTATCGAAATACAAACCAATTTTATTGAACAAGCATATCTGTTTCAATGTTCGTGAAATAATTTTAATTGTGATGATAGTTGAGTCTCGATAGTTTCCAACTGACCATTCTATATTTTGATACATACGTTGTGCATTCTTACAAATGTTTCGAGGTGTGGAGAAATCCAAGTATCCAATCCGAGGTACCTACCTATAGGTTTTGACGAAAAGAAAAACTTTCAGAGAATAATCATTTCGACCTTGGTGTTCTGCTCATTAACCATTAAATTATGCGGTAAAGGGTTCTTCTTCTTGTTTGTTGCCTTCAAAAAGGCGCCCCTGGCCTTGGGGGATAAGACCGACGAGTTAGTGATTTTTATGACACTAAGACCCAATCCGTGGCCACAATCGGCATGTGTGAGGTCCTCCTGTGCAACACCTGTTAGGGTACAGCCCTGGGGAGCCGGTCAAAGGGTATCTCCTAAGCCTCGTTGTGCACAACAGCACGTGTCCACCGTGGAACCACAAAGGGTCCTGTTGTAACTTCATTACTCACTGTTCCGTTTGCATTTCTTTACAAATGCTACTATTTCCTTCTGTTAAGCAATTACCTTGCTAAATCGCGTGACTTCACGCGTGATTTTCACTAGCAGTTAGCCATGCGTGGGAAATTACCTTAACGAAATTCTAAATTGGCTATTACCACCTCCCATAATGTCTTAATATTAGTTTTCGTAGGTATTGACCACCATTATCATTCACAGCTTGTTTTAATCCAACCTGTGATGTAAGCCTTCTCCATTATACGTCATTTGTTTCTAGTTTACCAATCTTGTCATGTCTTGCCATAAAGTTTCATTAAATCATCGAACCATCTTGTTGTCAGCCCTCAGAGAACGCAAGGTTTATGTATACTCTAAGCGTCAGCCTTAATACGAAGCTTATAGCTTCCGCTACTCTTGGAGGACTCCACTCTACCTACCACCACTTCTATAGCCAATAACAGTTTCCTATTATTAAGAACTCTCTCAAGGTCTTAACATGTTGATAAAACAATGATTTCTAATAATATATTTCTATATTATCTAATCCTATTCTTTTTATCGTATGGTTGATGAATAACCCAGTGTTTTAAGTGACCCGTAGGGCTCAAACTAGTCTAACACTATTCTGTAACGAATTCTTAACTTCCCTGGAACGTAATCGCAACAGTATCGGTTAGTGATCACGCGATATGGGCGTTTATCGGCCATTCGGTACCATGTGTTCATATTCATTATTGCGATAGTAAGTAAAGAAATTTTCGCCTAAGTGCTTTAACCAATAGGTAAACGACCTGATAGTTATTCGATCCAAAAGCGAATTAATCGGCAATTTATTAAATGTAGGATTTTTATGTAAAAGAAACCAATTTGCGTTGTTCTGAAAATGAGAGTTTTTATTTTATAGCTTGGCTTAAACATTACATCACATATAAAAACTTAAAATTAGGAACAGTCACGTGTAAATGAGAACCAACATAAAATGCCAAAATGGGAAAAAAAATGCAATTTTTGTCCATATCTGACATCGATTAATCGCTCAGTATGTTCTAACAAAGAGTCACAGGCATTTGAACATTTATGAGTCCGCTTTCGAACTTATTTGTCTCTTAAAATTGTGCATATACGCAAAGCTACATAATTTTAAATTAAATATAGAAAACATTCAGACTACAGACGGACAAACAGTGACAAGGATGAATTTTACTTTCGTCTCAAAGGAAACCGTAATGGAAACTCATACAATCTGCTTCAATAACATTCACCGTTTTCCCAGAATTTTAGGGGGTTGTAGTAGTCGGTTGAGCTTTAGATAAAGGGGGGTTGGAATGAAAAGAGAGAGGGGGTGGGGAAGCCAGACGTCCTTAATTTGCGCCCTTGTCTTCTACTTAAGTCGCAACGCCCACGCAGATGCTACGGGTAGCGTGGGGATGCCTCAATCGAGCTAAAAGTCGGATTTAACATATCCCTGTGTTACTAATGAGTTTCTATTCAATGGTCTATTGAACGAATATTTCACATAGATAAGTTCGTTACGTTCTATTCAACCTTTTTAGTTTGGTTGGGTTCTTTAGGCTTTGCTTTATTGAATGGTTTAGGAATTAGTACGAGCTAATCTAGAAGGAGATCCCGTGGTCGCTCGCCGATCCGCCAGTGGGGACCTAATAAAAATGGCCACATAAACATCTCTAGTACGGTGTGCTCGCAATGCCACTAAGAACCAGCAGGCAAGTGTGAAGTTCCCAGAGTAAATAACTACTATGGGGACAGAACAATTGAGAAGAGAATTCCATATCTCCTTAATTGTCTACCTCCAGCGTACCTATTCCCTATCTTGGTTGCAAACCGAATTGATGGACACTTTGTTGTACATTGCGTCGTAAGTTTTTACTATTGTTGCTCATCATAGACAAGCTGTAACACATAACGCAATGTAATATAAAGTGTCCAGCAATTCGGTTGGCAACCGAGATAGCGAATAGGTACGCTGGTATAAGAAACATAAATAACAGACCGAGTCTGTAAAAAATCAATCCGTAGTGTACATATTTACCATAGTAGCTAAGTTTAGTCATGTTTTTATTGTGCACCTTTTCATACCCACAGACGGTCTTTGTTGTAAACGGTTTTGTGGGGCATTGTTTTAGTTTATAAGGTTCATTGTAAAAATGCTTATTAAATAAATCAATAATAATAACCAGAAATGGAGATGCATGCTGAAAAGCTGCAGCCCTGCGGAGGGAGGAGGGCGACGAACCCCGTGCACGATCGACATATCCACGACCAGAGTTGTCGTCAAGAGTGCCCGATGAAGAAACTAGGTAATCATTTTGATTTTATGGAAACAGTCAAGATACTTAGGATCTACGCAGATACATTATTAACTACCTCAATGGTCTAGTTATAGTAGTTACCTACACCTCTGCGTAACCCTTGCGGGATATAGCCGTAATGCTATGTATTCATGCATGTACCTTCGTTAGCGTTACTCTTTGAAATAAAACAAGTGGATCGGACGACCTATTTATGACGTAATATAGGTAAATTTGATTATCCACTACATAATAGGTTTTATTAGGAAACTAAGATAACATTTTTAATTAACGTGTTATTAATCTTATTTAATGTACTATGGTCAATTCTATGATACATTGGTATAAGATTTTTTTTTTTGAATCAATGAAATTAATAAGAGAAACCAAAGTACAAGTAGCGCCATCTAGGTGACATGGTAACAACTAGTGAGTGTTATTTCAGGTTTATCAAAAGGTCAGTATGGTCAGGTGCAATGTCCAAGAGGCCACAATCACATCTACAATGCTGCTGATATTTTATAATAAGAGCCAGGTTTAATTAAAATAAATTTAAATGCAGATTCAATAAAAAATAAATGTAGCAAGTTATTATAAACTGGACTGGAAATGTGAGGAGAATGCTTGCCTAGCTCGGAGTGAATAGTCCTATATTTACATATAAATAAAAACCAATTGCCACATATATGAAAACCATCATTCCAGGTAGGCTCGACTGCTTTAGCTGTTGTTTATGAGTTTGTAATTGTCAGGACAAAGTTTGTATAACAAAAAAAAATATGGAAATTTTGATGGTAATTTATGTATGAATTACATCTGTGCGAAGCCAAGGCAAGTCGCTAGTCTATACTAATATTATAAAGAAGAAAGATTTGATTTTTTAATACTAACTACTCGACCAATCTTAAAACTTCAATCACCAGTCGAAGGCTGCATTATCACTGAGTAACATAGGATATATTTTATTTTAGTGATAATAAGATGTAAATGACAGCGCGGTTGGCGCAGTGGTCGAGAGACCGACTGCTGCGCTGCGTGTCGCAGCTTAGAATCCTGCACAGAGCAAATATTTGTATGATCTATAGATAATTGCTCTGGGTCTGGGTGTGTGTGTGCATGTGAGATTATATGTCTGTAAACGCACCCACAATACATGAAGAAATTCCTAGTATGGGGCAATGTTTTAAAACAAAATACAGATAAATCTTTGAGAAGTATTAACGCATGCTTAGTGCGCACTCTAAAGTGATAATTTAAGTCTGAAAGTCCATGCGGGCGCAGCTAGTAATTAATATTTAACTCAGTTGCTTTACCCCTAGAGCAGATTGACCCAGCAAAGGTAGATTTTAGAATCTTTAAGTGTATTAAAGTTATTTTCTAATATACTACCAGCCCACTTATTACTTTTTTTTGTAAATTCAAGGGCTAGCCTGCTTAACCAAGTAGACACTACAATGACAATGATTTGCCCTTTATTGATTGCAGTCATTGCAGTACTTGACATTAGGTTTCTTCATAATCAATCATCATATTATACTATCACCGTCCACTGCTGAATGTAGGCCTACCCAAAGAGTGCCAATCATCTCGGTCTTGGGCATAATCAATAGGAAATAAAAATTATTACCCTTTCATATAGAACTGATTGGTTTAGTTGAATAGTAACAGCAGGAAAAACAAAAAAAAAAGAGTGGATGCTTTTTGCCTCCAATTAGAAAATAATAAGAATGTGATAAATATTTTAAAAGATAAGTTTTTATTTTATATCTAGAAGTGCCTCGTTGGTCTAGTGGTCCCAAGCGTGACTGCTGAGCATGAGGTCTTGGGTTCCTTGGCTTTTTCGGTTAGTAAATTCTCAGTAGCAGCCCGGAGTTTGGAATTGTGCCCGGTAGATGGCAATAGGCTCACCACCTATTACATGGGACTTAATAACAGCATTGGTGAAATGTGGGTGTTCAATTGTGTACACCTCTGCTTACTCCTTCGGGTATACAGGCGTGATGCTACGTTATGTTATGTTTATTTTATATTGTTGTATTATATTATCTACACTTAATGAAAAAAAACTGCATATGATAAAAAAAAGAACCTGATATAAATTCAAGATCCTATAACATGTTTGTCCTCTTAACATTTTACATGGATGTGTTTTTCTTTTAAATTGTAATATTTAGCAAAACCAATGTGAATTTTAACCTTTCCTTACATGTGGAAACAATTACTAGAAAAAATTTCATTTTTTTTTGATAAACTATAATGTGGTATTAATATTGTAGGTACTGATCATTCATGTATTAATTAAATATTAACACAGGTGGCAGTGTCCATATGTCACTTTCATTCCATTCAGTGTTAATTCGAGAATAAAATTGATATGAATATTCTACCATTTGGTAATAACTTCAGGGCAAAAGCGCTGTTCTAAATAAATTACTTAGGTAAATATGCTGATTAACTAATACCATCTGTCGGTTTCACCCTCTTTTTTCCTTTTTCTTGGCTCTTATGGGTCGTAGCATGATCCTAAATAACCCATAATCTTTTTAAAATGGATTTTTACACATTTGTCTTGAAAAAAATATTTTTAAGAAGGTTATAGCATTTAGTTTATTCAGACAAACAAACTCTTTAGCTGTATTATATTTAAGCCCTTGGCTCGCTAATTAGCAGACACAATAAATTTTTATTGTTATGAAGTATTGTTCTGTATGTGGCTGAGAGGAAGGGGTAACAAACATATTGGTCAGCATAGTGTTCAGTTTATACTCAGTTTTATATCAAGATATTTATCTCAATTCCTTGATAACAATTGGTCCTTTGTTTACAGGATAACAATGCCAGTCACTTCCTGTTACATAACATTCTATTGATCATAAGTTGCCCTAGCTGCTAACAGCATCTTTTTTGATAAATATTACTGACAGCTGTTTTAAGTATTAGTAAATATGTGATACTGTGGTCAGATTTATAAATAAAATTTGAAACAAATATCTATAGCACATGTCTATCTGCTGTAATGAGTTGATAAAGTGAAAGACAAAAACAATTTTGTTTGATAAAAAATGTACCTATGTTACATACAATCCTTGAATGCTTTACACAATATTTAATGGGATATTTATTAACAGGGTAAAAATATGGTGTTAAGTAACTGTATGTTTAGCTCATTAGAATATATATTGAATGGAATAAAAGTGTAAGTTTTGGTGATCATTGAAACAATTGTTATCATCATTTTATTAAGTACCTGTGCACCTTCAAGTGAAACTAGAAAGTCTTAACAAATAAATTTTGTAATGGTATAGGGCAAGTTGGTTAAGGAAGATCATACTCATTCAAAATCAATACTACTTGAACAAAGAAAATAGCACCAAACTGGTATTTTATTACTTCAAGGTTGTCAAAAAGATTAACTAAAGTACCAACAGCTTATAACATGATTGTCACTTAACTAGAAAAATTGTGCGTAGTTTACTTACCTGATCAGAAAATCTCGTTGGTAAGAACTGAAACACCGAAATCCAAGCTTTCTATATACAGTCCACGTAAACTAATCACGGGATAAAACTACTGATAAGGATAATCTGCATAACACTGAAAAATGCAAGACCATCGGGACGGAACAACAAGCGAAAACATACCGAATGACCAAGAAAGAAACGCAAAACAAGGACAGACATATTGAGATGTCAATAGTTCAATTTATAGAAGGCGACAGCTGAAGCCTACATTTTAATATATCTCGGTCTTTCTAAACAAGAGAGAAAGAGAAAAAGCATGGCTGGAATTGAAATAATTACCACTCTACGTGTTTGAGCGTGAAAGAGACAAAAAATGTGTGAATTACGATGACATAGAGTAAAATCAGCTGTTGGGAAGATGGATGTACAGATGATGTAAATAGGTGTATTTTGCACTGCCTTCTTTAAAGGTTATCGATTTACAACGACCTATATTTTCTGAATGACCGTCATAATCCTTGCTGTTTCTATTGGGTACCTATTTGGATTGAGCTCAACAAACCACCATAAAACATATTGTTAAACTTCTGTACATAGGTTCAAATACCTTTATAATAACAGCATACAAATATAAAAATCTAAATTAAATTAAATTATAATCCCTTTTTACATTCTTAATGATCTAATTATATTATTGCAATTTATTTTAATTTAATTTACTTATGATTTG
This sequence comes from Xylocampa areola, assembly GCA_935421205.1. Taxonomy (NCBI): domain Eukaryota; kingdom Metazoa; phylum Arthropoda; class Insecta; order Lepidoptera; family Noctuidae; genus Xylocampa; species Xylocampa areola. Next base: position 3,539,730 of record OW285219.1, on the reverse strand, counting down.
ATTTTGAAATAATTGACATGAGATTTGCATGAAATGAAATTAGATGGCGTTGTCTTGCAGTTCTTTTGATCGTTAGAATTAATCTTCTCGAGCATAGACATTTTTTTTTTTTATTTCCTTCGCCCTAATCGGGCAGGCTAAGGTCTTAGACCATACCGCCTCGTCTTCAGTGTTCTTAAATAAAAGTAAGGCCAAAGCCTCGTCTTCAGTTACTTCCTTCTTTTTTTAATCAAGTATAAAAAGTTATTGCAGTTATTGCCCCAGTAAAACGGTGGAAATTTTACTGAGTCTTCGATGGAGTTTAGGAGTGAACACAAAAAGTCATGATTTTCAATTTTATACAATTTGCCCACACTCGTACACCTTCATGAACACATAATGGTTAATTATCCACCATAATTACACATTATACTTCGGAGAAACACAAGTTTTGGAAAACAATATAAAATCGACAACGTGCACTTTACATTTTCCCGCCTAAACTCCCGAGCATAGACAGCAAATCCTAATCATAGACAAAGAAAATAAAATACTTTACTTTTGTCATTTTGTGTCAGATAGACAGATACATTTAATCCTCATTTTATGATTTTTCGGAGGAATTATATGAATAATGATACCGATATTGATATTTTTTTAATTAAATGGAATCAATCCAAAGTTACTATCAAGTTACGGTATATTTTAAAAATTAGTTAACTGTTTAAATTGTAGTTTCATTAAATAAAAGTGAGAGAAGTATTCTGTCAGTCTTCACAACAATAACCTTTCGTCATTGTGAATAGGCTAATTACGTATAATTAGTTCAAGAAAATATAATAACAGCAACAGTGAGCGCGATGGCAAAGGAGGAAGACGACGACAATTTGCCCGATAAGGATGCAGCGAAAGAATTCTACGCGCGATATGAACCGAAAGAAATAATAGGCAGGTGAGAAAATTGTAGTGAAGATCACAAGTGTCTATCGTGATTTTTGATGAGTTGCGTTGGTGCCAATTTCTAAGGAACTAGGGAATTATTTAAAGCGGCCGCGCATCATTACAAGTGATGTTAGATGTTACTCATAAATCTTGTGTCCTTGTAGATGAAACTGCTAACTTCCTCTGATTGATCAATTTTACTGCTTCATGTTAAATAATCGGTTGCCTAAAATCCGTTCTTTATGGTATCAAGTTTTTATCAATAGTATTTTTTTTTATTACCATCTTGACCTCTTTAGATGGCCTCCATAAACATTTGAATATTTAGAGTAAACATACATTATGTATATATTTATGTTAGTTTATTTCACAGCATCAAATCTAAAAGAATAATATTTAATATAAACATATATAGAATATAAAATTTCTAATGCATGTACTTACACAATATTATATACATATTTCTAATACTCAGTGTGGTGGATTTTGTACTCTAATAATAAAATGTAATCTCCAAATAGTCATTATTATCCCATTGTTTTTCTCTTGTCACACAGAGGAATAAGTTCAACTGTACGAAGATGTATAGAAAAAGAAACTGGTCGAGAGTATGCAGCCAAAATCATAGACCTGAGTCAGGAGTCCCAGGATGGTGTGGACACCCATATAATGAGGGATGCCACACGCCAGGAGATCCAGATACTCCGGATGGTTGCTGGGCATCCTTACATTAGTGAGTGAGTTGCTGGCTCTCTATTGAATAGGCAATAGAATTTGTTAGTTTTTACTAATGTTATTAAAATACATAATAATGTACTTTATTAAGCTGTTGCGTCAGTCATTAGCAGACACAATAGATTTTTATTGTTACAACGTACAGATCTGTATGTTACTGAGCCGAAAGGTTAAGAATGTTATAAGCCAGGATTCGATGAAAATAGGGAAAAACTTAAAAAAGCCTTCACATGTATGTGTGTCTATGTTTAAACTGATATTTTGTTCATATGTATACATTCTATTTCCTATTTTGTTTTTGTTTCAATATAAAATGTATGTTCTCTAAACTATGTAAATTTATTTACTGCACTGAGAACAAGAAAGAAATCAGTGGTATAATTTTTTATGGAAACATTAATATCACAATAGCTTCCGAAAAGGGGACCTTGTCAGGTTGCAGTAAGACAGGCAAGCTGACTATCCTGCAAATGTAAATATAGGGTTGCTATATGTCTGTAATTTTAACTCAGTGTCCAGAATGCAGACGCATTCTAAAACAACAAAAAATTTCTGAACTGGAAATAAAAGTAAATTATAATGTAATTCAATGGACAGCAAAGTCTGGAAGTGTATTTAAATGTCCAGATTTTTCACTAGAAAGCTATTTTAGTGCTCTGAGAACTCTAGTTGCAGACATCTACCTACACAGTGTAACTTACAGCTGAGTCAAAGCAAATCCAAAAAACAAATCCTAGTGCTAATTTTAATGAGTTACCAGAACAAATCACCTGAAGTAATATAATTTGTTCCAGTTGAGCTGCAGGATGTGTTTGAGTCAGAAACATTCATATTCTTAGTGTTTGAGTTGTGCAAGAATGGAGAGCTTTTTGACTATCTTACGTCTGTGGTCACACTGTCTGAGAAGAAGACTAGGTATATTATGAGGTAAGTGATATCCAATATCATATTTTAAAAATTATGGTAATTTTTCTTCGTGTTTTGAATTATGCCTGGTTGATAGCAATTGGCTCACCACCTTTTTTCTGGGATATTGGTGTGATGTGCCTTGGAGGACTTGTTAAGCCATCGGTCCCAGTTGGCAAATTAACATTTATAACAGCTGTTACAGGTAGTCAGAGGCCTGAAAATCTTACAACCGGTCATACCACAAGATATTGTGTTACTCAGTAACTGGGTTGTGGAGGTTGGATAGGCAGTTGCTCCATGTAAAATTTTATTTATTTTTTATTTATTTTTATTTGGGAAACAAACAGATACAATATAAAAGAAATTACATACAAATCAAACCATACATTATCCAACACAGTTTCCACAATAATTTAGAACATTTGCGCCGTACCATAAACTCTAAACAAATCAAAGTATCAGGCCAAAAAAAAATTAGGAGCTTGTAAAGTGAATATTATAAAGAAAATTGGAAAAGCAACTTTTTTTTTTTTTTTTACTTAGATGGAACCAAACTGTCACTTATAGTTTTTTTAAATTTCGGAAAAGATAGGTGAAAAATATCTATGAGGTTATCATTACTACAATTATTATTATTATTATTTTTATTGATATTAAGGAGGTTATTATACAGGCGGCAGGATCTAATAATAAACGAGTTCTTTCCATAATTAGTTCTTGCAGTGGGAGTAAAGAATAAAGATTTCTTACGAGCATTAATGCGTGGACATCCCAGACCTATCCTACTTAGAAGGTAAGGGGAGTCAACTTGGTTTCTTACTATTTTATACAAAAAGAATAGGTCCCGTTCTTGTCGTCGAGTTTGCAGAGGTGGTAAATAAGGTATTTTACCAGAATACTTATTTCCGTTACTCCTCCATAGTATATGCTTATTTAATTTATTTTGAATCCTTTGTATTTGATCAATATATACGTTATATTGCGGATCTGCAAACTCGACGACAAGAACGGGACCTATTCTTTTTGTATAAAATAGTAAGAAACCAAGTTGACTCCCCTTACCTTCTAAGTAGGATAGGTCTGGGATGTCCACGCATTAATGCTCGTAAGAAATCTTTATTCTTTACTCCCACTGCAAGAACTAATTATGGAAAGAACTCGTTTATTATTAGATCCTGCCGCCTGTATAATAACCTCCTTAATATCAATAAAAATAATAATAATAATAATTGTAGTAATGATAACCTCATAGATATTTTTCACCTATCTTTTCCGAAATTTAAAAAAACGATAAGTGACAGTTTGGTTCCATCTAAGTAAAAAAAAAAAAAAAAGTTGCTTTTCCAATTTTCTTTATAATATTCACTTTACAAGCTCCTAATTTTTTTTTGGCCTGATACTTTGATTTGTTTAGAGTTTATGGTACGGCGCAAATGTTCTATTAAGCCCAATGTAATTAGGAAAAGGCTAGGCAGATTGATTGGTGAGATGTGGTTGTACAACAGTACATCTCTGGCATCTCTTTTATGGCAGGAGAAACTCATATTTGTAGAAATTCTTATAAAATCAGCACACAAATATATTTGTGTACATTTTTAAACTTGGAAGATTTGAAAAAAAAAAAGTTATCAGAAATATGTAGTTTCTCTATGGAAAATTTCTACTCTTTAACTTGGGTTTAATTCTGTGTTTTAAATTGTTATTTGTTGAAGTGTGGAATGCGCTGCTTCCTAGATAGTATGAAGTGGGTGGCAATTGCTTCCACATAATTGTGTAGTACTTATAATACATAGTTATAATGTTTACTTAAGCATAAAGTCTATTAGTAGTCTATCTTTTAATCGTGTTTTAAGCTATTAGAGGCTTGTGGGTGTCAAACCTTGAACACAGTATTGTTTTTTTTTTTTTGGGAATTCTTAATCACTATGTGAATGCCCAATTTCTAAAAGCCACATGAATGCCGTTTATTTCTGGAAGTAACTTTCCTAGCATTAGAAGTTCAAATAAAACAATGTGATGTCACAATCACGTGTAAATCACAATAGTAAGGTATATTGAAAAAGCCTTAACGTGTAAATACGAATATTTATTATACCATTGTCTACGCAAGAAACATCTATACCTTATCAAATTGCTTACGTAACCCGTATCTAACACAAAGAAATTTTCGCTGAATGACAGTCAAGAAATTATAAAGTTTACACGTGTTCCGTACCAAATAAATTCATGAGGGTAAATCCCTACCCGAAATATATGCCTGGCTACGGCCGTGTGCAGCATCGTTTTTACTCTGTGGTCAACTTTCGTGTAGTTAGAAGCTAATTATGTGTCGCGAGTGGCTTTGATCTGTACACTCGCGAAAGTATAAAATTGTATTTGACAGCAATAATATTTCTATTGTGTCTGGTAATGTTCTATGGCCTCTGACTTAGTGTACATGTCTTCCAAAGTACTGAGATGCAGATGAAAGTGCGTCTAGATGCCAGCCATCCACACACTCATCCCATAAGAAATTTGCTTAGAAGCTCCTCCAAATTTCTTGCAATTTTATTTTGTTTCTACATTAACATGTTTACCCTTAAATGACGTCACGGAGCAATCTGCATAATTCGCTCATTGTTGTTTAACACATATGTGGGTGATAGATAAAACTTAACTAGGCTATTTTGTATTAAAATTAGCACGCGATATACTGGTGGATTTAATTCAAGGGCATTGTGTACTGTGGCTTGAGGTAGGGGTTCATTGCACACAAGTTTTCAATATGTGAATTTATATCGTCCTCTTGTCTGTCTTGTGGAAGTAACAATTGATTTATAACATCCGCACTCAGTTTAATTGTTCACGATTATTAATCACGTGCGTTTTCCGGGATTTCCCGACTAGTTTTGAACTTGAACGTAGCCCTTAGACATGTGCCTTCGCCCCTTATCTATTGTGTCTACTTTTTGCTTTTAAGTTGTACGTTCCATAACAAAACATATACCCCACGTATACTTCGAAGGAATAGGAAGAGTACTGTCGTTCACCACATTTTACCCATTTAATTAATAAGTCCTATATAATGCATTTGTTATGTACCTAGCAAAATTCTAAACTTTGAGTTACGACTGAGAATCTCCTAACAGAAAAACCTAATAACCCTGACAGAAATTGAGCAGGTTTTGAAAAAAAAGGGGGCTCTTGGGTCTTTGCTCAATTAGGATACAATAACGTTAAAAAAGAAAGATTGTAATAAACAATAATCGGTAGTTTGTTCCATTTAAATTGTGTATTACTCACCAGAAGTTGATAGTAAGATCTATCTTTATCTATACATAAATAATGTGTTTTTTTTACTACGAATTATGTAGATTATAACAAAGAAGCCATAAGAGAGCGTAGGTCAGGACTGTTCAAGTCTGCGCTAGACTAGTTGCTAGGTGTTCTATTTATAGTCCATCTGCTGAATGTTGGCGCCCTTTGAAAATTGAGAGGTTGCGTACCATTGTCGAATATCAAGGATGCCCTCGAAAACAAACGATTTATTATGCTTTTTTTTATTAGTACGGGTGGTAATAATTGCGATGGAGAACAGCAATTAAATATATGTATTTAGCCCTATTAATCATTTTTTGTATTAAAATGATAAATATTTATACATTTTAAATTATATTCCTACATGCACTTTAGGTGAACGCCACTATTTGAGCGAGTAGACAATACTTCGGTGACACAAAGCCGATACATAATAATCGGTATTTTGTTATACTATATTAAGTTAAAATTATCAGTTTAATAATACACTAGATTATGTAAAATATAACCTTCACTCTAATTGTTCGGTCTCTAATTAAATGATTAAACGCCATTAATTGCATAATCGATTCCAGTTTTTTCTTGTAATCTCTACTATCGAATCCGGAAATAATCACTATGATTTGTGTTTAGAATTTGACGATGACGTTGTTTTTGATGTTTTAATTTATACTTCTTCCCAGCCTTCAAGGACTTTTCAGAAGATCTTGAAAATATGTTATCGTGTACTATTTAGACGCTTGATTATTTTTAAATAAGAATGAAATACTAAATAAATTAGGTTATCCAATGATAGCTTTATATTAACAAAACAACCATTGCAACTACAATTTATATCGTAATTCATCAACTATAAGAGATCATTCAGACGCCTACGTAATGATTTTATTGCTTTGTCTGTGCGCTATTTACAGTCCTTAGCGACAAGGAGGCGTATAATTATAGCATGCGTTTGTAGGTGGTATGCGGTGTAATGGTAATTTGTATCTTGACCCATTTCATGAAACTCTTTTAAACTCTAGCTACGATTTTTCTTTTATTTACATAACATAGCATCACGCCTGTATTTCCCGAAGGGGTAAGCAGAGGTGTACACAATTGGACATCTACATTTCACCAGTGCTGTCATTAAGTCCCGTGTAATAGGTGGTGAGCATAATTCCAAACTCCGAGCTGCTTTTAAGAATTTCCTAACAGAAAATCGCAACAACAATTTTCCCGACCTGGAAATCGAACATGAGACATCATAAAGTTACTATATTAAATGGAAAAAGAATATGGTCGCGAGCAGGATTCGAACCTGCGCCTCCTGGATAAATATTATAGGCGCTCTGACCGCTAAGCCATCTCAACGGCGAGATGGCTTAGTGGTCATTGTAAAGAACACATAATTTTAAAAGAGTGTCTATGGAGTTTCTTGCCGGCTCTTCTCCATACGACCAACTTCTTGGAACCGTGCACCTAGCTTTGACTTTTCTTAAGTGCCCGTAATATGGCCTATTTGAAATAAAAAAATGAGTTTTGAGTTTAAAAGGAACTCAAAAATTCGATCGAGTTTCAGTGTAGTCAGATTTTTCTTATCTCATGTTATTTTTAACACAAGAGGAAATTGATCTGAATAGCTATTAAACGGATTAATCGTTTTTATTTGTGAGCCTTTAGTAGTGCAGCGTTGATACTTACAAGAATTTAAGGTGACTGGCGCCAAAACAGTTAATTTAAAATTATTCTAATCTGCCATACTTAGAATATAATTATTATTTTATTTCAATAGATAATTTTTTAAAGAACTAGATTGCGTCGATTTTTACTGTATCACTCAAGTACGATGAAAAAATGAATTTGATATCATAATATGAAGGCGGGGCAAATACGTCACCGCTTAGAAAATATCGCCTAGCCCGAATAAATTATATCTAGCAAACATTGTACCGCTACTAAAGTCCGGCAAAATGTTTACTTAAACACAGTGAGCGTCATTCTAATTATTTTATCTGTGTGTGAGTCGTGTGCACAGATAATAAACGTTGGGATTCGCGTAAATGCTACGTCGTATTGTTATCCCAGTGTTGAATTAACTTCTGCGCTGTTCTATTCTCCTGGTACATTTAAACAGTGACATATTGTTTTGTTTTTCATTAGTTGGTAAAATTACGGATAATTTTCTAAAATGGCTTTGAGCGTTTTCTTCAAGCAGGACTTTGAAGATAATTTCATGAAAGAAAAGGAATCAATTGCGTGTGTTGAGTTTGTTGTCAATATTACAATTTAGTTTTAGGGCTTTTAGTTAGTAGATATTTGAGGTAATGTTTAGTTTTTTTCTTTTTTTACAATTATATTGTGCATTGGGTTATTCGTCCAATTAGAAATAATTATTTTCTGCACACATTTTTAGTATTACCTGACTATAGTATTTGTGATAGTCGTATTATTTGTCTGAGCTTCACAGTTATGACTGTACATTTATTTCGTTGTTATTCAAATTGAGAGTGTTATAGATGGTCTCATAAGTTTTGGAATTTTATTTATTGGTAGGTTGAATTATTGTAGAACATACATTCACCGACTGGTTTCTTCAAAGCAATCTGTAAGAAGCTATATTTATTTTCGTTTAAAATGTTATTTAATTCCCAAACAAACGATTCAGGGAACAAAATACTTCATCCGGAATTACCAGGATGACATAACTCTAAACATGTTTACTCAACTTCTTTCAGACAAGTGTTGGAAGGAGTTCGGCACGTGCATAGCAAGTGCATCGTACACCGAGACCTGAAGCCCGAGAACATTCTGCTGGATGACCAGCTCAATGTCAAGATCACCGACTTCGGGTTTGCTAAGGTGCTCAAAGATGGGGAGAAGTTGTTCGGTTAGTCAAGTGTTATTTATTTTTTACGTCCTTTTTTTATTTGTAATGATGCTTGTAATCTCAGAAGTATTTGGCAGAAGTCTACTGTGGTAAACCCACATTTCGTCGTAAAATGTGATAAATCTGTTGGTATGTACTGGGAACAATCCTTATCTCTCTTATGTTACTGAGAATTTCAAACAGAAAACCCAATAACATTGTCCAACCCCTCACGTTCAGTAACCGCGCTTGCGCCTACTATACCAATAAAGCAGTCCAGCTTTGTAGTAACTATAGTATTAAATAACTCAAACAGAGTACACTTGAGTAAATAGAATCTTCACCCACCTTTTAACAACAAAATAAAATATACAGGTAACTACTTAACTTACGAAGTTTTATCTCCTTGTCATTGAATAGTAAACGACTTCTTCAAATACAGATGAATTTTTGAAAAGCGTTAAGGCATGCTAAGCGAACCTTAAAGTTATAATTTTTTTTGGAAAAAGAATACGGTCGCGAGCAGGATTCGAATCTGCGCCTCCCGGATAAATACTCCAGGCGCTCTGGCCACTAAGCTAAGACCTATGCTCACCACCCAACTTGACTTCTTCAAACCCTAAGTTCTTGGCATTTAAATGCTTCCAGTTCGTAAATATTTGATATGTTTCTATCGACAAAGATAGTCGGAAATTTACCCATCGCCGTTTTACATTATGTATAAATGTATGTTTTAAAAAAACTCGTAAAGTGCAGCTATTAATAAATCATCATTACCATTATTTGATTTTAACTAATTTGATTATTGACGGTGATTCCATCGATTGCCTGCATGTTTGGCCCAGTGGTCGAGAGAACAGCCGTTGAGCCTAATGCAAGGCTCGGAAACGTTATTTAAAAAAACGTTTTTAAAACGCTTCTAACAGTTCTTCATGCAACATTTTGTTCGGAACGAAAACGAAATGAGAACGTTTTCAAAAATATCAGAAACCGGTTTATTCCGGAGGACGGCTACTACACACTGTTTACCTACAATATTCACAAGATAATTTACAATAGTAGAAGCTTTAACAAACAAAGAAACTAAGCTGCATGGCAGTGAAATTCCAACTAAATAATTTTCGTACTTACGTTCTTCATATCGAGCAATCCTAAATATAAAAATAACGGTTAAAATCGTTTTATTGATCGAGAACGATTTAATTTTGTTTTTATTCAAAAAGAAAGAAAGAAAAGAAAGAAAGAAAGAAAGAAATTTGTGTACCTATATACGCACCTGCGACACTGGAGAAATTCTATAAACTTACTAGATAAAAAAAAAATGTTTATGTTGATAATATATGAAAGCAACGTTTTTTTTAAATAACCATATCGTGTCGTGTTAATTAATATTTTCATTCAAAAGCATGATATGACATGTTTTCTAAAGAACTTTAATAATTTAGTCTTTATTGTTGAACAACTAAAGTAGGTGGCAGACTTTATTTTTATTTTTAACCGACTTCCAAGAAGGAGGAGTCCTAAAATAATAATAATTGTATATTATTGTCCTAATAAATTGATTTTATTCGAATCCTCTAAAATAAAAAATAAAATATATATATAAATTTGTAGTAAGCAAATAATGCAATTATTTTATTACTTTTTAGTGCATTTTTACTTAACTGAAAGATTTTTGGAGTCGTTTCTTTTTTGTTAAAAATTATTTTATTTCTTATTTATTACCTCTTACATGGGTTTTAATACTCGTTAACATTAAGTACTCCAGTCCCCTTCGGAGAAATGGGCGTGATGCTATGTTACGATAGTCAAAAAACCACTACTTAAATTTTTCAAGGAATTTCTTATAAAACATAGCTCCGACCGGAACTACTTACATTGATCACGATTCAATTTCCTCGACAGTACATATGCATATAGTTGCAGACAGGGTCGGTGCAACTAGTGTCGCGCTCTGCCGCACCGCATCTAGTCTTACATCTAGTTTTAAGACAATACAGATAGTTTCACTTGTTAAACAAAAGCTATTGTTTATGCTGTCATATGAGTACTAACATTCCTCCATCTATCGTTAAATTCTTGAGTATATCTGATGTGTCAATCTACTTGTTTATGAAGGCTAATTTGCAGTCTACTTCTTATCGTATGATTGTTGAAGAACCTAGTGTCAGAGTTTAAACCGCACGCAGGCCTCTAAAATGGCTTTACATTCCATCCAGAACATCTCTCAGGGGAGAGGTATTCCTTTACCGTTTTAGCAAGTGATCAGAATTTCTAATATGGACATGATACTATAAAATCAGTATTGAATAGATTTAGGCGTTGACCCATAATGACGTATGCTTGCGCCATGTTCGCACACGTTAAGTATTACAAAATTCATAGGATGCAAACCATGCAAAATCGATTCCTTCGTAAAGCCCCATGGTTTATTAGGAACCTTCAACTCCACCTCGATCTCAGATTTCCCACCATTAGACAATTCATGAAAAGGGCATCGAAGAAATACTTCGACTTCACAAGCACACTCCGACGCGCTTGATCGTCGAGATCCGCGTTCATCGCGAAATGTCTCATCATGTCCGCTCCGACCCTTGCTCAAGCCGGCCCGCGCCAAGCCAGTAGCTTTTAATGTGTCCCTTAAAAATTAGGAAATTGGTATGATCCAGCTAGTCCCTAGTTATCCCCCCAGCAACGCCCTAAGACGAGGCTCGTATTCCACAGGGGACTCCCTTAGTGCTGTGTTGCTTAGTTTGTAGTTCTTTTTTAAATATGCTTTGGCTGGGGGCATCAAATTGCCTCGCCGAAGCTATTGTTCGGTTACGCAGATCAAACCCCTATGGGTTAACTGCAAGAGACCACGTCCAAAAAAAAAACAAGCATTACTTTGCGGAAGTCCACCGTTTGCGTATGTGCATATATATATTTGCGGGCGGGCGGTGCACAGGTAATGCATTACTATCCTCAATATTGTGGAAGTAGTAATATCTAGATATTGTATTTATATGCATCCATTTTAAAATCAGTGTTGCGTGGTGGCTATCTATCAGTGCTTTTACCATTTGCAGTAATACACGATGGAAATACGTCCCTTCCCTCCTTGCTAATGTGTTGAGGAGCCTGCTAGTAATTAACATCAAACGGGACCGACGGTTTAACGTGCACTCCCAAGTACAGAGAGGCTAAGATTACGCATTGACGGATTAAACGCGCCAAGCGTTGCTTAACTTCAACGATCGTTTATAGACCAAAAGTTGTAACTGAGTGCCTCATCTCAAGCTGATCTATCTATCAATTTAGGGTTCCAGTCCTCGTGAAAGACCAGCTGATTACGCTACCTTCGTTTAGGCTGACCATGCCTGTCGTTTTGCTCCATTTATACAGCAGTAACGCGAACTGGGCTGGGTAAATTGAAGCCTTGTCTTTGGCAAGATGCTTAGGCAAATAGATATATTTTTCAAAGGCATTAACGCATGCGTAGCGAATTCTAAAGTAATATTGTTTTGTGGAAATCAAAATATGGTCGTGAGCAAGATTATTTGGGAGGCACAGGTTCGAATCCTGCTCACCGACATGGACCGTTTTTGCCTTACCACAAAAATTATAATATTATTAGTAGGCATCTTTATATTTCACAGATTAATGTAGTATGACGGTAATTAATATGTTATTTAACAGATAAGCTAGATAAATTAGTCTGATACATTATTGATGAAATCACTCATAATGATTAATCATGTTTGTACGCCTTCTGTGACGCTTCAGACATATCAATTAAGATTTTTTATTTACGCGCTAAACGATATACGACATCACAATTATCGTCACACTCCAAGGTACGGCAGTTGGTTACCACGCTAAATAAATACTACGTTCATAAAATATGACGTCAAGAATCCTGCATTTACCCACGCATGCAGAGTTTGGCAACAAACTTGCATATATACGAACGCCCGACTCTAACCGTTGAGCCGTGGCCCGTCAGGCGTTGCCATCCGCCTGCTCGGAGGATCCTTTTCAAAGGAGGAACACCATATCTCGTTATTCCATAAAACGGTCAGCATAAAAAGCGGTCCAACACAACACTTCCTCGAGAAGTACTGGCAACTTCGCTGACCGTTTCGTAACGGAAACGCAACACTACAAAAGGGCAGTGGCATTGGATACGATTTTCTGCACTGTGGACTTCTCCAATAGGGAAGCTCGGGTTTTTTCTGAGGATAAAATTTTAATTCTAATTTTGAAATTAGAACAAAAAGTTATAATATTAGAAGGAATTAGGTAGTAGCTTCATAAGTATTGGCATTGTCTGATAGAAAACAATGCGCAAGAAGTCTGAACTCCTGAATCCCCCTGCTCGTTATAGTACAAAATTGTACTTGATAACAATAATACTTCTGTTATCTGGTAATTAGCGAGCCAACAGAATCTTCATACTTAAGAAACTTCATACTTTAAGTCTCCCTGTCAACTCCGGTGACGTGTGCGCGACAACTCGCAACACATCCTCAGTAGTAGAAATACTGCCTCGTTGGTCTAGTGTTCTCAAGTGCGGCTGCTGAGGGTGACGTCCTGGGTTCGATTCCCAGGTCGGGCAAAGTGTTATTGGGTTTTTCTGTTAGGAAATTCTCAGTAACAGCCCGGCGTTAGGAAGTTGGCGGTGTGACACCCTCGTGCTTCGGAGAGCACGTAAAGCAGTCGGTCCTGCGCCTGATCTCTCTCCGGTCGTGTCAGATTGCCGTCCCATCGGACTATGTGAGTGAAGGAAGTGCACTTGTGTTTGCGCGTACACTTGTGCGTAATATCTCATGCGTACTTTGCTAATCTCCATTCAGATAGGCCGCCGTGACCAAAATACGGATGGGAGTATATTATTAGTAGAAAGACTATAGAGAAAAAATATACCTAAGTTACTAACATTCGTTAACATCTATGTCTATTCCAGAGCTGTGTGGTACGCCAGGATACTTGGCCCCGGAGACGTTGAAGGCGAACATGTTCGACGACGCACCTGGCTATGGAAAGGAAGTTGACATGTAAGTATGTTAATAGTTACCTGAATAGTATTATTATTTGTACGTACTATAAGCTGAATTTCATTTGCACACCCTAAAATGACATGTACTCTTGAAAATAAATCCGTTCGATTGACAGTGGAAATACGTCAATTCGTAGTGTTAAATGTCTTAAAAATAATTAGTGAATAGAGCTACTAATACCCCACAAGCTTTAAAGTTGAGATAACTATGATGTAGGTAAATTTATTTTAACATTATTACACATCTTTTAAGACGTTGATTTAATATTGGAATTCGTATTAATTTCAAGAATAACCCCAACGTCCCATTTTGCTTACAAAATCGAAGTGATTGACAATGACATTGTCTTACATTGGAATTTATTGTTAAAAATGGTAAAGCATGTACAATATTTTATTTAAAGTTAACAAAACCAACAATCGACGTATTTTTTATGATTAAAATCTGGTTTGACGTTCCCAATTATGCATTTGTATCGACTATCGTCTCTTGGTATAGATTAGATTAAACAATCATTATCTGATTCTAATATATTTTTGATACACAATAACGCAAAATTATTATATATATTTTTGTGGACAGACTAGTATATTTTTGTTATGTTGACCAACTGCACTAGAATTAGAAAATTACTATATTTTACGGACGGGGCGAATGTTGATATTTATAGAGCTACTAGCTGTACCCCGCAAACGATGTTCTGCCATATACATTTTCTGGATAGGGCCACCCTTATCACCTAGGGGTATAAAAAATTGCCTACGACTTATTCTCAGACCTACCACATATACACAAAAAAATTAATAAAAATCGGTCAAGGCCTTTCGGAGAAGTTCGATAACAAACACTGTGACACGAGATTTTTATATATTAGAATGTGTTGATTAAGTCGTGTATTCACTATAGGACAACTGTGCCATTACTTGCAAGTGACCGCAGAGACAACGCGCAACGTCTTGTGTCGTCTGACATGTCCGGTGACTGGGGGCACGCGTCGCGGTAGATTTCTTATTCCCTACGGCAGCTTTCCCATCCTTTTTTTTAATGGCGGACCACTTTAAGTCTATGTTTGATGTGTAGCAGTCAGACAAAACAGCAAGTTCTAATCACAAACATATCGTTGCCCTTGTCTTTGTTACCCTCCCGTGTTCCGCATATCGTGAGGAAAATCGTGCATAGAGCACTTAGCCTGTAGAGTTTTATTTTATTGCTCTCCTTGAAAACTAAAATATCCGTTTTTTAATATATGGACCTGAGGTTGAGAAACTCTGTTCTAGTGAGTGAATACACGGCTTTATTAAAGTCACTAAATTCGGAACTTATTTTAATAAGTTCTCAAATGCCATTGATAGTGTCTTGCAACCACTTATAATGATGGTCACTATTCATTTTCGCTGATAAAACAAATATCTATATCATGTTTTTAATTACGTATTTTATTTTAATTGCCTTTTAATGCTTAGGTAATTATCATGCAATCATCTCACGTGCTCGATCGTTTGCTAGCGGAAGGGTTCAAATACGTTGGATATTTGATAACGTTCTAGAAATAGGTATTTAAGAGGTAGTCTGAAAAGTGGCACCGGTGTTTGAGAAGTTGTGGAGAAATCGTTTAGCATGGTATGGGCATGTGATGTCGAGGGATGAGGGTCATGTGACGAGGAATGTTTTGGGTATGAATGTAGATGGCTATAAGTGTAGAGGAAGACCGAGGAAGCGATGGATGGATTGTGTTAAAGATGATATGGCTAGAAAAGCTGACGATATTATGATGGCTAATAGAGATGTATGGGATAAGAACACAATATGTTGCGCCGACCCCAAATAAATTGGGGTAAGGGCGGGGGGATGATGATTTGATAAGGTTCTAATTTTATTGGTGTAGGTACTTTGAAGGCGGCATTATGTATAATATGATTATGGTTTATTTATTTATTTAATAAAAATAAACCAATAGCAATAACATATAACATTTATTTAAACACTATTTCGGTATTATTTCTTATGTATACATAATTTAATTTTAATGTTATGTGTACATAGCATTCAAGAGAACGAAACGTCAGGCAAAGGCTGCTTAATTAGGCAAATATTAAAAACAGACTTAACATAGTTATAGTTAATAAAGTTGCTTGAAAACATCAATTTAATATACTACAGATAAAACTATTTTTGGCCGTTTGAGAACTACCTACTAGTATCGGTAGTATCTATCTAGTATCGGCATTCAGCCATTTAAGTCGCTTTTTTCAGCTCAGTACAGCAACGAACGCTATAACGCGTGATTAAACTATCGCGACCAAACGCAGAGTCGCCAAATGCGATACATCATTGATGCAGTCGCCAAATCGCTGATCGTCGATGCTAAAAGTAGCAAGTCTGCGTAGGCTGCGGTCGGCATTCTTCTATTATTAACAAATAATTACATTCCATTTAATTTTTAGTGTTTGACGAATATATTAATTATGTACTACTTAAAAGCGCTTCCAGTGAACACTAATTGACTTTATGCTAACCCATTTTGTAATAGAAAATAATTTTATTTTATAATTTCAGATGGGCTTGTGGAGTCATCATGTTTACTTTGTAAGTATTTTTTGTTCAATGTTATAATGGATGTTATATTATACTTATTTCAAAGAATTAACGTGTAAATAATATGTATATTCATATTAGTAAAGTAGTTAACTATCATAAACTAATTGACTTTTGTGACAAGATAATGGTCTATTTATCATGAAACTTATTCAAAATATTCACAAATCCTCCATGCAAAATATTCGTACATTATATTATAAACTATAACTGCCTCGTTGGTCTAGTGGTCCCAAGCGTGACTGCTGAACAGGAGATCTCAGGTTCGATTCCCGGGTCCGGCAAAGTGTTATTGAGTTTTTTGTTAGGAAATTCTCAGTCGGCCCGGAGTTTGGAAGAATTGTGCCCAGTAGATGGCAATAGGCTCACCACCTATTACATGGGACTTAATAACAGCAGTGGTGAAATGTGGGTGTACAATTGTGTACACCTCTGCCTACCACTTTGGGGAATAGAGGCGTGATGCTATGTTATGTTATGATTGATGTGATGATTTATATTATAAACTTAAATTTTCCTCATGAAACAGCGACAAACAGAGAAAATCGTGAAAAACTATTATTAAGTATTTTATAATACGAACATACCTTGCCTGTTACACACGGTGAATAGTGTTTTTCAAGTTAAAGCATATTTTCGTTTGTATTCGTGATTCGTGTGCATGTTTCGGCTTTGGTCGATTATCTCGGTTTCCCTCGCGACCTTGTAGCGTAATTATCTGATGAGTAGGAGCAGAAATTACACACGCACGTGGTCGAAACTGTTAACTTTCATATAATTATATGTAAGTGTTACTAAGGTTGTAATATAAATATGGTTAGTCACAATTTTAGCATCACGTCTGTATTCTTCGAAGGGGTAGGTAGAAGTGTATACGCACATTTTATTGACCCTATTGCTATTTACCGGGAACAATTCCAATCTGCCAGTACTGAGGGTTTCCTAACAGGAACTCATAAACACTGCTTAACCAGGAAATCTAACTTAGGACGTAACGCCCAATAATCGTACTGTGTCCACTAGACAATTATAATTATGTCAGTGTATCCTTCATAACATAACATAACATAGCATCACGCCTGTATTCCCCGAAGGGGTAGGCAGAGGTGTACACAATTGTACACCCACATTTCACCAATGCTGTTATTAAGTCCCATGTAATAGGTGGTGAGCCTATTGCCATCGACCGGGCACATTTCCAAACTCCGGGCTGCTACTGAGAATTTCCTAACAGAAAAACTCAATAACACTTTGCCCGACCCGGGAATCGAACCCGAGACCTCCTGCTCAGCAGCCGCGCTACGGACCACTAAACCAACGAGGCAGTTAGTATCCTTCATAGTGTAATGAACACAAATTTTAAACATTCTTTTAGATAAAATGCAGGTTTTCTTACAAATTTAAAAGGTATTTACTACGTTTACTGGCACAAGGTTAATCATTCAATTCATTTGATATACTGAAGAGACAGATGTTTAAAATAAAAAAGGCTGTTTTATCATACAGAAAGCGAATTTTGAAGTTATATTAATTGTGCATACATAAAAATAGGTCGCGATATATTAGTGGATAGAGTACTTGGGAGTGCCTTGTTGTGTCTAACGGATAACTTTGTGTAAATAATAAAGTCCGTCATAGATTATGCTTCAAGATAAATCTTTGAAAAGCATTAACGCATGCTAAGCTAACTCTAAAGTTACAATATTAAATGGAAAAAGAATACGTTTGCGAACAGGATTCCAACCTGCGCCTCCCGGATAAATACTCCAGGCGCTCTGACCACTAAGCCATCTCGACCTCTGCTCACCACCGCGAATTCTTCTTCCATATTTTAACACGTCTTATGGCGACGTCATTGCTATCAATTCAGTACCTATACGGATGACCGAACCGACACGATAAACTTTGCAGTTAATACAATGACGTAAAAAATGCAATTACCTATAACTATAGATATCTATAGATTATGCTGTTAATGTCTTTTCAACACTTTTTCATTAATGTTTTTTTTGCTAGTAAACTAGCTCTTATTGTACCGCTTTCAGGTTCATAATACAATTTATTGCGCACGCGTACGTTTTACTTTAGTCTAAAGCAAAAGCAGTGTAGCACCTTAAATAGTTTTTTAATCTCAGCGAGTTTTTTGACACTAAATACTATTTCTTGCCTTCGTCTCAGGCTGCAATCCAACCTCACCTTTACTCGCGCAAATCATTTACTTTAGTCTAAAGCAAAAGCAGTGTAGCACCTTAAATAGTTTTTTAATCTCAGCGAGTTTTTTGACACTAAATACTATTTCTTGCCTTCGTCTCAGGCTGCAATCCAACCTCACCTTTACTCGCGCAAATCATAATGTGCTATTTTAATGCTATTTTATGTTATCAACGAATTAATTAAAAGCAATAATTACAATCTTAAACGTTGTTTTAGATAAAATACAGGTTATATTTCTTACTAACTTTGTGGCACAAGGTTAATTCAATGTACCCGATATTATACTGAAGTAACACCTACTTAATGTTCAATATCGGTGGTTGCAGACTGGTGGGGTGTCCTCCGTTCTGGCATCGCAAACAAATGGTGATGCTGAGGAATATTATGGAGGGGAAGTACTCCTTCACCAGCCCTGAGTGGGCGGATATATCAGGTTAGTTCAAGAAACAAGTAAGCTATGCTGGAATCATCTGTTTATCATAATTATATGTATAATATATTTTGTATAATTAATTATACGAGTGATGTATTTTATATAATTAATTATACGAGTAACGTATTTTATATAATTAATTATACGAGTGATGTATTTCCTATAATAAAGTATAATTCATATAATTTTTAGTCCGGTATTATGATGTTGTATAGTAGTTTAGTTTATGTCTCGTTAAAGATGACGAAAGTCGAATTATCAATAAGGTTATGCCTTTGTCTAGAAGTATAAAGATGTGGCTGAATGAATAAATAAAATGCCACTTCACCAGACGTGATAACAAATGTGGAAAAATAGTTGAATATATAAAGCAGCTGCTAGACACTCGCTTTTCCGTTTTAATGCAAACTATTATTAAAAATCAATTAAGATCAGGAATTTATTGACCAATAAATTTATTTTTTCCGTATAATGATTATAGATGACCCAAAAGATCTTATCAGGCGGCTTCTTGTAGTAGAGCCGAGTGAAAGGCTTGACATTATCGAAGCCCTCAAACATCCCTTCTTCAATACTGTGGTGAGTCTTCTCCCAATATATATTTCCTGGTAGTTAAAAATTGGTGTAATGATTTTGATTAATTCCTTTTCAAATTTACGATGCCTAGGCTAGGCTTATTAGATAATTGAATTTTAGGGCCAGTTTCTCAATCGCTACAATTTTTTTTTATTGAATAATTAATAAGCTTGACATTTTAACGGGTTATGTATGGCAGTCGTATTGTCTCGGTTGACACCGGAATCAACAAGTCAATTCGTAGTACATTGCGTCGTATGTTGTGTAGGTCGTATTAAGAGCAAAATATTATACGTATTATATTACATGATACGTATTGTACTACAAAGTGACCAACATTTCGATGTCAACGAGTTAGCCAATACGCATGCGTGCCCAAACGATTGAAAAACAGCCCTTAGTCGATTTCGCTACGATTATTCGTAAATATTTTGCTTTTAATTTTCTTTGCGTTACTGCTATTTTCAAAAAGCTTTTTTGACTAATAAATATTAAGGAATTACGGCAATTGTTAATAATTTCCGTTTTAAAAATTTCTCTATGTGCACCAAAACAGTGCATGAGGCACTGTAGAGCTTTATTCTTTTATTTTGCTTCTATTTTATGCGTTCCTAGTATACAAGACAAGTACATAACGGTATTTTTAAAAAGAACCTTTTGCTTTTTATTGTCTTATGTCACGGTAATTTCTCAAACTATCTGTGAAAGAAAGAAAACACGTTGATCCATTGACGGGAAAGAAGGATAAACAAACGAAGACCACCTTATGTATCTAATCATGTCTCAAATGTCTTTAGCTAAAATTAAGCTGTTGTAAAGTGTCCTTTAAGTGTCCCTTATGGGAAACGTTTAAAATAAAACTAATGAAGGACTAGTTTCTCTCTGTGAATTCTTCTGTGTGGACTTCAAGAATTGGGTTCAGCCGGGATTAAAAAGAATATGTAATAATCGAGGTTGTAAACTATCTGTGTGCCAAATTTCATACACATCCCGTCAGTAGTTATTGCGTGGAAGAGTACCAACTATCCATCCTCACAAAATTTAATAATATAGTATTAAAATACCGTGACTTATTCAAAATACCGAGTCAGCTATACTAGGAACGCATAACACATAAGCGATTATGTTGAAACACAATACAAGTCCTAGAACTTTCTGCGTCGTTAGTTGTGGGACCAAGACATGACGCCGCTCAAGAAATCTCTATCCAGCACCAGCCGCCGGATGTCTAGGATCGACCAGTTGACCATGGTAATGTCTATGTGACTAATTTTAACATTGGGTAATAGTTATGACTGAGATTTCGATGGAAATTAATCTCACTTGGTGTTAAAATATTTTTTTGTGGGAATGTGTCACTGTGTAATATCTTAGGTTTGCGCGATCACTACACATTATAATAAAACAACTTTTAACCGGATTAATCGCGTGTATTATTGGTTTTTTGTTTTTCCTGACGTTTCGAACACTTTGCAGCGTTCGTGGTCGCAGGAGTCCTCCTGCGACCACGAACGCTGCAAAGTGTTCGAAACGTCAGGAAAAACAAAAAACCAATAATACACGCGATTAATCCGGTTAAAAGTTGTTTTATTATAATGTGTCACTGATTTCGATATTATAGTTTCATGTTGGGTTTACAATTCATATTTTTTCTTTGGGGAGCTGCATGATGTTTTTTTTAATCATAATTTTTTACTATCTCTGTTATAAGAAAATAACAAATGAATATTTGGAGAAGTTATTCCCTATTATTTTTAATATTTAATCTTATTTCGAATGAACAAACAAACTTGCGAGAATTGATTACATAAACAGTGGATGGTATATATTACTTATCAGTTCTGAGAAGCTTCGCTCTGTTAAAGTGTTGCAAGTCCAAAATATTATGTTCCACAAAGAAGCCACTCACGTCATATCTATTAATTTGTTGCAACATTTTGTGAACTACTATAATGCTCGAATTATTTTATTGTAAACTACTAAAAACTTGTCTCTTGTCCTCATAATATTATAACTTACAAAATATTTATTAATAACATCTGACGTAACCCACCAAACTTTGTTCTAATATTGTTTTTATGTCCAATGTATATGTTTAAAGGGAATTTGTTTTTTTAATTCTTCAAGCTTGGGGAACCTAAAGAACACACACACATATTCACATACTCACACATATTGACACACATTCAAATTAACGCTTAATTGGCTTTAACAACTTCTTTTTTTGCATTTTTGCATGATTACCTTCCGACTTGTGTGACTTATACTTATGTCTTCCAACTCCCTGTATTTTTTATTATATTAATCATACTTTATGATAATTTAATGAATGAAGGCTCACTGGAAAGCTCGAATAAAAAATTATTAAGATTTTTGGCCTCATTTAGAAATGAAAAGTGATAAATAAAAAGTGACTAGTAGCAGAAAAATAAACAAAGCAAACTTAGATGAAACAATTCTAATTAGGTGACTAAGAGTTCATCGTTGATTATTGTTGTCCGTTCAAGTATGAAAAATTCGTAGATATAAGTTTAAAAAAAGTAACAATTTTTTAGGAATTACAACGTAAATAGTAGTACTTAAAAATAGTAGCTGCAGTTGCAATTTAGTATGTGCGAAGGATCCTTTTATAATGCTTAAAATCTGGATATTCTTTGTCGCGATCTAGGGTAAATTGGATTTTGTCCAGTGTTGCCAGGTAACTCAATTGTTGGGGATCTACCCTGACACCTGGCAACACTAGCGTTGACTTATTATACGAAGGGATTTTGCAGCTGTATCGAATTTGCTCAGTAAAGAAAGAATAAGACATGTTTTCCTTAGCCAATCTGCGTACACTTTGTAACGATTTCACCGCAATGTAGGCTATAAAGAGCGGCGGGTTCAACGCCCGCGCCAAGCTCCGCGTGGGGCTGGTGACGGTGCGCGCGGCCGTGCGCCTGCGCCGCCTGCCGCACACGTCCACGCGCGCACTGCCGCTGCACGATGCTCTCAGGGACCCCTACACTATGCGAGTCTTGAGAAAGGTAAGGATATTGTATATATTTCTTCGTAAAGCAAAACCAAAATGATAAAATGCCTACGATAATCTTCTCTATAATCTGTTATAGGAGTCAAAGAAGAGGTATTAACATAGTCATTATCACAGGAGATATAAACTCCCAAATTGCCTTATTGGTCACAAGGGCGACTGCTGAGCGTACCTAGTTGAACTTTTCTCCACGTGCTCAGTAATTTTCTTTTATCTTGGCCTCAGTAGCAGCCCAGAGTTTGGAATTGTGCTCAGCACCTAATACAATGGGACACCTGGTCACACGCCTTCTCACGTGGATGTACAACTATGTACACATATGCCTACTCCCACAGGAAACAGCCGCAATGCTATTATGTTATGTTTTCCTTCACTGTTATTAATTTGATGTAATTCTAGGTGATAGACGGCTGCGCGTTCCGCGTTTACGGGCACTGGGTGAAGAAGGGCGAGGGACAGAATCGCGCCGCTCTGTTCGAGAACACGCCTAAGACCGAGCTGAAGAGCTTGTACGTCAGCAACCTCAGCCGATAGCCGCCCGCGCCGTGTGTCGGGAGACCTCCTTGCCGTTGCTGCCATCCTGGTATTTTGGTTGGTATATTTATTTCAGTTAATGTTTATTTTTTGTTCTATTTTTCAAAGAAACATTGAAAAAATAATAGACAAGAACGGGGCTTGAACCCGCGACCTTTGACGTTCCGTGTCATCACTCTACCAACTGAGCTACCTTGTCGTGTTCAAACCTATTGAATTTTCCATCCTCTTTGTATACGTCTTAAGGAGACGCCTGGTGATATTTATCTAGTAATCATTTACAGATTTACTAAACTCAGCGTTACCACTTTGCAGTTGTAAATCGCCGAACAACATCCCAATCCTTTATAAATCATATATAATTATATTTTTTTAATACATGTTGAGGCCATGTAATGCCTATATTAATTCTATTTTTCAAAGAAACATTGAAAAAATAATAGACAAGAACGGGGCTTGAACCCGCGACCTTTGACGTTCCGTGTCATCACTCTACCAACTGAGCTTTGACCTTGTCGTGTTCAAACCTATTGAATTTTCCATCCTCTTTGTATACGTCTTAAGGAGACGCCTGGTGATATTTATCTAGTAATCAACTAATTATTAATTATATTTTTTGTGTTTGTATATTAATTAGTTTTGTTTATGTATTTTATGATTTGTATGGTTGGGACTTTTTTGGTTTGCTGCGATCCTAGTATATTGGTAGTATATTTGACGGCTCGCCTGATGGTAAGCGATTACCGCCGCCCATGGACACCCGCAACCCCAGAGGAGTCACAAGTGCGTTTCCGGCCTTTTAAGGGGTTTGGGCCTCCGGTACCCTCACTCACTCGGCGAAACACAACACAAGCGTTGTTTCACGCCGGTTTTCTGTGAGGCCGTGGTATCACTCCGTTCGAGCCGGCCCATTCGTGCCGAAGCATGGCTCTCCCACGGTGGAACGGCTACTTCCCTTGTCCGCTAATAATGTATGTGTTACATACATACTCACGCGTTTTCCCCATGGAAATAGGTAGAAACTACAGAACGCCACCTGCTACGGTCAAATGAAATGAAATGTCTGATCCTTTGATACTCTCCTACGTTCATAAATCATGTCTTATACGCGCACCGGTTGCGAGTACTCGTGTTGTGTTAATTGAATTATTATGCACATAAGGTTCCATTGAAGTTTTGAGGTTGAAGCTACCTACGCATCGATCGATTGCTTAAGCCGCTTTCGAAAAACGTCCTTTTGAACTTGCCACACACAGATAATTGAGTCGGTCAAGGTTAAGAACGACTATACTATTTATTGTTGTTTTAAATCACCTCGCTCGAGGATGTTTCGACATTTTAAAATGAACCCCATTAATAATTGTTATAAAATTATTATTTTTTCTATAATTTCTAACGTAACGTTTAATTTAAACTAGCTGAACAGGCGAACTAAGTACCACCATAATAAAAAAACATGTTTGTTTTTAATTTCTTTTATACATAAACCTTTGGGCTTACTCTTGAAAATAATTCCGCTTGATTGTCATTGGAAATACGTCAGTTCGTACTTTTAAATGCCAAATTGTCTAAAATATAATTATAGATTCGGTATAATAGGAAGACAAACGAACACAAAAAAAAAGAATTATCCATTTAGGTGCAGTCGTTCGGAAGTTATGCGCGCGCATACATACATTAAGGCGATTAATTTATATTTTTTAGATATAATTGAAGAAAAATAATGCTAATTTTACTTTCCGCAGGAGCACTTCACGTACCAGGGTAGCAGAATATTCGAAGACGTGTTCTTCGGCCCACTAAACCCGAAGCCACGTACCAACGAGTGACGTAGGTTAGTCGTAGTTAGACAGCTCCTAGTATCCTACACCGGTACACTAGTTCAATTGTCAACCTGTATTATTGTATGACTGCGGTCGAGTAAACGACCCAAGTCAGCGTAAAATAGTGTTGTATATTATTAATTACATTTCGAAATTATTGTAGTACAAGAATGTAAGTAATAGCAATAATCAGAGTTGCTGTGATGACGAATTAGTCGTATGTTATTTCTTGTGTTAGTCGTAAATTGTTTTCTCACTATTTTAAGGTTCACATTAGAAATAATTTAGTATTATTGAAGACCTGTATAATATATTGATCAAATTATAAACTAATTTTTCACAAGTGATCATTTTATAGCAATTTAAATTGCTATCATACATGGATTTGGTCGGCCGTAATACATACAATATGGTTACAATCGCAACATTGTGTCTGTATGTTGTGGCGACACAGGAAAATATCACAAAAAGGTGCCTTCTGAGTTCTTGGTGCGTGAATTTATATCGTTTTTAATAATATATTTAATTTGAACATGTTTGTTGTGTTTAGTAAGAATTTGCTCGAAATTAGTGCAAGAGATTCGTTGAACAAATAGTTTCAACGAAACTTTAGATTCTTATTTATTTATTTTTGATTTAGAATCAGATTTTGAAAATACATAATGGTGACTGAGATTGTGCTTAGAAAATGTGTATGTGAATAAAATTAAAAAGATATTTTGTTAAAACTATACGATGAAATTATATTACAGATATTTGGTATTTTATATAAAAATATGCGATGCAGACTCTCGGTATTAATTCGGACATGTCCGGCTTTAATAACATAATTAGAATATTCGAACAAAACACCCTGTTCATTCTCTACATACACACACACACACTTCATACACAAAATTTTAATGTCTTGTTTCTTATCGTCAATACCTCTTGCCTTCAGTATATATAATAGTGCCATTTTATATAGTTAACTAGCTGTATTTTACCTTAGTCTCAAATCAATATCTTCTATATAAAAATCTATTATATAAAATTTCATATAATTTATTATATAAGACACTCGTGTGAAAAATAAAACAATATGTGTTGGTTACATAATTTTTTTCACCTTCAGATCGTTACAATCATCCAAAAACATTATATTCAAAGGATAACTAGTATTTTATTTTTTTGTTTTTATGATTGTACTATTTTTCAATGTCGATCCAAACAGGATACTGGTAAAATTTATCTCGTTATCAACTGGATACAATGTTATTTTAAATGTATACCTACTTTGTCTGTATATATTTATTTAATATAAGTAAGTAGATGTCATTGTATTTGTATTGCGTTAAGTCATTAATTTATATTTTTTATAAGATCCGATTTAATTGCAAAATTACGTGTATATGAAACTGATTCTAGATTACTAGAAATTAAATAAATTGGTATATTTTGTACTAAAGAAAAGATAGTCCGCGTCAAAAAACAAAAATATATAATTATGTACAAGGTTTCAGAAACGTAGATAAACGGGCATCACTAGCGAATTTTTATTTACTTTTTTTACTTTTTCACATAAAGGAAGAATATTTTCCTTTTCATTATCTACCTATTTATTGTTAAGTATAGGTATCTGTATACGTCATATTATGTCGAATATGAATATTATTCTGTGATGAGTAAATGTTCCAGACACATCAAAGACAGTTTCTCAATTAGTTATCACAATACATGTTATTATCCCTTTTAGCAAAATAAATTTATTTAAAACTGATTTTGTGAAGTTTTATAATATTGCCTATATTATGGTGACCTTCATCTGCTTTGATCATCCTAAATTCCTTACCAGTTACCCAGTTACATACACACATACATACATAAAGAGAGAGTTCACTGCCCTGAGAGCTCCACTACTAGCCGCTAAAATATATAGTACCTACCTAAATAAAATTAACTCATAAAATATCATGCTGCATAACACTCCACATAATTGATATAATGCTTTTACAAAAATACAGCAACTCCTCTGGACTTGTTCCAAAAAATTGTGGAGCAGTTCTCTTCACCGCGTTGCAATAATTTCTCTCTAATCTACACGTAGCTATTCGTGTAAAGGCACGTAATTGTCTGCTTGATTATAACTCGCAAACTTTCTCATGGGTACCATTTTGGATTCATAGCAAACAGTATAGAGTTCATTTCACCTTTTACCAAAACAATTCTTTGTTAGCCGAAATAATGAATGAAAAGGTTCCGTCCCCTACGACCACACTTTCAATGATTGTGCACTATCTTCAATTTTAATACAAACGTTGGTGAAGTTATAACAATACGTGACTACACGGGAGACAGGTCCTTGC
The DNA here is from genome assembly GCA_935421205.1 of Xylocampa areola. NCBI lineage: Eukaryota > Metazoa > Arthropoda > Insecta > Lepidoptera > Noctuidae > Xylocampa > Xylocampa areola. Next base: position 3,512,430 of record OW285219.1, on the reverse strand, counting down.
GTAAAAATAATGTTCATAAAAATTCAATGAACCCTAACAACTTGTTAAGTTCGCGATAACCGAGGAAGTGAAAGTCGGCCGGAGTTACGCACGTGCGCGACTCTGAGAACGCTCAAAGTAGGTGACGCAGTAATGCAGGCACCATTTTATTTATAAGTAATAACGACCAGATCAATTTTTATCAGAAATCAGCGACGGATACACAGGAAAACTATTAGATAAACAAAGCTAGAGCGTGCCGCGTCACCGGCGTGCGGGCGGGGGCATGGGGGCATGCATTCGATCGCTGCAATGGCATCGATCGCGGCGTGCTACAGCGCTAGGTAGCGGGCGGGCGCGCGCCGGTTGGTCGGGCGCGGCGGTCACGTGACGCGCGCGCCGGGCGCCCATTGGGCGGCGCCGGCCGCGGCCACGTGAGCGCGGCGCGGCGCGCGTGGCCAGTCGCGGCGTGACAGCGGGCGCGCCAGTACCGCGCGCGGCCGTGCCGCACTGCCGCCTGCCGCCCCGTCGCCCTGCCATGAGCCTGCTCGACACGCTGCTCGAGGCGGCGCGCTTCATCGAGCTACAGGAGCGGCGCCTCCAGGCCGGTGAGTAGCGAGTAGCGCCCCACGGGCGGCGGCGGCCGGCAGTCGGCGGCGCGCCGGTGCAGCGAGCCGACGCCCGCCGCTCTTGACCTTGAACACCACGCAGCCGCACCGCCCCCTCCCCCACGCGCTCCCGGCCGCGCCGCCCGAGCCCCACGTAAACAAAGGAAGCCTGAAATTTACTAGTCGGACGCCACGCAACGCACGTCCACCTCCGTTTACGATTACCGCCTAGTGCCTTTATCGTTTACGTTACTCCGATGCCCCTTTATCTGTCGAGTTCGGCTATGTTCGTAACATCGTACGAGTGCACGTACTCAAAATGTTATTATTCGCGCATGCAAAAACAAGACAGAAAAAGCCAAACGTACGAAACAATTTCTCATAACGTATTTTCCTAGTCAGTGTGGGTGGTAGGTAAGCGGTCTGTGCAATGTATACGTGGAGCGAGTTAGTCAACATAACGCATGACGCATTGCTTTGGACGAGGCAGGCAGGGGGCGCTCGAGAGTTCGGTCAGCTGATCGACGCGTGTGCCGGCGGCAGGCAGGGGGCGGCGGCGGCCGGGGCCGGGGGCCAAGGGGAGGGGGGACAGGGGGCATGGACGTGTGCACACGCATCGCAAGGCACGGCCAATGCGCTTCACTATATGCATTTTAAAGTAATTTTAACTCCACATCCTCTCAAAGTGAGTAGTCACATAGGTTTTCGAATGTTTACCTCAAGAAAAACTAGCACAAGGCACGGTTGCGTAACGGTGCGTGCGTTAGTATCTACTGCATACACGTCTATTGTTCTTACTACTCGATGAACGCATTGTCTTATTGTGCATTATCGAATCTGGTGGTAAATGCCTCCATTTACTACAATACGCTAAACGTGCTCAAACATTGGCACGTTCTGCAATGAAATAATTTTACACCAATCTTTGCTAGCATCTAGCTAGCATCAAGTTAAATAAAATGCTTATTCCTTTCACGCATCGAATTATTTATTCCTTTACTAATGACATAACACTATTTTATACATTAAACAGATTTGGTAAACAAATAATTATCTAATCAAGTTAATTAGTGTATTGCGGAAATCGGATAGATTAAGAAAACAAAACAAAGTGGTTATACGGCAGAATACTTTCTTCTCGTATATTCTTACTCAATCCAACATTACATAGCTTGGAGGGCTTCGTCGTATCGTTCTTTGTAATGCAAAGCAAATCTTAACACTTAATACGCGCTTCTGTCATAAATGGGTTACAAAATCCGATTTTAGCATAAAAGTATCAACAACAAGCAAAAAAATTGGGTTTTTAAAATTTGCCCACACCGAAGGACATCTTTAAAACATGATTTGCACTTCATGAACCATTTTTTGTCAATACGTAGGAAGCAGACCCAGAACACTTTTGTCCAAAAGAAAAAAAAAAAGAAGATGCCTGCAGTGACATATGAAAACATTTTGGTTATTAATCACTATTTTTAGCAAATATGCATTCTACAGTCTACAAACACACTACTTTTGTATTAGGATATTAAAACAAATTAAACAATACATACAAACATCCAAAAAGTTTTATTCCCAAGAAACATATGTGTAAAACTTTTGCATAATCGGTCGGGGGGAATTGGTTTAGAATTCAGTAGTAAGATTTTCCCAGACACGTGGAGTTAAATAAAAGCTCGTAAAAGGCAATCTTCCGAATAAAAGTAGATAAAAAAACATCTTAGAATTGTATTTTTTTTTATTTTGGCCACCATTTTTTCAGAAAATGGCTTAGAAATATGATCTGTATGAATGGAAGAAAGTCAGTTGTCCAATTTACATTGACGTTTATAAAATCAAAATTCCTAAATTCAATTCAGATTTCTTTATTTCGGACAACAAAATCGAGTAGTAATGACAGAATGCCTTAAACTAATGTTAGTAATATAATTTCCTTTATAGATAAAATTATTTTGTACAGAGGATGTGCGAGCAATGAGTTTCCTACGTACGGGTACGTGCTCCCTACAAAAAGGAAGAATAAAAATGCTAAATTTAAAAAAACCCCAATTTTAATGCCAACAGAAACAATGTTATTCATAAAATATTAAAAGTTAACTATAAAACAGGGTGTGAGAAAAGAAGTTTAGTTTAGTTTAAAAGGCAAAGTATTATGTTGGTAGTACAAACCGCGTTATCATGTTTGCCCGGCACTTATCAGTGGATGCCGCTTACCAATACCTATGTATAGTCGAATGGCGTTGGTACCGTTCCTCGGGCGACGTGACTACGGCCAATCACGATACCCCATCTAAAATCGACGCTTCACACACCAACATTATTGTAATTATTTATATTTTATTTTACTTCCACGCAAAACGACCTTTTCGTTTTAATTCCAACACGCATTTACATTATCTTTAATGCTATTCATATTAATATGTATTGTTACTATTTTATTATTATCAACTTTTGTTATTGCGACTTATTTGCCGGAGCACAATCTGTCTTTCGTTTGCCACTTTGCTGTGTTCATTTGTTGCATCATACGGGTTTTGAACTGCTAGTAACATTTTGTAATCTACTCCATCATGTAATAAACACTTATCGCGTACCTTTGTGTTATGCAACATTCTTAAATATTGTGGTCTCCGAAAGAAAGGTCCCTTAAGTACATTAGTAATTGCACGAAATATTACAACGACTAACAACAAAAATTTTCAAGTTTGTATAACAAAGATTCTAATTTATGAATGGTTATACAAAGCTTAAGTTTTGTACAGCTTCATCGAACGCAGTTAAACTAACAGTGTAATAATGCTTTTTAATCCACCAATGTGAAAGCGCTGATGCCACGAACACCAACTTGCAGAACTGCAGAAGCTTCCACATCTAAAACGCTGTAGCCAAATCTACCGTGTCTGCAATTACGTCACGGTTGGTCGGCTGTATTCTACTGTTCATAATAAAACTTTTACACCGCTTCTAATTAGTGGGCCCCTCGGTACCGGCGGTTAAGTAGGCGCGGCAAACAATCGTATCATCAAGGCTCGTGTAAGGTCGACGCCGCGACGGTACCGGGCGAGCAGAATGGTGAAAGGGATCGCGTGACCTCGCCATCTGCGACTGGTCTGTGAGGACGCGTACGTTCGTAACGTAGTATATTGAACTTCGGAGGAAACGTCGCGCTGCCGCTGCGGCGATGCGACGCACAAGCGTTGCAACCATTAGTCACACAAACGAGTCACTGTGTTTCTACTTGCAGAAAGCCGATAAGATAATCTGAGTAAAGGCACTCGTGAGTCGTGGCAATGTCATTACGTTTGAATACTTTGTACCTATCGCATTATTCGCTAAATTAAATAAAAGACTGATTAAATCAATTGAATAAAATCTTTTAAAGATTCTATTGTCGCTCTCTCAATTCCCTGTTAAATATATATTAGAGTTGTTAATATTTAGCCAGGAAACTGAATAGACAGAGAGTGTATAACATTAACTAAATATTGCTTATGTATTAGACTTCGACAACGGTAACCAAAGTCAATAACCGCTAGTTTTTTAAATTTCCAATGAGTTGGAATCCATATTAAGAGATATCATTGGAAATGTAACAACATTCGATAACATGGCATATTTATAGGGGTAGAACTATAATAATATCTTGACGCGAGAAACCACTTATTGTGTCTTTCTTTGTTACAAAATCGCGCAAAAACCGTCAATTTACAATCTCATTTATATGAATATGAACCATTAATCAACTTATGTCTTGACTCAGTTTCTTTGCAAAATAATGTTCCTCATCTATTTATAAATTTTCGGTGTTTAAAAGCCTGGTATTATGCTCTAACTTATCAGCAAAATCAATTGCATAAATCAGGGAGCTTTCGCACGACGGACGCAGACGGCTCATATCTCGACTTCCGGCGGGTGGAGCCCCCCTTTCCCAGTGTTTCCACTTTGACTCCCATATCGTTAGTATCATTAAATGTTGTTATTGATTGTTCAAATATAAGTTCTTTCATTTATATGTATAGAGCGTCAAGAATGTTTATTGAATATAATTGTATGTTGCCAACTGACACAGATGTGTCGTGTATAATTTTACAGACTTCTTGTGAGTTGACATCGGCATACATGGGGTCCAATTTTGTCATCTGTCGTCTGATGCGTAAGAAAATATCATTGTTATCCTTTTCATATTGAATTCAACGATGACTCGATGAGTGGAGTACTTGATTTAATGGGGACTCAAGGTTCTAGAAATAGAATCTAGGCACGGTGCTAGGTCGCATCGCAACAACCTGCTAAACCGGCAGGTGTGGTTGCAAAAGGTACAAGAAGAGTGAGGGAGGTATTTGTGCGGCATGGTGTTCCCCGGACGCGGGCGCGGGGTGCCAAGAAGAGGGGGGCGGTGGCGGCCCGGGCTGCACGCTGCACCGCACCAAGGTCAGCCGCCGCACGCATGCGCGCCCCTCCCCCTACCTGCCACCTTATCGGAACTCGGAACCTGCACCCGAGCCACTTATGCGTTCCTGTGAGTTGCACTCGGAATAATGTCCGCATCGTCGCGCGGCGAGCGCTACGACTTCTTTTAAACGCCGAAGAAATGTTTTAAAGCCACTATTATAACCAGGGAGTTACATTGAGGCTACATTCGGTATGAACTTGGTCTATCCTAACTATTAAATATGTCAGTCACTCTGCAAATAGGAAACTAATTACATTTCTGAGCAGCTAACAATTATCGCACGTCCAGGATTTTTATTGTTTCTCGTGCTGAAGCTTTCCTGGTCTCTTTTTAATATATGAGAACCTGTTTTAAATACTGATCTAATCAAAGTATAATATTGTTTCTTTTAACTCGTCAATCATATCCGCTAGAGTTTTACCAGTTCACGTCTCCAGTAAAATGACTTGTTATTTCCGCTTCCGCAAAGCGATCAGGGTTCATGGTTCCGCAACACTTATATGTATTCGACTATTCTTGACGTGAAGCATGATCGTCAATAGAGTCTAGCTCTATCTTAAATTTAAGATAAATAAACATAAGCATATACGTGTAACCGAGATAACACGTGCCACTCGCGCCTCACTACGACGTAACACCGCCAAATACTGTACGTTCCGTCGTAAACATGGAGAAATCCTATTATAAAGATTAGTACTTGTGACGTAAGAGCTATGCTTAATTTACATGTTGATGCGTAAATACTTTATACTTTGTATCATATTGTACCTTATTTTACTATAAACCAAAATAGTATATCGTACTAGATTACTATGCATCATTTTATTATGAACATTGATGACATGTTCGATATAGCGACTGGTCCTTCGAGCCGGATGCTCATAACTGTCCTGACTTTACGGTAATTCTAGCTTCATCTGGGTCAAACTTGTAAGGTTGTAGTTTTCTGCTAAAGTATGTTTGTGTGCAAAAGGGGAAGTCTGACAATGCTAGCTGCGTTGGCCACGTATCATTAGAAAGCTATTCGCCATTGTGGCTTGTGCATAAGGAGTGGCGCGTCGCAGTCCGCTACACGACAACCGACTCCTACGTTAGTTCGCACAGTTGCGCCGCTCGATTCGGTTGCAATGTTCCATTCACCTTATTCGTCGGCATCGAGGTTCAGTGACTCCGACGCCGACCGACTAACTCCTCAGAACACGTCATCTGCGTGCTAATGCCACCGCTGTTTCATCACCTACGGCCGATCGCCACGAAGTTCTTTAAATTCTGTTGGTGTCCCGCGGTGCGGCCGTCGGGGCGACCTCTTTTCGCGGGCGACAAGCGAATGCGACGCGCGCCGTCCATGCAGCGTTATGTAAAGTTGAGAGCGGTGCAGCGGTGAGCGTTGCGCTCGACCGCGTGCGCGCCCCCCGCTTGCGTCTCCCTCCTCGCGATTTCGTTCGCCGTCGGTTTCACTCGCCACGATCGGCGGCGCGGGGTTCCGGAGGTCGCGCACCTCCCGCCTCCTCCGCCCTCCTCGGAGACGGAGCCGGTCCGCGGTCCGCAGCGGCCACTCAGTCGTCGAGCGGATTGCGTCGGCGGCGGTCGGCTCCGTGCCTCGGCTGTCGCTGTCTAGTCTGATGACCCGCTGTCGCGACATGCCGACGCTGACACAACTCGAGTGAATCGCACCGCCCGCGACGTCGCGCTTGCATTTTACCACCGTTCGCGCTTCCGTTTCGGGAGACTAGTGATTTTGGGGCTGCGTTTGTCACAAACACGCTCGTCGAGCTGACGACGTTGTGTCGAAAATAGCGTGCGTTATCATCGCGACCTCGAACGGCGAGACGAGATAGCGCGAGGTCGGCGGCACCTGCGCCGCGCCGCGCCCCACGTGCACGCCACCACGATCCGGTGCAGCCGACTGACTGGCAATTAGCAAGTGTACACGGCGCGACACCCTGCTGGCCGCAAACGACCGCCCGCACACCACCCTCGCGCTGTCTCATCTCGCGGTTGCGCTCAAGTACCGCTGACACCTTTGGATTATCGCAATTGACGTTCGGAGATAGTTGTTAGATCATACTTACTATCAACTCCTGACTGGATGGTTTACCAGAAAATCATCGAGGCGACTCCAGGCGTGGGCTCTCTTTAAAGTCAATTCAGGCAAATATCCAACATGTAAACTGCATTTTTATAGTGCCTTTATAGCGTCGATTACTACCGTGTGTAGTTGCTGTAAAGTTATTGTAATAATTCCTTACGTAACTTGGTAACATGGATATTACTGATATGGATATTACAATAGTATGGCTATCGTTATGTGGCACCTAGGTAGATTTTCCGGTGATTTACGAAACTTCACAATTTGCATTTCAGTCAATACTAACTTTTGGCAAATGTTAAGAGGCAGTTACAATAATAATTGTCTTGTAAAAACTTGCGTCATTGAGATTTCGTCCATGTCTAATGTTATTGAATTACATTCATACATTGCGCGTCCGGTGTGAAAATCTCGATGTATATCTATCATTGTATTGTTATAATATCCACTCATTATTTGTTAGATCAAAATGGCAATGGCTTGTTATTGTAACTTTATTCAGAATTTAGGTCATCACCTAATTTGGGTCATCATACCAAAAAATCATATCTAAACCACAAGGTCTTTTTAGTCCCTCATTGACGTAACCCATACCCAATATATTCCATAGCAGATCGGCAAATTGACCTTTTTTAGAAAATGTTTTTGTTCGGAAACCCTTTTTATGTTTTCGATATTGGTGATATTTTTGTGATCCCATCTCTATAATGCGTTATTTATGGTGATACAAAAAGGATGGTTCAAGTTTTGATTGCCGCGAATAAATGTCACTCTAAAAACAATAAAGTTGTTGTATTAGTAGAGATTACAGAGTCCCTAATTTACGACGGGCAGCTATAATCATAATAGTTAGTGACTTGTTCTATAAACGTCATACGAAATTCGGGACACGAAATTACAATCTATCTCTGTCCACTTCATATTTTATTCCGTCAGTATTAAAACCCGATGTACTGTATTAATTTTCAATATAATTTTGATTTTGACTTTGTTCGCCTGAATTTGAAGAGTCATCGTCATTCAATAAAATCGTGTCAGTTAATAACACAGCTAGTGAAAACATTCCTTAGCCTATAATAATGTTACAAACACAAATTAACGGAATGAATATGAAAGTTCTGTTGCAATCGGAGTGATTGATAAGATGAAAATGTATTGAGCAAGTACTGATAGTGTGGTAGCACATATTTGCTGAACATACAGACTCAGAGCGTCAGGGGCAGATTTCCTTTGTTTATCCATACACACAAATACATAGAGTACGTTTTCATACTTGTGATAAGATGCTATGAGTAAAAGTTGTGATTGAAGCGGTACTTCATCATTATCATCATGATCAGCCTATAGCAGTCCACTGATGGGCATAGGCCTCTCCAAGTGCGTACCACTGAGCTCGGTCTTCGGTTTTGATGGGAGCGGTACTTAATTTTATTGATATTGCGCAAGTAATAAACGGTTTAATGCTATGGGCTATTTGCAGTTGCTTAATAAAAAAAATGCATGCTTGTCATCGTTTGTCCTACATGTCGGGTTGTCGGGTAGCTGCATCATTGCTGACGTACCAATTTAGAATTCTGCTTCATAATGTGCAGTAAAATTGAGGTAGGCCTGCTTTAATATCAGTATTCTTTGTCGTTTAGTTTCAGTTTATTCTGGTTTGTTAATATTCATCTTGTAAATTTTGCCACGGCCAATTATCTAGAACCCGGTTGTCGGTCAGACATGTGACGTTTTTATGATTACGTGAATTATTTAAGAATTTTGTTGTTTTGTTTCTATTAAAAATGTACAATAGCTATAACCTTTATTGAATTCGGAGTTGTATTTTTGTTTAGCGTTAGAATTGTATTCGAAATCAAAATATTTATTCTACTGAAACATGCGTATTATCTTGGAGATATGCTTCAAGATAAGAAGGTGTATGTAGAATAAGTTATAAATAAATTAACAGAAAATAACATTCAAGCGATAGACATTATTCATGTACAATATCAATGCATTTCACAACAATTCTCCAATTGAAATCTTCCTAAATGTTAAGCTGCCTGGATATCATTGGACATACAAGCACGAAGGGTTAAATTCTAGAAAAACCTTTACGTTTTCAATCAAATTGTCAGTAGCAGTTGCATAGCTAATAGAAATTGTATAGTACACATCGTTTAGGCATGTATAGTGAGCCATTGCGCCGGTAGGTAAATGGAGTTACATAATATAAACATGGACACGTGTCGTCGTTTGTATTGCTTATATAAGTCGCGCATGTGTACGCTGGCTTACATTCGCCTCGGTATGACTGAGGCCTTACTGGAAAATATTGCGGAAATTCATATTGACCACGTCTTGCTTATTATATCCTGGTTGGTTTCTGACTTTTCTGTGTCATTTACAACTTATGTCTTCACTTCAACATTCAACTTCATGTCTTTTAGTTCTGAAATTACGTGCCGCTATTGCGTAAAAGGGAGTGAGTGGTCTCTTACCTGAAATACGTTCAGTTTAGATAAGGATTCTGAAAAGACGAATTTATCTACCCCCGCCAAGTTTTCTAGATCTAGACTTTTCTGAAGCGGCGTTTGTTGTTGTATAAACTCTCGCTTGTTATTGCTTTTCACGATAACAGTAATGCTTTCTAGGCACGTGTATATCGTTGTGGCCAAGCCGATAAGGTTACCCACATCATTTTACCAACAGTCCAACACCTGTTCTCTTTTTTTGTCATGCTCTATTGGGTATTTGCTTCAGGGCGTTCTTTTTATGTTGTTTTACATCATCTACGCAAAACACTATAATCAATCTTTCATCATTTGAAACTAGAAAAACATATTTCGTCAACAATATTCTGCTATTTTATTTTGGCTGAATTAATTTGATATGGGCCTACTGCATCCATTTGACTGGAAAATTCGTTTGTAAATATTTAGTGTACATCAAATTAAAATTTAAAATTAACATAAACAAATATGTTAAAAAAAAACAATTTCATCAACCCGTATTTTTTTTCCTTTTCCATTTTTCATTTGTGTAGTAGCTGTCCACATTTCCCGCACGTTCTTTTGTTTGCCGATGGAAAATCCACTATGTCTGCCAATTCGGTCGGCCACAGTACCAGGGCCGCATGATGTGGGAGGAGGTACAACTAGCTGTCAATGTCTGTCGGTGGCAGGCGCGGTGCGCGGGGTGCGGGCGCGGAGAGTGCACGTGCCGGCGGGTCGTGCCATGCGTTCGACGCCCTCCCCGCACTTGTTGAGCGCCATGCCGCAGCCGCACCGGCAGCACCTAGGTCGCTCGTGGATACTCTTATACTTACTAGCACGTTCGTTGTTGATACATGCTTCGTCGTATTCCTAAGAATATTATTCCGCATGAAAATTGTGGTGTTTATTTTACTTTATTGCATGTCCTCAAAACAAAATTGCCCCGATTTATAGTGAAATGTCTTTATAATTATTATATATAGTATGGAAAAATCTAATAAGCCTGGCTTCAGCGACAAACAGTAAAAACATTCTCCATCAAATAAAACTGGATCTAAACCACTTAAAGTAGGGTTGAAATTATCAGATAATTTGGCACCCTAGGGTTCGGCTAATGTTTTGTCTTACTTGAAGGACCCTTCAAAGTAGGTTTTATACACCTGGATTATTTGCCATATCGACTGAGTTTTGTATTTAACTTTTGTGCTGAAACTTTCTTGTTTTTATTTTTGAATTCAATGAACTCGTTGCGCAAACCTTTACCCTGTGTCGAAACTCTTCAAAGAAGCCCCACGTTTCAAGTCACTTAACTTTTAGACTTTTTGAATAATGCCCATGGATTTCTTAATCCTTTCACAAACTTACAACAATGCCCTGAACGTCAATTGACTTACCTATACAATACTTTTAACTTCGTGAACGTATCTACAAAGTTTTACTTGGTTTTCTACAGAAAAAACTTGCGGAGTTTTAGAAATGGTGAATAAGTGAATAAGTGATTAAGTATTAAATTATCTTTAAGTTATCAAAAGACTGTACATTACATTAATAAACTTAAAAATGATTAGGACGCAAGTGATACTGTGACAATGAGGACAAATAGTCGTAGTTAGTTAATGTAGTGGCCCATTATAGAATGGGTATACTTATGGAAACCACCGAAGCGAAACTGGGCACTGCCGGTTACCGGAGACGTCGCGTGCAGCCAGAATTGTTTGGCGCGATGGGAGCCCCCGACGAGTTCTATGCCGACACGCTCCACACCATCGCGATCAACACCCGGGAGACTGAGTTCGGCAGCATTATCGAACCGATACCGATCACGCTAAAAGCGTACAAACAGCTCCAAGCTCACGGGCACCCCGTCAATGGCTATGGGTTTCCGCAGCAACAAATGATCACATCTTTGGTCGCGTCTCCTCGGGTCCCCGAAATAGAAAAGCCTTCTACTTCGACCTTCAAAAGCCCTCCCAAAGAGGATGTCAAAGATGCTCAGAAGATTACACGACCACCTCCTAAGAAGAAATGGATTAAAGAGTATCTAGGTGAGTTATAAATAACTAGTTATCCTACATAAACATGTTCACAAAGTATTTATTTAGCTAGCAAGTAGTCACATGTCTGATTGTTAACTTGAAATATCTATTTCTCATGCATGTTTTGGCTGATAGAGGACTACGAAATTTAAGCTCTCAGAACCTGATCGTGTCTATTTAATTGTTAAGCCACATCACAACAATCCAATTGTACTACGTTATTTGAAAGTGATTCAATAGGTCAAATTGTCCACACGAGTGCATTATGACCTTGCTGCTTAACCTCGTCTTGTTTTTGCTCAACAGAATCCAAGAGCACGACTAATACGCATATTTATGAAACTTTATTGCGGTAAGCGTTGGTAATAATTAGCGTGTTCGTCTCTCATTCATGAGGTTTTATTAAAATAGCAAATTTTATATACTTCTTGACTTGTGTCATCCTCGGGAAAGATTTTCAACCTATGTATTTTCATTTCTCTACGTCATCGTCATATCTATTTTGATGCAGTGTTATTGTTAACTGTAACCTGCGTGGCAAGCAGTCATATTGTTATTCTTATCAGAATTTACATCTTGAGTTATTTTGCTATATTATTAGCAAATTGTATTGAATACAATGTAGACTTCAGCAAAGGTAGTTTTTGATATCCTAGAGAAACTGGTCATAAAAGAGAAATATTGTTACTAGAGAGATTACTGATACATTTTGCAACACTCGCGTCTGCTTTAAAATGGGTTATAGTTTGTTGCCCGTACAAAGTTGTAACCTACAACGGAATCGCAACTATTTACTACTTCTCTGTTACGATTTAAGCTGCTAAGAGCTACAATTCAATAGTTTGGTAACATAGCAAAGCTTTTTTTATTTCCAATTTTTTTGTAGCCTTTAGGCTTGTTTCAAATTAACGTTGGTAAATACACATAATAATGTGACCTTACTCGCAATTTTTCAAGTTGCTCATAGTTTAGAATGAGTTGAGGGCAACAAGCGAACAAGGATTGTGCGAATTGCAAAGAGCACTAATCACGAAGCTTTTCATAATTAAAGCTAAATTATTTTTGGCAAATTTTTTGAATCAAATTTTTTGAATAACAGGCAATTTGTCACTTGGTTAATGGTGGGTGGGTCCCAATGGCCCAAATAATAAAAAACCTAAAACGCAGAATTATACACAAATTTATATTTATTGACCTATATTATATTCATAGATTTGCTACACCGATTGGATGGTAAAAATAAACAGGACCTTATTAAGAATAAAGGATTAAACTGAACGGTATTGTATTAGGAAAACATAAAATAATAGAGGCTACAAACCAAGACACTGAGGCGTTGCGTGCCTACTAGAAGCCAGCGTGTAGCCGTCAAGGCGTTCTTCTTTTCGAGGTCGTAAATATTGTAGCGTATGTGCTGTTCCGTCCGTATGTCGGTCTTGAATGCCATGCGTGTGACACAGTCGCTTTCCTTTGTGACCTCACGTCAATAAAATATTTTCCTCCTATCTGCTACTTATGAATGTCTTATTAAGACAAGTCAGAATTTTTAACATTATTGGCCATGATCCTAAGGATTTTAAAATTGGTCCTTTGGGTCAGGCGAAAATAGAGTCTTAATGCAAATAAAACCAATTTGTTTTGTTTGCATTAAGACTCTAACTTACATAATACTTAATATGTATATTTTTAATTATTTATTTTTAGAACGTAAACAATTTATTCCGGTTGTATCGACGATAAAGAATTTTGTAAGAGCAGGAAAAAATATTGCTTTTAATGAAAATATACTGTAGTGTATGGTTGTTGATGTTCATGCTTCAGTCAATCGGAATTATTGCGAAGCTCTGTAAAATTACGTAAGCCACGTAAAGCGTACGAATTACGCTTTTCAGGTTGTCCAATTTTCCAACGGTCGAATAGTTCGATTTTCTATAAATAAACAGTTAAGGCATTTGAGTTGTTTCGTGATTATTTTTACAAGTTGATATTTAGATTGACGTGAATGAGACTTCAATTCAGAGACATGTTGTAAACAACTTAAAGTAGATACAATAACAGCGTGTATCTTCGCAATAACAATAATTATGGAGGAAAATAATAGTAATAGTTTTACGTAATAACTGGCGGATGTCGCACACAATGAAAGTCGTAATCCAATAAAGATGGCCGGCATGTGTCAGTGTGACGTCGACGCGGCGCATGGTTGCGTAACAAACATAATTACATAGTTTTATGAGATTAACTACATAAACAGGTATACAGAGAGGTTCGCGACACTACCACCACCACGCTTTGTCTCAAGGCAACTTATTCGCACCAAAATCTTAAATAGAACTTCTACCATGTTCCACCCATAAATCGATTGATTGGTTGTTTACAAAGATTTTTTTTATCCTTCTTGCTGTTTTGCGTTAATGATAATGAAGCCTTGTTTCATTATTGTTATTCTGTCGCTAACCTCATCGTAAACATATTTGTTTTCACAATCATTATCTTATCGGGGTTTCTTTTGTTTCACTCTTTCAATACGGTTAGCTCTGGTGTGCACGTCACACGCGCCATGCGTAATGAGTATCATTTCATTAGATTGTGTACTCTTTGTGTTTTGTAATAACGCCTATATTATGGTCATCTGTATTCGTTGTACGCAAACTTTATCGTTGACAAGATACACGTTTGAAGTTACCTACTATCTTTGTTCTAGAACTAACTTCATTACGGGGTGACCTCTACTATTAGTGGTTTATCGATTTAAGATCAGGATTTTGCTGTTCTGTCGGTTACGCAATAATGAAGAGATGATTGACGATTTCATTGTTTCTTTATTAGCTAGTGGTTTAGATGGCTAAAACTGCAGTAGATACTCGTCATTATCTTTTAACTGGCATTGCCTAGTTGAGATTGCCAAGGCATATCTAATTGTTATCGAGTGCGTTACACGTGTCGTCGTTTGTCAAGTAATAAAGCGTTGTAAAAATGTAGAGCGGCTCGCCACGTATTCGCGAGGTTATTGACATTGAGATAAAAAAAACACAACCGAATATTGTTGTCTACTTTATTAAAAATTTGTTGGGTGTGCCAGTTTCCATGCCAGGCAGAATTGTAGTTTCTTTTTTGGTCCTTTGGTCTATATAAATATCCTAATCACAAAACTAAACTTCTGTTTCATTGACCAGGTAAACACATGTCACTCATAAACGTTCCTATTTCTGGGTAAAACCATAACACTTGAAATGACTCAGCGCCCTAGAAATGAGTGCTACACAAAATCGCATGGTGGATTACAATGAGCGGCAGAATTACAAAAGATAATTTTATTGTCCTAGTCCGGTGTAGTTGGAGGCAAGGTGTCAGTATGTACTTGGTGGATTGCACATCCTACCCCTCCCCCGCTCGAGAACGTGTTGCAGCGGCGATGCGTTCGGGTGAGTTCGTGCCGCGTGACGGCTTGTCACGTGCCGATGCCGAGCACACCTCTCCCCTCGCAAGCCCCTCCTCCTCAGTCACCCGCGCAGGCCCACCGCCCCGCTTATCACTTCCAGACCTAGAGGCTCCCTCAGCCCCCACTGCACTCCCTCCTCACTGAACTAGTAGCCCTCTTACTACACTATATTCAATTTATTACACGTAGCGTTTTTGTTCGGCGGCGAACCTTATATTTTTATACATAAATACTTTGTTAACATATCGGGTATATCGTGACCACTGCCTTCGGGTTAAATAATATCACATTTTACTTTAAAATAGGTTTTCTAATAATATTCAGATTGAGCTTGGCCTTATCTTCAAATCCGGCTCAGACAGGATTTATTAAACAAATATTGTTTTCTAGTTTTGTTACTTATTTTAGAATTTGTGACATCTTCTTCTTTTTATCGTGTGGTTGATGAACAACCTAATGTCAGAGTTACAACCCTTAGGTCTCTGACATGGTTTTACACACTATCGAGAATATCTCAGGTGTGCTGGTTTCCTCACGAGGATTTCCTTTACCGTTTTAAGCAAGTGATAATTAATTTATAATACGTACATACGTCTTCGAAAAGACAGCGGTGCCTTGGATTCGAACTTGCGACCTTTGACTTGTCAGTCCAACGCTCACAGTTAAGTTTACTCAGCACATGGTTGTTAATTTATATTTAAAGCAAAATTATTATTATTATTCACTGTGGTCGACATCGTCGTTGGATACGTAATCGGTTTAGGACATATTAATAGATTCGGATATAATAATAACTAGATAATGAAAACTAACCATATTTTAAAATAATATGTTATAAATCAAATTGACTTTATCAAAATCAAACGAAATTTCTATAAAAGGTGTATATATTACACAAAACTTTTCTAACAAAAAGTATCAGAAAATAACGTAAGAAAATTTACAGGACTGCGAAATTCACCGAACCAAACGTAAGAAGCCATTCAGCCATTATTACGAAGTTTCTCAAAACATTGAATCTTACAAAAAGTTAACAATTATGAAATTGAAGCTGCCACTTTTTCTGTTGTTGTTTGTTCACTCTTCGGTTTTGAAGTTTTTTGAACATTGCCAAAGTACCATTATAACTGTTAGTTATTTAATTTCGTTACCCACTGTAGAAGAAACGTATTCTACATTTTAAGAAATTGACCATCCAGTCTTATGTCCAGACGGCCAGCAGCAGATCGAGAGTATGCGGCCCCGAAAGCAATACTCCTTACCTTTAGCCACGCACTTTCCTGTCCAGCCGTGGGAGCTCCCAGGTCCAGTTCCTCCAGCAGGCACGTGGCAGCAGCTTATTCAGATCACCACACTTAACTGGTAGTCTCTAGGGCACTGAGTTGACCGTATATACAGTTAATTGACAAGACACACACGAAAATTTAAGTAGTTCCTTGGTATTAATTTATTTTATATATTCCGAAGTTAAACGTGTACCGCGAAGAAGATAACTCGGACGCCATCATCGGCCGCGACCAATCAACGGGCGGCAGGAAGTGAGAGCGCTGAGTTGGGCTCTGCTATTGGTTGAAGCATCGCGACAGAACCGCAAACCACAATCGCCTGACGCTGGACTAATTTAATGGCGCCAGATTTAAACTTAAATTACGATTACGTAACATCCCGCCCACCAAAATATACATGTATTTTCTTTATAAATAAAAAATAGACTACGGAACCCTAACCTAAAGAAGTTGAATGAATGCAAACGAACTTAACTATAACGAACTTAACACTAAAGTTAGATTCGACGGATAACGAATTACGCTTGATTAGGTAAGGGACAGAGTTTAGTCAGCGGGCGAGTTAATTCCGAGCCGTCGCCTGTACGAACAGTGGCAATACGCACTGTTCCATCTGGGCTAGGATGAAGTTTAATAACGCGAGCTAAAAGCCAATGAAGCGGAATAACATTGTCTGTCTTTATGATAACGATAGAACCCACATTCAAGGGTTGGGAATGCTTAGTCCACTTTGCCCGCTGAATGAGAGTGCTAAGATACTCCTTTCTCCATCGATTCCAAAAGTCTTGCTGGAAACGTTGAATGAGCTGCCATCGCCCCAGGCGATTGATTTTCAGAGCGGTATGGTCTTCGTCAGGAACAGACGTTAACGGTTCAAGCGTCAAAAAATGACCCGGGGTAAGCACGTTTAAGTCATTGGGATCAGCACTCAGCGGACAGAGCGGTCTTGAATTAAGCATCGCTTCGATCTGTACAAAAACAGTGCATAACTCTTCGAAGGTGAGAGCTTGTTCGCCAATTATGCGATACAAGTGTGATTTTACGGTCTTGATCTGAACTTCCCACACGCCTCCAAAGTGAGGACCCGAAGGTGGATTAAAACGAAATTCAATATTTTCATGACGAGCAGCGGTTTGCATTAGTGAACGAAGTTGGTTGCTTGCACCCACGAAATTTGTACCACAGTCGGAGTGAATAACACTAACCCTACCTCGGCGAGCGACAAATCGACGAAGGGCGGCAAGGAAAGCATCCGATGAAAGATCGGAGGCGGTTTCAAGGTGCAACGCTTTAGTGCTGAGACATACAAACAAACATAGATAAGCCTTCCCGATTTTTGCACCACGATGATTACCTAGTTTGATGCGAAATGGTCCGCCATAGTCCGTACCCACAACGGAGAACGGTTTGACTTGATTTACGCGAAACGCCGGCAGGTCACTCATAAACGGTTCGAGAGGAGTAGGGTTTGTTTTATAACATTTCAAGCACTTTGACAAGCAGTGACGAATAGCACGTTTGGGAGATAGAATCCAGAACTGTTGAGTTAAAAGATACTGCATTGTGTTAACGCCTGCGTGACAATTTTCACGATGCAAAGCTTCGATAATCAAATTCGTCAATCTTGACTGGCGTGGGAGGAGGGCAGGGTGCTTATGTTCGAATTCAAGGCCCGATCTCGAAAGCCTGCCGCCCACCCTGAGAACTCCTTGCCTATCTATGAACGGAGTCAGCTTACGCATTGATTTTGTTAAAAGAGATCCAGTTTTTAACTGCTGTAGTTCAGCACTAAAATGAGTCGACTGAACGTGTTTCACTATAATCATGAGTGCTCTACGAAGCTCTGTACGAGTTGGGAAGGGCTCAGAGCAGCGAATTCTCTTATCACGAGTAAATTCAATAAATTTTATCCAGATGCAAACAAGTCGTTGAATTTTGCGTATAGATGAATACCGTTCAATTAGAGTATCTATAAAAGAAGTTGGAATGTCAACGTGGGAGAATAAAGTACGCGGACTCCTTTCTTCCGTTTCAAGCACGGTTGTGTCTAGCATTCCGTCAGAACAAGGCCAAGAGGAAACAGGTTGAGAGAGCCATAAAGGACCCGCCCACCATAGACGATTGTTGACAAGAACTGAAGGAAGCTGACCACGCGAAACAATATCCGCCGGGTTATCTTCGGACGCCACGTGATTCCATCGGGCACCGGGAATGACATCAAGAATATGACTTACACGATTCGCGACGAAAGCCTTCCAGCGTGAAGGGTGAGAGCGAATCCATGCAAGAGTGACGGTGGAGTCACACCAAGCAAAGATACCAGTGCACGGGAGAAGAGTAGAATAAAAATCTTTGACAAATTTCAAAAGGTCGGCAAGAAGGACAGCAGCACATAACTCAAGACGTGGTAATGTGGTTGATTTAAGCGGAGCAACTCGTCCTTTTGCACTAACGAAGAAAATTTTCACATTGTTATCAATATCCGTTGTCCGTAAGTAAACTACGGCACCATAAGCGATTTCCGAACTATCTGAAAAACCATGTAGTTCACACGAATTGACGTTAACTACAGACACACAGCGTGGAATCTGTAACGAATGCAAAAGAGGAAGTTGCTCCAAATAACGGTTCCAGTAATCTAGGACATCTTCAGGAGGATCATCATCCCATCCGATACCAAGAATCCAAAGTCTCTGAACAAGAATCTTAGCGACGATAGTGAGTGGGGACAGGAAACCTAAAGGGTCAAAGATACGGGCGAGTTCACTAAGAATAGTCCGTTTTGAGCATTTTTTTTGCTGTGGTGTCACTGCAAAAAAGAAACAGTCACGCACAGGATCCCATCTCAAGCCCAGAACCTTAAGAGTAAGATTATCTTTCGTATCTAACGTTACGGCGGATGTTAAACAGTGATCGGAGGGTAAGTCAGCTAAACACTCAGGCCTGTTACTTGCCCATTTCCGTAACTCAAATTTTCCCTTTTGAAGAAGTTGAATAATCTCTGATTTAGCTTGCAAAGCTTTATCAAGGCTGCTAAACCCTGTAGCAATGTCATCGATATACACGTCCGACGATAATATTTGACTAGCCAATGGAAAGTTATGACCTTCATCCGAAACTAACTGTTGGATAGTACGGCAGGCTAGAAAGGGAGCGGAAGACACACCGTAGGTGACAGTGTTTAATCGATATTCTTGTGGAGAATCATC
This sequence comes from Xylocampa areola, assembly GCA_935421205.1. Lineage (NCBI taxonomy): Eukaryota > Metazoa > Arthropoda > Insecta > Lepidoptera > Noctuidae > Xylocampa > Xylocampa areola. The sequence continues at coordinate 3,492,851 of OW285219.1, read as the reverse complement.
AGTATTAAAACGCCAAATGATGCGTTGATAATCTCGGTGGTCGTCGTTTATATTAATCATTCTATACATCTGACGTATGTCAGAAGTAAACACAACGAAGTGAACGCGAAACCGTAACAAAATTTCAATTATGTTAGTTTGAAGCTTAGGGCCAATTAAAAGCGTATCATTAAGAGACTTGCCATTCGAATCTTTACATGACGCATTAAAAACAACACGTAGCTTAGTTGTCGCGGATTCCGGTCGAAGGACACAATGATGTGGAATGTAATACTTTCCCGAATTCAGCTCGTCTTTGGTAACCAGACTCATATGACCACTATTTAGATAATCCCTCATGAACTCACTGTACTGTTTATATAGATCCAGATTTTTAAGGAGTCTTCGCTCGAGTGAATAAAAACAACGCACGGCAACAGAACGAGAACCAGGGAATGATGAAGGTTCAACCTCATTCTTAAAAGGCAACACCACTACGTACCGCCCGCTAGTATCACGAGTGTATTGTGTTACGAAGTGTTCTTCACAACGTTGCTCGTCGAGTGTTAATGGAATGCGGTTTTCAAAAGATTCCAACTCCCAAAGGCGTTTAATCTCCTCATGAAGAAGGTCATCGTCCTTGACGAAGAATGACTGTATCAGTTCCTCATGACAGCTTACTTTTCCAAGCAAAATCCATCCAAAGACGGAGTTAAGAGCCGAGGGTTGCTCTAATGGTCCGCCCAAACTACCGGGACGCAACAGTGAAGCGAAAACTTCTGCACCGAGCAAAATATCAATAGGGCCAGGCTTATGACAGTCTGGATCTGCTAGAGTTAACCCTTGCAGGTGGTGCCATGAAGATCTGTCAACACGAGAAGAGGGCATCTTGCCACAAATAGATGGTAACGTGAGTGCATTAACGATGAAGAGACTCTGGCCGTTAATGCCAATTTCAATCTTAACCTTTCCTGATATAGCAGCGGATGATTGGCCTAAACCATAAACACAGCGTGAGGATGAATGACGGATGACGCCGAGTTGGTTGACAGCCTTTTCAGTTATGAAATTTGCTTGGCTGCCGGAGTCTATAAGAGCCCGAAACGATTGAAAACTGCCTGACGAATCACGAAGTTGAACTTTAGCGGTTGACAGAAGCACGGACGGGTTATCACTACGACTTGTAAGTGCACTTACTTGATTGCTTTTTTTATTATCCGCAGAGGCTTCCGACTGAGGAGTTGGATTGTTTTCAACGTCTTGATGGAGAAGTGTATGATGACGTCCACGACATTTCTGACATCTGAACACCGATCTACAGTCCTTAACACTATGGGAAGGCCTCAAACAATTGAAACACCAACTATGGTCTTTCGCATATTTAATCCTGTCTGCGATAGAAGACTGTTCAAATCGTTTACAGTAGCTGACAAAATGATTTTCTGAACAGAAAGAGCATTTTATGGATTGAGACGTTGATGCTTCAGAAGATGAGACAGGCGATTTGGATTTAGGATCAGCTTTTGGATTGGTGTTAGATTCCTTTGTATTGGAAAGTAATGCAACCGTGTTTCTAGACTTTGATTCCTTTTGAACAGATTTTATTGAAGTAGAAGATTTCCCTAGACCACGACTAGGAGTGTCAGAGCCAGCTTTATCCTGCGACGAAAAATGAGTGTCTCGAACTAGCGCTTCACACTTTGTGTACAAGAACTCCAACAAATCCGAGAAATTAGGCAACTCTGTAGAAGGATGTTGACGTTCGTAAGCACAACGAGTCTTAGAATCTAATTTCGATAAAAAGTTATAAGACAGAATGAAACCCCATTCGTTAGCAGGTAAACCAAGACTACGTAAAATGTATAAATTCTCCTTTGTGAGATCAAGAGCACGACGAAATTCAAACGGCGCGTTTGTTTTCAAGTTAATGTTTAATATCTCCTTCCAACAAGTGAATGCTAACTCGCGCTTATCTTGATACCTTTCAATTAACTTCTGGTAAGCTTCACGGTAGAACACCCCCTGAGCAGGATACGAGCGTATAAGAGAAAGAGCGTCACCAGAGAGACAAGAGAACAGGAAATGCATACGTTCAACATCCGAAAGCGTTTGATTATTGTGAATTAACGAATTATAAAGATCATGGAATTTAGGCCATTCCTTAATGGCACCGGAGAAAGTAGGAATATTAATTTTGGGCAACTTAACATTAGATAATATGTTAGAACGTTGGTTAGATGCATGAGGTTGAGATTTTTCACTGTCCGAGGAAATAAACTGCCCATGAATGGTGACAATATTGAAATAAATTTTATCGAATTCCTCCCGGATTAAATCTTCCCTGTCCACACAATCTTCGTCGACTACGCACAGGATGTCGGTATGAGCTTCTTCAAAGCTGTCACACAGTTTTTGTATTACCGAGTAGTGCGCAACAAAAGCATTTAACTCACTAGCATCTCGTTTAGCCAACTCAGCTATCTCCAGCGTCTTTTTTAACCGATTTAACGCAAGTGTACGCTTGCGGCGCAGAATAGGTAAGTCACGCACAGTAAGTTCCGGTTCATCAGAAACCATGGCGATAGATGTTCTTTTCTTAGATGTGTGGTCCGATTTCATCTTTCGTCTTGTGTTAAAAGACATCTCCTCTTCAAAAAATAAAATTGGAATAGGTACCCAAATACGTACTTAGGAAATTGATGAACGAAAGCGCAAATAGTGAAACTATATGTGAACAACTAGAATGTTTAGTCGTACGAATGAGTATGAACGAATAGATCGGTTACCTATAAATTATAAAGAACACTATAGGCAAACTTATTTGTACTTTACAAGAGAATAAAATACGAATGTTGTAAAGCACAATAAAATATGAATGTATACAGTACAGAAGTCCGAGTCCATACAAAAATGAATAAACTTACAAGAACTTAAAAACGGAAGGCACTGTACGAGATTTATAAACGCGTAGGTAAAGCGCGAGAAATAAGTTCTTTGTATATTAATCGTACGATGTTATACGGAAAAATAAGCACGCAATCAATAATAACGTAAGCTAAATTAAGTGGCGAGGATTATTATTCCTTGTGGCTGAACCTTCTGCAAATTGTTGCGTAATATACGAAGATAACGCACACAGACATTCGTACTACTTACGGAGAATAAATACGAAAGCGTAAGCGTACCCACATTTATGATTATGTGTTATCCAGTAACGTTATAACAATTAATAACCAATTATTCACTAATCGGTATTTTGGTTATAAAAATAAAATAAAACAAGGAAATAAAGCGGCAAGCACGAAGCACTCCCAGGAATAGTTGCTAAACGATTAGCCGAAGGGAAGCGCAAGCGAATATAAACCTTAGACAATTAACGTAAGGGTAGTTGAATTGAGAAAGAAATATTTTATGTGCAAGACCAACCTCGTTCAGTTCATTTTACTTACAAATATGTAGGTAAAATAAAAATTTCAATTTTCGTGTGTGAGGAGCGTTTACAAAGAACGAAATTATGAATTTATATTCCGTAATTTCTAACGGAATTAGATTAAAAGACTAAACACGTAATTAAATTCATATGCATTCAACAACAAACTATTTCTGAGCGGGATGCGAATATTGTGAAATAATATTCTCGATTTGAAAAGAATTGGTATATTTAAAGATGGCGGATAGGTTTTTTGTACCATGCCGCCGTATTACATGTAGTAATACCTAAATATGTAAATATTATCTATCTATAGATGGGAATTAGGCTGAATTGAATTATTTTTAAAACCACGTTCCCTGGTTTCGGCACCAATAAAAATGTAGAAGAAACGTATTCTACATTTTAAGAAATTGACCATCCAGTCTTATGTCCAGACGGCCAGCAGCAGATCGAGAGTATGCGGCCCCGAAAGCAATACTCCTTACCTTTAGCCACGCACTTTCCTGTCCAGCCGTGGGAGCTCCCAGGTCCAGTTCCTCCAGCAGGCACGTGGCAGCAGCTTATTCAGATCACCACACTTAACTGGTAGTCTCTAGGGCACTGAGTTGACCGTATATACAGTTAATTGACAAGACACACACGAAAATTTAAGTAGTTCCTTGGTATTAATTTATTTTATATATTCCGAAGTTAAACGTGTACCGCGAAGAAGATAACTCGGACGCCATCATCGGCCGCGACCAATCAACGGGCGGCAGGAAGTGAGAGCGCTGAGTTGGGCTCTGCTATTGGTTGAAGCATCGCGACAGAACCGCAAACCACAATCGCCTGACGCTGGACTAATTTAATGGCGCCAGATTTAAACTTAAATTACGATTACGTAACACCCACAAAGAAAAAGTGTTTTTAGTTTAGTTTGTTTTTGGTAGCTCAAGTTAGTTTCTATAAATTAGATAGCCGGTCAGGTTCTGTATGTATTCTTTAGAGACTATTTTAAGAGATTTTTTTATGGAATTGTGTTGTTGTGTTTAACGTTAGAAATGTAACTTTAAACAACTTTGACTTAAGATGTAATATTCCAAACACATACAAAAATCTCGTGAATGAACAGAAAAACACCATCTTGTCGGTTGATATTGTTCGCAAGTCCACATACTGCATACGACCAACGCCTAGCTGGTGCTTGTATTTAAATACCGGTCTCGAATCAGCACCAGATGCACATAAAGTTGATACCGGTTGAGTAGTGTCTGGAATCACGGTTTCATTTGCACGTGTGGGTGTCCGCGTCGTGGGAGATAGCCGTGCCTACGTGTTCGCTGCTTGTAGGCGCGCGCCCGCCATGCGCAATTGTACCAGGCGAGCATAATCCAACAGGAGCGCTTGTTGCTGTTAGCGGAGTACCTGTGGATTTCTAAAAAAATGTTTTTGTTATGTATGAACCTTGTCAAGTCCAAAATATAGGCATCCTAATAGTTATATGATTGTTATTTTGTCATGTATTCATTTTCTGGATTTTAGGAAACCCCAGAATTACTGAAACAATTCTGTCCGTGTCAAAAAGCCTCCCAAAATTAGATGATTGAATGAACAGGCAAATAAAAGTTTTTGTTGTAAAAAGAACTCAGCTGCTCGCACACTGTTTTTCTAGCAATACCAATTTCGATTTACCGCATTTACTTAGATCTAGCTAAGTTAGTATCGATTTTGCTCACGGTCGGTATTATGTTATTTACGTCACCTCGACGATACTTTTTCACTTTCTCATCTTTTCTCAAGGGTGAATCTAGTGGCTATGTAACAGTCCCCTGTGAGTTTGCTAGAAGGCCGATGACGCACGTCACTCCTGCCCCTCTTTGGACACCTACGCGTTTATTCTGTCCTGGTATTGACAGCCAATAAACCTACGTCATTTTTTTACCTGATTCTAGGAAAGCTTACGTAAACATGATAGTTTACATAATATTATTTTCACCCATTGTCTGCCTAAAACTGAAATTTTGGATGTTTTGCAGTTGATTTAGCCAATTATAATTTTAATTCTCCACAGAAACCTATTTTTCATTTTTATGAATAAATAACACACCATAAAATATACTGTTATCAACTTTTTTGTTCTCCGATTCAAATGTGATAAAACAGTTCAACAGTTCTATTGGAATAATGTATAATTTAAATCTATTTTTCTTAAAAATATTGAAATTGTCAAGTTCAACAAACGTGTAAGCGATTCCAATACATATTTATCGTTCAATTCCGTATATCAGTATTTAATCTATAATAAGCCATGTCAGAGACCTGGGTGGTTTAAACTCTGACACTAGGTTGTTCATCAACCACACGATAAAAAGAAGAAAAATAAATAAATTTTTGGTCATTGTCCTGTATTCGACTAACAATTATTAATTTGGTTTCGTTAAATCTACCTTTTCAACATGTACTACGTTAGAATTTAATATATAATTGGACTTTACTAGTGCTTCGAAGAATATTTAGCCAAATCTTGCGTTTCAAACCTAGTTTGGCAGCCGAAACTCAAAGGGGTCACATTATGCTTATGTCATTTCCAAAAAGTACTTATGCTTTTGTATGTATTGATACCAGTGCCAGCGATAGTATAATATAAAATATCTCAATGAATACATAAAACTGACAATGGCAAGCTGACAGATTCTCTCTAATCTTCTTTAAAGCGTAAGAATACTTTAAAAACATATGTTTTATTTATAAATATTGTAACAAATGGATGTGGCTATCAGCTGTGTCGCTATTTCCTCTCTTATTTCAGTTGCTTTTCCTTCAATTTGTATTGCTAATATTTTAAAATAAAACCTTTCTTACTCTTGAATAGTTTTTTAACAATTGTAAATAGTATATAATTTAATACATTTCTTAACTTCTGACCTGACTTAAAAGCGTGCGTTTCTGACTTGCGTTTAAAGTAGGACATCTTACCTATGGCGTGTTAATACAATTAGGTATTCAGTGAATATAAGATCAACTTTCGGAGGTCACATTTTCATACTTTGGTCACTGTTTTTTTTGTTTCTCTTTATTGGTATTCTAAATTCGCTATTTCTTAATTCGTACCTTGGGATATAATGTTCTTTTTATGTTGTTTTTTTAGGTCTCGACAAATGTTTCATGTATAATTTTCAGATATCAATTTCTGATTTCTCTGTTTTACTACTAATTGCCTTAAAACAAGCACACACAATTAATGTTTAAGATATACCTAAATTTATTTTGCCAATAAGACCCAAATTTGGATTGGTTACTATAATTTCCATTGGAAAATTTGTTTTAATGATGTTCGTAATACACGTACATCATTAAAACAAACTTTCAGTCACAGAAATAAAAGCTGGTCCTTTTGGAATTTTATTTAACAAAACAATTAACTGTGGTACCTATCCACAGAACACGAAATAAGCAACTTTAAAATTATCTTGAATTAAACTCAATTCAATTTATATCACTATCACATCATTCACCGACCGATTTCACCCACTCTCAGTATAGTACCCTCTCTGCTTTTGATAGGCCTCTCTTCGCTTGTGTCCAATTTATATACCATTAAATAATTAGCTTAGACATTGTCTGATGCAGCCAAAATTATACTGAATATTGACCTCAAGATAAAGACTCTGAATTCGAACACAATTTATTGATACAGGTTCCGAACGGACAGGAAAAAAACAAAAACGTCGTATTCTGAGACTGTAATAGTGCATACATTTAGTTCAGGAATTGAAATGTTACCTTTTGAAGAAATATATCGCAGTGTAGTAGTGTTAACACCTTATTTACTCTATGTTGTTTGGTAATAAGTTGAAGCCTCATTGATCTAAGTTTATTCTCTTAAGGCAGTTCGATAAAGTCAGGATATTTGTCAAAGTCACAAGTGCAAAATCCTCGGCCACCTCTAGGACGAGTTAAAACAATTGTAATTCATATGAAACACGATTCAATATATCGGTCAATAACCACTTACGTTCTATGTTTTCCTATTATTTAACTTGTGCCTCGTGTAGTTAATTTAATTATAGAAATTAATTTGATTAATTGGTCATCTTTATGATGATTGTCACTACTATTGCTAGCTATCTTCATTTTGTTTTTGATTCATTCTTCTGTTTTGGAAAAGCAATTTGGTTTTTATGTGATTTTATATTATTCCCCTTGTAGTTTTCTATGATTTATCAACAACTCTATTAAGATATCGCCAAGGGGACAGTGAACGTACCTTCTTTGTTAATTTTCCACTACAATGCTGAAACTTTACACGTGCGCTAATTTCTATAAATATCTTTACTATAATAAGCTGACAAAGATCACGCAATCTGAATGGAGCAATGTTGAAGTCATTATTCATATATTCCTATTGTATTCGTACATTGCAACTAAGTATAAATGATTATTCTACAATAAGGTCGACGTTAAAGACATTTCCTTTTAATGGAATACCTACTAATTTCTTAATGAATGTCTTGTACATGAATGGTGCCATGGAGAAATACTATGTCCAATGTTGGAAGAGGCAATAACAATTATGATTAATATGAAAGGTGTAATTAGTCATCGCATCGACATTTTATAATGCAATGGACTTAGGTATGAAAATAATTAAAATTAAAGTAGCTACTTCATACTGCGTAGCTCCCGTATGATAAGAAGTACCTAATCATTATTGTACGCGCCGCGGTAGGCAGTTATGTAATCGCAGAGAAAAACAAAAAGTTAGGTCTTACCAATTTACTTTTATATTAAATTGCGTAGCGCATAAAGCTTTATTAATAAGATCTACAGTATTGTATAATGTTTCCGAGTTCTCTATATAGGTAGATATAGGTATACTAGATGGCATTTATTTGTTGGTTAAACAATAACAACTACGTCATTTATATTTTTGGGACGTGATAAAATAAATGTTCTTAACATTGATATTATTCCTAGCTAACATTTTAGATGATAATTTTTTATTGACAAGAAATACGTTATTACCTATGCAGACAAGTTCTACAAACCCGTTCATTTAGCTCGTCGCTCAACAAAACAAGCCCAGCCCAATATACTAGTAGACGCCAGTCATTTCACGGGCCGGTTACGACGCGACTTGTTTTTTCTAGCACCTCGCTGAGCAGCTGATTTTTGGCGTGGCAACTGTTAACGCCAAACAAACCGAAAGCACGCGCGAAACCACATGTGCTGACGTAATTTTATCGTCAAACCACGCCCCCGCTTCTCTCTCTTTCACTACATTCGAATACATCGTCTGTCTCACTCTTCATTGCAGCGTGACTGATTTTCCATGAATTTATTTTACTATGAACTTTATTGTATAAGCGTAAAGTTTACTATCGCGTACAGTTACTACCTGAACGTAAAGTGGTGTCTGCCGTCTCATTCACTCTGCTACGGCTGTTTCATTAACTTGGTTGTATTGAACGCTCGTCGTCTATGTTCGCCTGGTAGTTTACCGCCACGGACTGCAGCCGCCGACGAGTGGTTGACACGGGTTTGACAAGTGTTGACCGACCTAGGATGGCCTGTCCATTTTTAACCGACTTCAAAAAAGGAGGAGGTTTCTCAATTCGACCGTATATTTTTTTTTTTTTTTTTTTTTTTTTTTTTATGTGTGTTCGGGGATAACTTCGTCGTTTATGAACCGATTTTGATAATTCTTTTTTTGTTGGAAAGAAGATATCTCAACGGTGGTACCATGATAAGGAAACCAGGATCTGATGATGGATCCCCGAGAAATTGAGGGAAACCTTCGAAAATTGTAGGGGCGACTAGTGCATTTGTAAATTTTTTCATTAAGTATTTTAAAGCACTACTATTTAATTAAGGTCTGGAGTCGATCTGATGATGGAGCTGAAAGACAGTCGAGGGAACTCTAAAGATTTACAGCAACTACCTGGTGTTTGGGCTTGATTAATTTGTATTCATGAGAACTTTACACCTAGATGGGTTGTGACTGTCATTAGGGGTCTGATGATGAAGACTAAGGACAGTCAAGGGAACTCCTCAACGTTTTACAGTAGCTACCATGTTTTGTTATGTATGTCCATCGATATCTTCGTTTGAAAGAGTAGTCCCCAGAGGTGGTCCCATTTAAATTTAGTAAAGATCTGATGAAGACCTTCGAAGTTAGACAATGGAACTCTTCAATGAATTACAGCAAATCACTCTCAATTGCTGTAATCGCATGTTCATGTATAGTTCATGGCACTCAATACATGCATAGCATCATGCCTGTATTGCCCGATGGGGTAGGCAGAAGTTTTCAATGTTGTACACAAACATTTCACCGATGCAGTAATTAAGTCCTAGCGGCTTTCGAAAGCCTACCCATATTATTAAATTACTAAATTAATTAATTTATGAAGTATACAAACTTATATATGACCTATACAATATATATATATATATATTACACTTAAAACTAAAAAGACTAAAATAAATTAATTTTAAACAAAAAATGAAAACCGCCTTCAAAAATCTACTACACTAAAAAGTTCAAAATAATATCAAAATTTGCTTATAATAAAATAATTTTAAAATAACAATATATAATAATAATCTGTTAATTTTGGAGTCGGTGCCTGATGTATGTGGGGTTTACAACCAGATACAAATGCCGGTAACATAGCACAAACACAGCACAACGAACATAAGTGACTAACAAGAGGAAAACAGTAACCCTCTCTCAGTACAGGCACCGACTGCAAAATTAACAGATTATTATTATATATTGTTATTTTAAAATTATTTTATTATAAGCAAATTTTGATATTATTTTGAACTTTTTAGTGTAGTAGATTTTTGAAGGCGGTTTTCATTTTTTGTTTAAAATTATGTAATAGGTAACTTAGTCTTTGATGAACGAATTCGTAATCATAATTGGGTCCAAGGTGTTTAGTTGCGTATTTAGCTCCTTCTGACATGTTACCTTTGTTTACAGAGGAGCCGAAATCGCCGGTGTCGGTGCGAGTGGTGACAGGGCTGCCGGTGACGCCGCGCAGCAACGGCGTGGTCCGGCCGACGTCGCCGGTACCGGTAGCACCGCCCTGCCCGCCCGCACCCGCGCCCGCCACCATTGCGCTCGAGCCGGTCTCCGCGGCGACCGCCCCTCCTCCCGCGCCCCTCCTCGACTTCGCACAAGAACATTCCAGGCCGCGGACATCGAGTAACAGTCATGGGTATGTTCTCCTGGTAACAGCGGTGTCTGAAACAGCTGGAGATTCGCACGACGATCATTGTTTTGCTGTTGCGAGTATTATATCGTAATGTTTTTGTACCTCCTTATTCTGCACTTCTACATTATTTTGTTTGTAGGATTAAATAATATGCAATTACTGATGGCATAGTAATAATGAAATAATACTAGGTACTGTAGTAATAACTTGTTCATATTTATCACTTGTTTACGTGTAACTTACTTACCTATCTTACTTTTGAGCTGTTTATTTAGATTTATCTGTAGTATCTAATAATTTAGCCTCGTTTATCAATTATACTTCAAAAAATATAGGTATACACGTAGTTATCAGTAAGTTTAATAACAAATAGGAAGTAACTATACCTAATTTTCTTATATTGAAAAATTCTTGGATTCAGTCTCTTGGTTAGAATGGGTAATACATTTTTATTAAAACTTGCAGATTCAAAATTAAAGACTCAACTAATAAAATGGAATGGCTAGTTAGTACCTAGCTTAGCTGTTGGCAGTGATAGTAAAATGTTTTCTAAATATCTTAATAAATAGGGTGAACGATAAATTATTTCTTATCTACCAAAAATAATGTTGTGACTTTTATTTCATTCGCTTGCAATTCTTTTACGGTTAAAATATAGATAAAGATTATGATTGAATATGGAAATTTTTAGATTTTGTTGCGGAGCTGTCTCAGTCCATTTTACAGTTAATTCTAACTGGGGCTCTCCAAATTTAATATTTATTAAAGTAAACAGGAAACCACAACAATAAGTGATATATTTGAAGAATTCAATACTTATGAATTTGATTAAATTACATATGTATAGCAATGACACAGAAACTATGGAAGAAAACAGTTTTTTTCATGTTTATATACATACATGTACACGACAGTATAGCGTTCAGATAAGTAGATTATAAAAAAAAATGAGGACGCCTTGTATTTACAATGCACTAGTGAATTATTATCGTAGAACTAGAACGTCATACTAATACAATTAAATGTAAATAGGATTTCATGGAAATGTTATGTTGTCCTGGTATGGTGCGCGTGTGATGCCTTTGTTTTCCACTCGATTGCAGTCAAGGTTTGGATATTACCATGAATTGAATACTTTTAATCTATAGTTGGTTGGAGTCATCAGATTTTTTTATTATTCTTATGTTAGAGTTTTGTATTCATCAGGTGATAAGTCCTTGTCAGTATCTGTATGCAACATTCATTCGAAGGTATGTGTGTACGAGACTGTGTTTTTAAATTTATGCTGTAGGACATTTAACGAGTCATTCGGTACATCTATTTTAGTCTTGCTAATTAAGGAAAATGTCGCATTGATCTATGAATAGTGCATATAATGCAAAATACGCAAATTAACAATGTTCTATTGTGATATGATAGGAATTACAGTTTCAGACATTTATATATTTTCAATGTATAGTTGAGCCAACGAATGATGTCCTTTTATCTGTAATAATTAATTTTGGGTTAATGGAATATATTAACATTAAGTAATGGGCCCGCTTTCTTGGCGATAACAGTTGGGCAATATTATTCTCGATTTTAAAAGAAGTTATCTATGCATTTGACTGTGAATTTAGTTAAGATAATTTAAATGTATATATTATAATTTTGAGAACACGGTCGAAGCAGTTACACTGGTTAGCAGTGAAGACTAAACGGGCTTGTTGTCAAGACGTAGTTAAAATTTTTGGTGCCTCTAAATTATCATATTGCAAAAACATGAGCTGAATCCTACCTATACATATATTTGACGCGCATTCTTAATGCATACATCCAGGAAATTAATTTAATTAATGTTATGAATTCATGGAATAATCCAGACATAGTTATGTCTGTCTTAATCATAATAATACGCAATTATCAACAAAGCTGCACGGTAACTATTTCTTGTTCGTTTCGCTGAGTTAGTAATCGTTTACTAAATGATTAGGCGACGGTGTCTGATGGGATTGTTATTATACGTCACTATCTCTATATTGATGTAAATAATTGGTTATCTAATAAAATAGATTAATGCAATGAAGTAGGAGTAGATTAGGAATTTGATTCAACTAAAACAAATTTACGTGACAATTACGCAAATATAACGCGTGATAAGTGCGATTACGCAAAAATGGTTACGTGTAATAAAAACAAAATTTTGTCATGAATGCAGTTACGTATACTTACTGCAATGCAGGTGACGATGTCGCGAGATTCAGAATCAACAGCTAGTTGGACTTTTTCAATCTAAAGTTAGCAAATAATTATTATAGTCATAAAATGACTGAGGCTTAGAGGATCTGATTATTTATCTGAAACGTAGATACATTTCAGATAAAAAAAGACCTAGTGAAATTTGTGTTCTATAGATATCTGTTATAAACTAAACAGATTAATTAATTGTCAACAGGCCACCCCCAATACCATCACCTCCATCAGTTAGTAACGGCAGTGGCAGTGGCTGCAGCAATGGAAGCGGCAGTGGGGGCAGTAGTGGCAGTGCCCCCCGTGCCGGCACCCGAGAGGTTCACAACAAACTGGAGAAGAATCGACGGGCCCATCTCAAGGAGTGTTTCGAACTGCTTAAGAGACAGCTCCCTGCCACGCCAGATGACAAGAAAACCTCCAACCTTTCCATACTGGGCTCCGCTATTAGGTATATTCAGGTTAGTATCGGTTTTTTAACTCCTTGCTGATCTGTTCTCCTGGTAGCTAAAGGCTTTGAGTCAGTGTCGATGGCCTTTCTAGTTTTGATTCCACTATTTTGTTTACATAGACAATTTTACATATTAAATCGATAATTTCATGAAAACTATTTAGACATTAAATAACTTTTTGGCTACTGAAAATTAATGCGTAAATAACTGCTTGATACTACTACTCCATGTTACATTTTTGTAAATAATTTATTTTGTTATAAATTTCTCGGGTCTTTGACGTATGCGACTATCAATTTTTTACAACAAAATACTAAATTAACTTAATTGAAAGGTTGCGAAACGTCTCCTTCAATATTATTAAGTCTCCATAATTTTCAGGCTAATTACATTCAAATTGGCTTCGCAACTGTAAAAATATAGCGATATTACAAGAATAATAATATACATATTTGTCGTGTCTTGAAAAAAGTAAATTATAATTTTCTGAATCCGTATGACCTCAATTTATCACGATAACATTACTAAAAAATGTACTAACTACAGTAATGGTGAACTAGTTTGATCTAGTTATCACGTCATATTGTTGTTTTATGCATGCATGCAGTATTTATGCATCTACGTATGCCTCTACCTTAGTTATGCGTTCCCTTGATTCATAATCGTTATTCCTACATATAAATTTGCTGTTTGTCCAAGGCCGAGGAACTTTTGAAGGTTTTGCACCACCACGGTCGTTTATTTGTTTATTTGTTGACATTTAATAAAATATATGGTGGGCAGTGACATTTAAAGTTACTGTTAAATAACAAATTAATTAATAATCAAAGCTATACTATACATTCCTACAGAAAAGTTCCTACATAACCACTGAAAATTAATTAGTTTTATTCGATAAATTCTGTGAAGCCAAAATTGCCCGTTGCCACATAACGAAGCCCGTGTTTTTGTTATATTATTTTCCTTTGCTTTTTGTTCTAACATCTAACCGAACGTTTCATGGAAATACGTCAATGCCCGACCACTTGAGAAATGAGTGGCTAGATTTCGTAATTCCATTATAAACTACGGCTTCTCCCCTACTTGCAAATAAATTGTTTCAAACTTTCGATTGGTACAATTTTTGAGATAAAAACTTTCTCTTAAAGAATATGAAAATTTGGTTAATTGATTAGGATTCTTATTGCTTTTGAATTGTTCCTTTATATCTACAACTTTTCCTGACTGCTTGAAACGTTTTGTAGGTTCCCACTTCGCATTCTATATAAACCAAATTTCTGTACCTACTTAACTTTACTTCGAGAATAAAATTATGATTTCTTGTTATTTCACTGTAGTCAAGAATATTATCTCGGTTTCATGAGTATAAACAATCAAAAATAACTAAATCACGCGCATCTCGCGATGATATAAAACAACGCTGTTAAAATTCAATAAATATGAGCACTAACTACTGGTCGGTTATGATATCCTAGTACATTGTCTACAGGTTCTTCGACGTAAGGAACGCGATTGTGAACACGAGATGGAACGGCTGGCTCGCGAGAAAATCGCAGCACAACAGCGGCTCTCCGCCTTGAAAAGAGAGATCTCGGTTCGAACAACTGTTCGCCCTCGAAGTATCGGTGCGTTAACCTCCCATCTTGCTATGCGCTCCTGGTACATTTGGTCGAGATTATTTAATATTTGGCTTCGGTGCAATATTTTTAATCAATAAACAATTATTAATTTAATAATATTGTTTGATCGTTTGATCGATCGCTTAATCAAATGCAAGTATGTACTTTCGTGTGAATAAAAATGTATCTTTTTTTCATTATCAGATGCCGTCACGGAAGATAAAGTTGTAGATGACCCTGTGAATGGGCAAGTTTTAGGAATCCCTTTAAGTGTAAGTATTTCAAATAATCACTCTGGAAAACTTAATAGTTGAGATTTTTTGTGTTGTTATCATATTGTCATGCAAACCTAAAAAAATACAAGGTCGAATAAATGAACCGTGCCAATTTCAGATATCAGCATCGCCGCCACGTTCCGTAGCACGAATGGAAACGTCACCTCCCCGCACTCTAAACCTAAGCACGAAGTTGCGTACGCTGCCTATACAAATCACACCCACCACCTCCCAGGTATGCTCGCCTAGTACAATGTTAGAAATTAGAGCTGACCTAATCTTGGATTAGGATTTGTGTACTTTAAATATTTATCTCAATATTAATCCGAAAAATATATATTTCTATGCCATTAGAAAATTGGTATATTAATATAATACATTTTTATTTTGTTAATATTTCAGGTTGTGCGGACGTCTTACGGCACAAGACCAAATACGTTAACGCTTACTACGCTTACGCCAGCAGATCCTTCCACTCAAGTAAATATTTTTGACAACTGTGTTTTTTTAGTTATACGTCTATATCTGTTTTATTATGATTAGTTCGTTAAAAACAAGTTACTTTTAAAAATGATAAATTTGCATTGGTGACATTTCTTTATTCAATCAGAACCATTTTATTTTTAAATTCAACTCGGTTTAAGTGTTGATCTGATTCATAAAACTTAAAACATATTTAGCCCTTACCGTCCTTTTCTCGAAAGAAGGGTGGAAGAATTTAAAGAAGCCTCCGCTAAACATTTATATACAAAATTTGAAGTCACCAAATAGGTCCAAAATAAGTGCCCTGGGGAACGCCGGATGTTACAAGAATGTTGTGCGTTTAACAGAACACTAACAGCTTCATTAAGATCTCGCAACCGTAGCTCTAGAGAGCGATTGAATCATTACATTTATCAATGGGCTTTGTATTCAAACTGACGCATCTGCAACCAATAGCATAAATAATATGATGTCAAAGGCTTTTGAATCGTGCGTAATAGCCTAGTATTAAATAAAATTTACACTTTTTTACGTTTATCTAGAATATAATATGTATGCTAATTGTGTAGACATTTTATGCATTCCAAATATCAATTGAATGAGTCAGATTGTTGATTACTTCCATTGTTCATCATTTAACACTTTTTGCGTACATTAGCAGTACTGATATTAAAAATGTAAAAGTTTGGAAATGTTTGTTAATCAATCACATAAAAATTAGTAAACGGATTTGGATGGAATTGGGTACTAAGTTTGTTTAGGTTCTGGAATAGGACATATGGTCACATACTGTCGGCTGCACGCCAGCAGTAACAAAACCAGTATAAACTAGCCTCGTATACTATTGACACTCATATATCACATAGGGCATATGAACGTCAAAGTGCTACCACAGACAGCACGTCTTCAACACTTTGTACTGTACAGTACTGAACGTCCGTGCTAGCACTTTGACCTTGAGCTGGTATATCGAAGTAGGAAGTTTCAATAGTATGCGATGCTAGCTTATACTGGTTATGTTATCGCTGGAGTGTGGCCTACTGTACGACATAAGATTGCTTTTGTTTTACAATAAAATCTTGCATTCCTTTTATAATTATTAAGGATTAAGGATTGATTGAATCGCTTAAATTTAAACAACTTTTTATGTGTTAGACTGACGTCAATATGAATACTAATAAATATGACGCATGTTAATAGCGTTAAACATATTTTAATTATTATATTCCGCAGTGTATGTGCCTAATCTGTGGCTGAAATGTGGCTAGTAATATTAAATTAGTTAACAAAAATTAATACAAATTTGAAAAGGTATTGTCTTGCTTTTAGCTAACTGTACGATATAATTGCCAGTACATATTTCTGGTTAAAGAATAATATTAAGTGTACCTAGAAATTTATTTAGTATTTCCTTTATTTATTGTTTATTGTAAATGAATACAAATTCTTCTATTCAATTTAAGAGCTTGGCTCTTGTCGATGGAGTAACCGCCATAACTCTATACCCTCTGCTTTTATTTTGACCTTATGATACGACTCGACTCATACTTTCTCCTTCATTTGTTGTATAAAGCTTCGTCGAGGTCTTTCTCTTCTTCTCTTTCCCTCTATTTTTCCTTCTAAAATGGTTTTAAAGAACTTGTCGTGTCGTATCAAGTAGCCAATCAGCTTCCCTCTCCTGTTATCTATAGTTCTTAACAACTGTCTTTCCTCGTTAACCATAAGTAACACTTCCTCATTCGTTTTCCTTTCCGTCCAACAAATCCTCCCCATCCTTCTCCAACACCACATTTCAAAAGCCGCCAACCGTTCTCTATGACTTAAAGAGACAGAGAACGGTTGGTGAATACAAATTATATCGTATAAAATACAATATATATTTATAAATATAAGAAATACTGGGATCGGGAAGGGGGTCCGAGGTACCGGTGTTTAGGGCTCCAGAGTAAAGAACCTCCTCACAATGCGTGCCGAGTCGAGAAGGTTATTTAAATTAAATACGTTTTAAAAGTTTACTATAAAAACCTTTTTGTTTTGTTACAGAATGGGCAGACGGTAGAAAATGGTGTGACGAATGCGCTCAGCACCTTAGTACACCCAGCTCAAATACATCTCCCCATATCGCAGGTGAGACAGATACAAACGTAAATGTATTTTAGAACATAGGTGATGTTTTACAATATGCATAATTTATTATAAAAGTTAGTGGCCTAACTGCTAACGGTTTCGAAACCAGGCTCCAAGATAACGTAGAATTAAAACAGTTATAATCTTTATTTCATATAATTAATTTCGTGAAAGGTGAATCTAATTCGATAAATCAAATTTAAAATGTATTCTTATTCGATAAAGACTTGAGGTTAGAGTATTTTGCATCATTCTGGTCTAGTGTTCTTAGGTGCGGCTGTTAAACATGTGGTCCCGATTCTGGGTCGGGACCCTGGTTCGATCCTCGGTTCGGATAAAGCGTTACAGGGTTTTTTAGTAAAGAAATCCTCAGTAGACCGTAGTTAGTAATTGTGCCTTGCTGATTGCTTCACCATCTGTTACATGGGACTTTATTACAGCATCCCTGAAATGTGGGTGTACAACTGTGTAGATACACTTCCGCCTACCCTTTTGGGCACAGGCGTGATGTATATGTTTTATGGAACTACATTTATATGTCGGATGACCTTTTGTCGAGTCACATTTCATACATTTAAAGTGAGTAAAATCAGTCTAAACTTTATGTAAAAAATAATATTTTTTTTCCTAGGTGGTCGGTAGTAGTGGATTAGTAGTGGGACCAGCGGCACTGCAGTTGTTGTCGACTAGCAGCGGACTGCGTGTCTTACAAGCGCCTGTACATACCAACGGTGAGTTATGTTCGCCTGGTACATTAACGCAATTTAACTTTCATTTGGCCCATCACAAACAATAAAAAAATATTGACGTCATATCAGGTGTTGTGTTATTTGTAACAATAGCATTTCTATATACCAAATAAACATGAATTATTAGCCCCTATACATATTGCAATTTTTTATATATATTGAAATTGCAGTACTAGGAATCGATAATACAAATATTTGCTCCGTGTGGGAGAGTCAAACCCGCGATACGCGGCGCCGTAGCTGGTTTCTGGACTACTGCGTCAACCGCGCCGTCAAATATGAAATTACTTAAAAAGACATACCCCAAAATAAAGTTTAGGCGTCAAACTATTCTTCCGCATCGCTGTCTTCTGGTAGAGTGTCCAGAAAACTGACTGGGGACAATGTTGTTTCTCTGACCAAGAAATAAATAAGCCACTGGTTTCGTCACACAATTTGTATTGACATTTTTCAGCTTCTAATTCATCATCAATCCTTACGAGTGGTGATTACGTAGTGGTGTTCCTCAAGGAAGCATTTTCGGCCCATATTTTCTAATACTTTTCCTTGGCAATCTTTTAATGTTACTTACTTCGTTGACTCAGTTAAACTTCAACCTAGACTTTTAAGCCACTGTATCATATCAAATATTAAAATTGAAAATGAACTAAATAATGTAGAAATTTCATTTAAAATAAACATCTTCATCACACAAATCTTACACATCCTTCAAACCTGTACCTCATTGACACTAAAACAAGCAATTCATAAATTGTTGACAGGTGTCACAACTACCGTGGAAAACAGTAGGTTATCTAAAGAAAATGGAATCGTATCACCGACGCCAGTTTCTACGACCACAGGTAAGATATATATGTGAGGGCAATGTACGGTCAAGATCATAATAATTTTCTTTCGTTAGGCGTGGGTACTTGAGTTTCCTAACGACAATAGATTGTTAGATTGTCATAGTTATTCAAGCCATCCCTAGGCTACTGACTTGGTTTAGTGACTATTTATTTATAAATAAAGCCCGTACTATCGGTTTAATGTGCTCTATGAAGCTCGGAAACGTTCAGATTAAATACACTAATATTTTGTAATTTTTTAATTTGTTTAACTGCCCGTTGGTGTATTGGTCCCAAGCGCAACTGTTAAGCATTAGGTCCCGGGTACGATTTCTGGTACAGGCAAAGGGTTATTGAGTCTCTCTATTAGGAAATTCTCAGTTCTGGGAGCTTAGAATGTGCCCGGTAAATGGCAATAGGCCATCTGTTACATGAGATTTGATTACAGCATTGGTGAAATATGGGTGTACAACGATGTACACCTCTGCCTATCCCTTTGGGGAAAACAGGCGTCATGCTTTATTATATTTTATGTTAAGATGATTATCATAACACAGTTTTGTGTGTTCAAAGGCCAGCTTAATATGAGGACGGATTTGATATGATTCAAAGGTCAAAAGTCAAATCATTTATTCCAATTAGACCATATAAAGGTACTTTTGAAAGTCAAGAAATGCCACGTTCCAAAATGTAGATTCCTATGGAGAAGAACGGGCAAGCAACTCCATGGTTACTCTTTTAAAATGTTGTGTTACAATAATTGTATATTGTAATAATGGTTGATTTTAATTAGTATTAAACATAAACATAACATAACATAGCATCACGCCTGTATTCCCCGAAGGGGTAGGCAGAGGTGTACACAATTGTACACCCACATTTCACCAATGCTGTTATTAAGTCCCATGTAATAGGTGGTGAGCCTATTGCCATCAACCGGGCACATTTCCAAACTCCGGGCCGCCACTGAGAATTTCCTAACAGAAAAACTCAATAACACTTCGCCCGACCCGGGAATCGAACCCGAGACCTCCTGCTCAGCAGTCGCGCTACGGACCACTAAACCAACGAGGCAGTTTAATTAGTATTATTTCTATTAATTACAGATGGCAGCGTGGTCGTCAGTGGACTAACGCCTCTGGTAGTGTCCCAGCCCGCCACACATCTGTTACAAACGCACACACTCACACATAAGGTAAACATCTATTGTTACTGCTACATATTACGTCATCTTTGACTGTCCTATCGTCTAGTGTAGAAGATCCAATCAAATCAGTTTATTGTAAACATAGGCTATTACGTAGGTGTGTTCAAAACTAAAATATCCTGCCTATCGGGCATGCGTAGTTAGTAATTACAAATACATCTTCTCTTCAAACCTTATTCAAGTGATACTGAGTGTAGTGTGTTCTTTTCTGCGTAGAACACATAACATTAACTTAATGGTGAATAAATGCTCATTACATTTGAAATTTGGAATAAAAGTAACAATTTTAATAATTGCTATAAACGAAATTTGACTTTACGCTTGGCGCAGTGGTTGAGAGACCGGTTACTGTGACGCATGTCGCAGTATTTGTATTATCTACAGATAATTGTACCAGGTCTGGTTGTGGGTGCATGTGAGATTATATGTCTGTAAACGCATCCACGATACAGGAGGAAATTCCTAGTGTGGAGCAAGGTCTTCAATTTAAAAATAAAGAAAAATCATTCCTGATTCTATAGTACGTTTCGTCAATCAGGAAGAAAAAATAAATTTGTTTTTGGGCTAACTTAATTAATAATTATCGATGTAATCACAAAAGCACTTGTTAGTAGTATTGGGTGATTGTTAGCAGAAAGAGGAACATGAATAATCGCCTTTCAGTCTACAGAACTGTAGCTAAAATCAATAGTTAACGGAGTGTTTCCCGTTTAATGAAACATGCTCTTGATGATGATGGTGATGATGATGAAGGTGTTGTTGTTGTTGTTTGATGATGTTGTTGTCGTTGTTGATGAGGATGTTATTGACGATTATGTTGGATTATATAATGGTGTTGATTATAATTTTACTGTTTTTAATTATGATAGACTAGAGAAAGATAGAACAGCAATATTATATCGAGTTCATGAGTGTGTGAGATGAAAAAATTGAATTTTGGTTTTTAGATTTTCAAACAGTTTTAACCCAAACATTTGATGTATTTTTGTGGAGTTGATTTTTGTTTAATTTATTTATTTAATTCAGACCAAAGATCCTTAATGTTAGTATAACAGATTCTTAATCTATGTTAGTAAGAAGACCAGAGAAATACATTATTTAATTACATGAAGCCTATTCCAGTGCCTCCATATGGGGCTTTCTAATTTAATAGCAATTACCCTAAGGTATCTGTTGGAACTGTCCCGCACCCTTCGCATCATGGATGTGGTTCTTCTCCGCAATATAGTTGTAAAACTATCTATATTGCAGTATGCGAACATTTCTGACGCGCTGCAGTAACGGGTTATTAAAACATAGGAATAATTATTGCGAAGTAAATCTCAGACTCGAATAATTAGCCATTGCTGTTTTACATTATTATATTTTATTAATTAATAAATAAAACCAAATTTTTTCCCACTTCTGTAGGCACTCAAAAATTCTTATCTATTTTTTAAACGCATCCATGCGAAGCGAACTCTAAAGTTATATTTTTTTGTGTATAGAAAAATAAAGACTATGAGTGGGGTTAGAATTTGAACTCTTACTCAGTTGGCTCGGTAACCCAAAATATCAGATATTTTGCCTATCATAAGCTTGAAGCTCCGAAAGAACAGTTCCCACTAAGTATATTGCTACAGCGATATCTAGGCTCATACCTTCACAGAAGGGGGGGCACTGGTTTGATCTACTTGAATTAACGATGGCCCTTCTTTATATGCTGATATGTCCGCGTGTTTTTAGCCGGTAGGAGTCTGATATATCCCTCACCGTCAGGTGGATGGTCTCCATGTGTGTTTATTTCTGCACGATAATAAAAAAAGGCTTAGACCTGCAGGTCTAAGCCAGTGTGGCAGAAAAATGGTCACATTCACACAAATTTTTCAACGACAATTTTTCTGTCCACAATAAATAATACCCCCAAAAGTATCAAGATTTCACTCACTTCTTACTTTTAAATTTAATTATTAAATTGTTGTGTTAATATTAAATTACTGCAAACCTTGAAACTGGTAGTTTCTACCGCTAATGTCAACTGACACATAATCAAATAAATGTCTGATTCTGATTTTGATTCTGACGTATAATTTCTTTAACAAATATAAGGACAAGACAAGTAAAGAGCGGTGTCACCGCCTGTCGGCGCCGTACCCGCGGCCGGCGCAGCCCACGCTGCGTGCGTCCACGCCGAGGCACGTTGATAACTCGTATATTAATTTCCTAGAGGTAAATTCATTTTCAAATATAATTCACATTTCTTATACAGATAAATCTTGAAGTGCATCATGTGTAGTGAAGTCGTGAAATACGGTCGTGAGCAGGATTCGAACCTGCGCCTCCCAGATAAATATAAAAGTTGTCATCAATTTTTTTAAACGCAACGTTAAGTGAACACCGAAGCGTTCATATTCTGTTACTCCAGTGTACTCCATGGTCACTTTGTAGTACATTGCTTCATATGTTATAGCTTGTATAATATGAGGAAAAATATTATAAAACTTACGTCGCAATGTACTACAAAGTGAGTATCAATTTGATGTCAACCGAGATAGACAATAAACTGAAGGCGCTCAGCGTACCTATTCGCTATCTCGGTTGCCAACCGAATTGATGGACACTTTGTAGTACACTAAGCGACTAGCGGTCGAGATAGCTTAGTGGTCAGAGCGCCTGGCGTGTAAATCCGGGAGATGCAGATTCATATCCTGCTCAAAGCCGTATTTTTCTTTCACAAAAAATTATAAACTAATATTTTCTTTTATATTAGTAAAGATTTAGCCAAGATATTTATGGTAACAAGGACCATTATTTTGACCTTTTGTGTGGCTAGGAGTCAACTTGTCAGTTATTGTCGCAACCGCTTCTGACTTGGCGTAACTACTGCTAATAATTGTACCAGTGGAGACCATCGCATCAGGTTAAAGTGCCTTCCGGACACACGGGGCACTCGGATGTAAACTCTTAGATTTTATATGTAAAAGTATATGTAAAAAAAATATCATAATTGACGGCTGCTGCGTTGCGTGTCGCAGGTTCGATTCCTGTATGGAGCAAATATTTGTGAATCCTTTCGTGTTGCGTATTTATGAGTCTACGATATAATATCAAAGTTAAACATTTATTATTTTTGATGAGACCATTTACAAGGCAAAACTCGTTCAGGCCCAAAAAAGCACACCAAAATAAACCAACGTGAATCTTGGAATATAAACTTTAGACCGCTGTTTTAAAAGGTTTGCAGTAATTTACTGAAGATAGGAATTTCCCGTTAATTTTCTTCTTACACTGACTTCTAGATATTATGAAATCGTACTACAATTGTATTAAATTTACAGATGGTGGAAACGCAAATGGTTAAAGGCACAGTGGCGCCTTTAACGGTGAGCGCGCAATACTTGAGCGCGACGACGATCGTGAAGCCCGTCGTCGTGGTGACGCCGCACTCGCACGCGCCCACGTCGTGAGGCCGCCGGGACTGCGGCACTACTGGCACCGCAGTGCGGGCCGGGGCTAGCGCCGCCCCACTGCCCCACACTGCCCCACACTGACACGGTGACACCTCCTCGCGTCATATGCTCGCCTGGTACCTCCGACGAGACGTGCCATAGCGTTAAACATCGCGAAACATCTCAGTGGTGCCCAGACTGATACAAAAAACTCAGAAACGCGGTTTCGATATCTAAATCTGTATATAAAGTGCGAAAAATCGAGATGAAACTCCTTCGTTAGTTTCAAGCTATCGATCGTCAGGATTGCCATACACTGCCAAAGTAAATTTCGAGCAATAAATCTGTTATACGTATACTTTAATGCCCCAGGGATGATCGCCGAGTTTTAGAAGGAACACGATGAAAGTACAGTCTCATGTCAGTGCGTCTACCTCACCTGGATACTACGATAAACCATTCCTTGTGAAACATAAGACGGGTGGACGGGGGATGTCGGTATTGACGTCCTTATCACACTACAAGTTATAATAATATGTGCGAGAGAGATGTGTAGCCGCCGATGTGTGTCAGGAACGCGGATCGTGCGTCTTATGTTAAGACCGCGCGAATGTATAAAATGTATTTATGCAATGCCTACTAATATTATAGTGGTCGTTTATTTCAAAGACGGTGATAGCAAAGTGACAAATTGTGTGGACATCAGTGGATATCGTCAACCGACTAATACGCGTCATATTTTTCTACTAGTTAAAAGTTTTCGCATTGTGATCGAATTGAACAATAACTTGAATGGATGTAAAAAATTATTTATTAACTTTTATTTATTGTTTAAAATCAATATAAGAAGCAAGTTTGTGTTGAATCGAGAAATGAAATGGAGCGGATGCCTTCGAGACAGAGAGTGGCAGAAAGATTGCGGCAATTTTATATCGTTTAGCTTAGCGAAATGCGTCCATATGTTGTTAATCATGTCTTATTATGTATACATAATACATTAGAATATATTTACTGTACATTCTGGGTCTCTCTTGCGGCGATTGACGTCATCCTTAAGCGCTTTAAAGCTACGCTTGTCACAAACACCAAGTCAATAACCCCAGTTTATAAGTAAATCTGTTCAATATACGATATAAAAGGTTCCCCTCTTTGTGAAATATAGAATTAGGCTAAAGTGTACTTGTTATGTATAGACTAACAGGAATAAAGTTTATTTTTTCTATATCTGTGATGTGTGCAGTTAGGTACTGTATTATAGTTATTGATACTCTGTACAAAGACCTCTTTAGGTGTTGTCAATTTCTAACAGTTGTGTTACATAATGTCAATAATGGACATATTGGAGTTAATTAGCTAATAAATAAATATGTGGCTTATATTTGTCGCGTAATGCAATATGTACTTTAACACCTTTTGTGATATAAGTGGGCATTGCACCCGGAGACCTGCAGTTTAGAGCAAGTTGTAAGATTCTTAATATTCGTGCTGTCCTGCTCAAATGTTTTAATTAACAGTACCGTGTGATGAGATAGCATTATTCGTTACTTCATTTTAATTTGTATATGTTCGTTAGATGTGTGACCAAGGAAATTCTTTTATGTAATCCTCTAGGGTTATTCTTGAAATTAATTTCAATGCCAAGCCTTATTTAAAAATGCCTTAAAATAATGCGTATTTTTTAAATATATTATCCTACATTACAGTTATCTTAGTTTTGAAGCACGCTAGCATAGTAGAATCTTTAATTATTTTTAAGTCAATTTGTTATTTTAATGTGCGAATTGACGGAATTATTTTGAAGAGTAACCCTGAAGTAGACTGATTCTACGAATGCAAAGCGTTTATCGATCGATTTCGTTTCAATAGCGTTTCGGTTCCCAACGTCGTTTTCTTATTGTACTAACGCATACTGATACAGCTGTGGTGACGTTTAAGTCAACGGCTTATCGAACTTTCAATTCTGTTATCTCGATCAAACATGAGCTTATCGAGAAACGAGTTCGAACGATAAACGCTGTAACGTTATCGAAACAATTTCGAACGATAAACGTTGCACATTAGTAGAATCGGTTACCTGGTCGTTCGGATAAGGGTCTCGTCGGGGTGCGCGGGCCGAGGCCGTCCTCACAGTGTGCCTACTAACTGATGTAAGGAAGAATTGTTATAGTAAATCGTCGAGTTGCAAAGTGAACTTATAAGTCTGTTCTACTGAATGTTATGTACAAACCGAATCCTTTGTTGCTAATACAGATAGTGTTCACAGCTAGATTCATTCGCGATCTTAATATGAGGTATTTTTGGTACCATTGAAATACGAGCTTTGGCTTTTCATGGCAATGTTAAAATATGAAAATAGGAATCGCAATACTTAGTTGTTTAGCCAATTATTCGGTAAATTGACATAAGTTTATTATTAAGTCGTGTTGAGATCGCGAATAGCAACTGAAATTGTTACTTATTGCAGTTTTTAACTTATTTTTACTTAATGGACAATGGAGTCGAAGAATGACGACAATATCACTAATATCCTTGACCTGATTGTGCCAACATTAGCTGTTATTGTTGAAAAACTGTAGCTGCAGTGAATTTATTTATTGTCACTAGGACAGCATAATATGTAAAAAAAAAATACGAGGGCGTAATTAGGGACACAGTTTAAAGGTGCAACTGGACTGCGATGAACGATAGTTGGTAGGTTTTCGGTCGAAGTTCGATCGTTTGATTCACGACCTACCATCGATCAATAAACGGTTGACTACATGATAATTTCGATCTATATTCATACCATCAATCATCGTCGCATAAAAACTGTCGGCGTTAATCGATCGTAATCCGGTTTATATGCACCATCCTGGATCGATTTAACCATTGATATCGTCGTTCTACCGCAATGTAGTTGCAACTTAATATTCAGCTTTTAGTCTCTTTGAATTTATGAATGCCTAGTAACATAATGTATTAAGCGTTCATTGATTCATGTAAAAAGCATTTAATTTTGTTTTCTTACTTTATTTCAAAGTTTACATTTACGCCCTTATACTAAAACATAAATATAAGTATCTGTTTTGTAAAATACATGTTATCACGAATCGAGCTTTAAAAATCCAATTACTTATAGTGCAATATCAAAATTTTGCTAATAGATATTTTTGCAAAAATAATTCCTTGACTGTACATGTCGATCTTTTAATACTACAAAACCTGGGCCAATTCTTTTAATGTGTAGTTATAAATAATTAAAAGATCTTCCTTTGAACTAAATTATCGGTACCTGTAAGAATTACTAAAAAAAAAACGACTTCCTTTATTTTAGAACTAAAAACACCTTTTAACGCTACACGTCGAATGGCGGTAGAATTATTAAGTGTTTTAAATGTAGAACATTTATTATTGATAAAGGAGGCAAAATATTTTAAAACATTTCGGAAATGGTTATAATTGGCTGTGATGTTTTTACCTTAAAATACGTTTCGGACAGTTTCCGCTAGTCGTGACATGAAAATCATTTATTAACTTAAGCTCTAAAATATATCTCGTGACTTATTTGTTCTTGATCTATCGCGTATGCCTTTAAAGCGCCATATTGTCGCTCAAACTAATACCAGGGCCCGCTCCTAAGTAGATTCTATTTTTAAAATATAAAAAAAAACAGTATTTTTTTCTAATGCTTTTTGATATGCGAGAAGTTTTGTCACTTTGCCTAAGAATAGGTGAAATAAAAAATGTATAAATAATATAAATAAAGAGAGAAAATTATTTTAATTGTAATAATATTGTGAAGCGATAATGCTCATGTAAATAATGAAGTAGTGTATAAAACTAATATGTTAGAAATACACAGGAAATTACATATAAAATGCTTTGTTTTATTGTTTCCTTTGTTTTACGATCTCGTAAACCTTACTTACTTTCAGCTTTTCATATAAAAAACAGAAAATGTCTCTTTTATGCCGATGCTGTCGATCCAATCTAGTTCAAATGCTGAATTAGGAACACAATATAAAACAGAACTATTCTTGTTACAGATTACCTAAATAATTAATGTTTCTGCGATAATATTTTTCAATTGTCACATATTTTTTGACTGCATTACCATACAATGGCGTCAATTCTAATGTACTTAGCAAACTAAACTAAAATAAAGGCATTAAGAGCGGGACGGGATGTATTATGAAACATCCAATTCAAATTTAGTAATGTCAACCTATAATTTCCATACAATTTTAGTTTGACGTTTCTAATTTAGTGGTCACATAAAAGCATGCGTGCTAAAAAATATCTGAGATTTTATTTTGCCTGGCCAAATTCGAAATTGATGTCTCGTCTTGCTCGGTTGTACGTTCGTTTATAGAATTTCGAATCACATTTTTTTTTCATATTATCAATCACTTCATAGAATAATAAGAAAAAAAAACCTTGATTTTTGTTACAAATGAAATTTTATGTTTCGATATTATCATAGAATATAAAAAATCTAATATTCTTTATCCTCATATGTTTAAGTTTATATACAACTTATTCTCACGAAAAACATTTTATCGAATGTCGATTACAAATTACTACAATATATGTACAGGGATGAAAAAAATTGTCGTCCTGTACGGCCAGGTCGACGGTTAATGTTACAAAAACCCTAAACACGAAGGGATGACTGGGGGCCGGTGAGCGAACTGCCTGCTTACCTGGCTTCGAACCTAACCTGTCCGTGTCGGGGTGCACGGATTTCCCGAATACCATGAAAATACACAGAATAAACAATATTCGTTAAAAAATAAATCAACTGTTTGATAAGTTTGTAAAATAAAAAAATGTGAATATAAAATTCATTGAAATGTGTTTCTGTGAAATATGTTTCAATCAAGTATATAGTCCAAGATAAATCTTTGAAAAGCATTAACGCATGCTTAGCGAACTCTAAAGTCATTTTATTAAATGGAAAAAGAATACGGTCGTGAACAGGATTCGAACCATCTCGACATGGCTTAGTGGTCAGAGCGCCTGCAGTATTCATTCGGGAGGCGCAGGTTCGAATCCTGTTCGCGACCGTATTCTTTTTCCATTTAATAAAGTAAATAGTCCTTGAAATAATAATATTCGAAATAAAAATACAAGGACCAAATATTATATGAAACATTTGCTGCGAAACGAAATTCTATGAAATTTCTGTCTGCGAAACAAGGGAACACCCGTCTTGCTCATATAGGTAGTAGCTGTTGGTAAAAGACAGCTATACTCTTAGTTTAGATGGGCAACATCAGAAATGACGCCAATATCTGTCGAAATTAAAATTTATTCCTCTGATTAAAAATATCTGATGATTGGAAAAATTGGTCTTAAGCTACATATAAGTCATGGGACACATTTCATATTCCTTATAAATTCTAACACGCATGATATTTGCTATGGAGACCTCGAGGTTTTCTGAGTCTACTATAGGAATTGCAACCCAATATAGTTTAAAGCGTGCTCAAAACTCAGTTTAAAATTTTTTCGTTTTTTTTTATTGTACTAAAATATCTATAGGTACCTTAAATACCACGCTTGGGTTCCTCAAAGGGGTTGGTGGAGGTATAAACAATTGTACAAATAAATGTATACCAATCCACTTTAAACTCGGCTGCTCAGAAAAAAATTCCCGTCAGAAAAGCCCAATAAAATTTTCTCGACCAGTAAGAGCTTGAATCCACAGGGAAAATTAACTGTGCAAAGACCCTACGGCATCGTCTTTCTCAGACGGCGTGGTGGAGCAGTGGTCAAAAAGCTGCTGCTGCAGGAAAGGCTGCTGCACCGCGTGTCGAGGGTTCAATACCTGCACGAAACAAATATTTGTGTGATAATTATTCAGATTCTGTGTTTTTATGCATCTGAGATTTGTGTCTGTGAACGCTTCGTCAATATTTACAGAAGAAATTACAAGAGCGGAGCAACGTTTAAAAAAAAACTGAAATCGTTACTTGACGCATAAAATTTCAAACCTTACGCATTGGTAGAGCTGGAGTAAGCTAATGACTTAGTTTCATTTATCAGTCATGTATTGATTTATCAGTCTGACGGTTAAACTGCTAAAATATTCTGCGAAATTACAAAAATGAGTTGTTATATCTACAAGATACACTTAATACGGGACCCCTATTACTTTTTATTGTCTCACCAAGTTTTTGGTATCTATAAATTAATCTACTTTATAGCATTACATAAAATAGACACAATTAAAAGTTGTTTGACCCGCCTCTATTTTAATTCTTGATAAGGCTTGTCTTCATAATTTCACCCTAAAACATTGAATTTCTTTTAATAAAATTAGCTTTTTATGTTATGCACCTCAGTATATCTACTTATCGGACACTTTTTGTCAGGGAGAACTGATGATTCCCAGACTTGTACCATAGACCATGTATTCATATTATTAATTTGCTTGATCTAGGAATCAAAGTTATGACTTTTGTAATGTGTAAGATAAAAAAATAAATAAGTTAAAATTTAAATATTACTACTACTGACTTTAATTTAACTAGAAAAGAGCTGATGATCTTCAAACGGTTGAACAGATTTTCTTCATTCATAGCTAAAACGAAGTCACTTTTCAAATAAAAAAGAAAAGAACTAAATCGAAATCAGATTAACTGTTTGGGAGGTACGATGCCACAGATAGATACACAGATACACAAGTTTAACTTATAGCTATATTTTTTCACACCCAACGCAAGCTTATGGGGTTTCCCTAAGGCTTGCGTCGGTTGTGAAAAATTCTAAACGTACGAGTAACATGCGGTCTGTACGTTCGTAAAATTAGTAAATATAGCTCTCAGAATAGTCATAAATAATCTAAATTATAAAGTATCTACATAAAAAAAATAACCATCCCATAACTGTCCCACTGCAGGGCAAGGGCCTCTTCTCATACAGAGAAGGCACGAGCTTAATCACCATGCTAGCTCACTGCGGATTGTTTGCGATTTCAGACTACCAAGTCCAGGTTTCCTCACGATGTTTTCCGTCACCGTATGTCACTGATGTCTTAGATGAACTAAGAAAGTACATATAAAATTGAAAAAGTCACGTTGGTACATGCCAGGTTTGAACCCACAACCTGTGCCTCAGGAGGTGGGCCCGTAAACACTCGGCCACCACGACGCCTGAAAGATTTACAATTTAACATTATTTATATTTTATTAATTAAGTCATGTTGCATGATTAAAGCAGACGGGCCGTTGGGATCACTGGTGGGCAGTGAGGAGATTCTGTCCACCCATAAAGTGATCCTGGAAAAGACACAGTCACACAGTGTCACGTGTTACCGTGTACAGCTAGGCTCAGGGATAGACGTGGCGGGATTCTGGAACTGATCTGTTAAGAGGACCCAATGCTCCCCTCTATCTGCTGATGGTGACCACCGGAGTCGTTTTAGTGAGGTAAAAATCCAATATTCTACGGTTTTATAGACACCTTCACGATAACATAAAATAAATCTATCTTCTAATATATAAATATCTCGTGTCACAGTGTTTGTTATCGAACTCCTTCGAAACGGTTTGACCGATTTTTATGAATATTTTTGTGTATATTTGTTAGGTCTAAGAATAGGTCGTAGGCTATTTTTATACCCCTAGGTGATAAGGGTGGCTCTATCCAGAAAATATATATTGCAGAACAACGTTTGCGGGGCACAGCTAGTAAAAATAAAAGGTGACTGAATAAGTTTACCTACGTCTAATAATATTTTATAGTTAATATCCAGACACTGAGAAATGATAAAGAAGGAAGAGCGCTTCTACTAGATTTGTAAAGCTGCAGCTGTTGACGCCTATTTGAATTTCACGCTTGATTCTCTATTCCGTTTAGTCGTGTAATGTGTGAAGTCTTCACACTACACTAAATTTAAGATCATAAATCACTACCTAAATGTTTATTTGATTTTTTCACACTTCTCGCCTTATTAGAATCCCATCTTCCGGGTGCATTCTTCAATATAATCGTTTCCTCTTGCGTGGTCCGCCCCCGCGATTCCAAGAAAGATTCGTGTTTCCGACCTCAGACGCAGTCAAGGACAATGTTCGTATGAATCAGACGCCACATTGGCATAACCAGTATAACTAATGTGTCTATTAAGTTGACGTTTCCGCCATTGTTTCCGATTTCTTGGCACCCTGCGGTTTTTGCTGCGATCTGATCGGTATATTGTTTACATTAGATGAAATAGATAGATAAGCAAAATGAAGTCATATGCAAAAAATAGATAAGTTTTATTTCTTTTAAAGTTATAAATTGTTGTGGAGAGGAAAATACGGTCGGTAGCAGTATTTGAACCTGAGTCTCCGTTGTCTCCTGAACGAAGCAGGCGTGCGGGACGCAGGTTCCAATCCAAAAAGTTATAATTTAGATTAGAGAGTTTATATGTATTGCTTTCGTAATGCTCATGCATAAAAACATAGATATGTTTTATGGTTTTATCTATAAGTGCTGCAAAAATGCCTACGACGGACGTAGCTATTTCTCTTATAAAATAAGTGTGAGCTTCGGAGCAAGCTTAGGTTTTATTTTATTGTAGGTAGGTATAAAAGAACATGATTAAAGTTGCTAGCTGGGCACGGACTAATATTGACTTAGTGACTGTTATAAAATAAAAAAAATCATTACCGAATTTAATTTTACTTATCGGAATATCATATCGGAAAATGCAATACCCCGATATACATAGATATTCTCCTAATGGCTGGTTTTACTAGGAACTAAAAGATAAAGTCAAATTTTTATTTATCATAAATCACTGATATACGAAGGATCAAAATTTGGTGCACAGTTCTACATAAGTAAGACCACCAGTAATTTTCTTTTATAAGAAAATATATTTATACTGTATGTTTTCTGGTTAAATAAAATTATTTCTCATCTATTATGTTTAGTTGTTTCCTATAGAAGTAAAGCAAAGTAAAAAAATATTTATTGCTAACTAGCTGTGCACCGAGGTTTCACCCGCAACATTAAACACTTTTCCGTACGATTTAAAAAAAAAATACCAACACAAAGAAAAAAGATTTATCCAATTTGGTGCAGTCGTTCTCAAGTTATGGCGTATACCAAGGGAAATAGGGATTCATTTTTATATATATATAGAACAAAATTCAAAACATAAAACGATATTACCGTAGGTCTCAAACTGGGCTAAGCCTGTATCTTCCCACAAGAAACTCCATAGTTCCTCTTTTAAATTAGTTATTGTTCACCGGTTACTACTCACGTACATTCTTCGGGTTTGCCCGACTAGTTTCGAACTCGAACGGAGCCCTTAGTCATGAGCTGAGTCCGCGGCTATGTCGCGAGTCAGACTGGCGCTGCACCGCATCGCATAGCGCTGCGCGCGGGCCGATGATGTACTCGGTGCCGGCGTCGGGAGTGTTCGTGTGTTCCCGTCATTCGTCGTGTCAGTGTTGTCCATTGTGCATACCGCGCTAACTGTGTCGCACTCCAGACTTGACTCACTTCTGTATGATGTAGACTTCAGAGCTGGCTTCCAGGCAGGAGGCAGTGTCCAACCACCGTCTCTGTTGAAGTTCGGGCGACGGCTTATTTCGATAGCTTCACGTACTTTTCGCGGAACGAAGTATTTCTCCCTCGCTAGTACGGATGCTTTATCAAACCGTATGAAATGAGCCGCGCCCGTGCTGCATGCGTGTTCTGCAACTGCCGACCTGTTGGTATCCATGCTCTTCATACTACGTATGTGTTCAGTGAGTCTGGTTGCGATGTTGCGACGAGTTTCTCCAATGTAACTTAGGCCACAGTCGCACGGTATCATGTACACCCCGGGAACGCCTCTTTTAAATTATTTTGACTTGAGTAAAATAACAAAAATATTGTCTTGTTTGCAAAGTGAATATACATATGTAGATAACATTTAGGTAGATATATTGAATAAATAGTAACGAATCAACCAAGTATAGTAGGTTCTTACCAAAAATATTAAACGAAGTATAAACAACCAGAAGCTCATAAAAAATAACGAATGTAGGATTACCTACAACTTATTCTAATTTAGGATGCCGCGGCAAAAAACGGCTAACGTTTACTATAAGGACAAATTGTTATGTCACAACCATGTATGTTAAATTAAGATAAAAGTATTGTTTTTAATGCGAAACGACTCAAAACATGTATGATATGTCATGATTATGTTAACGATAATGTTTCCTGAATACATTAAATGTGGAGGTTATTCGTGTCAACGAGAAATCCTTCCGTTTACTCGAAGATAGTGAGGCCTTGTGTGTCAACGAACTGTATTTGGACGGCACATGTGACTGTTTAATAGATTCAGGCGTTACCTTGCGGAAGTCCATTACAATTAGCATGATGACAGATTTTGAAATCTCCTTTTATAATGTAGGCACACGTCTACTATATCCGAAAAACACATTATTTCAGGAATAAACTACGTTTCAACGCAAATGATTGCATTATAATCTACCTAATTTGATTTAACCGCGAAAACGCTGCTGGGTGTCATGGCGCCGTTTTAACGTCATGCCGCAGCATATTTGACATAAGTTGAAGCCATACAGTACGGCGATGATTGACATTTGACTTAGGCGTGACGTCATTCGCTGTGATTGATGTTTCAGTAAACATGGCCGATTGCAGCATTTAATACTTTTATTTTATTGAAAATCTTATTAATCTTAATTTTTTAATACAACTAGGTAATTTTTTAGAATCCTTTGTGCCTATATTTACCTCTAAAACCTTTTATTTATTTATTCTTTGGTTCTTTAATACTGTCATCATGCCTATTAATGTTGCCGGGTTTCCCAATTTCCGTGGACAGTCCCGATTTTATAAAGTCTGGACGCGTCCCGATTTACCCTTGATCGGGACACCTAATGTCCCGATTTTGTAGCAATCTCTAATTATGAAGAAAATGATTTTAAGTTTCTTAAAAAGTTTGAACGTCCGACGCGCTTTTTTGCTGACCCGATTTAAACACCGAAATCCCGATATTTTGAACCTACCCTGAACAATACTAATTTTAAACCTGACAACATTAATTATAATGGATGCAATTAAATAATAAATTAATTAAAAAAATAAAAAGTGCTGTTTGGTAGTTGAACCATTGCGTTGAAGGGATTCGTCAGCCTTATGATTATGCAATAAGTATTTGAACTGTTGACACGTTAAGAAGAAGAAGAATACATTATCTAGCTACTTCCACAATATTGAGGGTAGTTCTCCAATTACCTGTGCGCTGTTCATCTGGCCAATAATATAATATGCACATATGCAAGCGGAATAATCTTTACTATCACCAACTACTCTACACGTATTTCATCTCCCCACGGGGCATCACCAGGAGCTGTTAAACAGTGCAGTGTTCACCACCCGGCGCGGCGGTGCACCGGTACTTGCATGATTACCCTCAATATTGTTAAAGTAGCTAGATATTGTATTTATTTGCATGCGCCACATGTGACTTCACATTTCCTATCGTGACGTAATCAAAGGTCGTTCTAGGGTCTAGGTCAATAGCGAGAGTTACGTCAAGGCGCAGACGCATCTTGATTGGAGTTATTTGGAATCGACTAAATTCTCGATATAGAGGAGGTTAATTAAGAAAATTGAGTCATGCTAATGTTGTGTTGAAAACTTTCCGTATGTTGCTATACCGAGTTTAAAAGAGTTAGGGCCTTTTAACGGTAATAATTCCGATTTTTACATAGCGATTTTTATTTATGTAAGTATTGCAGCATGTAATCGAAGCATCTATTAATGTATGAGAGTCACAACGGGACCTTTCTCGTGAGATTAAAATCTTATCAGCCGTTCTCAAAACTATTTGAACTACCCGGGAGCCTCGAATTTGTTTTAACGATGGATTATACCAATTGACATCAATCGGAAGTAGCAGAATTACGTGCCGTATAAAACATAGAGAATTGGATATGACCAACACATTTTAAAAAAAAAATTTAACATTATGTCTCCCAGACAACGTGACAAATGAATGCTCTACAAAGTTATATTTTTCGTAGATAATATGGAATGGAATCCGTCCTTTTTTCGTGTGTGGAAAGTACCTACTTCATGGACGTTGTGCCGGCCTCTTACCGACAAAAAAAGACAAATGCTAAATCAGGGGGATGCGGGCTTAAAACCATTGCTCAAAACCCGCTCACGATTGTCACAGTCAAAGTCTAAAGTTTTTAATTTCAAATAGGCAAATTACATGCACCTAAGAAACGTCAAACGATTCTAGTTGCTCGGTTCCAAAAAATTGATCATATGGAGAAGAGCCGGTAAGAAACTCCATTGACACTCTTTTGAAATAAATAATAATTTGGGGTCGCTTGGTACGCGATAAATAAAATCTGTAATGCTTTTAGGGCTTGATCACTTCAGGAAATTTGAAACACATTGATTGATTGTTTTTTTTCTTTGGAGTTTAATGGTTATGGTGTTATGTACATAAAACAATGGCTTTTAAATATTTATGTATTTAAATAACAATTTTGGTTAACTGGTTTGTTTTCTTTTCTTTGTTAGACTCCGTGGTTGGCACCGTACGGTCTAACAACTCTTAACTTAATTATGTCTCGTGGATCGACGTAACTAATGCGGATTAGTTGGTGAGCGTTGAGATTATTCTCTGTTCGATGTTTAAAAGCTTCTTTATGAGATTTAACATTTTTGTGACTGTGCTAATTTAGTACAGTCACAAAAATGTGACAAATAAACATATCGACTTAAATATGACAAATAAACATATCGACTTAAATATGACAAATAAACATATCGATTTAAATATGATAAATAAACATATCGATTCTTTAAATTATATAAATTTGTGTTCGCGTATAAGATATAGGTAATAGCCAATGGTTATGATCATTGGACTGACTAGTAAAAGTTTGTAGGTTCGAATTTAAGGCACGGGCGTGCCTTAAATTGCGGTACAGTAGGGCTACTGTATTATAAATTAATTGACACGTGCTTAAAACGGTGAAGCCAAAAATACTGTGGTTTAAACTCTGATATGTTGTTCATCAACCATACCTTATGATGAATAAGAAGAAGCTCTTTGTGTATTGAGTGGTCGTCTTCTAGCAGAAATCTGGCTATAGTTAATTGAAATTTGAACATTATTATTGTATTTTTTATTCTATGGAAATTCTCGGTAGTAGCCCGGAGTTGGGAATTGTGCCCGGTTAATGGCCTACGCCTTTTACATGGGTATAGTTAGTTAATTCATCCAATGTGTTTCCTATATCATTGGTTTCGTGGACTGAGTTTGTGTATCTGAATTCGCTTTCCGGGTCAGCAAATTGCAATTAGATTGAAATTGTGTGAAACATGCAAAAGTGGTTGTATAGCAGAACCTATGCCTTACCTCTAGTGGATATATAGCCGTGATGTTATTGTTATGTTTACATTATTATTTCATCTGTACTATTAAGAATACTATATCTTTCTATTAAACAAGAACAACTTTTTAGGGGGATATTTGCGTGTAAAGCTGATTTTATTTTAAATATTAATGTTACGATCGCGAGTACCTAACATATTACGATGTAAATTTATATTATATTTTTCTAATGCAACATTGCAAGATAAAAGACAGGAATGGGAGTCGAACCCGCGAACAATGTCATAATTGCTCTCCCAACAAAGCTATCGTGTCGTTTGTTCGCATATATTATATTTCAAATTCCTTTCTTTCGTCATAAGGTGATATCTATTAGTAATAATTACAGATAAACTAATTAAGTGTTCAACTTTGCAGTTGTAAGAATAATATAGGCCACAAATGGCCATAACATGTATAAAAATCATTATATTATGAAAAAAATAGTTATATCTTTCTATTTATTGAAAAGAAGAAGGAATTATGAAATAAACATAACATATATATTCCCCGAAGGGGTAGGCAGAGATGTACACATTCGTACATCCACATTTCACCAGTGCTGTTATTAAGTCCCATGTAATAGGTGGTGAGCCTGAGCCATCTACCGGGCACAATTCCAGACTCCGGGCTGCTACCGAGAATTTTCTAACAGAAAAACTCAATAACACTTTGCCCGACCCGGGAATCGAACCCGAGACCTCATGCTCAGCAGTCGCGCTTGGTACCACTAGACCAACGAGGCAGTTATTATTATAAAATAAATGTATCTATTAACTATTTTAACGCTGATATCTTTCTTGTATCTAACAAAGTACTAGTGTGCAAGCGGCAAAAACCCTATGGCAGCAATTTGATGACACATACTCCCGAAAGCCAAGTTCACGTAAACGTTACAATTAATCATGCATCGTAATATTGGTCATCACTGTATTTTTCGACCTTCAGTGTGAGGTCGTGAAGACTGCCTATCCTACATTTACACTGGACCTTACTCACAGTAAATACTGATATCAGTTTTTGTAGCTTACGAGTAACTCAGTGGCACTGGTTTTTAGCAAATCTCGTGTGTATGACACAGATTCGTGAATTAAAATGCATACTGATACATAAATCTTAATCCTAACTAATATTATTAATGGGAAAGTAATTTTTGTAGCTTACGAGTAACTCAGTGGCACTGGCTTTTAGCAAATCTCGTGTGTATTGAACAGATTCGTGAATTAAAATGCATACTGATACATAAATCTTAATCCTAACTTATATTATAAATGGGAAAGTAATTTTTGTAGCTTACGAGTAACTCAGTGGCACTGGCTTTTAGCAAATCTCGTGTGTATTGAACAGATTCGTGAATTAAAATGCATACTGATACATAAATCCTAATCCTAACTAATATTATAAATGGGAAAGTAATTTTGTTTGTATGTTTGTTACCTTTTCACGCCTAAGCCACTGAACAGATCATCCTGAAATGTTGCGTATACGTTGTCAGGTGTACAGAAACGGACATAGGGTACCTTTCATCTCGAAAAAAGTACTGTTCCCGAGGATAATAACAATAACGTTCTTGTGATAATCGATGGCACCAAGGGTCTTTCGAATCAAATTCTAAATTAACGAGAGCGAAGCCGCGGGCAAATACTAGTATGTACATAATTGTCAAAATCGTTTCTTAATCCGTCCAGTACAACTAATCTAATAAGCGTCCAGAAGAACAGACAGGATAGAATGATTTTGCGCACATCAGAACTACTGTTACTACCACACTACGACGCGTGACGAGATTGCAAACGTACCTATATACCTATACGTTTGCAATCTTATCAGTTTTATTCTTTTGGCTGCTCTGAACCCACTATTTTCCTCTCATAGGTGCATGAGCACCCACAGATTCGGCGCCCCTGGCTTAACTGCCTCACTAGACCAGTGGGCGAAGGCGTGGATCCTGAGCGTGAGATCTTGGGTTTTAGCTATTATTTTTCTAAGTAAATATTGATAAATAATATACATGAATGGGATTCGAACCTGCGACTATGACAGTCCATGACATCGCTCTATCAACTGAGCTCTCATGTCGTTTGTTCGCATCTATTCATTTCAATTTATCTTCTTTTTTATCTTAAGGAGACGCCTGACAAAATCTATTACCAATCATTTACAGATTACTAATTCTTGGGTTTTATTCCTCGGATGTACACATTAATACATTAGTAGTTTGGAACCGTGCAATAAACATAAACAATTATATAACAATAGGCTCATCGCCTATTAAATAAGATTTTATAAAGGCGTCGGTAAAATATGAGTACAATATTCCCTCTGCCATTAGGAATCATCAAGTATCCTCTCAATCCCTCATCAAGTATATAGAGGTCTCAGCATTTCTCTCCAGCGTGCACGATCTTTATTAGTCCTCTCAATTTCTTCTCAGGTCTTATTGCGAGTAGCGGCTTCTTTTACGACCTCATAGTCATATCATAAAATTGCTTAACCTAAATCTACTCAATCATATTACTCATTCACAAGAAACTCTCTTCGCCATATTTCTTTATTTTCCTCCTCATAAATTTTTTTGAGCCTAGACGGAGGTTTTCATAAAAAGTCAAGGGTAAGGATAACACAGTCGTTTACCTTGTTTTACCCTGGAAGTTTTAGAGGTATACACTAAATTAAAATCTGAGGGTCCTGCCAAGAGATAAAAAAATTAAATAACATTAACTCATTACAGAATTATAAACTGGCACTATTTAAAAACCTTTTCTTGTCCCACTGAATGTTCAAAAAACGGAAACGGATACTACAGATAATAAATATTTCAAGTAAGAATAACTTGTTTACTTTATGGGTATCAATAAAAGGAAAAACAAGTTCAATAAATCTCGTTTTATTTGACACAAGTCGTAACATAGTGTCTGTTCATAAAAAAGGCTAAAATTGGATATATGTATCACTTTTATGTCAAAATATAAATAAAC
This sequence comes from Xylocampa areola, assembly GCA_935421205.1. Taxonomy (NCBI): domain Eukaryota; kingdom Metazoa; phylum Arthropoda; class Insecta; order Lepidoptera; family Noctuidae; genus Xylocampa; species Xylocampa areola. Next base: position 3,452,467 of record OW285219.1, on the reverse strand, counting down.
ACAGATAACAATTATGAAATGACATAAACATGTGTTAAAGATAAAGTATTTGTGCTAAAATAATATTTGCGGACGTTTGAAAACTCGTATATAAGGATTAATAATACCATAACAATATAAAATTAAGGAAATGTAAATCAAAAACATATTCAAGGCTTCCCTTATCGATTAGTTTACATATTTTTGCTTACATCCTTTATCAGGAAGTAAGGAGTAACGAACCTTGTCGACATTTTGACAGTTTAGTGTTTACCCTATGACTATGACAGTATTGGCGACAGCTTTATATAAACGCGCGGTACACGAAAACTCATCACATACTGTTAGCTGATTTCTGATCGCCTAGTCCTTTTTCCAAACATTTATTTTATTTTAAATTATAAATATTTTGGAATTAGCTTAATTATAAAATACTTGTATCAAAATGAATATTTTACTAATTAATTTTATTTGTTTTTTATTAGTTTTAATAAATCGAAATTACGCTATGCCAGCGCGGGGGGGTTATTATTATAATTTATATGACTTTTTATACGACGATTTTGAACAAAATTATATCGATAACAGTGATAGTATAGACGTGTCTAGTTTGGGTCCAGAAGCCTATGGAGTACCAAAAATTGAAAGCGGTAAGTTGTTAATTATTTACTATGTAAAAAGTTTTTCTGACGTTCACCACCGCGAATTCTTCTTCCATATTTAACACGTCTTATGGCGACGTCTTGTGGTGAACAGAGGTCGAGATGGCTTAGTGGTCAGAGCGCCTGGAGTATCTATCCGGGAGGCGCAGGTTCGAATCCTGTTCGCGACCGTATTCTTTTTCCATTTAATATTGTAACTTTAGAGTTCGCTAAGCATGCGTTAATGCTTTTTCAAAGACATATCTTGCATTAAAAGGTTTAATTATGTTATCTAATTTAATTACCTAATAGTAGTTAAACTTTTATTTTATCGTTTTATTTACATTTTAACGATATCATTACGGTAACTATCGGGTGCGTTAAAATCGCGAAGTCTTTCCTTTTTATTATGTGCCTATTATTTGTAAATTTTCACGGCGGTCTATAGATTACGGGGCCGTCTTTTAAGCGACAGGGTCGTGGGTTCAAACCTAGAAAGTATAAATTGAATATATTGCCCTTGGCTGAAATTACCCCCCAGTTAAAGGAAAAAATATAAACACATCTTCTATAGATAGGTAATGCGAACTTTGAAAGCCCAGTGAGGTTAAGCTGCGTTTGGCACGCTTTGCCTCTGGATGGGTGACCATTTAACGAGTCTCATACGATGCAGTCTCCTTCTATCCTTCCTTTAGTGTACTTACATCTATATAAAAAAATAAAAAACTGTGTGAGTTACTAGTCTGTTAGTTTATAATGTAATCTTGTGTTTCTCAGATAAATCAATAATTGTATTCTTATGAGAAATAAATGTCTTAAACCAGAAGTACACATTGGTTGGTTATATTGCACCCGGCGATTTCTTCTAAGCCACCTTTGGATTGCTAAGTGTGATGTTGACTGGAAAAAGGGTTCTTTATATGGTAAATGGACAAATTACCAATCTTTTGTTCCTATTTGATATTAATTTCAACATTATCATTCTTGGAAAAAAGGCTCTTGTCTGACAGACGGTTGGGTAGATAGCAAACTAGCAAACGGCTACGGGTTTCGATTTTTCTTTTCGTGTTACGGAACCCCAAAAAAGATAACGAAAAAATTTAGCAACGCTGTAACTTGTAATGTATTGCATAAACGCGATTAGGATATCATGAACAGGAGGAAGTGAGCTGTCAAAGAGGTTGCTTTAAGTCTCCTAAGTTATTTTATTATCGGATCAGGATGACATGGCGCGTCATGTTTATGGTGCGAACATGATAGCGATGCATCTCGACTTGTATCGATCGACTTTGGTACATGAATTATTCATTGTTTCTTCAAGTTATTTTTTTTCTCTACTGCCCCAAAATAGGAGTATTAAGTTTTTAGGGTTCATGTATGTAGGTACTCGTATGTATGTTTGTGAGTTTCTTTATTGCAACATAATATTTATATGCCGGAATCGATTTCGATGTATTGGATATCGTTAGAATCCTTGCATGTTCCCGGGTAACATGCGCTAGTAAGATTTTAAATAACTATTTATTAAACTTTGAGAAAAAAGATATTGTGTTTTTATTATAATAAAATTAAAAAAAAAAAACTTTTTTCTCATTTGAAATGTAATTGCTTTTGTTAGTTCCTTTGATGGATAATTTTTGACTTTGAAGTTCTAAATTTTACATAGCATCACGCCGGCCTCGTTTGTCTATCGTAAGATCCTTGGTACGATTACCGGGTCAGGCAAAGTGTATTGGGTTTTATTATACTTAGAAATTCTCAATAGCAACTCGGAGTTCTAAATTGTGCATTGTATTGGTAGGCTCACCACCTATTATATAGTATATAGGATCTTAAGGATCTTATTAAACGGTATTGATGAATAGTGCTTATCTACTGACTGAAACTTAATTAACTAGAACTCTGAGTCGTCAAAATCATAAAAATCGGACTACTCTGCCAAAAATTGCGTGCTCATGCATAAAAAAAAATACGCTCGCCTTGTGACCTCTTTCTTTTTTCGTCGGTTGAAAATAAACTCGTGTCTGTAAAGAGGCCCTTGCCCTGCAGTGGGATTGATAGGTTTTCATCATCCCCCTGCCATTATTCCAATTTATTTGGGGTCGGCGCAGCACGAAATCTTCTTCCACTTTCTAATTGTTTTTGATATTGCAAGCCGCTAAAGTTGTGGCTATGTTTTATGACCGGCCAGCTGCCTGACGTCAACCCTCATTGGGAATGCTGTTGTTCGTGGTAACCGCCACCGATACGGTCTCCTTCTATCTAGCTATGTTACACCAAATGTTATGGGCTGGTTGCATATATGTATGTAAAATAGTCTAGACTTAACATGTTCTTTCTTATTCCTAGGTTACGCACTGGCGAATTGGTCCGAGTCATCTCTCGTGAACCCTGAGGAGGTCGGACACTACGCTGAAGGAGACATCTTGATGCCTCCGCAGCAGTCCAGGAATGGGGTCAAGGAAGAGACCTTGCGCTGGCCCAAAGGACACATCCCATATGTTATTGAGGGAAATTTTAGTAAGTTATTACTTCGAAGAAACTGGACCCTTTAGTGTTTTTGTTTCTGTAAATTATATATGATTGTGCAAAATGAAAAATAAGTTCGTGAGCAGGATTCGAACCAGCGCCTCCTGCATAAGCCATCTGGACCTCTGCTCAGTACCCCGAATAAATTTTTCACATTTTAATACGTCTGTAGGTCACAATACCGCTATCTATTCAGTCCGTATACAGGTGACTGAACCAGCACGACTTACAATGTCGTACAGATGCAGAACCTTAACAAATACAAAAAAAAAAAAAAAAAATGTGGAAAAAGAATACGGTCGCGAGGAGGATTCCAATCTCTGCGACCTGCTCGCGGGTCAAGATGGCTTAGCGGTCAGAGCACCTGGAATATATAAATATTGGGAGGATTTATCTGTACTTAACAAATACAGATAAATCTATGAAGACGTAACGCATGCATATTCATGGCACGACTTCTGGTACATATTTTATTCACTGATCCAAAAAAAAGAAGAAAACACAAGAAAGACTGTATACAGTACTTGGCCGAAGTGAAGTTCGTTGGAATGGCTGCAAAGTTTTTTTTTGATATGGATCTACGTTAGGCCACCAACTCGCCTGATGGGAAGCGACGGTGTGGCCGAGGATGGAGCACGTAGATCCGGAATAAATCTATTCACTCTTAAGTAGAGTGGATAGATTTTGGGAGAACGATAGTTGCGGAGTTGATCCAACTGCCCAGACCCATCTCCCACAACGGTTACACCGGACTACATCCCGAAATACGACTAGGTCGCTTCACGACACGGCTTCATCCGGTGGGTGGTAACCAGCCGCAGCCGAAGCGTCCCACCAGACTTGTGTTGCCTGCTTTGCGACACGTGTATGGATTCCATTTTAAGGGTGCACTCCTACGGACGTGGGCAACTCAGCCCCCAAATTTAGGAAGGAATCATTCATATGACGGTATGATACGGAGGTGCGAGGGTGTTGCATGACAGAAAGTTCGGAAAGCCTATATAAACGTCGTAAAGATAAAATTTGTACACTTCCTACAATCCACTACTCGTTCACAAATTAGATTTTATTTGTATCTTGGTCCACATATGTATAACAAGATAAACTCCAGTGTGAGCGTATGGTTTGTCGCATTACAAGTGTAAAACAAACGTCCGCTCTTTCCTTCTGAACAAAACGTACGGAAAAACAGAAATATTGTTAAAAACCTTGATCTAATCTGTATTGAAACTACGCTAGCCATGCAGTACACACACACACACATACACATACGTTCACACATAAACTACACTTTGCACTGACACTACAAAAATACATACCAGACACGTATAATTAATTACACCTTAATTAACATACATTTTCTATAATTTATTACAATACTTTAAGTTAACTTGGATTACCTATAAGCTTTATTTTTATGAAAACTATTATTTGTATATCCTCCAATAACAGCACTGTTTCTACCACCCCTGAGGGATAGGCACTTTTATTGTTTCTCTTTACTGCAGGCTATTCCATAGCCTATTTAAGAAGGCTAGACCTATATGTGTAGTATACAAAGTGTTCTTGTTATTAAATATCTCTGCATTGTACTACAGCACTTTGTTGAAATAAAGATTGGATTGATTGATTGAATAAGGAAATGGGTATTAATTTTTGAAAATCATCTTGTATTTAAACCTCTATACGGTGCCAATAAGTGTATTTTTATGTACTACAAATATTATAGAACTTTTAGAGTTCTATAATGAGGTATTTTATTAACTTGATGTTTTAATAATTTTATATTATCCCATATAATGTAGTAGTTGGTACGTAGGTACTAGGTTTGCATAAACTTATAAGATGAATCGCATTTCAGATTCGCAACAACGCGAAACGATAATGAAGGCCATAGCGGACTACCACAGACTGACATGCCTGCGCTTCGTACCATACAACGGACAGAAGGACTACATTACAATCCAAAGCAAGAACACTGGTTGTTGGTCTAGCGTAGGCAGGATTGGTGAGACTCTTGCACACTTATGTTGTCCTGGTACTTCTTTATGAGAAGTTATTGGTAATGTAATTAATAAATAGGGGGAGGAGGTTACATGCAATTATTTATTTAGTAGGTGTGGGCGGTCCGCGCACTGCACCGCGTATCACGGGTTCGATTCCCTCCCGGAACAAATATTTTTATGATTTTACCGATGATTGCTTCGGGTTTGGATATGTGTGCATTTGAGATTTGTGTCTTTAAACACGAACAGAAGCGATTTCGAGAGTATAAATAACCTTTTTCGGACTATGTTTTTAACTTTTCAGGTGGTCGTCAGGAAGTAAACCTGCAGAATCCCGGCTGCGTGACCAAGAAGGGGACAGTGCTGCACGAGCTACTTCACGCTATTGGCTTCATGCATGAACAGAGCCGACCCGAACGGGACGACTTCGTCATTGTGCGTTACAATAACATAAAACCAGGTATAAGCACTGTTGATGTTTTATATTATGTAAGCAGTCTAAATTGTCAGAATTCTAAATTGGTTCCAAGGATCATGGCAGGATTTGTACATAAACAGATTTTTGTAAAAATTGATTTGTTATTTTTTTACAGAAGTTGGAATTGTTTTAATATTGAAGCTTGGTTTTTAAACAATATCTAACGGTATGCAAATTATTTTTAAAATGTAATATTGCTAAGTATATCATAGGAAATTAAAATTTTTCTTCGTCCTGACATTACGAATAATAAACTGTCAATGTTGTAGCGTTGGAAATTTGCCCAATGAGGAGTTAGGAATTATCGTGGCAGCCGAAAATATTTAATATAGCGGGAATTATAGAACCAAATATATATTTATTGCGGGGTTTTAAAAATATTTTAAACTTACAAATTTAAATTATATATATATTATATATCGATTAATACTCCAGGCGCTCTGACCGTGGTCGAGATGGCTTAGTGGTCAGAGCGCCTGGAGTATTTATCCGGGAGGCTCAGGTTCGAATCCTGTTCGCGACCGTATTCTTTTTCCATTTAATATTGTAACTTTAGAGTTCGCTAAGCATGCGTTAATGTTTTTCAAAGATTTGTCTTGGAATATTTTAAACCTTGATAGTTATTCATTCTTTAGGATCAATAGTAAATTTATTCTCAAATTATTTTTGTACAGATTAATGTATGGCACTCGCCAAGTGTCTTCATAACCAGAGTATAAAAAATTACAATATTTTCATTCATAAATTAACACTTACAGAAAATGCAAAAGTAATTTCATCATATATCATGACTAGTTTCTGTCTGCGACTTTGTCTTCTAGAACTTCACAATTGTGTCCAGTCCGGACAAAAAGTATAAACTGTCTGTGTGCAATTCCATCTAGATCCGATCTGTAGTTATTGCGTGAAAGAATCACAAACATCCATCCATCTTCACAAACTTTTAATTGTATTAGTAGGATGGGATAATCAGCATTAGTCGGTAGATTTTTATATATAAATACAATTTTCTGTTGTGAAATTCGCAGTGGCAACACTGAGTTTAGTAGATTGTACCCGTTAGATGTTACGCTCACCACCTATTTTATATTATATGGGACTTAATAAAAGCATTAGTGAAATGTGAGTCTACAATTGTGTACACCTCTGCATACCCCCTCGGGGAATACAGGCATGATCCTGTGTATGTATATATTACATTAATATTTGTTTAAATTTTGTATAATATTTTATTACTTACTGCCTCGTTGGTCTAGTGGTCCCAAGCGCGACTGCTGAGCACGAGGTCTTAAGTTCGATTCCCGGATCGGGCAAAGTGTTATTGAGTTTTCCTGTTAGAAAATTCGCTGTAGCAGCCCGGAGTTTGGAATTGTGCCCGGTAGATGGCAATAGGCTCACCACCTATTACATGAGACTTAATAACAGCATTGGTGAAATGTGGGTGTGCAAATGTATACACTTCTGCCTACCCCTTCGGGGAATACAGGCGTGATGCTATGTTATGTATGTTATTATATTAATATTTGTTTTAACTTACACTGTGAACTGCCCCTCTATTTTGTTTACTATAAATCCTGTCCAAAAACAGCATCGGTAAATGTGGGTGTACAATTGTGTACACCTCTGCTTGCCTCTTCGTAGAATACAGGCGTGATGATATGTTACGTAATGACGTGTGCAGGTACCGAGGGCAACTTCAGGAAGGCTGATCCCAGGCACACGGATGACTTCAAGGTTCCGTACGACTACAACAGCGTCATGCACTACTCCGAGTATGCCTTCTCAAAGAACCAGCAGAGGACTATTGAGTCTAAGGTGATGTTATGATTTTTTAAGATCTTTTAACAGTTCAGTATTGATTTGCATAATATGGTTATATCATAACCCGCCATTCTTTGTACGGGAAGCATTAATTATTATTACTGAAATATAATATAGCCTAGTCTACTTCGGGGTAATGATGAGTACTTTAAACATGCAGTACATTATTTTATGTAAGTATTATAAATAGATTTTGTAGAGAATGCCAAATCTTGACTTTTATAGGCAAATTTTTTAATACATCGGGTAACATTATAGGAAGTTTTGAAGGAAACTCTAATAAAAAAAAAATACGGCCCATGTTACTCGCTGATAATGTACTCAATACTCAATACCTAATATTGCGTTCCATAATGTTTATACATAGGTTGTCATAGTTGTAGCTTTCTGTAAGTAAAATATTAATACAATATAAATAGGTGAAGTAGTTTTTGAGTTTATCTATTGCAAACAAACATACGAAAAGCCAAATCTTTTCTCTTTATAATATCAGTTTTGATTTGCATTCGCATACTTTTACTTATCCTAATAATCGTTACGCATAATATTAATTCTGCATAAATGTTTAGGCATAATTTATTTTATCATAACTACTGTTAGCATAATGTAACGTAACTGTTAAGTGGTACGAGGTAAGTTTTGTAAATTTTCCGTTTGTGTTGGCTAAAATAACTTTAGTACCAAAATGTAAAATAAACATGTTCGCGGCTAAGGGGTGTTCCAAGAGCCGCCATGCACCTTAACCTACTGTCACAATAATATTGGATATACGTAATATCTACTATTATAACAATATGCCTTTAGGTTTCACGCGAAATAAAATTAGACTGAAAAATATTGCCCAAATGATAGTATTAGACTTAAACTATATTATGTCAAAATCTTATTATGTCATTAAAAGTTATGCTTAACTCATTACGCCAAAGAAAACTTGACATTATAAAAATGTGCGATTTAAAGGGATCCATAATTTAACACATTCGAGGCGCACTTTGCAAAATCTGGGCGGTCATGCTTGTTCTTATCGTATGGTTGATGAACAACCTAATGTCAGAGTTTAAACCACCTGCAGGTCTTTGACATGGCTTTACACACCATCGTGAACATCTGACATGTGTACTGGTTTCCTCACGATGTTTTTTTTTCACCGTTATAAGCAAGTGATAATTTCTAATACGCACTTAACTTCAAAAAGTCAGTGGTGCCTTGAGTTCGAATTTGCTGCCTTTGACTTGCCAATCAAACGGTCATACCACCAGGCTATTACATTCACAGATGAATGATCTCTAGACATTTTGTCATTCGTATATATATAGTTCTCCTTATTGGTTTCGATAACGGTGACCCCAACAGCTTTTGGTACCAGCCTTTGGTGAGCCCGAATATGACTCGCTAGACCGAACTTGGTTTTAAATAACTTGGGTCATCGGCGCAAAGTCAAAGTGGACAACAGTTGCACTTGTGCAAGACCACTCTCTCTTCCAGCTCCCTGTGGTTTAATGGACTGGCAAACCAGTACAATAGGCAGAGTTTATGATGGAGGATATAATGTATTACTTATTTTGGGGAATCCCATATTTTATATCCCTCAGTAACTTCTTACGACACCCATGGGCAGAGATGGGGTGATCTATTCTTTCTGGAACCACACGGACTGTCTTTAGTAGGATGTGATTAACCATTGACGTACCTTTTGTAGGTTGGAGGGGTTCAATTGGGACAGAGGGAAGGTCTCAGTCGTGGTGACGTCAGAAAAGTTAACAACATGTACAACTGCAAGAAAGAGTGAGTATATTCAACTAGAAAGAAATAGGTTTATGTTATGGAAGAAACTGATATACTGATTTGATTGTTCGCTGTTTGAACCCATTACACATTATCAGAGAGCATCAGTTATGTTCAACTGGAACTAGCAGAGCCATAAAAGCCTGTTGAATCAGTTTACATGATAAAAATGAACGGAAATTTGACCGGAGGAGCTCTGTGTCGCAATTTCAGAGAGGCTAATATTTAAAATCTTGATTCTAGATGGTCTAAAATACTTATATTTCATAGAATGCGTATAGCAGGTTTATATTTCAAAAGTTCTTCTATGTTGATACTTAGATCTTAATTTCCAGGGAGCCCCAATCCGGCTGGCTGGGAAGCGTGTTCCAAAATGTATTTGGCGTAAGAAATCGTTAAAAGAAATTTATTTTAAGTGTTTGTTTTCACTAATCTGTATTTAAATCACAAAGATCTGATAGTTGTAAGTTTATAATGCTAGTCTTAAACGTTTTTATGAAGTAAATAATTAGACATTTTATTTAGTTGTATCTTTGAGACCTACCTTTCTTTCGTTTAATTGTGTCGGGGCAGTGTTGTAGGATTGAAGGGAGCACACTTCATTTTTTGCTCCAAGCCAACAATACCTGTCCGTGGTATATCCTCCTGATCAACGAACGAGGATCTGGTGAACCGATAAATGGCGGTATAACCACTTCGAACCAAAGACGTAGCTAAATGCAAACAAGTCGGTAATGGGCAGCAGCATCAACGGCGTGAAGCTACGTTCTGCGATCGCCAACAGGCATGCCCAGCGTGGTGATTATGGGCAAACTCCTGATTTGATTGATTATGAAATGTACAATAAAAAAACCAGGTCCCTAGTCCTCGGCGGCTCTGCTATTCCTGGCTCCGGTAGTGGCCACGGTAACGGCGTAACAAGGGGTGCTAAGGATCCCCGGCAGACGCCCGGCTACCACCCCCGACGACGACTGGCCCTGGTAACGCCCAACATCCCCACCTTGAGGATGGACGAGAAAATTGTTGAGCTGGAAGAGGAAATGCGTAGGCTACTCTGGGACAAATTGGGATTATCCGAAGTCCGTAGAGAGAGAGTAAGGACACGATAACCCAAAAGTCCGGTAACCTGCTCTATTACCAGGAGCGCGATCAACAGTCCTAAGGTGGTTCGGCTTTTTCATCCACAAGTCCCTCACTAACAACATTATTACCATCGAAAGTGTTTCAAACTGGGTCGTATACTTAATACTCAGAATATCCAAAAGATATTCGCTGAAGGTCATTCAGGTGTACGCACCGACCTCGATACACCCACATGATGAAGTGGAGATTATGTATGAGAACATAAATAGGGCCACACATACGTCCGAGACCGTTGTTATGGGGGAATTCAACGCAAAACTAGGCATCAGAAGCGATGATGAGTTGTGAGTGAGGCAATTTGGATATGGACAACGGAACCCCAGGGGGCAGAGGCCGCATTAATTTCTTACCTTATCCATTCTTTGCACTCCACACATCCATCTCAAAATTCTCATCTGCGCTAACTGTAGTCTTTTTCATTCGTATTCTTCATGGCCCAACATTCCGATCCATACAGGACGACAGGGTCTTGTGACGGATTTGTAGATTTTGCTCTTTAACTTGAGGGGTATCCGTGGATTACACGTTGTTCCTGTAACCTGTCGCCATTTCATCCACCCTCAGTTGATTCGGTTCGTAACGTCTCGGTGTATTTCATTTCACCGTTACCTTGGACGAGTGTCCCACGGTAACCGAAGTCGGTACAGACTGGTAAGGGCACTCTGTCCAGAGGTATAGGTACATGAAATAAATGATAGTGCATTTATTAGCGTAAACATTATTTTTTTATATGCCATAACATTGCAAAACATGCTAGCTCCTTCCTCGATTATGACACTTCTAATTGACTCATGTTTTACGAAATCTTTATCTTTATCAAGACTGGAGAGATCGCCGAAATCACAGAACGTATACTGCATCTTGCTTCTGCTAATTTTCAAGGCAACACTCTCTAGATTACGGGTTACGACAAGTCTTACTACGAGATCAGATGGCAGTCACTCTATGTAAAATACTGGTAATAATCTGCGTCCGGTTAATTGGGAAAAGGGTAAGCAGAATATGCAGAACACGATAGCCTAGCATTATTCGAAACGCAGAAAAAGCGTGCTGTGTCACTCCCTCCTTTACGTTCCGTCAATACATCTGTCTTGCTCGTTCAGGGCCCGAGAACAGTCGGTGCCATAAATGTATCGCGGTCTTGTTGATTTTCCTAACAAATTTAAATTTTTCAGTGCGATAACACTTTTCTATACAACTGTACCTGCACGCCCGTTTGGAATGCCGATTTCAGACATGCACAGTTATATCACGACAACTTGTATTATAAATAATAAAAAACAGATTACCAATACCAACATTATTTATTTATTTACACAAACAAACATTAAATACAATCATGGTTCTATAAGGCCAGCATAAGTTACTAAGAGGAGTCAAGTTCAGCTACTAAGACTTAAAGGCCGTACTTCTCTATTTCCAAACGCATCAGGCATTTCAAGTACTGGTACGATTTTTCGCACAGACATTTTTCCGCTGAAAAGAAACATATTTTTTTATGATTTATTTACATTGACAAGGAAGAGAAGGGAAGAGCAGCCTTCTATGACAATTCGATAGAAAAGGAAAAGTGTTTTTTTTTTTACTGATAAGTCTTTCATTTCTACCAACAGCATTCCCAAAGAGGGTTGACGTCAGGCAGGCGGCCGGTCATAAAACATAGCCACAACTTTAGCAGCATGCCAGATATAGGTATGCTGCTCCCAAATAAATTGGGATAAGGGCAGGGGGATGATGAAGTCTTCCAAATGTGAGAAGTTCTTTTTGTTTTTTTTTTTTTATCTTTAATTTGATTACTGTTTTTTTGAACAAGGAGGTTAATGTAAAAAAGTTTTGAAAAGAGAAAATTTAATTTCATGGATGATCAAATCAAAATCAAATCACTGGTTAGATTCACTGGATTACAAGACCGGAATCACCAAAATTGGGTTATATTGAACTTACGTCTCTCAGCGCAAATAACAGCCATGTCTTCAATATCGGTCACAATAGTTCCATGCCGCTGCCACACGAATGCCTCAGCCGTTCGCGCAGTATCAAATATACCATCTTTCGATATGACGCCCGCGGCGTCGAACACACAATGGGAGAAGCACTAGGAGCACATAAAGAAAGCGATCATTATAAATCCTATTTTTGTATAAAAACTTTCGTGAGACATATTCATATCAATTAATGTTCACCGGTTACTACTCGTTTACTAGTTTGACTCGCGACATCGCCGCGGGTTCAGCTCATGACTAAGGGCTCCGTTCGAGTTCGGAACTAGTCGGGCAATCCCGAAAAATGCACGTGAGTAGTAACCGGTGAACATTAATTGATATTATAAATCCTACTATCTTATAATATCTACTATATATATATATATCTATATATATATACTACTATAATCCTACTAATATTATAAACGCGAAAGTTTGTATGTATGCAATAGGCTCACCACCTATTACATGGGACTTAATAACAGCATTGGTGAAATGTGGGTGTACAATTGTGTACACCTCTGCCTACCCCTTCGGGGAATACAGGCGTGATGCTATGTTATGTTGTATGTATGGATGCTTGACTCTTTGACGCAATAGCTACTGAACGGGTTTGGATGAAATTTGGAACAGAGAGATAGTTTACAACCTGGATTAACACATAGGATACTTTTTATCCCGGCTGGACCCAATTCTGAGTCCACGCAGACGAAGTCGTGGGCAGAAGCGAATAAATGCGAAGTTTGTGAGGATGGCTGCATGTTTGGTACTCTTTCGCGCAATAACTACTGAAGGGATTTGGATGAAAATAGCACACAGATAGTTTATAACCTAGATTAACACATAGGATAGTTTTTGTTCCTACTGGACCCAATTCTAAGTCCACGCAGGCGAAGTTGCGAGCACAAGCTAGTACAGTTTCATGTTGCAATTTAAAGTACATAGCTGTGGTAGAAGTACTGTGGTGGCCCGGTTAGTGGAGTGTGATAGTAGGATAACATCAGAACCTGGCGAATGGATAACATTTGGTGTGACATAGCTAGATAGAAGGAGACCGTATCGGTGGCGGTTACCACGAACAACAGCGTTCCTAATGAGGGTTCATGTCAGGCAGCCGGCCGGTTATAAAACATTCCGCAACTTTAGCAGCATGCAATTTCAAAAATAATCAAAAAGTGGACAAGATTACATGCTGCGTAGACCCCAAATAAATTGGGATAAGGGCAAGGGGATGATTATTTAGCTGTGGTAGGCACTGGGAGGCACTGGGAGGCACTGGGAGGTTTGAGAGTCCTCTTATGGGTGGTTGTATCAAGTGATTTTGTCTTCAGAATTATCCTAGGAATGCAATCGTGACACGTGAAATATGTAATATGGTGTTTTATGTATATATCCTAAAACATGGCAAGTAATTCAAAACCTTTGTCCATTCTTTTGATAGATTTTAATTAAACTTTGTGAATTTTGCGTTATTTAAATTTAAGCAATTTGATATATGCGTCATCTAATAGTGACGGGTAATTTACATTTTTTGGAATCAATCTGGATTATGCTAGCTATAAATTTGTAGCTATATATTTTTATGTAAAGAATAATACGATCCACATTGTAATTCGTCTTATGTTGACGTCACCACTATCGCTATTTAGTCCCTATACAGGTGACTGAACCGACACGACTAAATTTGCAGTTAATTCAACGTCTTTTAAATGCATTACCGCTTTAGAGCTTAAAAGTGATATTTTTCGTGTTAAGAGAAATGCGGTCCTGAGCAGGATTTGAACCTGTGCATTCCGTATAAATATTACAGGCGCTCCAAATAAGCCATCCAAACTGGGCCAAGCGCCCCGGTTTGTGTTTGTTTCAGGGGGCGCCGAAATCATAATATATGGTTGAAAATAAAAAGCGCCAGCATGCAGCACACGTTGTTCTATAAATTAATAATTTCATTTTAACGCCCAGTTAGTTTTTGATCACATCCTAAGGGCTCATTCTAAAATGAATAATACAAATAAGTATTTGATGAAGCTTGGGTTCTTATTGTCCTGTTCACGAAAAATGAGATGAGATTTTTTATGTAATTTATCTCAAACGCTGGAGAGAGGGCGTCACAATCAAGTTTTTACCCGGTTTGAAAAAATGTAGATCCGGGTCTGTTTCTACCTTAAGTCCCTTACCTTAGCCACTCTATCAGTTTCATCAGGGTAGCTACCGACTTCATCCAGAGCAGTCACAAAGTCTGAAAATTAAATAATATATAATTTAGACAATATTAGAATTTACTACAATAGTTGTCACAGAGCTGATTATTATTATCTATATTAAGAACAAAAACCATATAAAATTAATTAATTAATTAAAAAGCACGCCTGCACTGTGTGGAAAATTTAAGTTTTTTCACCTTTTTAAATCAAAAATCTTTTTTTTTAATTCAAATAAGGCAAAAAATTGGTGGTTTTTGAACGTCAATCATTAAGACAGCCCCCAAAAAAGCCCACCCTTCACCGCTTCCTAGAGTTATAGCTTTTTATGTCCCATAACCACCATATTACGTTTTTTTTTCTCGCTATCCTCTGTGCTCGGGACAATGTAAGGATTCTAACGATGACCCATACAACTAAATCGGTTCAGGGGCTTAGAAGATATGGTGAAATAAAGAAACTCACAAACATACATACATGAACCCTAAAAACATAACACTCCTTTTTTGGGCAGTCGTGTAAAAATGAATCAACTTCACCTAAGATGATAAACGATAAAAGTTTTTTTTAATGTTTTTGCACTGAATAAACAAATTGATAGATTTATAAAAATGGTTTATTATAGTCCTAACCGAATTTTTGGTCACGGCAGTCTATCTCCACGGCGATTAGCCGAGTACGCAAGATATATTATAGTGCACAAGAGTATGCGCAAACACAGGTACACTCCCTCTTCCTTCACTCTGATAGTCTGATGGGACGGCAATCCGACACGACCGGAGAGAGATCAGGCGCAGGACCGACGGCTTTACGTGCTTAATACTGACGCAGTTATGTCATATAATGAGCCAAGTGCCATCAACTGGACATAATTGCAAACTCCGGGCTGGTATTCAATACTTTATTGCATTCCATAATGTGTACATATGGTATGTTGAAAAATATAAACAACTAGCTGACCCGGCAAACGTTGTTTTGCCATATAAATAAAAAATTTAGGGGTGGACTACCCCTAACATTTAGGGGGATGAAAAATAGATGTTGGCCGATTCTCATAGATACCGGATAAGCACAAAAAATTTCATCAAAATCGGTCAAGCCGTTTCGGAGGAGTATGGCAATAAATTAAAATTGCGACTATAATTTGAGATTTAAACTATCCTATCTCTCAAGTTGGATCGAACTGCACATGGTGTGCGAATTTTATTATAATCGGTTAAGTGGTTTAGGAGTCCATTGAGGACAAACATTGTGACACGAGATTTATATATATTAAGATTATGGACCCTGTCGGGCACAGCAAAATTAGACAACAAAAAACCCTAACACTTTGCCTAGAAGTATATAATTTTATGAAATGTGCAAATCTTACCCATTTGTGTCGGGAAGCTCTCATTGCAAGTGTTCATGATAGTTTCCCTGTCTACGAGTAATTCAGAGCTACCGTCACCATTCACCGTGGATTGGGTCAACACGAAAGTGATCAGGGTCAAAATTATGGTATCAAACACCTTCGCCATTTTGATATATTGTACTGTATGTACTGATATTGAATTAAGTCATTTTGCTATTTATGTAGACCGAGTATTTAATTTATGCAGAGGTTGTGAACATTTGAAGATTCAATAAAAAAATATTTTCAGATATTTTTCGTTTTGTAGCCCGGTTAGTGGAGTGATATTACGGTAAAATCAGAACCTGGTGCATGGATAACATTTGGTGTGACATAGCTAGATAGAAAAGGACCGTATCGGTGGCGGTTACCACCAACAACAGCATTCCCAAAGAGGGTTGACGTCAGACAGGCGGCCGGTCATAAAACATAGCCAAAACTTTAGCAGCATGCCAGATATCGGTATGCTGCGCCGACCCCAAATAAATTGGGATAAGGGTGATGAATCGTAAATGTATTTTCTAAAAATGTCTGACAAACGTTAATTCAGAAGCAAAAGACTAGAAGTTAATCTTCGAATGCGATTTTACTTATATTGAACTGCGATAATATTGAAGACGGTGACAAATTGAATAATTACGATGATATCACCGTAAGGCCTGCAAAAACTAAAGGAGCAATAGAGTCTCAACAAGCAGATTAAGGCTTAGTTAGCAGAGCACTTACTCGGAGTACCGCTATAAGGTGCAGGTTCAAAGCCTTGCCCCGTTGGTAAGGTCAGAAATCGTCAACCCGAATATTTCTATTGTGTCTGGTAATTAGCCAGTCAACAGATTAATGCTCGTGCCTTCTCTGTATGAGAAGCGGCCCTTCCCCTGCCTTGAAATGGGACAGGTTGATAATAATTATGTAGGAGTGAAATTCAACAAAACATTTGAAATTGGATCGGCTTAAAATGTTCACAACTCCTGCACCGAAGATTATCTATGAATGATTACTGTTAAATTGTATGTTTATATGTGGATAATTTAGACTAACTTTTATGTAAGTACCATTTATGATATAATGTGTTATTTGAATCCCATAATAGCATAAAAATTGTATATTAACCGTCACGATGAATGCTTAAAATTGGTAGTCACATGAATATTTAAAAAACACTTATGTATATAGTGGCGTCAATTGTACCAAACTACACTAAATTTAGAATATTCCTGTCTTTTTTTTAGTAAATGTAAAAAAACGATATAAGCAAGAAAAACTATATAAGCAAGATTTTGACGGTGCGGGTGTCGCAGGTACGATACCTGCACGGAGCAAATATTTGTATGGTCTACAGTTGCACACACACCAATACCCGGAACTATTGTTCCGGGTTTGGGTGTGTGTGTGCATGTGTGATTATGTGTTTGTTAACACACCTACGATACAGGAAGAAATTCCTAGTGTGGGGAACCATTCCAAAATAAAACAAATACAAAAAAGTGTCAGTGTGATTTTATCAATTTCATATGTACTTTCTTAGTTATTCAATAACACCGCAGACATACGGTAAAGGAAAATATATTTATTCTTTATTGTACACAGATCAAGTAACATCCATACATACAATTAAAATTAAAATGTAACAAAGGCGAGCTTAACTCAGAATGAGTTTTCTTCCAGCAAACCTACTGGGCGGAAGAGATTAAGATATCGTGACGAAACCTGGTCCTAATGGTCTGAAATGATAAAATCGCAGTGAAGTAGCGTGGTGATCAAACCTCATGCCTTATCTGTATGAGAAGAGGCCCCTGCCCTGCAGTGGCACAGTTAAGCGTTGGTTATGTATGTTATGTTAAAAAAACTCCGTGCGATCCGGAAGGGGCATAGGTATATGTAATGGGATACCATTACATTAATAATAAAATAAGAAACATGAAATATTCAAGTAAACATGTTAATTAAATTTAAAATGCACAATTTTTGTGTATATATTACCGCAATTTCCCGAAAATCTAGCAGATTTCTAGAATGATCAATGCCATCATACTCGAAAAGTGACGGTCGCATCCGCCCGCACCCTTGTCCTCACCCCCTGTATTGCCATGTAAGTCTCCTCATTTCTTAAATTTTACAATTGAAATTTTAATATTCTCACTTTTGTTACGAACTCCTCGTCACAGCTCTAGCCGTTACGATGGCTCTTTTACAATTCGTGCTGTGCGTCTATGGAACTCTCTCCCTCATTCAATTCGTGCCAGCCCTTCTTCTTTTGTTTTTAAGAAAAGAGTTAAGGAACATTTCCCATCTTCATAATTTGTATTTATTATTCGTAGGTATGTATATATATTATATTACATGTATATAAATATAAACATTTAAGTATGTGTAATTAACATTATTTTTGTATATAAGTATTTATATGTTATTATGATAAGTCCTATTTAACATTTTTATATTTATGTATTGTGTACTACAATGATTTTCCCACCCAAGTATTTTTTTAATTTCTTTACACAAAAGGTTTGTTGGAAGAAAACTCATTCTGAGTTAAGCTCGCCTTTGTACATGTTTCTTTTTATGTATTGTTTTGTATGTTCCTTGATTTTGTGTACAATAAAAGAATACGAATGTAAAATAGCAAGTTTATTCCCCATATTTCACCAATGCTGTTATTAAGTGTTCCGGTGAGCCTATTGCTATCTACCAGACTATTCAAAACTCCGGGCTGTTACTGAGAATTTCCTAACAGACAAACTCAATAACGCTTTGCACAACCCGGGAATCGAACCTGCAACTAGACTAGTACTAGACTAGTTGCGCTTGGGACCACTAGGTGCAGCAGGGTAGGCTAAACTTAATGGGATAACATTATTTTTCTTCCTTTTCATAAATGTGTATAAAATTCGAATCGAATCTTGATACCAAATAATATCTTGACGGATTGATGAGGATTTTAACATACTACGATATATTTGTACATACGAAAGAAGCAGTGTATAGTCGTATGACTGTTGGACTGGCAAGTCAAAGGTCGCAAGTTGGAATCCAAGGCACGCACTATTGTCTTTTCGAAGTTTTCGAAGTCATGTGCGTATCATAAAAAAATTATCTGAAAAATGTTCTCGATGCAAATATGATGATGATTTGAAAGCGCGGTTGGCGCAGTGGTCGAGAGACCGACTGCTGCGCTGCGTGTCGCAGGTTTGATTCCTGCACGGAGCAAATATTTGTACGATCTACGGATAATTGCTCCGGGTCTGGGTGTTAGTGTGCTTGTGAGATTATATGTCTGTAAACGCACCCACGACACAGGAAGAAATTCCTAGTGTGGGGCAACGTTTTTGCTACGGGTGGTTTAAACTCTGACACTAGGTTGTTCATGAACCACACGATAAGAAGAAGAAGATATACGTTATATATAGATATAGAAATACAAATTAAACTTCATTAATATAATTAAAGGTCATCATATTTTAATTATAACTCAAACTTTTACAGTATTCAAGATAAATCTTTGAAAAAGCATTAACGCATGCTTAGCGAACTCTAAAGTTATTATATTAAATGGAAAAAAGAATACGGTCGCGAACATTTTTTTGAATTATTAAGGTAATTGCATTCTTTACGACATTGTATTAACTGCAAAGTTAGTCGTGTCGGTTCGGTCACTTCTATAGGGACTGAATTGATAGCAATAACGTCGCCATAAGACGTGTTAAAATATGGAAGAAGAATTCGCGGTGGTGAGCAGAGGTCGAGATGGCTTAGAGGTCAGAGCGCCTGGAGTATTCATCCGGGAGGCGCAGGTTCGAATCCTGTTCGCGACCGTATTCTTTTTCCATTTAATATTTTACAGTATTGTTTTACTTTTCACCTCTCGAACAACGACTTTTCAGACATTCGTGAGTTTAGTTGGCATAATAAATATCTGTGACTGCAATTTATCAAAATGGAACAAAGGTACACCTATAACTTCCAAAAGCAATAACGCATGCATAGCGAACTCTAAACTAAAACGAAAATCTGTGTATCCCGACTGAATAGATAGCAAAGACGTATTAAAATGTGGAAGAAAAATTCGCGGTAGTTAGTATAGGTCGAGATGACTTAGCGGTCAGAGCGCCTGGAGTATTTATCCGGGAGGCACAGGTTCTAATCCTGCTCAAGACCGTATAAATAAATTATGCCATTTATTATGAAACCACAGACAGATACAATTTTATTTAATGGTATAAAATTATATTATATATTTTTTGGGCTTGTTACCAGCAGCTAAATGTATTAAAGCACTTTCCAATTTAGCTACCCTATTGATTTTATAAAGTCTATTTTTTTCTTGTAGAATAGTGTGTTTGTTATGTAAATTAGAAAATCATAATTGACGCAAATTCAGCGTTTTAGAGAAAATAACATACTAAAGTTTAATTACAGATAAATCTTTGAAAACCATTAAGGGATGCTTAGCGAACTCTAAAGTTATCACATTAAATGGAAAAAGTACGGAAATACGGTCGCGAGCAGGATTCTTCTTCCATTTAATGTAACTCCCAAAGTTTAATCCTAAATTATCCGAAATGTAAGAAAACGAAAGTTGACATTAATTGTGATATTGTGGACGTCACTTAGGGGGCGTCCATAAATTACGTGAGATGTTTAAGGGGGGGAGGGGGTCGAGTCAAATCTCATCTAATCTTACGTTGGAGAGAGGGGGGGTCTCGGCAAATATCACGCAATTTTTTTTTCTGATTGAAACAAAAAAAAAATACTATTTTGGTCCATTTAATCCAGATTGTACATGTTTAAGATTTAATCTTAAGCGTTATCGTAATACGATTAAGATCATTCTCTAATTCATTAGAAAGAATATAATTTCATTCATACTTCGACGTTATACATCTACTGACTGTCAAACCACCATATTTGTTTTATACCAAATAGCAGTGCTGCTAAGAAAAAATACTCGATTCCCCGCGTCAGTGTTGTCAAATCCCCGAAATTCCCCGCTTCTTTTTGATTAATTCCCCACAAATTCCCAAAAATGATATTTTTGGAATAAAAACGCTATTTTATATAAAAAAAAATACTATACCTAACTATAACAAAATTAACTTTTACATCTACAGACTTAGTAAGGGCCACGTGCTTCATTTTATAGCAGATAAAAAAAAAAGGGATTTTTCCCGCTATTCACAGCGCTGCCAAATAGCTCAATTTAATCTGAATTTACGGTACAGTGTAGCCCGTCCTTTGTTTCGATGAACGACAGCGTACGCGAGCTGAGTGGCAGCGACACAGGGACAGGTTCCAACCTGCTTTGTTTATTCTTGTAAATTTTTTACTCGACTCAGTGCATGCTCTTACTAATTTAAAATGAGTTATCAAGATTTTTATAACGCATACGTCAAAAGATACGTCTATAAGACGAAGAAGTCCTGCCAGGACGATGTGATAAAATTATGGAATACAGCGAAGCAAAAATTCCCGAAGTAAGAAGAGTTAATACAAGCGCGATCTCTCTTGAGACCACGCATGATTCTCCATGGACTGAATAAGAGTAGATATTCTTTTTTTAATCACAGTAGTTACGATTTAAGTATTCTATTGTTAAATTTTTATTACACTTTAGGCTCTCAGCAATATTGATTACTAGTCTTAACTAGTCGTAAACAAAAGCACGAAGCAATTTTTTTTTTTCTTTTTACAATAACAATCCAACGCGTTTACGTATGAAACCCACATTTTGAAAAATCTCACGTGAGATTGGGGATGGGGGAGGGGGTCGAATAAAATCTCACGACATCTCACCAGGGGGGGAGGGAGGATCAGAAAATTTAAAAAAACACCTCACGTTATTTATGGACCTTATGAAAAATTATCGTAAATTATTGTAACTTTAAAATTATTTTTCTCGAAGACTATGCATTTGCGTAATTAGTGATTTTGCAGAAACTTTTATCATGACAAGATCTACACGTGCAAAAATTGAGAACCTCATTCAAACGGTTTTATTAGAAAGTTGAGCCGAGTTCGCTACGCATGCGTTTGTAAGATGTATCTGTTTTTACCATCATCATGTCAAAGTTTTCTTTCTTCGCAATTGACTAAAACAGAAACGCGCTACGTTGATAAGATCCGGATGAGTAGGATCCAATAGGATCGCTCATTTTACATAGCTTAGCTCAGCTCATATGGAGAAGGGTTCAACAAAGCTATGTTTTTTATATTGAGGGATGCCAGCTAAGCTATGGAGCTAGGGATGTGAGTTAGGGATACGCGAGTGGAGTAACTATGTGCAGAGCAGAGTACATGACGTACTACTTCCAATTTACTGGATTGTGGAGGCCAGATAGGTAGTCGATCTATGTAAAATACTAGTATTAAGTAGCATCTGGATAGACTGGTATCCAACACAAACGTATTTGGGAAAAGGCTAGGCAGACTTTTTGGATACGTGAGAACTTACTTCCTGTAATTTCCGTTTTATTCTGAGAACAATTGCCAACATTATTGTTGATCATAGTCCTGATGACGTCGTGGCCGGTTAGTGGAGTGTGATAGTAGAATAACATAAGAACCTGGCGAATGGATAACATTTGCTGTGACATAGCTAGAGCGAAGGAGACCGTATCGGTGGCGGTTACTACCAACAACAGCATTCCCAATGAGGGATAACCTCGGGCAGGCCGGTCAAAAAACAATTAGAAAGTGAAAGAAGAAACATGCTGCGCCGACCCCAAATAAATTGGGTGAAGGGCATGTAGCGACATCTATCTCGCTACATAGTAACTACGCGCACAACACTCTGCATCGCGCAATCAAAGTTTGACGACGAGTGTGTATATATACGACCTCCCGACATTAACCGTAGGGCCGTGGCCCGCCAGGCAATATCACCCGCCTGGTTGGAGGATCCTCCCTTTTCTATGGGGAAACACCACACCTCGTTCCTCCATAGGCATTCGTAAGATCACGATGAGTCCTGATGTCGTATTTATTGTTAAATTATGAAATCGGTTAACCAAATTACACTTTGGCTGGTTCGAGAAAGGATTTTAGGACCTCATGCAGCTGAGCTTGCGCTATACCAATGAAGCTTCAGCTTTCTAATTAACAAAATACGATATACTGCAGTCACTCATATTTATTACAAGGTCCTATGGTGTTAGGTATACCTTGGTAATATGTTTTATATTGTCGTAGTCGTTTATTTTATTGTAAAAGTAAGTATAAATAAAAAATACAGGTATTAACGTAGACTGCACTTAATATTTAATTTTAAAATCTTTTTGCTACGCCTGAAAAAGTTAAACGTAACAACATTAAGTGCACTGTGTTCGCAAAATAAATATATTTAAATATTTAATTGGGAATTCCATGTAAATAATTTGATATTAAAGATATTTTGTTGCCTTTTAAGCACAATAATTGAGCAGTGATTTTAAAACAGCACAATAATCCATTACATTGCATTTATGCGTCAAAATTATCACGGGGTAAAATGTTATAGTGCGCACTTTCAAGTCGTAGGTTCACCACCTACGCACAGTTCAATTAAAACACACAACTACAGTCAACCGTCGTCCATGGTAATCTAACATTGTTCCTTTCTACACGACTGCCCAAAAAGGAGTGTTATTTTTTTAGGGTTAGGGTTCATGTATATATGTATGTTTGTGAGTATTCTTTATTCCACTAACTTTGATTTACACTATATTTTAGAGGTATTCGATATCGGTAGAATCCTTGCATTCCCCATAACATAGGCTAAAGAAATCTAATAGAGATCCACTAAAAAGTATGAAGCTATCCTTCGTTTTCGTAGTTCAAGTGCTATCACCACTGAAGTGCGTTTGACCGTTCATTGTTGACGGTGGTAGTTGTGTGCTATTTTGTGTTAGGGGAAATAAAAAAACTTCATTAGAGGAAAAAATAAAATACCAATTTAACAGGCTGATTCATCAATATCTAAATATTTAATTTACAAAAAAAAATTAACTACTATTATTTTAAACAATCACGGTTAACGAGTGACAATGTACCAGGTCCACATAAGTAACGAAGAGGTGTCCATTTCAGTTAGGCTTTTCATATCTCTCTATCTCCGTCGATATCAAACATTTCATGAACTTGTAGGATTTTTCGCACATACACTTTTCCGCTGTAAAACAAACATAATTATTATATCTTGTATAATAACTTTCGTAAGACATTCATATCAATTAATGTTCACCGGGTGCATTTTTCGGGATTGCCCGACTACTTTCGAACTCGAACGGAGCCCTTAATCATGTGCGTGTGAGCCCGCGGCGGATGTCGCGAGTCAAACTCGTTTGTTGAACAATTACTGGTATTATATGTTAGAAAATTTACTAATTAAATTTAGAATATAAATCTATTTATTAGTGGCTTTAGTAAATAATTCTTGTCACTTTTACAAAACGAGGTCTAAAGTTTCTCAGGATTATCATTTATATCAGTTTTCGTTTTAAAAATATTTTGTTGTGCTAATTCAAGCCACCACGACCTACCGACCCAGTAGGTCGTGGTGTCTGAGTGGCCCATCTCCTGAGCCACAGGTTTTGGGTTCAAACCCTGTACTAATGTGACATTTTAAATGTCATATGTGCTTTCTTCGGTAATCTAAGCCACGTGGACTTAATGGTCTGAAATCGCCTACCCGCAGTGAGCTACCGTCGTGATGAATGTTCATACCTTCTATGTATGAGAAGAGGCTCTTGCCTTGCAGTGGGACAGTAATGGGCTGGTTTTGTTGTTATGATGTACTTACTAATTAATGCCTCGTTGGTCTAGCGGTCGCAAGCGCGACTGCTGAGCGTGAGGTCTTGGTTTCGATTCCCAGATCGGACAAAGTGTTATTGGGTTTTTCTGTTAGGAAATTCTCAGTAACAGCCCGGAGTCAGGAAGTAAAATAAAATAAAATAAATATTCCACAACTATCACACAACGCCGTCTAGTCTCAAGCTAAGCAGAGCTTGTGTTATGAGTACTAGACAACTGATAAAACATACTTATATATTTCTAAATGCATACATGTTATAAATAAATTACACCCAGACACAGAACAAATGATCGTGCTCATCACACAAACATTTGTCCTGGGTGGGAATCGAACCCACGACCTCCGGCCTAGCAGTCAGGGCTACTAACCACTAGACCAACAGGACAGTCGCGTGGTGGTGGGACACCCCCGTGCCCGTGGGCATGTCGGATTACCGTCCCATCGGACTATGAGAGTGAAGGAAGTGTGTTTGCGCATACACTTGTGCACTATAATATCTCCTGCGTACTTGGCTAATATCCGTGGAGATAGGCTGCCGTGACCGAAATGCGGACGGGATGAGTATTATTACTAATTAATGCAAGATCATAATCCAACATTTTACTTAAAAGATTTTAAACGAATCTACAATACTCATAAAAAGGAGGTATGGAGATGGAAAAAATCTTAATAACTCATGCTGCTATTTCTAACAGTCTCAAAAATAACTCTAGAATATTATTGACATTTCAAGAGACAGGTCCTTTAGTGAACTAGGGTTTCAGTAATGTGTTGTATTTAAACATCGATCAGTTCATTGAACTTACGTCTGTCAGCGCAAAGGGTAGTTATCTCTCCGATATCATCCACAGGCTTTCCGTTCCTCTCGCCCGCGAAAATCATAGCCGCCAGCGCAGGATTGAATGTACGTCCGTCTTCTGATAGGATGCCTACGTTCTGTAGCACACAGCGGATGAAGCACTAGGGGGAAAAGACTAATTTATTTAAACTTCATACAATAGGGAATATGCATGTGATTCAAATTTAGATCAAATAAATTTAGATTCGTAATCTTTATATATATTTTAATTTGCTTTTTTTAATTAAAAACTCCATATTATACATGATATCTTATAAGATGTGTACTCTGACGTCAGAGAAAGCGCGCCAAGATGGCGGCGTTTCAAACGCCTGAAACTGATTACAGGTTAGTTTGATAATTTTATACTCAATGATCATATTCTTACAGGTGTTATATTTTTTCGCGGTAATGTACCAACGTATAAAATCGAATAAAAAAAAAAAACATGAATATACCCTATGGTTATTACAGTTAATAACATAGTTAATGAACATTAATACACAGATGATAAATAATTCAATGTCAGTGCATTGCAAATACCGCCAATGAACAATTAAAAAAGTATAGCAGTAAGACGCTGTTGAGTATCGTGACTGCTTATATATAATAATTTAAAAAATGAAGACTTTTTGTATACTAACTTTCGTGAGACACATTCATATTAATTATTGTTCAACGGTTATTACTCACTTGCATTCTTCGGGATTGCCCGACTAGTTTCGAACTCGAACGGAGCCCTTAGTCATGACCTGATGCCGTGGCGATGTCGCGAGTCGCGAGAGCGAGAGAGAGAAACTGAAGAATGCAAGTGAGTAATAACCGTTGAACAATAATTAATTAAGACTTTTCTGAAAATGTTTATAGAGAAAATCCCAATAAATTACTTCTTTTTCCGATCAGTATCAGATCGATTGACATGAGCCATGTGTGAGTTTGTACATTCTCAGTGCAAAAATGAAATAAAAATTATTTAATAAACTATGTAAATATTATGCAGAAATTGTGAAAGTTGTGATGTAAGTATATTATGCATTGTTTTTATATTTTGATTCAAGATTGGAATTGAACTTAATTTCATGATTAGCCCCACTGAACTATCTTGAACTCATATGAAACACTCGTGACTATAGGCGCATAAATCAAATGCGCGAAAATCACATACAGGGGCTGCAAAGGAGATGTTTCATTTTGGGCCACCACGATGTACATACTGTACAAAAATTGGAAAAAAATAGGGGATTATTATCAAAATCCAAATATATAAGTATTATTTTCTAAGGAAAACATTGAAAAATTATAGACACGTGCAGGACCTAAACCCGCGACCCTTGAAGTACCGTGTCATGGCTCTCCCTCTGAACTATCGTGTCATGCTAGCATCCATTAAATTTCACGTTCCTATTTCGTATTAAGGAGACGCCTGACGATTTCTACTTAGCAAACATTTACCACTCAGCGTTACCACTTTGCGGTTGTAAGGCGCCGAACGATATCCCAAGCCTATAATTATAATCATTTTAAATGATTATAACTAAATATATAAATTTGAAAAAAAGTACATTCGTACTGAAATTATTATTTGGGGAGGTTTTTTAACGGTTTATTACCGGCATTATTGTTCAGCGGTTATTAATTCTACTGGTTTCCTCGACTAGTTTCGAACTCGGACGGAGCCCTTAGTCATGAGCTGAGCTCGCGGCGTTGTCGCGAGTCAAACTGGCGTTACTATTAAATATAGCTATATTTACATATACTATACATGGTGCTTGACTGCCTCGTTGGTCTAGTGGTCGCAAGCGCGGCTGCTGAGCGTGAGGTCTTGGGTTCGATTCCCAGGTCGGGCAAAGTGTTATTGAATTTTTCTGTTGGGAAATTTTCAGTAGTAGCCCGGAGTCAGGAAGCTGGTGGTGTGACACCCCCGTGCCTCGGAGAGCACGTAAAGCCGTCGGTCCTGCGCCTCATCTCTCTCTGGTCGTGTCGGATTGTCGTCCCATCGGAATATGAGAGTGAAGGAAGAGGGAGTGCACCTGTGTTTGCGCATACACTTGTGCACTATAATATCTCTCCTGCGTACTTGGCTAATCTCAGTGGAGATAGGCCGCCGTGACCGAAATACGGTCGGAAGAATATTACATGGTGCTAGCCCCGACTGAAATATCTCCTTTAATCAATCGTTGGATTGTACTTTAGTGGTCTTGTGTTGTACTATAACGCGTACAAGACATTTAATGCCTCCAACTTACTTACCTTAGGCGTTCTATCAGTTTCATCAATAAAGCTGCCTGTTTCATTTAGTGCTTCTAAATACGCTGAAACATAAATAAATAATTTACATTAAAAACAATACCAGAACATAACTGTCCCACTGCAAGGCAAGGGCCTCTTCTCACACAGAGAAGGCACGAGTTTAATCACTACGCTAGCTCACTGCGGGTTGGTGATTTCAGACTACCAAGTCCTGGATTCCTCACGATGTTTTCCTTCACCGTATGTCAGTGATGTATTAGATTAATCAAGAAAGTACATGATATTGAAAAAGTCACAATGGTACATGCCAGGTTAAACCCACAACCTGGGGCTCAGGAGGCGGGCCCGTAACCACTCGGTCACCACGACATAAGTTACGTAATTTAAAAAAATAACTTCGTAGCTATTAATAAATAGATAGCGATGACGTCATCAAAAGACGTATTAAAAATGTGGAAGAAGTAATTGCAGTAGTGAGCAGAAGTCGACATGGCTTAGTGGTGAGAGTCATGAGAGTGCCTGGAGTATTTATCTGGGAGGTGCAGGTTCGAATCCTGTACAAGTCTGTATTTTTCTTACCGCACACATTTTTATCTTTAAAGTTCGCTACGCATGCGTTAATGTGTTTGAAAGATTTGTCTGTATAGGTATGTACATTTTGTAAAAGTCTTACCCATGTCAATCCGGAAACTCTCATTGCATGTATTCATGATAGTCATGATATCTACATCACTAGCGATACTGGTAATACTGTCGGTCGTCGATTGGGTCCACGCGAAAGTGACCAGGGTCAAAATTATGGCAACAATCACCTTCGCCATTTTGATACGGTGTCATGTATGTTCTGACATTGAATATGGTCATTTTGCTATTTATGTGGTTGTGGTAATTGATTGGGGCAGGGGTTTGGAACCTTGGAGTGATTTTATTTATTTATAGTGATTCTGTTTTAAGAATATTTGGTTTACCCTACTAAATTTATGTTTATTAAATAAAAATATAAACAAAAATAAAACCTAAATTATATTGACTAGACTATAACTAAGAAAAAAAAGTTTTAATTAGGTTTTATTTGTGTAAATATTTTTAATTATTATGTACATAACGTAACTATTTATATATCTTTTTCCTAAATGATGGCATTGGGCTCACCACAGATTTACAAAGGACTTATTAACAGTGTTCCTAGACTATATTATTGTCTACCCCTTCAAGGAATATTTGCGTAAAGCTATGTTATCTGTGAACAAATAAATATATTTTTTTCTTCCATAAGTTGTTATGTTATGTATTCCCAGAAATGACTTTGACGAAAACTGATTAAGTAGATAAATGTTTTCACAACTAGTAAGGCAGAATAGTTTTGTTTATTTATGTATTAATAAGAGAATTTCATTAGGTAAATGACAGTATTCAGAAAGTTTTTTACTTGGTAATAAGCGTTTATATTTGCAGATTAACTTTTTTACTATTACATATTCGAAATTACAATGAACTGTGAATGAATACATTTTGGAAATGGTCATGGCACTGCCACGTGACTTCTGTTTTCCTGGTATATAAAACACCTATTTAACATTTTAATATACATAGAATAAATACCTAGCCAAAGTAACTTTTTATAACGGACTTTGTTTAGTAGTTGTTTTTTTAAATAAACATGCTGGGTGAGGACTGAGGACGGAGTGTCATGTCTTTGGAATTACAGAAGGTGATAACGTTACAAAAATGTTACTACCTATAATTATGATTTATTATCATTACGAATAATAAAAATTAACGATAAATTCTTTTAGTTCCTAAATAAAATCAATCTGCCTAGCCTTTTCCCAACAACGTCGGGGTCGTCTTCCAGTCAAACCGGATGCCGCTTAATAGCAGTATATTACATGTATCGATTTGACCTCCACAACCTGGGTAATCTTGTTACTTTGTGGTAAGACTGGTTGAAAGACTTTCAGGTATCAGACTTCCTGTAACGGCTGTCATAGATCTTATTTTGACAACCGGGACCGACGGCTTAACGTGCTCTCCGAAGCACGGAGGTGTCTCGATATTAAATTATCACTTATCCACAGACCAACCGCGGCAAGCGCAGCTTAACTCTCGCTCGATCGATCTGTGCGGCTGTTACTTAGCCACGAGCCCCCATAGTTTCCATAAAATAAATCCAGCTTCATTATATTTTTAAATTAGTATCTGGTACATGTACGAATATTTTTACTTTCAATAGTAACATTATATAAATTAATATAGATGTATAATAACTTTCGTGAGACACATTAATATTAATTATAATTTCACGATTATTACTCACGCGCATTCTTCGGGATTGCCCGACTAGTTTCGAACTCGAACGGAGCTTTTAATCATGAGCTGAGCCCGCGGCATAATTAAAATTAATATAGAGTAAAACATGCATTGATATTACGCATTCAAATATACTAAAATTCCATAACAAAACAAGAATCACGCCCCAAATTCTCAAAGGATTAGGCAGGTGGGTACCTTATATTGGCACCTAAATTTCACAAATTCCATTATTAAGTCAGATGTAGGTGACGAGTCTATAACGATCGTCCATGCACAATTCCAAACTCCGAGCTGCAACTGCGAATTGGCTAGCAGAAAACCTAATAGCATTTTGCTCACCCCGAGGAATCAACCTCAGGACCTCACGCTCAACAGCCGCTTCAGCGACCTCTAAACTACTATGGCAGTTAGCAGTAGTAAAATCTTTTTGTATATTTTATGCGGTGTATAATAAAGAGTTCAATAAATAAATAAATCAATAATAAAATTGAAACTGCAAATGTTCACGACTCCTGCACTGAAGATTATGGATGATTGCGGTATTAAGTATGTGTGTTTATGTGCAGATAATT
The DNA here is from genome assembly GCA_935421205.1 of Xylocampa areola. Lineage (NCBI taxonomy): Eukaryota > Metazoa > Arthropoda > Insecta > Lepidoptera > Noctuidae > Xylocampa > Xylocampa areola. The sequence continues at coordinate 3,421,751 of OW285219.1, read as the reverse complement.
TACACTTTATGTACCAATTCCGTTAAGGATTTTCATATTTTTTTATAATAGAATAAATCATTGTATAATAATAGTACCTACCTACAATGTCCATGATAGAACCGTGAAATTAGTTGTAAGATAAAAATTGCCGGATATACGCCTGCCTTTTCATAAAATATTTACATAAAATTATAACATATCAGCATCACGCCTTTATTCCCCGAAGGGGTAGGCAGAGGTGTACATGCATTTGTACACCCACATTTCACCAATGCTGTGATTAAGTCCCATGGAATAGGTGGTGAGCCTATTGCCATTAACCGGGCACAATTCCAAACTCCGGGCTGCTACTGAGACTTTTCTAACAGAAAAACTCAATTACACTTTGCCCGACCGAATCGAACCCGAGATCTCTTGCTTAGCAGTCGCGCTTGGGACCACTAGACCAACGAGGCAGTTATTCACCTAGGATATATTTTACATTTTGTTTTATATGTTGTTAATTATTGTTAGTGTTATACTACCTACATGTATGACATAAATCCTTGGAGAGGACGTTAAGCCGTCAGTTCCGGTTGTCAAATTAAGATCTATGACGGCTGTCACGGGTCGTCAGAGGCCTGAAAGTCTGACAACCGAGACTTACTAGTCTACAACGAGATATTGTATTAGCCAGTAACGGAGTTGTGATAGTCAGATAGGCAGACACTTCATGTAAAATACTGGTATTAAGCTGCATCCGGTTTGACTGGAAGCCGACCCCAATGAACTCCCCAACTATCGTTCTCCACAAATCTATCCACTTTACTAAAGAGTGAATAAGTTTATTCTGGATTTATGTGCTCCATCCTTGGCCACACCGTCGCTTACCATCAAGCGAGTTGGTGGCCAAACGTAGATCTATTTTTGATTAAAAGAAATGTAATTGGGAAAAGGCTAAGCAGATTATTTTACCTACTGGTATTTATCATAACAAAAAACCTAGGTATTTAATTTTTATCTAATTTCTTAAATATACAACCAGTCTGCACAAATCCTGAAATGTCTATTGATGCCCTTCAACGGACCATAACGCGGTCAGTGCTGCTGCAAACCCGGGTCCTCGGTAAAGGTTAGACTATAGGGCCGTATAGTTTTTACTCAGTAGGAGTCCGGCGCAGCGTATCTGATAACATGATGGGGTGTACTACAGTAAACTACTGCGTACCCCTTCGGGGAATACAGGCGTGATGCTATGTTATGACATGACGTTATTTAGATGATATATAAAATAGCTTCTGCCCGCGAATTCGTCTCCATGGACGTCAGATTTGGGTCCAGCCGGGATAAAAAGTATCCTATGTGCTAATCCAAGATATAAACAATCTGTGGGCGAAATTTCATCCAAATCTGTTCAGTAGTTATAGCGTGACAGAGTAACAAACATACATTCAACCTCACAAACTTTCCCATTTTATGATATTAGTAGGATGGGATATACACCACGATTTGACCTAAATTGTCCAAGATACATCCGTATCGATGGCGGTTACCACCAACAACAGCATTTCCAAAGAGGGTTGACGTCAGGCAGGCGGCCGGTCATTAAACATTGCCACAACTTTAGCAGCATGCCAATGTTTAAGCTGCGCCGAACCCAAATAAATTGGGATAAGGATGATGATGATGTGTAAGGTAAAACCTCAGCAAAGTACCAGGCCTACATAAAATTCAGGATGCATTTTTGAACAGCAAAATTTCCATAGATCCCTAGAACTGTCGATCGAGGTAATTTTAGTCAACCATTGTTAAGATAGTTAATTGGCTCAAATTGAACGAGACCACTACAAATGGACGTCGTTAAAATAATTGCAATATGGTATCATTATTTTTGAAAAGTTTAATGCAGGCACGTACTTAGTGAAGACTTGCTTCCTGTATGTTCCATTACATGCAGATGATAATTATTGAATGCTGGAATATTTGTAAAACCTATTTATGCATGCATTGAACTTTATACATCCGGGGAGCGCAGGTTCACCGCTCACAACTCGTTCAACTCGACATTTTCGACAAAAAATTATGAAAATATGTTGTTTATTATAGACTTCAAAAAAGTAGGTTCTGTACTCGACCCGTATCTATATATATGTACATATGTTTGTATGTCAGCGTTAGTCTCAAAAACTACTGATCCGATTTCGGTTGGGTTTTCATCATGTACTTACCATTACAGTTCGTCTATGTCGTAATCCCTAAATATGTGCGTCATTGGTCTAGTGGCTGCAAGTACGGCTGTGGTGCGCGAGGGATTTAGTTCGATTCCCGAGATCGGGCAATATTGTTGTGTTTTTCTATTAGAAATTTCGCAGTAACAAACTAGCTAAATGTTGGTGTAGAATAGCACAACTCTACTTTACCCTTTGGGCATTACAAGCGTGAAGCTATGTTACTGCTATATTATTGCTTCATTACAAGTGTGGACTGCTATGTTAAAGCGGTCATCACAATACTAATGAATCGCATATTGCATTTAAAACATGTGTCTTCAATCAGATGTACTAAACGCGTCAAAGAAAATGTGTTGATAAATAAAATTAACACAGAAAATTGTAGATGAATAGTCTTGATTTGTAATACAAAACAGTTATTCTTTTCAAGAAATATTTAATTAGGCTTTTATAAAATGACAAAACGAATTGTAAAAAAAGTCAATACCAAAAAAGGTTTTTTTTTTTATACTTTGCCCCACACTAGCAGTTTCTTCCTGTATCGTGGATGCGTTTACAGACATATAATCTCACATGCACAACAATTATCTGTAGATAATACAAATATTTGTTCCGTGCAGGAATCGAACCTGCAACACGCGACGCAGCAGCCAGTCTCTCGACCACTGCGCCAACCACGCCATCGAAATTTTGATTACTGATATTTTTTTGTAAACTTTGTGTCGTATTTAGTATTATGTATGGTACAATAATTGTGTAAACAAATATGTATTAACATGGTAATATATTTTCCACATTAGAGTATTGTTTGGTGCTTTCTTATGAATTTCACGGAACCCTCGGTGTGCGACTCTACAAAATGTATATCTTGGTAAAAAATGTATGGCATGGCCGTTTTGTGATTGTCATACAAACTATTCCTTAGGGACATAAATGCTATGTCACGTAATAGTTCCACGAATATTAAACGGCTAAGCCATACTTTTAAGATATAGAGTTTGTAGAGTCGGGGCTTCTAGATAGAGATACTATTATTCACAATTTTTCATCATCAATATAGGTTGGTGGATGGACCACCATTAATATAAGCCTAGTGGTGTGACCGTTGGACTGATAAGCTAAAGGTCGCAAGTTCGAATCCAAGACACCACTGAAGTTTCGAAGTTATGTGCGTATTATAAAGTTATTATCACTTGCTTATAAAGGTGAAGGAAAACATCGTGAGGAAACCAGCACACCTGAGAGATGTTCTCGATGGTGTGTAAAGCCATGTCAGAGGCCTACGGGTGGTTTAAACTCAGACACTAGGTTGTTCATCAACCACACGATAAGAAGTAAGAAGAATATAGCTTGGCGGATGGAACATAGCATTACGCCTGTATTCCCCGAAGGGGTAGGCAGAGTTGAACACAGTTGTACACCCACATTTCACCAATGCTGTTATTAAGTCCCATGTAATAGGTGGTGAGCCTATTGTGTGTGCGGATGGAACACTTGCACATATTCCTTTATGTACATATATGCACTCCTATACGAGGGGTTGGAATGGGAAAGTTCCAATATTCCAACAAAAAAAGCATAGCACTGCCCAATGCAAGAACCCAGGAACTTACTCTCGCACCCTACGGCCACAAGACCAAACCTACCCAACCTTTCTTTCTTTCTTTCTTCTTTCTTTCTAAATCTTCACACTAAAATACTAGGGGCAATGCCATTGTCCGAACCCTCGTGTAGAGTAAGCAAGCATATGATGGCTATAAATTAATATTTCATTATTTGTTCAGCTAAAACAGTTTACATTTGGAAGATATAGTAGTATTTGAACTGACACGCGTATGTTGCAGTTTGCCAAATAAACAAGTTTTGATTTTCGGGTTTCCGAGTCATGCTGGGCTTCAGTGGAACAGTTAAATAATGCTGCCCGTTGAAGCAAGGAGCATTTTTTTTTTTTTTTATGGAATAGGGGGCAACCGAGCAGACGGCTCGCCTGATGGTAAGCGATTACCGCCGCCCATGGACACCCGCAACCCCAGAGGAGTCGCGAGTGCGTTGCCGGCCTTTTAAAGGGTTTGGGCCTCCGGTACCCTCACTCACTCGGCGAAACACAACGCAAGCGTTGTTTCACGCCGGTTTTCTGTGAGGCCGTGGTATCAATCCGGTCGAGCCGGCCCATTCGTGCCGAAGCGTGGCTCTGCCACGGAAAAAAAAAATTATTATATTGATAATATTTATCTGAGCGTCTCTGTCAAAGGCAAACACCGTATTACGAGACTAGAAAAAAAAATTGCGTGTAGACAAATGCTTAAAAAAGAGACTCATCCAAAAATATTGCATAGAAAATGTCCGAAATGAACAGTCTAATATTGTGAAAAAATTGCATACGTGAACACAAAAAACGTTATCGTCTCGCAATGCTCAATATTTATAGCGAAAATTACTTTATTTTTCTTATATATATAATAAACAAAAGGAAATTTAACCAACAAAAGATATATAAAAATATACAAACTTTGGTGTACAGTTCTTTTTTAATTGATTTAAAACTGTGATGAAAAGCTGGACTTCGTTGATCTATACTGCTTCATTGGTCAGTCACAGTCCCAAGCTCGACTGCTGAGCATGAGGTCTCGAGTTCGATTACCGGGTCAGGCAAAGTGTTATTGGGTTTTTCTAATACGAAATTCTCAGTAGAAACCCAAAATTTGGAATTGTGCCCGGTAGATGACAATAAATTCACCACCTATTTACACGGGATTTAATAAAAGTATTGTACAAATGTGGGTGTACAACTGTGTATACCTCTGCCTACCCCTGCAGGGAATACAGGCGTGATGCTGAGTAATGTTAAAACTGCGAAATCGAATTCTTATTTACAGTCATGAGATGTAACTATAATCAAACGCATCGCCATTCTCAACCTTATAACGACGAGCTACTGTGGCACATTCATCGAAGGTACGTCCAGTCTACTGCCAGCTATTCAAACGTCGGCACGTCGTCAGGGTCGGTCTCTTCGAACAGCGTGATTATATCTTGCAGGCTTTTATTTATCCCGTCACGCCGGCAGGATACCATCTGGTTACGTTTGGTCAGCACCGCAAACCAAAACAGCTTGGCAGTAGCTATGTCATCTCCGCTGAAGTTCGTTGCGTAAATCTGAATACACCTCGTCCCTCGTGTTGGCGATTTCAGATCATTAAGTCCAGGTCACTTCATGTAATTTGCCTGCACTCTATGTCTGTGATGTGTAAGTAGGGGCGTAGCTACCACCGTATCAGCCATATCAATGATACGGGGCCCCCGAGGCACAAGGGCCCCAACGTCTGTACTGTGTAAGTAAAAAATCACAAAATGTTATACCTACAATAAAAAAGGCCGAATATAAATTTTGATACCGGGCCCTTTAAGCGTTAGCTACGCCACTGTGTCTAAGATTAACTAAAAAAATATATATGACCACATTTGTTTTCACAACCTGCGGCTCAGGAAGCGAGCCCGTTACCACTTTTCAAAAAGAAACTGCACTTCTAGTAAATAAATGTTACTATTCCGTATCGAATTTTCTAGCTGATAAATTTTTGTTCTTTATCAGTGTTTGATGATAAATTGCATCAATGTTTGCATGCCCAAATGGTAGAATGTACAAGGATTTTTTAATATTATTGTAGTGGTTATATTACTTATTGCAAATACCTACTTCTGGTTAAGGACATTTAATTCTCATAAAGAAACTTATATTTCACTTACGTGAACATAATTTATAAATAAAGTATGAAAACTAATCATTGTCCTTCGACACTCGGACTCACAATTGACGTGACGTATTTGACTATATATTATTATAATAATATTACAAATTATTTAAGTTCGTGGGTACTCCCAAAAATCTAACACTGTGGCACTCTGCGTAACTACCCTGCCTTGAGATAAAGAGTGTGGTCGCGCTGTCACAATGCAGATACATCAGTCAGTAGTACAACTTTTATTTACAGCTGCTATTTTTAACTTTATTATTTATTATATCATTTTTCGTGTTGGTTTTATGTTAAGTTGGTAGCATTACTACTACTTTCGCAGCATATAAATGAATATTCTATTCTATTCTATCCACTCGGCCACCAGGACACATTCAGTATTGATAACTTAAGCATAAGGTTGTTGAATTTCTAAACAGCCCTTTATCTTATCTCTACAAATTACTGCGTTGTTCCAACTTTTACATTTTGTGTGTTTCTTGTGCAGTAACTCATGCGAATGGTGCATAAACTAGTCGCTGTGAAATAAATGATGACGGGGAAGCGATATCTAACAATATTTATTATAGTTTTGGTAAATATTAATGTACTGGGAGTATTTGGCGATGGTGAGTTTTAAGATTTTTTTAAATCAGATTTTTCGCGTGTGTTATTGATTTTTATTTTTCATGACGTTTCCTCTTTGCGGTGTTCGTGGTTGTACAATCACGCCTGTTTCCCATAGAAGTAAGCAGATACTATAGATTCTCTTTGCTACGATTCTGACACACCTATACAACTAGTTACACTTAAAGAAATATTTTAATAATATCGAGTTCTGAACAGAAACAAAACAATAGATTTGTTATCATAGTCGAAATACGAACTGCCTGAGTCTTAACTGGATCTTTCAATTTGCCATATTTTGCGTCCAATTCAGAAATTCATCTCCTTGAACTACAAATTAAATAGTCAATCGTCTGAAGTGTAAGCTATACAATATTGTCATTTCAAGTGTGTTACGCAATTACTCTAGGCTGGTAAATTTATTTGTGCTCTATCAATGGCTCTATTTAATATTGTAATAAATATTTTTACAGGAACGAGTGAAGAATCCCAACCACATTATGAATATATACAAATATTTAAAAATATACCATCATTATTTGAGTACCTATTAAACGCATTAGAAGAAAGACCAGAGATATTGGAGAAGGACGATGTTACTATGTTCAACAGGAATATTGATATTTCAGAAACTGATGAAGTTGAAAATATTGACGATGAATATAAGATTAACAAACGAGACGCTGATGGTGAAAATTCTGAAAGACAAGATGAAGATATGGAAACCAACGATATTGAAAAAAGAGATGCTAAAAGTGATTCTAAAACAACTGTAGCTTATGAATATGGCAACAGTTACATTGTCATGAAAGGTTTAGACGATCTAATCACTAATGAAGAAATTTCCAAAAGAGCTACTAATAATGATCATAAAATATTAGATCAGGAAAAACACGTTGGAAAAGAAATTTTACAGAGAAAGAACAGAATTATTAGTGAAACAGTCTTCAAAATGGATGAAGGTAATTTAAATGAAGTGCTTCAGTATTATGGTGATGCATATTTTGGTTTTGAACATTTTTTCGGTTTAGATTTGAAGCCTGAAGAAATTGAAGAACGCATATTGACAGCGGAAAAGTTGCTCGAAGAACATAATAACCAGAAACAAGCAAAGGATTAGGAAAAACGTATATCATTTTTGGTAAATTACATTTATTGTTATTTGTGTGTATATAGGTCACTGAAACAGATTTCTTAATGTTGGAAAAAAATATTCTTTTGTTAATTTGATTTCTGTGTGTTTACAAAGTTTACTTTAAAGTTATCATTTTTTGTGGAAATAGAATACGGTCGTTAGCAGGATTCGAACCTGCGCCTTCCGGATAAATACTAAATCGATGTTCCACAAAATATTATAACTTTAGAGTTCGTTATGCATGCGTTAATGCTTTTCGAAGATTTATCTGTAAAAGTTTACTTTATTTTTATTTATATAATACTTATGTCTACTCTTTTAGTCTCTCTCGCAGAATTCGATTCTTTTTCTAATTAAAGGTGTTACAGAGCATATGAATTTATTTTAAACTAGATGACACGGTGTACTTCGTATCACCTCGAACGTCAAATGTTTGACAGGAAAGTAGGTAGAACAGTTTATATGGGCTAATGAAATTGTTGCTTTTACTATCTTCCTCGCAATTTTTCTACATTTTCTTACCTTTTAAACCTTCCCTGGACTAACATTTCAAATTCAAAATCAGCTAAATAGGCGCAGCCGTTCTCGAGTTTTAGCGAGACTAACGAACAGCAATTGATTTTTATATATATAAGATTTGCAATACGAAGGAGTCATATAGACTTGTTTGAATAATTGAGATTAAAATAAATAAATAAAAAGCTTTAGGTTCAAAAATAATTTTACTAATATATTTAAAAACACACAAAAAAACAGTGATTACCTATTGGTATGACCGTTGGACTGACAAGTCAAAGGTTGCAAGTTCGAATCTAAGACGCACCACTTACTTTTCGAGTTGTGTGTATTAGAAATTCAAAATCAAAATCAAAATCTTTTATTTTCAAATAAAACATTTACAGGCACTTTTGAATTGTCAGAAGTTAGTTGCCACGTTCCAAAGTGTAGATTCCTATGGAGCAGAACGGGCAAGAAACTCCACGGTTACTCTTTACGGTTAATTATCACTTGCTTAATACGGTGAAGAAATCAGCACACCTGAGAGATGGTGGTGTGGTTTCTCGATAGTGTGTAAAGCCAGTTTCTATCAACCACACGAAGATGAAGATCGTCAAAATATTTCTCATTAATTACAACTGTATCATAACGACCAAATAAGTGGTGATGCTTCCTAGAATCTGAAAAATATTATTGAATATAAATATTATACTGAATACAAATCAAAACCAAAAAATGCATTATTATTAGTGACATTTGTACACAACTTGGCGACAACCCATGCAAAACCACATAAAAAGCAGAAGTCTTTTTTCAATGCCGAGGACTTATTCTTAGCCGTTCGGGGCATTACGGGGTTTAATATGAAAATCCACTAATGTTTCGAAGTGAAAATTTGGCTATCATAAAACCATCGAATTTTTAAAGTTATTTTAGATGATTAAGCATATTTTTACCCAACTACAGCAAATCCAAAAGGAAGGGTTATTATAAAATAGCAGTCTATGTATGTTTTTTTTATTATTATTTGTTCTATAAACAGTTCATCAAAATGTTGTATTTGTTTTATGTCGTGGCATTTCTTTTTTGTTTTTTGTTTAGTGCATCTCGCAAGTCAAACTAGGAGGTTGTCGACTGCTTAACCAGGCTTTCCGAAGGTTTCCTTAAGAAATTTAAGGCCCCCAGCCAGGCTATATGTCGTGGCAGTCACCTTAGCCGTAGAAATAATATCTTTATTACCGTCACAATAAGCATCCTATTTAAACAGAACATCTTCAGTGGCGAGTAAGACACCTTGTTCAGTGTCAGGTGTCGGTAGAACATGTCCAGCTCAGCCAATAGTGGCTCGTTCTCCATGGACGTGTAGCGCGTCATCTGACTGATCAGGTACTTTGTAAGTGCCATCTGAAAATGTTGATAATACTTCAACGTATTTTATTTATTCTCAACCTCTTGTCTGCTGGAACGTGGATCCACACGTAAGACAATGGAATTTTAATTGTGTCTGGAAATGCATTCAAGTCATACCAGAGGTTAAGGGTGACTCCGCACCAGTAATGAAGGCAGTTTATGGTCGAAATACTGATGACATTAGCAGCATTCTTCCTGGCTATAGGATTTACACATGACTGCGCTGACTGCGGCGCGTTTAGGTGTGCGAATACCCATGGCAAATGGTAAGTAATACACAGAGGGGGTATTTGCGTCACAACATAATCGTCATCAACACAGTTATTGTCGAACTATTAAAATTAAAGCTACTATTGAAAATCTTCCAGACGATAGATACATTACAGAAAAGAGCTGTTAGAGCTATTTACAACCTGGGTCCAAGGGTATCTCTCAGAGAGGAGTTCAAAGAAATAAATATTCTAACTGTTGCTTCACAATATATATATGAAAATTTATTGTATGTGTATAAAAATATTTCAAATTTTACCAAATTATCTGATGTTCATAATGTTAATACTAGAAAAAAACACAACCTTTCTGTACATGCCACTCGACTCCACAGAGTAGGCAACTCGTTCATGGGTCACTGTATACGCTTTTATAATAAGCTGCCCATTGATATTAGGAAATTAAGCTACAATAAATTTAAAAAACTTATAAAATCCAAACTATGTAAAAAAGGATATTACACAATCTCAGATTACCAAAACGATAAAAATGCATGGGACTGAGTGCACTGTGCAAAAAACTCTTGACATGGAAAATACTTATTTAATGCATTTTATTGACATCCTAATGACATTTTGTAAACAATTATGAATATTTCTGACATTCCATTTGACATTTTGTGAATAATTCATTGTAAATGTGAGCATCATGTAGGATAAGTACTTTTATATCATCATTCGTAACTGTCTGGTGGTTTTGAGTATTTTAGCTGGCCTACGCAAATGTCCTGCCGATCTGGTATCGTCTTGCGACGGGTCGTTGAGTTCCCTTAATTATGGTCGAGCTACACGATGACTGATGCATACGTGCCGTCAGTAAGGACGGGTCAACTTGAAACTGCTATGGCTCTTTCTTCAAAAGGCCACTCCAGACGCCCTACATGATTACGCTCACATAGCCTTATATTCTGATGTCTGGACTTTAAAAGAGACTGTGACCTCTGAGTTTGTTTCGGCTTTTCTTCTCAGAGGTAGTCAGACAGGAAAAGCCGGCGCCTTCTAGTTTTTAATTTGACATGTAAAAGAGTTCCAAAAAACCTATTTACAGAATAAATGATTTGAATTTGAATTTGAATTTGAATACATCATAAAATGTCTGGAATAGTCGAAAAGGCCTTCGATTGATGAAAATCTGTTGCACAATTGACCCTGCTGCTATGAAAATAAAAGCAATTACGATTGTTTTATTACAAGCAATTTACATTGCAATTTGACTACTTCGTTGGTCTAGTGGTTGGAAGCGCTATTACTGAGCGTAATGGGTTCGATTCCCAGATCGGGCAAAGTGTTATTGGTTTTTTTCTGATACGAAATTATCAGCAGCATGGATGGCAATAGGCCATCTACCCAGCACAATTCCGAAGTCCGAGCTCACTACCTATTTGATGGGACTTAAGAACAGCACTGGTGAAATGTGAGTATACAATCGTGTACGGTGTACAAGAGATAAGTATCCAGTGTCGTCAGATATAGTCGAAACCTTCCTTCTATTATCTTTGGTTGAAACTTTCTTAGAAACCGATGGATGTATTCAAATGTAATTTAATTTAAAAAGTAGATAATAAACAGTTCTATATACTAACAGGAATTAACGCGCAATAAATACCTTTGAATCGTTTGACGTTTCGAACAGGTTGCACTGATCGTGGTCACAAGCAGACTGATGCAGCGAGTTTACTCCGTCATGGGTGTGATAGATTTTTCTTCATCTACCTCTATGTTTTCACTATTGTTATAAAGGCCGCGACACACTACACTCACTGTGTCCGTATTTTTAACCGAATTAGGATTCCACGTTGCTGTTAGTATATAGTAATATCATGCAACGCGATAGTTTAAAAGTTAGTAATAAACAGTTAATTAATTAAATTAAGTTTCAATCGAAGACATCCACGGCAATGTACACCTCTGCCTACCGCTTCCGGAAATACAGCGGTGATGCTATGTTATGTAGTGTTTGCTATTTCGTAATTTTATTAAATAATCCGATTTACCTCTTCGTGTGTTCTATGACATGGTTCTACAAGGAGTAGCAAGTTACTGAACTGTAACACAGCCCAGTTGCACTGCAACAGTGGACTCGAGCGGTCTGACCTGGACTTGTTGACTGCAAATAAGTACATTATTTATGATGGGTTTTACTTCGGACGAGGCTTGCGACGGTCGGTATACGGATGGGTGATCATCATTTCGTATTGAAACTCCTCTGTGCCTCGGATAGCACGTTAAACCGGCGGTCTTGGTAGTCAAATTAAGATCTATGACAGCCGTTACCCGTAACGTCTGACTACCCGTAGACAGAGGACTGAAAGTCTGTCGGTATGAAATTATGGTTACCCATCAACAGACCGCTGCAAGCGGCTCCTAACCCCGATCGATCGATCTATGCGGCTGTTACTTAGCCACGAGCCCTTCAAGTAACCAGTATTAATTTATATAATTATTTTTTATAATATAATTTTGAAGCAAAGTTTAAGTTTAATCTTACCAGGAGTCCATAAACACCCAACAGAGGGGTAACTCTTAAAAATAATTCCGCTCGACTGACATTGGAAATATGTCAGTTCGCACTTTTAAATGCAAAATGTCTAAAAAATTATTATATGTTCGGGATATTATTTAGACAACATGCTTTAAAATTGAGGCAACTGTAATGTAGGTAAATTTATTTTAATATTACGCGTTGTTTTAAGGCTTTTATTTAATATTGGAATTGGATTGGAATTGGTATTAGTTTCAAGAGTAACCCCACTGGTTCCACAAGAAGACAGACACACAGAAGACTATATATTCTAATTCTAATAAGAACTTACAGATGTTAGTGATGATGTGGTACGGAGTGATGACTAGATGCAGAAGTAGGGACAGTAGAAGCGCCACCAGCACTGTTCCATGGCTGTCGTTAACTTGACGCACCACGTCACAGATAGAGCAGTAGATGAAGGCGAGGCGACGAATTGTAGTTGGCAGACATTTCTGAGATTTAAGTTGACCTGTAAATTGTTTTACGATTAGGTAGAAATTGTACATACATACTGCCTCGTTCTAGTGGTCCCAACCGCGACTGCTGAGCATGAGGTCTCGGGTTCGATTCCCGGGTCGGGCAAAGTGTTATTGAGTTTTTCGGTTAAGAATTCCTTATTTGTCTATATTTGTTAAGGTAATTGCATCTGTATGACATTGTATTAACTGCAAAGTTGGTCGTGTTGGTTCAGTTTCCTGTAAAGGGACTTAATAATGCAATGACGTCACCAAAAGACGTATTAGAAATGTAGAAGAAGAATTTGCGGTAGTGAGCAGAGGTCGAGATGGCTTAGCGGTCAGAGCACCTGGAGTATTTCTCCGGGAGGGGTGACCTGCGCCTCCCGGATAAATACTTCAGCAATAATCCTGCTCACAACCGAATACTTTTTCCACGAAAAGAAATATAACTTTATATTCTTTAAATTTTCCGTAAATCGCGTTTTTATGCTTCGTGTCAAATAAATGTTTCAATTTATTTTAAGTATTTATATTAAGGATTAACTGTCTTGTTGGTTTAGTAAACGCAAAAGCGATTGCCTAGCATCACATCTTGAGTTCGATTCCTAGGCCGGGCAAAGGGTTTTGCAGCCCGGAATTTGGAATTGTGCCCGATTGTTACCAATAAGCTCACCACTTATTATATGGGACTTCGTGACAGTATTAGTGAAATGTGGGTGTAAACTACTGGTCTGTATACCTCTGTCCACCCCCACGGGCAATACAGGCGAGATGCTATGTTATGTTATGAAGGATATAATACATATTTTATTAAGACTCACCATACACTGCCATGGTATCGATGACGCTGCTGATCGATTTGTTAGAAATATTATAATTATAGATATCGATTCGAGTTTCCTTATTTCTTCCACGTTTTAACTCCGACGCTGAAAACATAATTTAATTTTACTAAGTATATTGCCGAATTTATTATATGAGGAACTTACAATTATCATTGATCATGTCCTGAAGCATGTTCTTCAAGCAGTTGTTCAGCGTCTGCAGAGAGGTCAGCACAGAGGTTACTATTTGCGAGAACATAACTAGGATCACTTGTAATGAGATTGTAGATATGTTGTAGAATATGTAACTGCAGGATACAAGCACTGGAAGGGAACGTTTAGTTGTAAAATGTTAAGAACGTAGGACAATTTCACGAATACAAGATGAATTTAATAAAAAATGCATGCCTACCATAGCTAATATATAACATTTTTTGTTTATCTCACTAGCCTATGTTACCCGGAACAGTGTAAAGATTCTAATGATACCCCATACATCTAAATAGGTTCAGGCGTATGGTAGAATAAAGAAACTCACAAACATACATGCATACCCCAAAACCACAACACTCCTTTTTTTGGACAGTCGAGTTTTAAATCTTACTAGGCTATGTACTGGCCGGTTACGGGACAATGTAAGGATTGAAAAGATAACTCATACATCAAAATCGGTTCTGGCGTTTAGAAGTTATGGTGGAATAAAAAAAAACCCACAAACGTACATTAATTAATACTAAAACATAGAACTCCTTTTTTTTGGGTAGTCGTGTAATAATAAAATCTAATAATCTAGTTTTCCCCAGGGTTCTCAACTAGGACCCATATGATATTATTAGGTTAATACGACGTTAACTGACTGGTACAGTCGTCACAATATATACATTAGAATAGGCATCAGGGACATTATTAACACCGAGAGTATTTATACGGGAGGCGCAGATTCGAATCCTGCTCATGACTGTATTATTTTTCCATTTAAAATTATAACTTTAGAGTTCGCTAAGCATGCGTTAATGCTTTTTAAAGCTTTATCTACATTTGTTGAATTTTTCTCATTCAACATTTGTTATTATTAGCTGGTGCCCGCGACTTCGTCTGCGCAACTAAAGGTAGCCTATGTCCTTCTTCGAGGTTTAGCCTATTTGTATACCGATTTATCCAAATCTTTTTAGCCGAACTCATACAAACTTTCACATTTATAATATTAGTAGGAATATTAATTACTAGCTGCGCCTAGCATTCCACTCCGCGGAAAATGTTGACCACTGATTTACGGTTGCTGAGTTGATTTTTTAGTTTATCACTATTATTTTAAAGTTCATTTTGTCTTGTGTAGGGACTAAAATGTAATTTGCTAACAATCCAATTCGTTCAAACATAGTGCATAGCGGCTAGTTGTCTTCCTTACGCTATGACAGTAACTTCTGCTCGTTTGTTGATGTCGGTAGCGTCAATGTTAGTATTGTCGTATCTGTTATCCTTCAATAGACTGTATTCTGAACACTGGATTTTATTTAACTTCCTTTTTATACTTCAAGGTTCCAACATTTTCCCTCATGACAAAGGCTTCTTTAGTTAACTATTATGTTCCTAATGAAGATTACATACCTTTGCGATTTTCAGTTATAACTTGGAACATGAATATACCGTAATCTAGTATTATGGTAGTGATTGTAAATATCATTGACCCCACAGATATTAACCTCCTGACTCTTTCATTGGACTGTTCTTCATGGTAGAGGTTCAGTTTTAAATTGATCTGGAAACACAGAATTGTTTTTTATATTTTATTACAGAGGCAGATATTATTAGATTTAGCATTTGGCGTACGTGTTATAGTATATGCCTCCACAATCCGTTCGAAAACGGCGACCCCAACAGCTATTTGCTTTCCGTGAGCCCTATTATGACTCGCTAGAACGAATTTGATTTAATTGATTAGCTAGGGTCATGGACGCAAAGTTATAGTGGACAAGCGGTTGTGCTGGTGGAAGCCCACTCTCTCATCTTGCTCCCTGTGGTCCAATTGACTAGAAAACCAGAGTTTAGGATGCTTTACTTGTTTTGGGAAATCCCCTATTTTATGTCCCTTAGTCAGCTCTTACGATACTCTTGGGCTGAGTGGTCTATTCTTTTCCAGAACCACACGTGTCATTATATTATGCAGCCGGTCGTGTGTTATTATGGGCCATAATGTTATGCAATAAACCATATTTTCTGTGGAATAAATGATGCAATGAACTACAAAGTGAGCATCATGTTGATGTCACACGGTCAGTTTAACGAAGACTCTGGTCACACAGTAATTAAATTGAAATGTACCTTATAGGCTTATAACTCCGCCAACCATTATGTGATCAACCTTCTTTTAAATCTACTTTCAATAAACGAGAAGAAATTTTTGATTAAGAATATTGAAAATCTAAATTGAAATATTTACCGGTTTGGTTAGAATTCCTTGAGAAGACCGGTAAATACTAACATATCATGTCTGTATTTTCCAACGGGGTAGGCAGAGGTGTACACACACACACACACACACGCATTTGTTGTACATCCACATTTCACCAATGCTGTTTTTAATCCCATGTAATAGGTAGTGAGCCTATTGTCATCAACTGGGCACAATTCCAAACTCCATACTGCTACTGACAATTGTGAATATTTCGTTCAAATCCAAAAACAACGTGTCGTTGTTCCCCAATTTACCAAACCTTCTAGAACTTGAAAGTCTACCGACCTCCTGCAGTTGTAACAGATAGACGGTGAGGCACCTCATGCGCTGCAGTCCAGTGACAGCTGCGGTACAGACCACCAAGCCCACGGTCCCCACATCAGCCACCCATACGATCCTCGTCGAGTTTGTACGTGTGCGAAACGACTGTTCCGGATGGTAGCATATGTCAACTAATATGGTGGCTGTAGATAATGACCCTGGGAAAAATTTGGAACGAGTAAATATGGGTTAAATTTCCTTCCTGCGGCGTTTTCTCCTCAATGCTGACCATTAGGAGCCACTTTTCTGTGGACTATGTTCCGCCATTTTGACCTATACTCTGCAGTGTGGATGGCGTCGCTTACACTGGTGTCGAGTGTCGATCGAATCTGATCGGACCAACGCATAGGACTCCGTCCTCCAGGTCTTTTCCCGTCCACCTTGCCAGTGACAAGCAGTTTCTCAAGATTGTCATCTGGTTTTCTGGCAACATGTCTGAAAAACTCAAGGGTCCAGCGGAGACATGTGGTGGAGAGTCTCTGAGTGATCCCTAATTATTTTAGTATGGATGTGTCGGTTCCATCTTTGTGCCATCCAAGAGATGCTAATAATCTTTCCCCAACACCAAATCTCAAAGACATCGATACGAGCGCGAACTGCCTTCTTCAGAGTCCTGGCTTAAAAGCTACTAAATCATTCAAATGAGTTATCGCATTTGGAGCGTACAATTGTACAGATGTAAATTGTTGTGGTGAGAATAAGTCACCTGCAATGGGACTGAATAGATAGCAATGACATCACTAAAAGACGTATTAAAATGTGTAGGGAGAATTCGCGATAGTGAGCAGAGGTCGAGGTGGTTTAGTGCTCGCTATGCCTGGAGTATTTGGGAGGCGCAGGTTCGAATTCTGCTCACGACCGTATTCTTTTTCCACAAAAATGTTGAACTTTACCAAGGTTGAGTTCAATGCATGCGTGGCGAATTAGTAGTTATAAATTTTGTGGAAAGAAAATAACTTTGGTGAGCAGTATTTGAACCTGTACCTTGCGGATAATACTCCAGGCGCGTATAGGGGCTGAATAGGTAGCGATGTCGTCACTTAAAGACGCATTAAAGTGAGTGCTTTTAGAGTGCCAGGAGTATTTATCCAGGTGACGCAGGTTCGAATCCTGCTCACTACCGTATTCTTTTTCTACGAAAAAATATAACTTTAGTATAATACTGACTTACATAAAATAAACGACAGTACTTGTCCGTAACAGTTAGCTATGGCCGACACACGGACGCGTGCGCCGGCCCCGTCTCGCGTCTTCTTGAAGCTCAGTGGCGCCACCCCGGCGACTTGAGACATTCGGAGCACAAGGCATAGTGTGCCAGTCACTATGCACTCGGTTTGACGGGCCGGGTTCATTTCGGATAGAAGCCTGTAGAAATACAAGCTGCGGTGCCATATTTATAGAAAAAAAATTACATCATTCATATCAATTATTATGCTATTTAGGTATCGTGCAGATTGTAGGCCGTATATGTTATTATAGCCCGGTTAGTGGAGTGTGATATTAGGATAACATCAGAACCTGGCGCATGGATAACATTTGGTGTGGCATAGCTAGATAGAAGGAGACCGTATCGGTGGCGGTTACCACCAACAACAGCATTCCCAACGAGGGTTGACGTCAGGCAGGCGGCCGGTCATAAAACATAGCCAAAACTTTAGTACCCCAAATAAATTGGGATAAGGGCAGGGGGATGATTTTGATGACATATCAATTATTGTTCACCGGTTACAACTCACGTGCATTTTTCGGGAATTGCCCTGTGCACTTTGACTCGCGACATCGCCGCGGGCTCAGCGCATGGCTAAGGGCTCCGTTCTAGTTTGAAACTAGTCGGGAATTCCCGAAAAACGCACGTCAGTAATAACCGGTGAACAATAATTGACATGAATATGTCTCACGAAATTTATTATACTTTATACATAGCATCACGCCTGTATTCCCCAAAGGGGTAGGCGGTCGAGGTAGGTAGATGTACACAGTTTTACACACACATTTCCCCAATGCTGTTATTAAATCCCATGTAGTGAGAAATATGTGGCGAGTCTTTGGCCATCTAACGGGTATAATTCGAAACTCCGAGCTGCTACTGAGAATTTCTACCCACTTGGGACCACTAGGCGAATGAGGCAGTTATATCTATTAAATTACAAACGTAAATAAAGTTATTTAGTTTTTATTACATCTTAATATTTGATTTTTCGTTGCCTCCTAAATATGTCATAAGCAGTAAAAAATTTAAGTAATTGTAGAAATCACACTCTTAACGTTGAGTAAACGACTTACCTGGAGATATAGGTATTTTATAACAAGTTATCTAAGTCTTACTGGTTATCTTTTCAACGAATGATATAAAGAATACAATAAATGGCGAACTAATAAAGAAATCTGTCAGTAAAGTTAGTACACAAGTAAGAAAACATTAAAACTAATCTTAAAGTCGATCTTAAGTCAAACTTTACCTTCCTTTACCTGAATTGTGGATACAAAAATAGTGGATAAGAAATCTTTGAGTTGGGAAAATTTTATTTGAATAGGTTTCAATAGAAAACCCCAATTTTCCTTATGAGGAAGCAGTTAGGCCACGGTGACCTTTTCAATGTCTTTATGTAAATTTATTGTTACTGTACGGTATGTGGTGAAGGAACATATCCTGAGGAAATCTGGCTTCATGGTTTGAAATCGTCAACTCTTTTTGATCAGTGCTCGAGCTTTCTCTTTATGAGGAGAAGCAGTAGGACTGTTGCAGTCTGATTATGTAAAATCCTCATATCATCCCCAGCCCCTAATATCAATTTATTTGGGGACGGCGCAGCATTTCTTTTTCTTCCATGTACTTTTTTAAACATATCATCTTTCATATTAATTATTGTTCAATGGTTCGACTAAGGGCTCCGTTTGAGTTGGAAACTAGTAGGGTAATCTCGAAGAATGCACGTGAGTAATAACCGTTGAACAATAACTAATATGAATGTGTCTCATGAAAGTTATGATACAAAAACATCATCTTTCACACAATCTATCCATCTTTTCCTCGGAAATGTGGAAAGGGGAAGACCCTTTCCACATTCAAACTCAAAACTTTCCTCGTCACAGGATCCTCGTTTTTCCGCAACATAATTCCATGTTATGTAATCTATTATCCACACTTTACATG
Organism: Xylocampa areola; assembly: GCA_935421205.1. Classification (NCBI taxonomy): domain Eukaryota; kingdom Metazoa; phylum Arthropoda; class Insecta; order Lepidoptera; family Noctuidae; genus Xylocampa; species Xylocampa areola. The sequence continues at coordinate 3,402,150 of OW285219.1, read as the reverse complement.
CTCTATGAATTTAATATTATTAATTGTTATATAGTTTTGTGAGCAAGTAAATATTGGTTTATTACTGTTGTTTCAACGAAAAACGAGTGCTTTCGTAAATCAACAGACGTTACAGTTCAAATAGACCGCATTGTGTGATTTTTATCGTTATCAATGACTAAAAACTAAGTAAGGTGTAGGCATTTTTAAGCTAGCTGAGGGCCAATAAAGAATAAAAAAATACGGTCGTGAGCGGGATATTAACCCGCGCCTCCTGGATAAATACTGCAGGCGCGTACACGGGCTGGATAAATAGCGATGACGCTATGAAAAGACGTATTCAAATATGTAAGAAGAATTTGGAGCAGGGAGCAGACGTCGGGATGGTTTCGTTGGCAGAGCACCCGGAGTATTTATCCGGGAGGCGTAAATTAAAGAAGGTGGAGAAGTTAAATAAAGAATAAGCCGTCGGTCCCGGTTGTCAAATTAAGATCTATGACAGCCTTTACGGGCGGTCAGTGGCCTGAAAGTCTGACAACCATCATGCCACGAAATATCGTGTTACCCAGTAAATGGGTTGTGGAGAACAGATAGGCAGTCGCTCCATGTAAAATGGTATTAAGCTGCATCCGGTATGACTGGAAGCCGACCCCAATGTAATTGGGAAAAGGCTAGGCAGAAGATTCTTGACCGAATTTTCTATCATGGTGGCCTATCTCTATGGACATTACGCAGTGATAAGTCAATTACGCAGGAGATAATATAGTGCACAAAATGTTTGCACAAACTCAGGGGAACTTCATTTTCCTTCACTCTCATAATCCGATGGGACGGCAATACGACACGACCGAAGACAAATTAGGCGCAGGACCAGCGGTTTTACGTGCTTTGTTGCGAACATCACACCGTCAACTTTCTAACTTCGGGGTGCTATAAAAGACAAACTTAATGATAGTTTGTTCGACCTGGGATTCGAACCGGGGACCATTGACCATTTACTATGTTTACCGGATTAATAAAACTTCACGAAAATGTCTGTTATAATTTATTTCCAAATCCCGACCACCATTTAGATGCAAAAAACAAAAAGAGGACTTAATTTAATTATTTGTAACATCATAATCTACCCTTTCATTATATTAAGTTACCCTAAATTCCCAGGCAGCTTTAAAGGTTTCATTACTGCTTGAAAAGTTCCCATGAACATCTCAGTTTCCCCATCACCGGTTGGTATAGGAAGCAAGCTATCTCCACCTGACTCTGCCTGCCTTTTTGCTTTTACAGCATTGTTATCTAAAATTTTAATATTATCAATCTCTAGGAACTCACTATTGCTATCATTCAATAGATTTTCTTCATTTAAAATGATTGGGGAGTAGTGTTTTGCTTCTCTATTTTTGACACTGTCAACATTATTTTCTTCATCGTCTGATAATTTATTTTCGATTTCATGATCTGTTAGCTCGTCTGATTTTTCTAATGACCTCTTCATGAAATATTTGGTTAGTTCAAAGTCATTTAGATTGTTTGGTTTTTCATCGAAATCCTTATTATTGTCATTAAATTGTTCTTCATCATTTACTTTCTTTGTAACAGCATTTTTAGATAATGTTTTAAACTGAAGTGCAGGTTGTACATCTTTAAAAACATTACAACTATTCATCATATTCGTATAGGCCTTTGCTTCATTTTGTATTCGAAACAGAGTGTCTTCACGTTCCCAATTTAAAACCAGTTTTAGATTATCAGTTGTCGCAATAAGATTTTATATTAATATATCTTTTAAACCTTCGTAATCTGTCGTTTGTCGTTGATTTATCTGATAGATTTGTATAGGAAAAGTTTCAACATTAAAAATACTTAAAATGACAAGGAGCACACTATCTTTAAGACGCATTTTAGTTTCGATATTTCAGTGCTGAATAGTCGGTGAAAGGATGTTATGCCCATGAATATTTAATAGTAGTTTGATAACGATCTAAAACTAGCGGCTGTCTATTTAGGACGATAGGGTTAAACGATGTCATATGATAATATCTGCTCGCATAATTATGGAAGCGGCGATAGCGGAGGACTGTAGTGGCGTCAATTCTGATGTACAAACTAAACTAAAATTAGACCATTGCTGTCTTTTACTAATAAATACTTTATGAGCAGGATGGAATAAATTATGACGTGGCACATTCAATAAATAGGCACGTCAACCTAAAATTTTCATTAAATTTAGTCTGATGTGTGATTTTAGTGGCCACCTACGAGTAAAAATGTTCTGAGAGTTCTGTTTGAAGTGCCCAAATTCGAGTTTAACATTTCTTAATGTTTCCCATCGACAGCATAATTTACGCCAGTGTATGTTCAGATAACTAAAAAAGCACCACCTAAAAGGTGCTCATGGAGTAATTGTACCAAAAATTGTTGTGTGATGCTTTTAGTAGTTAAAACCTCGTTGGTCTAGTGGTCGCAAGCGCGACTGCTAAGCATGAGGTCTCGGGTTCGATTCCCGGGTCGGGCAAATTGTTATTGAGTTTTTCTGTTAGAAAATTCTCAGTAGCAGCCCGGAGTTTGGAAATGTGCCCGGTAGATGGCAATAGGCTCACCACCTATTACATGGGACTTAATAACAGCATTGGTGAAATGTGGGTGTACAACTGTGTACATCTCTGCGTACCCCTTCGGGGAATACAGGCGTGATGCTATGTTATGTTTATGATGCTATGTTTAGTAGTAAAACGTCAAATAGGAAAAAAAATATACTTGGTAGAAGTAAGTATTATCAAGTAGGTAGGCCAAGTAGATTTTCATTTAAAATTCTACTTGTAATATTAGTCAGACGTGAGACAAACAGACGTGTTGCTGGGGAGTTTGTTGCTTTCACTTCCACTTCTTCCTCCCAGTTAGTAGTCTATGTTTGATGTTCAAAAAGCAAATACTTAGTTTATTTATAATAAAGATTAAAAAGAAAAATTTTGAATTTGAGTCAAAGGGTTTTGTAAATCTTTTCCAAGGTCCAATTTATCTCGTTGCCAAATTTCATTACGATCCCCTCAGCCGTTTAGTCGTTAAAAGGTAACAGACAAACAGAGTTACTTTCGCATTTATAATATTACTATAGATAAGCGCTATACCTCTCCCATCGAATGGCTCTAGGAATCTTCAGTGAACACACGTTGAACATTAAACCCAACATATTCGAAGCGTCAATAACAATCCGTGCATGCGATACCTATGTAGTAGAGGCGAATGTGAACTATTGAACATTCACACATACCTACCTACGTTACTAAACTCACGTGCGACATAAAATACATTTTCTACGTGGCTGCAAAGTTGTTAAATTCTTTGACGACAGGTTTGAAGTAGTGAGATATGAGCACCAACTGCGCGGATGAAAAGACCCGATAAAGGTCACGGCTGGAATTAGATTGACGCTGTCAATAATTTTTTGACTGCTTCCTTGGCCTCGTCATCGATAGTGCGGCTACTGATCGTGAGATCCAGGGTTCGATTCCCAGGTGGAGTAAAGTGTTAGGTAGATCGCAATAGGTTCACCACATTTTACATTAAGCTTAGTAACGGCACTGTTTAAGTGTGGGTGTACACTGTGTACACTCTTCTCTACTCACCCCTTCGGCGTGATGCTATGCCAATATATGTTATGCTATGTTTAAAATTGAATGGAAAATAGTAGTTTACTGCATTCCACGCAGCTTGATCAAGCACGTCTGAAGCATAATTTAGTTAGTGAGTTATGCGAATTCTTCTTCCACATTTTAATACGTCTTTTGGTGACGTCATTGCCATTTGACATCAGTGTATTAAAATGTGGAAAAGGAATTCTTGGTAGTGAGGTAAGGTCGAGATGGCTTAGCGGTCGGAGCGCCTGGAGTATTTATCCGGGAGGCACAGGTTCGAATCCTGCTCACGATCGTTTTATTTTTCCACAGAAATTTATAACTTTAGAGTCACGATATTTATATCAATTAATGTTCACCGGTTACTACTCACGTGCATTTTTCGGGATTGCCCGACTAGTTTGACTCGCGACATCGCCGCGGGTTCAGCTCATGACTAAGGGCTCCGTTCGAGTTCGAAACAAGTCGGGCAATCCCGAAAAATGCACGTGAGTAGTAACCGGTGAACATTAATTGATATGAATATGTCTCACGAAAGTTTTCACGATATTTATTTATTATTTTTATAAATTAATTTATCATTACTTAAAACAGTGAAGGAAACCAATACACACGAGAGATTTTTCGATGGTGTGTAAAGCCACGTCAGACATACGGATGGTTTTATCTATGACACTAGGTTGTTCATCAACCACACCGTAAAAAAAATAAGTAGTCACGATTTGACCTATAACTGTAATCTTTCAGAGAGATCGGAATGGCTTGGTTGGTAGACTGCCTGGAGTAGGTATTCATCCGGTAGGCGCAGGTTCGAATCATGCTCAGGACCGGTTGTTTCTTTCCTTAAGAATTCATAGCACAAATTAAGTTGTCGGTATTTGAAAAGGAAAATTTTGCAATTTAAACAATAATGTATTTGTAATCGCTTATGTCGTAGGTCTTATATTATCTGTGCTCATGTTTAAATATTACGCATGCGAGATTAATGCAAAGGCATACCTAACAGTGAGCCTAAAGGATCGTGTGACAATTTTGAATTTTAAACATAATTATTGTTGTAAATTTCCTATTGGATAAGGCTACATAATGTGGTACTACGATATATCCATAAAACTTATTTGATTTTAATTAAAATACTATAATACTACAGAATGAAATCATTGTTTCATACATTTCAGTTTATCTATTATGGCTCTGACATCATCGTAAACACGAAACGCAATGTATAAACTTTTAGAAGGAAGGAAATAATCAGAGTACACCCCACAAAACGGGTCGGCTCGCAACCTATAATACGGTTTAGTCCTCGCCCCACCCGTCCGACATCTCCACGTGTTTCTGTGCGCCTGGTACTGGCTACCGAAATTTTTTTACGCTTACATTAAAGTTTTTACATTAAGTGTAGTAAATAATATGTTGTTATGTGTGAAGTTAACTGAACTCTGCAGTTTTTGACATCGATGGGTATGTAGTCGTATTACATAAATATTTCGGTTATAACGATATTAGTTATTATTCTGAGGGTTAAAATGATACTGTTGTGTGTCAAATTATTTATTATTTACTATTCAAATTACAAAAAAAGCATACATACTTTGCGTACCATTATTAGCCCCAAAGTAGGCGCAATACACCTTATTTTGATCTGCTAAGATCAGTCAGATCAGATCAGAAAGACAAGATGGAAAATAAAAAAATGAAACGTTATAACGCGATAAACTTATTTTTATTTTATTTATTAGGGTCGAAAACCAGTTGTATGTTAAAGATTAACAAAAAGCACATGTTCAAATAACAATAACAAACATATGACAACCTTGCGCATGAATTAAATATAAGGTTAAAAAGTAAAAGGGACAGATTGATAGATCGACTCGTTTAAAAGGAATAAAAATGCAACTGTTTATTCTAACTTCGGCTGGACACGTGTGAACATAATAATTTCACTTCTTGTCTGAAACTTGGGGGGGGGGGGTGGATTTGAACGCCAAAACCCCACTCTGGCTACGGCTATGTATATAAATATAAATATTTTCATTTTTCATCATAAACTTTTAAGACATCGATATTGAAAAGCTATGATACAAACATTAAAGTTTAAACCATACGATTCAAATCGTGAGGAAAGATACAATGTTTATGTTACGCCCAATGAATGATGCGGAATACTATTCGGGTCACTGAGGTATATCAAATAGTAATATCTTAGGTTTCCGCGATCACTACACATAATAATAAAACAACTTTTAACCGGATTAATCGCGTGTATTATTGGTTTTTGTTTTTCCTGACGTTTCTAACACTTGGCAGCGTTCGTGGTCGCAGGACGTACGTCTGTATGAAACGTCAGGAAAAACAAAAACCAATAATACACGTGATTAATCCGGTTAAAAGTTGTATATCTAATGCTTGATCATATTTTAACAGCCAATTCGATCGCGTTTCGTTGCATTTATTGGTCTTTTGATCAGGAGGTTGTTTATGTTATAATGGGAGTGAAAAGTGATTATAACTTAACTAGTTCACTGTCCATGAAGCAGTCACAATAATTAAGAAATCTCTGCGTGTCATATGTGATTCATTTGACAGGGAATGGGTTAATTTTCAACCTTGATGAACTTTTTTGGGAAGAAATTACAAAGATAGTCGTGTCGGTTCTGTCAACTGTAGAGGGACTTAAACAATAGCGATGATGTCACCAAAAGACGTATTAAAATGTGGAAGAAGAATTCGCAGAGGTCGAGATGACATGAATCTTACTCACGACCGTATTTTTTTTTACATACTCGTAACATAGCATCACGCCTGTATTCCCCAAAGCGGTAGGCAGAGGTGTACATTTTTATACACCCACATTTCACCTATGCTGTTATTAAGTCCCATGTAATAGATGGCGAGCCTATTGCCATCTACGGGGCATGGGAGTTTTCTTACAGAAAAACTCAATAACACTTTCCTCGACCCGGGAATCGAATCCGAGACCTGTCGAGAGATCCAGTCGCGCTTTGGGCCACTAGACCAACGAGGCAGTTATTTTTCTTTCCACAAATAATTATAACCTTAGTCATATATAAAGATATTTTTTATACATGTTGAGGCTATGTAGTGCCTACATTAATAACAATTTTTCAAGGAAACATTGAAACCCCCGCGACCCCTGACATTCCGTGTCATCACTCTACCAACTGAGCTACTTTGTCGTTGTCCGTATCTACTGAATTTCAAGTATTCTTGTATTCGTCTTAGGGAGACGCCTGGCGATATTTATTTAGCAAACATTTACAGATCTACTAGACTCAGCGTTATAACTTTAGTGTTCGCTACGCATGTATTATGCGTTTGAAAGATTTATCTGCATAATAATATGATAGGTATGTCTGTATAACAATACATAAATATCATGATCCCCTGCCCTTATCCCAATTTAATTGGGGTCGGCGCAGCACGTCCTCTTCTTCCAAACATCTCTGTCAGCCGTCATCTCGCTAGTCACTTCCTTTCTAGCCATATCATCTTTCACACAATCCATCCATCGTTTTCTCGGTCTCCCTCTACAAATGTAGCCATCCACATTCATAATCACAACTTTCCTCGTCACATTATCCTCATTCCTCCGCATTTTCTAGCTGAGTTACCCGCGTCCGTAGGAGTGCACCCTTAAAATAGAATCCCTACACGTGGCCCCTGGATGTTGCAAAACAGGCAACACAGCTCTGGTCTTGACGAAGTCATGCCATGAAGCGAGCTAGTTGTGTTCCGGGATGTAGTCCGGTGCAACCGTTGTGGGAGACGGGTCTGGGCAGTTGCATCAAATCTATCCACTCTACTTAAGAGTGAATAGATTTATTCTGGATCTACGTGCTCCATCTTCGGCCACACTGTCACTTACCATCAGGCGAGTTGGGGGCCAAACGTAGATCCATTTTTGGAAAAAAATAAAATAAAAATATCACATGTCCATACCATGACAAACGATTTCCACACAACTCGGTGACCGGCGTAACAATACATAAATATAACGAAATAAATTTATATTGCATATATTATTATAGAAGTTTATTTCTGGTGTTTCAAAATACTCCAACAGCAACACGTAGCTAAACCAAATTGCAGATATGGAAAACTAAAGTTTCTATTAATCAGATCAAACTAGGTCCGTATGCTGCGACTGTGTGAGACATTTCTGAATAAATGTATTACTGATTTATTTGTAAGATCTAATTTAAAAACATGAGACTACGTGTTATCTGCCTTTCCAAAAGCTGATAAAAATCTGTGTGATGCTTTTAGTAGTAAAACGTCAAATAGGAAAAAAAATATCCTATCTAGACCTACTTGGTAGAAGTAAGTATTATCAAGTAGGTAGGCCAAGTAGATTTTCATTTAAAATTCTACTTGTAATATTAGTCAGACGTGAGACAAACAGACGTGTTGCTGGGGAGTTTGTTACTTTCACTTCCACTTCTTCCTCCCAGTTAGTAGTCTATGTTTGATGTTCAAAAAGCAAATTCTTAGTTTATTTATAATAAAGATTAAAAAGAAAATTTTTGAATTTGAGTCAAAGGGTTTTGTAAATCTTTTCCAAGGTCCAATTTATCTCGTTGCCAAATTTCATTACGATCCCCTCAGCCGTTTAGTCGTTAAAAGGTAACAGACAAACAGAGTTACTTTCGCATTTATAATATTACTATAGATAAGCGCTATACCTCTCCCATCGAATGGTTCAAGGAATCTTCAGTGAACACACGTTGAACATTAAACCCAACATATTCGAAGCGTCAATAACAATCCGTGCATGCGTTACCTATGTAGTAGAGGCGAATGTGAACTATTGAACATTCACACATACCTACGTTACTAAACTCACGTGCGACATAAAATGCATTTTCTACGTGGTTGTAACATTGTAAAATTCTTTGACGACAGGTTTGAAGTAGTGAGATATGAGCACCAACTGCGCGGATGAAAAGACCCGATAAAGGTCACGGCTGGAATTAGATTGACGCTGTCAATAATTTTTTGACTGCTTCCTTGGCCTCGTCATCGATAGTGCGGCTACTGATCGTGAGATCCAGGGTTCGATTCCCAGGTGGAGTAAAGTGTTAGGTAGATCGCAATAGGTTCACCACATTTTACATTAAGCTTAGTAACGGCACTGTTAAAGTGTGGGTGTACACTGTGTACACTCTTCTCTACTCACCCCTTCGGCGTGATGCTATGCCAATATATGTTATGCTATGTTTAAAATTGAATGGAAAATAGTAGTTTACTGCATTCGACGCAGCTTGATCAAGCACGTCTGAAGCATAATTTAGTTAGTGAGTTATGCGAATTCTTCTTCCACATTTTAATACGTCTTTTGGTGACGTCATTGCCATTTGACATCAGTGTATTAAAATGTGGAAAAGGAATTCTTGGTAGTGAGGTAAGGTCGAAATGGCTTAGCGGTCGGAGCGCCTGGAGTATTTATCCGGGAGGCACAGGTTCGAATCCTGCTCACGATCGTTTTATTTTTCCACAGAAATTTATAACTTTAGAGTCACGATATTTATATCAATTAATGTTCACCGGTTACTACTCACGTGCATTTTTCGGGATTGCCCGACTAGTTTGACTCGCGACATCGCCGCGGGTTCAGCTCATGACTAAGGGCTCCGTTCGAGTTCGAAACAAGTCGGGCAATCCCGAAAAATGCACGTGAGTAGTAACCGGTGAACATTAATTGATATGAATATGTCTCACGAAAGTTTTCACGATATTTATTTATTATTTTTATAAATTAATTTATCATTTACTTAAAACAGTGAAGGAAACCAATACACACGAGAGATTTTTCGATGGTGTGTAAAGCCACGTCAGACATACGGATGGTTTTATCTATGACACTAGGTTGTTCATCAACCACACCGTAAAAAAAATAAGTAGTCACGATTTGACCTATAACTGTAATCTTTCAGAGAGATCGGAATGGCTTGGTTGGTAGACTGCCTGGAGTAGGTATTCATCCGGTAGGCGCAGGTTCGAATCATGCTCAGGACCGGTTGTTTCTTTCCTTAAGAATTCATAGCACAAATTAAGTTGTCGGTATTTGAAAAGGAAAATTTTGCAATTTAAACAATAATGTATTTGTAATCGCTTATGTCGTAGGTCTTATATTATCTGTGCTCATGTTTAAATATTACGCATGCGAGATTAATGCAAAGGCATACCTAACAGTGAGCCTAAAGGATCGTGTGACAATTTTGAATTTTAAACATAATTATTGTTGTAAATTTCCTATTGGATAAGGCTACATAATGTGGTACTACGATATATCCATAAAACTTATTTGATTTTAATTAAAATACTATAATACTACAGAATGAAATCATTGTTTCATACATTTCAGTTTATCTATTATGGCTCTGACATCATCGTAAACACGAAACGCAATGTATAAACTTTTAGAAGGAAGGAAATAATCAGAGTACACCCCACAAAACGGGTCGGCTCGCAACCTATAATACGGTTTAGTCCTCGCCCCACCCGTCCGACATCTCCACGTGTTTCTGTGCGCCTGGTACTGGCTACCGAAATTTTTTTACGCTTACATTAAAGTTTTTACATTAAGTGTAGTAAATAATATGTTGTTATGTGTGAAGTTAACTGAACTCTGCAGTTTTTGACATCGATGGGTATGTAGTCGTATTACATAAATATTTCGGTTATAACGATATTAGTTATTATTCTGAGGGTTAAAATGATACTGTTGTGTGTCAAATTATTTATTATTTACTATTCAAATTACAAAAAAAGCATACATACTTTGCGTACCATTATTAGCCCCAAAGTAGGCGCAATACACCTTATTTTGATCTGCTAAGATCAGTCAGATCAGATCAGAAAGACAAGATGGAAAATAAAAAAATGAAACGTTATAACGCGATAAACTTATTTTTATTTTATTTATTAGGGTCGAAAACCAGTTGTATGTTAAAGATTAACAAAAAGCACATGTTCAAATAACAATAACAAACATATGACAACCTTGCGCATGAATTAAATATAAGGTTAAAAAGTAAAAGGGACAGATTGATAGATCGACTCGTTTAAAAGGAATAAAAATGCAACTGTTTATTCTAACTTCGGCTGGACACGTGTAAACATAATAATTTCACTTCTTGTCTGAAACTGAGGGGGGAGGGGGGTGGATTTGAACGCCAAAACCCCACTCTGGCTACGGCTATGTATATAAATATTAATATTTTCATTTTTCATCATAAACTTTTAAGACATCGATATTGAAAAGCTATGATACAAACATTAAAGTTTAAATGATATGATTCAAATCGTGAGGAAAGATACAATGTTTATGTTACGCCCAATGAATGATGCGGAATACTATTCGGGTCACTGAGGTATATCAAATAGTAATATCTTAGGTTTCCGCGATCACTACACATTATAATAAAACAACTTTTAACCGGATTAATCGCGTGTATTATTGGTTTTTGTTTTTCCTGACGTTTCTAACACTTTGCAGCGTTCGTGGTCGCAGGAGGAGTGTTCGAAACGTCAGGAAAAACAAAAACCAATAATACACGTGATTAATCCGGTTAAAAGTTGTATATCTAATGCTTGATCATATTTTAACAGCCAATTCGATCGCGTTTCGTTGCATTTATTGGTCTTTTGATCAGCAGGTTGTTTATGTTATAATGGGAGTGAAAAGTGATTATAACTTAACTAGTTCACTGTCCATAAAGCAGTCACAATAATTAAGAAATCTCTGCGTGTCATATGTGATTCATTTGACAGGGAAAGGGTTAATTTTCAACCTTGATGAACTTTTTTGGGAAGAAATTACAAAGATAGTCGTGTCGGTTCTGTCAACTGTAGAGGGACTTAAACAATAGCGATGATGTCACCAAAAGGTGTATTAAAATGTGGAAGAAGAATTCGCAGAGGTCGAGATGACATGAATCTTACTCACGACCGTATTTTTTTTTACATACTCGTAACATAGCATCACGCCTGTATTCCCCAAAGCGGTAGGCAGAGGTGTACATATTTATACACCCACATTTCACCTATGCTGTTATTAATTCCCATGTAATAGATAGCGAGCCTATTGCCATCTACCGGGCACGGGAATTTTCTTACAGAAAAACTCAATAACACTTTCCCCGACCCGGGAATCGAATCCGAGACCTCATGCTCGCGCTTTGGGCCACTAGACCAACGAGGCAGTTATCTTTCTTTCCACAAATAATTATAACTTTAGTCATATATATATAATGATATTTTTTATACATGTTGAGGCTATGTAGTGCCTACATTAATAACTATTTTCAAGGAAACATTGAAAACCCCGCGACCCCTGACATTCCGTGTCATCACTCTACCAACTGAGCTACCTTGTCGTTGTCCGTATCTACTGAATTTCAAGTATTCTTGTATTCGTCTTAGGGAGACGCCTGGCGATATTTATTTAGCAAACATTTACAGATCTACTAGACTCAGCGTTATAACTTTAGTGTTCGCTACGCATGTATTATGCGTTTGAAAGATTTATCTGCATAATAATATGATAGGTATGTCTGTATAACAATACATAAATATCATCATCCCCTGCCCTTATCCCAATTTAATTGCGGTCGGCGCAGCACGTCCTCTTCTTCCAAACATCTCTGTCAGCCGTCATCTCGCTAGTCAGTTCCTTTCTAGCCCTATCATCTTTCACACAATCCATCCATCTTTTCTCGGTCTCCCTCTACAAATGTAGCCATCCACATTCATAATCACAACTTTCCTCGGCACATTATCCTCATTCCTCCGCATTTTCTAGCTGAGTTATCCGCGTCCGTAGGAGTGCACCCTTAAAATAGAATCCCTACACGTGGCCCCTGGATGTTGCAAAACAGACGACACAGCTCTGGTCTTGACGAAGTCATGCCGTGAAGCGAGCTAGTTGTGTTTCGGGATGTAGTCCGGTGCAACCGTTGTGGGAGACGGGTCTGGGCAGTTGCATCAAATCTATCCACTCTACTTAAGAGTGAATAGATTTATTCTGGATCTACGTGCTCCATCTTCGGCCACACTGTCACTTACCATCAGGCGAGTTGGTGGCTAAACGTAGATCCATTTTTGATAAAAAATAAAATACAAAAATCACATGTCCATACCATGACAAACGATTTCCACACAACTCGGTGACCGGCGGGCGTAACAATAACGAAATAAATTTATATTGCATATATTATTATATAAGTTTATTTTTGGTGTTTCAAAATACTTCAACAGCAGCACGTAGCTAAACCAAATTGCAGATATGGAAAACTAAGGTTTCCATTAATCAGATCAAACTAGGTCCGTATGCTGCGACTGTGTGAGACATTTCTGAATAAATGTATTACTGATTTATTTATTAGATCTAATTTAAAAACATGAGACTACGTGTTATCTGCCTTTCCAAAAGCTGATAAAAATCTCTATCATTTGTTTTTGGATTGAATCTGCCTCGTTGGTCTAGTGGTCCAAGCGCGACTGCTTAACATGAGGTCTTGGGTTCTATTCATAGTACGTAAATACATACAATCACGTCTGTTTTCCATTGGGGTAAGCAGATAATATCGACCTCTTTCGCTTCATCTATGTTCATTAACGTCTTCATGCATGCTCGTCGATTTCAGTGGTTCTTGACGTGTCCTTTTTGAGAAAGTCGGCAATTCGGGCATCCTGTTATTGGATTTCTCAGTAGCAACCCGGAGCTTGGAATTGCACCCGGTAGATGGCAATAGACTTTCCACCTAATATGGCACTTAATAACATCCGTGGTGAAATGTGGGTGTAGGTACAACTGTGTACACCTATGCCTACCCATTCAGGGGATACAGGCGTGATGCTGTTATGTTTTTGGATTGTATCTTGAGCTGATTTGACAGCATTTTTGCAACGTATATCGTTTTTTATATTGTTGTAATCCGCCGCCCTACTATTAAATTATTATTTAATGATAGCCAACCGCAGAAGGTAAAAGGATATGTATTGTTCCGTTACCAACTCCAAATGGATTTACTAGCATAAGTGTGGGTTATCGGACAGCGTAGCGGAGCTTGGAATTGTGCGCGTTAGATGGCAAAAGGCTCGCCACTATTACATGGGACTTAAATAACAGCATTGGTGAAATATATGATATACAACTATGCATACCTCTGCCAACCACTTCAAGGAATACAGGCGTGATGCTATGTTATATATGTAGCGGTGGTTTTTGATTTTTACGTGCGTGCCTCGGTTCACAACGAATTGATGGTCACTTTGCAATTGATTGCGCCGTATACTTTTAATATTTTTACTCATCGCAGACTAGCTGTTTTATACGACGCAATGTAATACAAAATTACCATCAATCCGATAGTAACCAAGATAAACAATGGGTTACTCTCAGAAAGTGACAAGTGAAGGATTGCGCTTCTAAATGCAGGTGGGTCATTCTTCAAGTTGAATTTTTAGCGTAATTTTAGTGGCGTTAATATTTTTATGAAAATATCTATAACTTGCTGTGCCCCGCAAACGTTATTCTGCCATATATTTTTTCTGGATAAGGACACCCTAATCACCTAGGGGTATAAAAAATAGCCTACGACCTATTCTCAGACCTACCAAATAAACACAAAAAAATTCATAAAAATCGGTCAAGCCGTTTCGGACGAGTTCGATAACAAAAACAGTGACACGAGATTTTTAAATATTAGATTATCTTAAATTGTATATCAATGAACTTGTATTATTTATAAAATGTTAATATTTGAAGTTAGTTTTTATAAAGATATTAACGCCACGAAAATGACGCACGGAATCCAACTTGAAGACTCAGGTATGCTTTTTCTCTCATGGTTGGAATATGCATCATGGATGCTATGTTTGACTTCTATTGAATAAAATACGGCTCTCCATTTATCTTCACCGGAATGCCGGGATCGCAACTATATTCACCGCGACTCCGGATATCTAGGAACTAAAAATCATTGAATTATGAATCACTAGCTTCTGCTCGCGACTTCGTCTGCGTGTATGTCATTATTGCGTCCAGCCGGTATAAAAAGTTCCAAAGATTCTATTTGTGAATCCAAGTTATAAACTATATGCGTGCCAAATTTCACCCAAATCCATTCAATAGTTATTGCGTGGAAGAGTAATAAACACCGATCCATCCATCCATCCTCACAAAGCCACGCATTTATATTAGTAAGATTCCAATTTCTGAATTATTCGCGTTTGATAAACAATATTTGTCCAATAACAAAACAGTGTTGTCATGATATGCAAGATGACATACAATTAAAATAAAATCGTTTATAAATACAGTTATTTCACATTATGGTGACAGCATAGGTATTTTAATTACTTGAGGCACGTAATCAAATTAGTAGGTCATTTAAATGTTATGGAATCAGGTTAGTTTGAGCTTTCGTTCATGAAATATATAATAATAACTAATCTGTGTAACTAGGTTTTGGGTAGTGCGGGCAATAGGACCAAATTTATTAAGTGTTTTAGAAACTCCTTTATTCTGTATTGCAGTGTAATTGTGTAACAGCGGTGATATTTCATGAATGTTATTGTTTAACTAGGTTTTAGGTAGTGCGGGCAATAGGACCGATTTTTGTAAGTGCGTTGAAAAGTCCTTAATTCTGTAGGTACTGTAGTTTAATTACGTAGTACCTAATGGTGAAATTTTATGTTAATTCATAAACAGGTGAAATTTAATTCATTGGCAATATTTGAACATCCTATTCTACTCATGATACTCTATCATTTAGGCCTCTATTAATATTATAACAAAATTGA
Organism: Xylocampa areola; assembly: GCA_935421205.1. Lineage (NCBI taxonomy): Eukaryota > Metazoa > Arthropoda > Insecta > Lepidoptera > Noctuidae > Xylocampa > Xylocampa areola. Next base: position 3,386,707 of record OW285219.1, on the reverse strand, counting down.
CTACGTACACCGGTACGGAAGTAATAAAATCGTGTACTTAGTAAATTAACTTAACTAGCGGAGGAATCTTGATATTACAAAGTTGAAGTTTGAATTATATTTTTTTATCTTTATTTTTATTATTAATTACGACTTTATTGAGATAAATTTTAAGTATTTTTTTTTGTCAATTTTAATGTACTATATTTAAGGCCTAAATGATAAAATATTATGAGTGAATACGATATTAAATTATTGCCAATGAATTGAATAAAATTTCATCCTGTTCATGAATTAACTAAAAAATGACACCATTGTTACGCAATTACACTGCACTACAGCATTTAGGTTTTTCTTATGTAACGTTTTATATCGGTTAATGTATTTAATTACGACGTATTATGTGAAAATGTCGTACTTCATTACAAAGAACATGTGTAATAGTGTGGTTTCTTGAATAAACTGTGAAGACTTGTGCACGAAGATATTCATAATGTTGTGGATCGAGACCCGTCATTATGTCGGTATGTTACAAACTTTAAGCCTGTGTAGGGCTGCCATCCGTCCGAGTTTCCCCGGATTTGTCGTAGGTTAGAGCGCGACCGGGAAGCGTCCGTGCGGGGTTTCATTCGTAGTCCGGATTTGAGGCTACTGACACATCTACCGAGAATACACGGACGAAATTACGTATAAAATGCAAGACTGCTAATTGTTTGTTAAAACTTAATTACTAAATTTTGTTTCAAATTGTAAGTTTTTTTTTTAATATTAAAATAAATAAATATAACAATAAAAACAACATAACATAACATACGAGTAGCATGACACCTATATTCCCCGAAGGGGTACGCAGAGGGACATATGCAACCATGTTACATAGGTGGTGAGCCTAGTGCCATGTACCGGTCACAATTCCAAACGCCGGGCTGCTACTGAGAATCATTCTAACAGAAAAACTCAATAGCATTTTGCCCGACCCGGGAATCGAACCCGAGGCCTTATGCTCGGCAGTCGCGCTTGGGACCATTTCACCAACAAATAATATATATATATATTTTTTTTTACTAAAAACTAATATTAATTTTGCTCAGTGACTTTAAAAAACTCTGGTCTTCTTGTTCTGGTTGGAAAATTTTAGAGATGACAACCCTAAGCTTGTGTGTAATACGTCAAGCCAATGTGTTTATGTATGGCAATCGATGACGTACTTCGTCCTATTTGTATGTAGTTACGTTTTCTGTGAATCATAAGATGTTGTTGATGATACTTGTATACATTTGGTAGATGTGTCATAAATGGCCTTTTATAACTGTGGCATTAACATAGACAGGCGTATCAGATATCAAATGCATGAGTTTATTGCAAGCAATACTACGAAGAGATAAAGTTTGGGCGTTTTTAAATATATATTTGTAGATAAGACATTCTTCTTCTTCTTCTTATCGTGTGGTTGATGAACAACCTAGTGTCAGAGTTTAAACCACCCGTAGGTCTTAGGTTAGATAAGACATTAAAAAAGTATTGTTTGTTCTTTGATGTTAAAAATGAGACATTATACTTTGTTGGAGCAAGTATTTTCATATGTTTTCAAGGCTTCTTTTTGAAGTAGATTGATTAATACTATTTTTTACACTGTAGCTCAGTTGGTAGAATGATGACACGGAACATCAAGGTCACGAGTTCAAGCCCTGTTCGTGTCTATTATTTTTCTTTGAAAAATAGTAATTAATATAGGCTTATATGTTTAAAAAAATATCAATATAGTAGATTGACTACGATATCTCTTAAGAAACTGTCTCATAAAGGCTTTGTGTTCGATGAGGAGATGCATGTGTCTGATATAACATCTTCGTCAAAGTGTGTGATTATGTGTTGAAGTTTCACTTTGATGTTCATAAGTCTTTCTTTGATATAGAGATGCGAGCTTAATCTGTGTCAAAACTGCTGTTGTATTCACAATAGTTGAATAAGGAGTTCACAAATTTAAAGTTTCTCGATACTATTATTCATTTATGTACCCTTATGAGTTTAAATAGTTTATTTCCTTTAATTACTACATTTCAAGGAAAAATATAAAAAATTAAAGACAAGAACGGGGCTTCAACCCGCGACCCTTGATATTCCGTGTCATCACTCCACCAACTGAGCTACCTTGTCCTGTTCAAACCTATTGAATCTTCAATCCATCTTGTATACATCTTATGGATACGCCTGGCGATATTTATCTAGCAATCATTTCCAGATGTACTAAAACTTCTTTCTAAAATTCCTTTATTTGCTTGGAAGTGCCCATAAAAATATTTAAAAAATCCAGGGGGCATTTTTTAAATTCTTATGTGTGTGGAAATCTATCGTGGGTGTTGTGCCGTCCGCCTATCAACGAAAACCACACGGTTCGCACCTATGTTTCAGAAAAATTCCCCTGTCCTTATCCCAATGTATTTGGGGTAGCAGCAGCAAGTCTCATTGTCTACTGCACAGAAAAATACTACTTTTGTTATGTATATAATTCTAAAACTTTAGCAGCATGCAATTTCAAAAACAATTAGAAAGTGGAAGAAGAATACAAGCTGCGGCGACCCCAAATATATTGGGATAAGGGCAGGGGGATGATGATTATGTAGTTATATAATTCTGTTTTTTTGCAACAATTTTTCTCAACGCTGTAAGAACGCAAGTATTTTCATTGCTGTTGTCCAGTTACTTAGTAAGTTTTATCCTTATATAAATAGAAGGACCAACTTCTTACCGCCACCACAGATTAAAAATAACATACATAGCATCATGCCTGTATTTCTCGAAGGAGTAGGCAGAGTTTTCCAACTTCACCAATGCTGTTCTAAGGTGGTGAGCCTATTGCCATCTACACACAATTCCAATATCTGAGAATTTCCTAATTGAAAATCACAATAACACTTTGCCCGACCCGAGAATCAAACTCAAGGCTCATCAGTCACGCTGAAGATGACTAGACCAACGAGGCAGTAGATTAAAAATAAAGTTACTATTACGTAATTGGATGAGAAGAGGTCGCTACTTGAATGAGTTTCTCTTTGTATAACAGCATACTGAATTTAATTTCTGAAAAGATAACAAACTTGTTTGTGTCTAATTAAAAGAGTCTGGAGAGCAGTTTCAAATTAAAACTACTTTGTAAAATGTAATACAGTTCACTATTAATTAGAATTTAAAATTTTTATTAAAAATAGAAGATAAATCTTGGAAAAGCACTAACGCATGCTTAGCTAACTCTAAAGTTACAATATTAAATGGAAAAAGAATACGGTTGCGAGCAGGATTCGAATCTTGTGATTTTAATTGTTAAGGTAATTGCATCTTTACGACATTGTATTAACTGCAAAGTTAGTCGTGTCGGTTTGGTCACCTATAGGGACTGAATAGATAGCAATGACGTCACCGAAAGACGTTATAAAATATGGAAGAAGAATTCACGGTAGTGAGCAGAGGTTGATGGATTAGTGGTCAGAGCGCCTGGAGTATTTATCCAGGAGGCGCACGTTCGAATCCTGCTCGCGACCGTATTCTTTTTCCATTTAATATTGTAACAATAAAAATCTATTTTCCTACACCATGATGCAGCACATACACTCAGACCAGCTTAAATTATATTATCTGTAAATCATACAAATACTTGCTGCGTGCGGGAATCGTACCCGCACCCATCCTGTCGGGACCCTCGTCCACTGTTCCAACAAATAATTTTGAAAAGCGTTGCGTAATCTTACGTTGTTGTTTTTTTGACGTTTTTGACAAAACTAAGAAATGTATATCATATCATAAATAATCACTCCTTCAGACATTATTACTGTATTGTGCATTAACGACAAAAAGAAAACATTATAATAAAACAACTGGACGTTTCGAATATTCCTCCTGCGACCACGAACGCTGCAAAGTGTTCGAAACGTCAGTAAAAACAAAAACCAATAATACACGCGATTAATCCGGTTAAAAGTTTTTTTATTATAATGTGTAGTGATCGCGAAAACCTAAGATATTACTAAAAGAAAACATCTTGAGGATTTTATTTATTCATAAATAAAATGTGTATTTACTTCTTGCTGCGTCTTTATTCAAATACATTTATATTTTAGATAAATAAATATAACTATCTGAATGTTAAATCTGTTCATAAATAGTTTCTTTATTTTTTATTGAAGCGTTCTATATTCAAAGCTATCAAAAGAGCTTTTGACATATGTCAAAAAAGAGATATGTCACGTTTCACGGATAAAAGGCACTTTATCGTCGTGCATACTATACATTTTAGTGGACATTTGTATTTTAGATAAAAGCATTGAGTACGTAGAGCATCATATTCGGTTAGGTAGGCCGCCCCCTTCACTTTTAAAAATATTATGTGTAGTGACCTAGGTATGTCGATGCTGTTCTATTTTCAGACCTTCGTATACGGCTACGTCCTCTGGGTTTCCTTTATTTTTCCTATGATCGTAGATTCACCAGGTTGTTGGATTGCTTTAGGGCGATATGCCCGAACTATTGCAGTACTATCTATGTGTACAATTTATAATATAAACAGAAAGTATAAAATTCTATACTCAATATTTTAAGACATGACTGCCTCGTTGGTCTGGTAGTCCCAAGAGCGACTGCTGAGCATGAGATCCTGGGTTCAATTCCTGGGTCGGGCAAAATTTTATTGGGTTTTTCTATTAGAAAATTCTCGATAGCAGCACACCTACTAGGTGGGATTTAATAACGGCATTGGTAAAATGTGGATGTAAAACTGTATATACATATCTCTGCCTATATCTTCGGGGAATATAGGCGTGATGCTATGTTATGTTAAGATATTAATTTTGAGGCTAAGTTACTTAAAACGGCATTACTGTTACCTTTCATCAAGTTACTTACGGAGTTGGCAAATTAGTTAGCGTAAAGATATCTTCAGATTACCAATGTTTTTTTTCCAAATGAAGAGTTGGATTGAGTGGTTTTTCTCAGTTATAAGGTTTTCCAGAAGGCTCCGGTTTGTAATTGCACACCATAATTTGATTGAGCTTTAAGAGAAGATATTATCCTTGTAATGTTTCCTTTACCTAACCTTTTAATGTTAAAATTAGCTGTGCCTCGCGGTTTCACACTTTTTTTTCCTTCTTGTTCGGCTCTTAAGGATCATAGCGTGATGTTAAATAGTCTAAAACCTTCCTGAAGAATTAGCTATAAAATGATCAAATCTATATAAAAGGATTGAATAAAAAAAGGTCAAAACTTGTTTATTTTCAAATCCGACTGTAAGTTTATTTATTTAAGCGTCTCCAACAAAATTAACAAAATAACATCAATTAAATGTAAGAATTCAATTATAAGACACCAGAGAATGAATTAAATTATCAACTCTGTCAAAAGTTCTTTCGACAAAAATGTATAACTTTAAAGATCGCTACGCATTTGTTAATGTGTTTGAAAGATTTATTTGTACTACGTATTACATATGTATATTTGTATATATGTCGCAGATGGATTATAGAATCAGCTGTTTTACAAAACTGCTAGCTGATTTACAAAACACTACTGATGAAAAACAGCTGAATGACGTTTAGCGGTTTTACATAATTACTGAACTATAGCACGCAGAATCGAATGAACGTTTTGCGTTTATCAATGCAGCGGGTGAACGATCAGACATTATGTAAAACAGTGTGAAATGAACTGTCAGATTGTTGATTTTAGTTCGAAATTTTGTCGCATATGGATATACAATAATAACCTCACTTTATTTTACTTGACAATAGCAAAAAAAAGATGAAAATTTTGAATGACGTAAATACTAAACCACTATAATAGTCGACAATATATCGGAATTATGAAAGAAAATAAACGAAATTGATCCATGAGCGAGCGAAGCGAGCTTGGGAGTTTTATGTATCCCGACACGGACAGGTTAGGTACCCCCGTCATCCTCTTCGCGTTTAGGTTTTTTCTAACCTTACAGACACAAAAATAGGAGCCCCGCGAAGTGGGGCTCCGTCGACCCAGCCACGGAAAGTCAAATCAGAATACAGTATCTTTTTTTAACATGAGTGGTGACTATCCATTTGATATACCTATACAATAAACAAACCTGTCCCACAGTAGATATGTCATTCTGCATTACGTCTAAAGGTGGGTAGCTGTTTTGATAAACGTATCGCAATGGCAATCCAGCTGAACGTCATTCAGCTGTTTTATAAAACAGTACTGTTTTGTAAATCAGCTAGCAGTTTTGTAGAACAGTGGATTCTACAATCCATCTGCGACATATATATGGCCAAAACTAGAACATTCATGTCTTCTACTAACAGTTACTATAATTATGGGTAAGATGGGACGAATAAAGAGATGTCAAATTCTAATTTAGGCACGTCAAATTAAAATCTCCGAATGTTTTAAGTAGGCACAGTTTTAGGTAACCACTAAAATTAGAGACGTCAAAATGAAAATTGTATGGAAATTTTATGTTGACATGATTAAATTTGAATTTGACGCTCTTTTAGTAACGATTAGTAAAAGACAGCAATGCTCTCAATTTAGTTTAGATTGCAAAAATTAAATTGACGCCATTATAACATAACTGTCCCACTGCAGGGCACGGGCCTCTTCTCATACAGAGAACGCACGAGCATTGATCACCACGCTAGCTAGCTAGTCCAGGTTTCCTGACGATGTTTTCCTTCACCGTATGTCTTTGATGTTTTAGATTCACTAAGAAATTACATATGACATTGAAAAAGTCACATTGGTACATGCCAGATTTGAACCCGCAACCAGTGACTTATTAAGCGGACCCGTAACCACTCGGCCACCACGACGCGATAATATAAACAAACAATATTATACAATGGTACTATCAAAGAACGTTGTCAATAGGCAATGACGTAAGTGAACACACCTCGATTTAGGAGTTAATAGACACTATTAAATGTTAATCTTATAATAACCACTTAATAAGGTTCCAAATTGAGTGGCATTAACGACGATGGAAATTCGATGAAACGTAGATAGTGTTTTTCCGATAATCGCTTTTATTGTGAATGACGTATTAGGTTGGTACCTTTTGGCTGAAAAGTTGTTTGGCTGTTTTGGCGTATAAAAAGATCAATTCTATAATTTTAAACAAAAAATAAAAACAGCCTTCAAAAATCCACTACACTAAAAAGTTTAAAATAATATCAAAATTTGCTTATAATAAAATAATTTTTAAATAACAATATATAATAATAATCTGTAAATTTTGGAGTCGGTGCCTGTACTGGGAGAGGGTTATTGTTTCCTCTTGTTAGTCACTTATGTTCGTTGTGCTGTCGTTATGTTACCGGCCTTTGTATTTGGTTGTAAACCCCACATACAGCAGGCACCGACTCCAAAATTAACAGATTATTATTTAATATTGTTATTTTAAAATTATTTTATTATAAGCAAATTTTGATATTATTTTAAACTTTTTAGTGTAGTGGATTTTTGAAGGCGGTTTTTATTTTTTGTTTATAATTTTATTATTTTAGTCTTTTTAGTTTTAAGTCTAATAAATATATTGTATAGGTCATATATAAGTTTGTATACTTCATACATAAGTTAATTTAGTAATTTAATAATATGGGTAGGCCTTCGAAAGCCGCTAGGACTTAATAACTGCATGGGTGAAATGTTTGTGTACGACAGTGGAAACTTCTGCCTACCCCATCGGGCAATACAGGCATGATGCTATGTATGTATTGAGTGGCATGAACTATACATGGATATGCGATTACAGCAATTGCGAGTGATTTGCTGTGATTTATTGAAGAGTTCCATTGTCTTACTTCGAAGATCTTCATCAGATCGTCACTAAATTGAAATGGAACCATTTCTGAGGACTACTCTTTCAAACAATTATATCGACGGACATACATACAAAACAAGGTAGCAACTGTAAAACGTTGAGGAGTTCCCTTGGCTGTCCTTCGTCTTCATCATCAGACCCCTAATGACAGTCACAACCCATCTAGGTGTAAAATTCTCATCAATACAAATTAATCAAGCCCAAACACCAGGTAATTGCTGTAAATCGTTAAAGAGTTCCCTAGATCGTCTTTCGGCTCCATCATCAGATCGACTCCAAACCTTCATTAAATAGTAGTGCTTTAAAATACTTAATGAAAAAATTAACAAACGCACTAGTCGCCCCTACGATTTTCGAAGGTTTCCCTCGATTTCTCGGGGATGCCATCATCAGATCCTGGTTTTCTTATCATGGTACCACCGTTGGGATATCTTCTTTCCAACAAAAAAATAATTATCAAAATCGGTTCATAAACGACGAAGTTATCCCCGAACACACATAAAAAAAAAATAAAAAAATATATATATATACGGTCGAATTGAGAAACCTCCTACTTTTTTGGAAGTCGGTTAAAAAGAAGTTAAAGATAAGAAGACTAATTAATCTGTTAATATTTATGAACTAATAGATATCACCTGGCGTCTCCTTAAGACGAAAAGAAGGGAAATTTAAATTTAATAGATGCGAACACCGACACGGTTGCTCAGTTGCTAGAGCTATTGTTAGGTTTAGAAATAATCATAGCTAATTAAATTATTTTCGTCGACTATAATGTCGATATTATCCATTTTGTATATCCAACACAGACGTCGGTCGGGCATCTAGGACTTTTACCGGGCCCTTTTACCCAATTGTCCGGCTAAACTGGCTGGTCCGTCCGTCTTTACGATTTTAATATCTGGCATCCCTACATGTGGTAGCTAGGACTGAAGACTTATCGAATCCTTTGAGTATTGAAGGGCCTTGATGTAAAGAAAATAGTCTACCATCCCTTACCTCATTGATCTAATATCACCAAGCGACACGAGCCTGTTTCTAAACGCTGCATTTTAGCTTAGCCCAATTTCATTGAAAGACAACGTGAATTATACAAATTGCAATTAAATCCAAGCATTGGATGTTTAATACAATTCGCGGACAAGTGTATCCGTAGTGGGTGCAATGCAAACATAGATGCGATGAATGATTTATATGAGAATTATGCCAATACGATTCAAAGCTTTGACGGTAACTGACGTCTCGGAATATGTATCTAAGACTGGTACGTCGTACACTTAGCCTCTTTGGTCGCAAATGCGGCTTCTGAGCAAGGTTCCTGGGTTCAGTTCCTCGGTTAAATAGAGTGTCACGAGTTTATTAGGTTTTTTTATTAGCTTATTGGCTTGCGTTTGACCGCCATCTTACCCGATGTTAAGCGATAATGCGGTCTACGATGAAACACGCTTGTCTAGAAGAAACCGATTCACTCACGCCTTGAAGACACCCAGATTGTAACTATTGGGGAAGACCCACTCTGGCAGCGCATTCCACTGTTTCGCGGTTCTTATCATTATAAAAAAAAGCTTTTATTCAACGTTACTGAACGTGGAATTAAAGCGCTTCGTTCGGGTTTTTGGTATATCAACCATGAACCGATGGATTTATGTTAGAAAATTCTCAGTGTCAACCCGGAGCTCTGAATTGTGCCTGGTTCATGGCAATAGACTCACCACCGATCACATGCGGTGTAGCCTCTGTCTAATCTTAACGGAATACGACCGTGACGCTATTATAAAATGCAAAAAAACTAAAAAAAACATTCCGCAGTTATATACTATTCTATACTTTTTCTTACTCGAACGGAGCCCTTAGTCATGAGCATGGCTCAACTCACGAGTAAGGGCTCGAACCGTTGAACAATAATTAATATGAATATGTTCCACTAAAGTTATTATATTATATATTCTGACCGAATTTTCGGTCACGGCGGCCGATCTCCACGAATTAGTCAAGTACGCAGAAATTATTATAGTGCACAAGTGTGTGCGCAAACACAGGTGCACTCGCTCTAGTCCGTTGGGACAGCAATCCGATATGATCGGAGACAGATCAGGTGCAGAACCAACGGCTTTACGTGCTCTCTGAAGCACGGATTGGGGTTTCACATCGCCAACTTCCTGACTCCGGGCTGCTATAGGACCCAATAACATTTTGCCCGACCGGGTAATTGAACCTTATATCTCTGCAGGCTCAGCAGTCGCTTGCGGCAACTAGAAGAATTAGACAGTTGAATTCCGTAGTAATACGATAATTTTAACATTAAAGTCGTTTACAGCATCACACCTGTATTTCCCGAAGGTACGCAGAGGTGATCACAGTTGTACACCCACATTTCACCAAAGCTGTAAATTAAGTCCCATGTAGTAGGTGGTTAGCCTGTTGCCATTGTCCGGCTATAATTTCAAACTCCGGGCTGCTACTGAGAATTTCCTAATTGAAAAACTCAATAACGTGAGAAAGAATGCGCAGGACCGATGGCTTTATGTTCTCTTCGAAGCACGGGGGTGTCCCACCGCCAACTTCCTAACTCCGAGCTGCTACTGAGAACTTCTTACCGAAAAAACTCAGTAATGCTTTGCCCAACCCGGGAATCGAACCCAGGAGCTCATGCTCAGCAGTCGCGTTTGGGACCACTAGACCAACGACGCAGTCTGTGTACTAAGTCGTTTATAATTTATTTATTTCTCTAAATAAAATACTATCCAAATATATTATTTTAGACAAACAAAACAAACAAGGCGACGCATTCAAGGTCAGAAGGTCAAATTAAATTACAGAACTTAACACTTTTGGTACACGAAACTAACAATTTGTTTTGTAGGAAAAATAAATTGAGTGATTTATTTGTACAATTACTTTTGATTGAACATACTAAATTTTGGCCCGGTTAGTGGAGTGTGATAGTAGGATAACATCAGAACCTGGCGCATGGATAACATTTGGTGTGACATAGCTAGATAGAAGGAGACCGTATCGGTGGCGGTTACCATCAACAACAGCATTCCCAATGAGGGTTGATGTCAGGCAGGCGGCCGGTCATAAAACATTGCCAAAACTTTAGCAGCATGCAATTTCAAAAACAATTCGAAAGTGGAAGAAGAATGCATGCTGCACCGACCCCTAATAAATAAGGGCAGTAATGATACTCAAAACTTGTAAACGTGACATCACATCTAAATTCCCCGGAAGGTTAGGCAGAGGTAAGTACTGATGTGCATTTTGACATTAGACTGCCTCGTTGATCTAGTTGTCGCAAGCGCGGCTGCTGAGCGTGAGGTGCTGGGTTCGATTCCCAGGTTGGGCAAAGTGTTATTGAGTTTTTGCGGTAAGAGATTCTCAGTAGCAGCCCGGAGTTAGATGCTGGCGTTCTGACACCCCAGTGCTTCGGAGAGCACGTAAAGCCGTCGTTACTGCGCCTGATCTCTCTCTGGTCGTGTCGGATTGCCGTCCCATCGGACTATGAGAGTAAAGGAAGAGGGAGTCCACCTGTATTTGCACATAAACTTTTGCACTATAATATCTTCTACCTACTTGGCTGATCTCCGTGGCGATAGACCGCCGTGAACGAAATTATTTCAGTAGTATATTATATACGTTTTTATTTCATTTATGTTACTCTTAATGTAACTTCTCCTTAATAAACATTGGAGGCAACTCCACAGCTACTAGTAAGAAAAATATAAAACGACAGCCCACATCGGTTCATAAACAAACCGCTAACTGAAGGCCGTTGATATCAAAACATGGTTTAATACTATATTTATTTTTCTGTACAAGTAAGCCGTATTGTCAAGGGAGTAATATTTTGTCAATAAAAAAAATGCTGTAGGTACTCTAAAGTTATATTTTTTTGTGGAAATGGAAATACTATTGTGAGTAGGATTTAAACCTGTGCCCCTCGAATAAATACTTCACTCAGCTATCCCGACCTCTGCTCACTATTTAGAATTCTTCTTTATCATCATAATATGTCTTATGGTGACGTCATTACCATCCAGGCAGACAAATTAGCTGGCGCCTGAAATAATTCATTCCGATCGCGTACGTGTGAGACCGGACCAGGTTCACATCCTGCTCACGACCTTATTATATTTCCACGAAAAATTATAACATTAGAGGTGCACATGAATGATAGTGTTTGAAATATTAAAGCGCGTTACAGTGGAACGGTGAAAATAATATAAAATTATGGAATATCTTAGTGCATATTTCATAAAATCGCTCATCATACATTTCTCTGAACCATCAATACGACGAAGATAATATCTTATAGTATATATAAGATAATCTGTATATATAAAGTATGAAATTGACTGGCTGACTGTTTCACTGGCATCTTCCAGTGAAAGCCCCGTCAATATCGGCAGCTATCTAGCTGATGTTATAAGGGATAACGTTAGAAAACGAATTAGGGTTGCGCGCAAAATAAAACTGTAGATGAAGTCGCGGGCACCAGCCTTTATCTTATAATAGCTTGTAGTATCTTAAGCTATCAAGCGATATGGAAATGTATCTTAAGATAGTCAACGATATAATATATAGATTTCGAATAAAGAATTCGTGTGGCATGTAAGCAGAACCTTAGGAGAATACATATTTCATATACGATCGCGTATTATAGCCGTGTGATACCTTCAAATACTTTATATTTTATCTTAAGACATTGTAAGATAATAAAATATTATAGTATCTTCACCGTTTGTCAGTCCATAGTCATATTTAACTCTTATAATCGGAGAAGTACAATATTCTAGATAATAAAGATAAATCGTTGAAAAGCATTAACGCATGCTTAGCGAACTCTAAAGCTATAATATTAAATAGAAAAGAATACGGTTACGTGCAAGATTTGGACATGCCCCTCCGGGATAAATATTCCAGGCGCACTAAGACCTCAAGATTTTTATTGTTATGAAGTACAAAACTGTACTTCATAATAATAAAAAATCTATTGTGTCTGCTAATTAATGAGCCAATAGAGGGGTCAGTGTACTCATATACACGAAGAACTATTACTATTTTTATGATTAATAATGTAAGTTTATTGTTAATTAATTCTTCAGTATGACGAAATGTGTTTAATTATAATGTCATTCTTAATATACTTTTTATATTTATTTTCATGTATTAAAACTTTATGCGATAGATAGATAACAATTGGAATTTTATACCTTGCATTGTATTAATTAAGTACCTATCTAATAATTTTGCATGACATACAATTTTTGAAAGTTCCTCATGTTCTACATGAGGAACTTTCAAAAATTTACAACTTGTTATACTCATATTTGCGAAGTAATAATTGATTTAATTTCATTTGATATTGAACCAACTTAGAAAGGGTGAAAGAAATAAATCTGTTACTCCATAGAAATGATCATACCTACTCGATGAAAATTTGGGAGCAGCTTATTTTCTTTTCGTGTTTTCGAAGTTGGTTGCATAGTAAAAGTGTTCGACAACATGGGTACATTCACCCCTCAAAGTAATTAACATAATTGAAAATCGATGTCTTTAATACATGCAAAACTTATAGTTTGTCACCGTGGGAGAGCCATGCTTCGGCGGAACGCTTGCGTTGTGTTTCGCCGAGTGAGTGAAGGTACCGGAGTCTCAAATCCTTTAAAAGGCCAGCAACGCACTTGCAACTCCTCTGGGTTTGCGGGCGTCCATGGGCGGCGGTAATCGCTTACCATCAGGCGATCCGTCTGCTCGGTTTCCACTATCCCATAAAAAAGTAATATAATACTATTTTCAGTACCATTTAGTGAACCCATTATACACACATCAACACGGTCTAGGGATATTTCATACTCAATTAAATAACTCGAAAAGTACTGGCCGCATTGGAATCTTTTATACACCGATTTGTTTGTAATTTATCTCAGACTAATTCCAAATTCAAATTTTTGAAAATTCTTTTGTTTCGGTGGCATAAAAATGTCTTGATGTGTAGGAGAGGGAATTTTCATTTGTGCGAAATTTAGAAAACAATACGAATTACATTTAGTTACAGTTTTTTTTCATTTTTAAACGAAAGATAAAGTTAAAATTGAGGTATTGTAGCCATGCAACGCCAACATTTGACGAGGGCGGAGATGTTACGAGCTGTGGGAATGCTGGAAGCTGGGTCTGTTCAGCGTAATGTTGCTGAGGCCATAGGGACCCACCAAAATGTAATTTCAAGATTGTGGACACGCTATCGTGCCACAGGTGAAGTAGCGAAGAGGCACCGGGGGCCAAGTCGCATCACTACCCCCAGATAAGACCGATTTTTGCAAATTACTGCGCGAGCTCAACCAAATGCAACGGCGACTCAATTGATCCAAAGGCTGCGAGTGGAACACCAAGTGCTTGTGAGTGACCAAACTGTAAGAAGGCGACTGCATGAAAGCAATCTACGCTCTCGTAGACCACTCCGGGTCCCACCTTTACGGAGAGGCAATCGTGGACGACGATTAGAATGGGTTCGGAACCACGTGGACTGGGGCCGTGAACAATGGTCCAATGTGCTGTTCACGGATGAATCCAGGTTCGGCTTCCATCCAGATTCACGAAGGACGCGTGTTTGGCGAGTTCCTGGACGATGGAGCCGTCTTCAGAACCCTCAGGAAGTTCACCCATACCAAGGAGGAACAATTATGGTTTGGGCAGGAATTCGTCTTGGAGGACGGATGGATCTCATTTGGGTGCGGGGCAATATGACGGCAGAACGATACGTCCAACAGGTGCTGGGGCCCATAATCTTGCCCCCACAAATGGGGTAAGATTTCCTGCTCATGCACGACAATGCCCGGGCACACACGGCGAGAACGGTCGCAGCTTGGTTACATACACACAATGTTAGGGCCTTAGACTGGCCTGCTCAATCGCCAGATCTAAATCCCATTGAGCATGCGTGGGATATGCTGCAAAGAAGAGCTCTGAAGGAAGTTCCTGAAAATCTGGCTACAGAAGATCAACTTTTTGCGCACCTCAGAAGGACATGGGACAATATTCCGCAGCAAGACATTGACAACCTTGGTCTGAGCATGCCGAATCGTTGCCGATGTGTTATGAACATCATGGGCGCTTTCTCAGACTACTAACTTCAAGTTTATAAACACAAATTAAATGATTTTTCTATTTTTTTCAGTTTTTACTCATAAATTAAAAGTTAATTCATATACGGTTTCCGTCTATGCTTCATTTTTTTTCCATAACATCCTGAAATTTTAATCGAAGTACCTTAACCATTACTAGAAAATGGTAGAATATTAAATAACGTATCTTTTAAATATATACATGTCATATAAATAATTAACATATTGAAAGTAATTCGCTTTTTTAAAAATATCCCTAGACCGTGTTGATGTTTTTATAATTAAGAAAGCAATTTATTACCGAATCCAACATTGTGATCATTTGTCACTGTTTCCTATACGTTTATTGACATCGGACACGCCCGTGTAGGCGATTAGTCGTTGGGTTGTGATTACGCATTGAAATATTATTTTACAAGCGTTAATAGAATGTCTATAACTGGATATTTATTTTATTAATGACATCTACCAACCATCGCGTACAGTCAGTGAAGAAAGTCATGAAAATAATTATATTTTAATTTAATTTTAATTTAATGCTGCCAGTACAAGCAAAAGCACTAATTCCCAATTAAACATTATTTTTATGACTTTCTTGACCGACTGTACCTACATCTACGTATCAAATTTATTTAAAGAAGTACATTTTTAAATGTCTATTTGCAATATAATAAAACAACTTTTAACAGGATTAATCGCGTGTTTTATTGGTTTTTTATTTTTCCTGTTGTTTCGAACACTGCAGCGTTCGTGGTCGCAGGAGGACTGGAATAGATACACGTAATAGGGACTATAGACCTCAGTATCTGGTAAAAATTTCAACTTGTTAGGTCCAACCCTTCTTGAGAAAATCTGCGGTAACACATGGACATACGGACAAGAAAGTGATCTTATAAGGGTTCCTGTTTTACATTTGGAGGTACGGAACCCAAAATATCACAGCTTTCCGCGGGCTGAGTCTTAGTTTCCGACATCCATGCGACAGGCACAGCTAGTATAATATAAAATTCCGTTGTGCGTGTGTTCGTAATTGTTTTTCTCCTAAACAGTTTGAACGATTTTGATGTTTTTTTGGGGTCACCTGTATGGTTCTTAGCGATAGTTAATCGTGGTAGGTGGCGCTGTTATCGAGATCTAGAAAATGTGGCAGGGCAACATCTGCTTACCGGGTCCACTAGTATTTACATAAAATTCGGAGATTGCAGCTAAAACATATACCATATCCAGAACCTAAAATAACTATGACTCACCAAATTTCATCGAAATTCGTTGAGTAGTGTTTGCGTTTTTAATTTACAAACATCCAAATAAACAAACATAAGCATTAACAAGATGAAATTAAATCAAAAATTAACAAAGAGCACGCCTACCATGTCGACATTATTTTTTATATTTCACATCTTTGGTGTACCACAGACCCTTTATTAATTTTTTTTTTAAATATACTAGCCTATGTTATCCGGGACAATCGGGTATCATTAAAATCTTTAGATAAAAGAAGAAACCGATTTAGGATACACCTAAATCGGTCTAGGCATTTAGAAGTTATTATAAGTTAATAAACTAAACTCAAAAACATACATACATAAGCTATACACATATATACATGAGCTAAAACATTACACTACTTTTTATGGGCAGTCATGTAAAAAATCACATTTAGAAGGTTGGTACCACCATGATACCTGATATGCCATGAGACTTACCTGGATGAAACCAGGACTTTATGATCTGAGTTAAGCCTGGCAATCAATTCTAGTTTCTTCTTTATACGAGAAGAGCGCCCTGTGTCCTGCGTCTGTCCTGCAGTAGTACATATTATCATTATTTTTTTAAATAAGAATTATTTAACGTTACAATATTAAATGGAAAAATAATACGGTTGCGAACAGGTTCGAACCTGCGCCTCCCGGATAAATACTCCAGGCGCTCTGACCACTAAGCCATCTCGACTCATCCGTGTAACTTTAGAGTTCGCTAAGCATGCGTTAATTCTTTTCAAAGATTTATCTTGAATAGAAAGTATTTATCCAATATTGTGATTTCGTAGTCGCCTACGCCGTAGCCGCGGACCTTACTACGCCGCTACGATAAAGTTTGGAAACATTATTTTTTCAAGATTCTTTAATAATATTATGATAATTATACTACTGTCATTGTATAGGGTGGTATATTTTTTCGTAGGATATTTTCTTTAAGTGAATATTTTATATGTTGTTTTGATTTAGTTTTTGTTCAAGACAGGTGTAAGTCATTGGTAAATAGTATGATATAGTCGTCCAAAGTAATAAGTCTTGACGTCAATTAGTGTGGTGTTGCTAGTAATATGATGTTAACCATTTTTAGTGGAAAATTATCTTAATTTTTTTTAAAATTTTTAATTCTATATTTTTTATTAAAGTTTAGTAGTTAGAATAGAAAATCTTCCAAAACGCAGTTTATTAACAATTCCAAAAACTAACTTTATATAAATTTTTCATATCTTTCTTTTTGCTTTAATTTGAGGTAGAACTCTTATTATAGGCTCTATTGTAAATGTACGACAGGACCAATATGAAAGCGTCAAACAAAAATAAAATTGACAACTAACTCTGAAGATATAAATAAGAGATCCAAAGCTTATCAGAAGGCGACCTGGTCTTTAGATACCAAAAAAATGCCACCCCATAACACGAGGATTATTTTTTCGAATTCTATAAGTGAACAAAAACTTTTATGCATTTACTGTTTACTATTGAATATGGAGCTTAATTCATAAATTAGTTATTATCACCTATTGACCTGTCAACCGCGGTCATTTTTATTACCATCCACGTCAGGGGTATGCCGCGTACGTACTATTATTTTGTATCTACTCGTAGTCATATTGCCTTCTATCAATGAATGAAATATAAACAGTGTAACCTGCGCTTTGCATGCGTTAGCCGGACAGACGGTTACTGGCCAGTTTAAAAAAAGTGTGTAAGGCAGTGCGTGTCACAGACACAAGAAAATAAAAATATAATTGGCGCTCGTTCGATATTCAAATTGAAATTAATATTGTTAAAAAAGATTATTTGGCGTTCATAAATTCAGTGTATAATTTTTTTTATGCATAATATCAAGCTATATTTTTATGTTTTTTTTTTTTTTTTTTTTTTGTGCCGTTAACATAATTTGAAAGGTTGAGAGTTAACAATTATATGTGTAGTGTTTCGGTTTGAACAAACAATGATACGTTCTAATTTTATTACGCCAAATAATTATTACTCCTATGGATTACCTCCATTTACAAGAGTGATAACCGGTACGTAACCTATATTTTTACTAATAAATTAGTGTTGTGGTACAAATTACTGGTGTACAATTAACGGAACAATTAAGGTGTACGATTAACTTTGATTATAGTGAAGTAACTTACACTTTGATATTTCAAAGTGAATACTTTGAAATAACGAACAGATTTTCAAATGCGAATGCATTTCATTAAAAATCTTTCTGAGTCATTTAATAATATAATATCATAATAAATTTACTTGCAAGGCAACATTGTTATATTTTAATATTTTTTTTACATCACCCTTTATTTTACATGAAACTACTTTTCATGTTAGGTTAGGTTGAGTCAGGTCGGGGCTATTATTTGACTTTCGAAAATAATAAAAATAAATATATAGTACTATATATATTTTATGATTTTATGAGAGCCTATGTTAAATAGAAAATATTTACGTGGAAAATTTAGACATGTACCGAATTTTATCAAAAGCTTCAAGTGTTGATGTCCGCATTTCTGACTCATATTTTATTATGTACCATGTTTCTAGATAACATCTATTGATTAACAACCTCCCGCGAATAAATATCATGGGTCATGAGATAATATTTTAGACAAACATTAAGCCATTCCTATATTGAGTTTGTCCTAAATAAAAACAAACTATTAATACAGCGGCTTAGTATTTTTATTTCGTTATAAATTTTATCTTGGAAGTACAAATACAGTCTTGAGCAGGATTTAAAACCTGCGCCTCTCGGATAAAGAAAGGAGAGGGACTGAATAGATGGCAATGATATTAACAAAAGACGTATTAAAATGTGGAAGAAGAAATCGGGGTAGTGAGCAGAGGTCGAGATTGATAAGTGGTCAGAGCACCTGAAGTATTTATTGGGGAGGCGCCGGTTCGAATCCTACTCACGATCTTATTTTACTATCCACAAATAAATCATAGCTTTAGATTTCGCTCCACATGCGTTAATGCGTTTGCAATATTTACCTGATTTGTTTTTATTAGTGCGTGTTACCAATAAAATTTATTTTAACTGTTGTTATTCTGTTTCATTTATTTTTATTTATTTATTTAAGTTTTATGAGACATAAGTAACAAAGGCGGACTTAATGCCTTAGGCATTCTCTCCCAGTCAACCTTAGGGTGATGCAGAGATAACATTGCAACGTTTCTTTAGTTATTGTTTTAGTCTTCGGTTTAACTTTTTAATGTGTAATGTGTAGACCTTTGTGTCAATTCTATATAGCTAGGAAAACTAAATTTAGAGTCTTTTATAATTGTCTTTTATACATTTTTGTGCCATTTTGTGTCATTCCGCAACAAGTCTCGCACTGTAAAGGAAGACATTCAAATACACAAGAACTATGCTACATTTCCACTGAACATTACTAATAGAATTAGAATCGTATTCCGATTAATACAGAGTTCTTGTTACCTTACCACAAGCTGGAGTGTTTTCAAGAGATAATTAAAAAGTTACACTATCGACAGTTGTAAACTGATAGATAGGACAGTTTAATGAGTTGCCGGCACTCGGACAGACAGAACTTTACCTAGTTTGTGTTAAATGAGAAAAACAGTCCTTACGATAGGGAATTCGTAATAAGTAGATTTTGCAAACGACAAACTGTTTGTCAAACTGATTCTCGTTGAGTGTAAAGCTCTTGATACGTGTATCGTGCTTTAATGTCGGTTTAGTAAGTAAAGTTTTGAAGAATTTTGAAATGAATATTTTGTGTATTTTCTATATTATCTTGTAATAAGTGATGTATAATGAGTTTTGCTAATAGTATTCCACCTAATAAAAGGTATTCGAAAATGTTTGCACGATGGTTTTGAAACGTTGCCTTGGTGTTTCACGTAATTATGGTTTCTTTTTTATTTATTTTTTATTTTATTTATTTATCATTACATAAAAAAGGTAAGTATATTTTATTTTAAGCCCCACAAAACCGTTGTAATGGTTTGACTGTGAGGTCAACGAGTCTCTAGACATTACAGATTAAATGTACTTATAATTAAATATTCTATAGGTATTGCAACTTATATAAAACTCAGTACATTTCTAACTTTAATTTACGTTTAAACCTATTTGTATTTGTTTCACTCCTTATGTCTGCCGGCAGACTATTCGATAAATATGGTATTCTCTTTTTTAATGTTCTGTCACCAAAATAATTGGTGACTCTGGGTACATTGAATCTACTAGTAGCCATAGATCGTGTATTAAGGTTGTTGTTTACGTAAGTTAAGTTATGCTCTTGGGTACGGTGGTGGTTAACTAATAAAAGATATTTATGTTTGAAAGTAATCGGTAGAATTTTGCATATTTTAAATAATTTTCTATAATCTCCTTTACAGCTGCTTTTAGTTTTTTTAGTAACAAGTAGTTTTAAAAATCTGATTTGAAGAGCTTCCAATTTATCTAAGTTAGTTTCTTAATAATAATATTTACTTCAAAGGCGTGGAGTCAGCTAAGGTGGAGGGAGTAACGGCTGCGCCAGTCCCGACCGAGTCGGAGCCTCGGGCCAACCACGCTACGCACTGCGTGGTCGGCGGCGCACATGCCTTCATACTTAGGGTAAGATCTCTTGTAGTTTATGTTATCCTAGTACTTCCCCAAACCCAAGCCAGACAGAGCCTTAAATTGAACGCGCCACGCACTACGTGGTCGTCGGTAAACATCTTGTAGAATGAACATGCTTTAATAATAATTAGAGTAAGATTTCTTGTAACCCCCACTGGGTTACAAGAAATCTTGAAACTTACTTACTTTGCTTACTCTTGAAAATAATTGACATTGGACATATATTATGTTCGTACATCTTAATGCCAAAATGTCAAAAAATATATTTGACATTCGACATAATATGAAGACAACATGCTTTAAAATAGAGGCAACTGTAATGTAGGTAAATATATTTTAAAATTACGCGTTGTTTTGAGGCATCTATTTAATATTGGAATTGGTATTAGTTTCAAGAGTAACCCCACAGGTAGAAGAAGCCTTGAACGAAACGTAACATGCACTGCGTGATGCACATTGTTTTTTCATACTTAGCGTAAGACCTCTTATAGTCTTATGTTATCCTAGTATCAGTTTGCATGACTCAATGGAGTCAGAGCTTCGAGTCGACCGACAGATCTACTTACGCATTTTCACCTTCGTGGTCAATGCTAAATAGGTATAACGTCTTGCGGCTTATGTTGCCCTAGTACGAGCTCGTCAAATTCAACCTAGTCAGAGCTCTTGTGTTCCGTGCCGCCACGCTGCGTTGTCGGGGGCGCTCATGACTACCTCAATCATCATCATTCCCCTACCCTTACCCCAATTCATTTGGGGTTAGCACAGCATTTAACTGGCATGCTGCTAAAGTTTTGGCTATGTTTTATGATCGGCCGCCTGTTGACGTCAACCCTCTTTGGATATGCTGTTGTTAGTGGTGATCGCCACCGATACGGTCTTCTTCTATCTCGCTCTGTTACACCCAATGTTATTCATGCGCCGGGTTCTGATTTTATGATGGCTTCCTCATTACTTACATATAATACCTCTCGTAGTCTTTGTTGCCTTAGTAGCTAACTACCTTATTTTTTTTTTCCAGATATCAAGTTTCTTCGGGCTTGCCCCTCTGCGCTTCGAGTCGCGCAGCAATGGCTTCACGGTCAGCATATCAGGCGCCATGTGTGTGTACAGCTACATTCTCGTGACCGTGCTCGGTGGGTACTGTTTGTGTTAGCTTATCATTCATTTAAAAATAAAGATAAAACGAGTGTTGTAATATCTTAGGTTTGCGCGATCACTACACATTATAATAAAACAACTTTTAACCGGATTAATCGCGTGTATTATTTATTGGTTTTTTGTTTTTCCTGACGTTTCGAACACTTTGCAGCGTTCGTGGTCGCAGTCCTGCGACCACGAACGCTGCAAAGTGTTATCCGGTTAAAAGTTGTTTTATTAAAACGAGTGTTATTTTACATTTGCAACATAGATTAAATATATCTGTGAATGGGTTTCATACCGAGACCGCTCCGTACCTCGGAGAGAACATTAAGTCGTCGAGCCCAGTTGTCAAATTAAAATCTATGTTAGTCGTTACCAGTAGACAGAAGCTTGCAAGCCTCAAAACCAGTCATACCATCAAAATCAGATATCGTGTTACCCAGTAATTAGGTTGTGGAGGTTAGATGAGCAGTCGTTTTATGTAAAACACTGGTATTAATTTGCATCTAGTTTGACTGGATTGATTAGATATATCGCGCATTAACATTTTCTCCTGACGGCTTACACCCTGATTGTCCCCAACTGCTGAAGATGTGGCTTTTTTGCTCTACCAAGATACCGTGCTATCACTCACGACTATCCCCCAAGGGTTTGGCAGACGTCTTTATAACACCCACATTTTACCAATGCCATTATTAAGTCCATGCGATGAATTCTAGCTTCTTAGAAGAAAATCTAGTAACACTGCTCGACCTGGGAATCGAGTCCAAGACCTCACGCGTAACAGGCTTGGTGATATACAACTTGTTGAAAGCAATTTGTTAGATGTCATTGAAAATCCATTTTAATATCACACAACAAAATCCACAAAGCCAAATACCTAAATTTTAAGCAAATAAACGATTCTATTCTATTCTATTCTAAAGAAAAAGCTGGTGACACAACTTTACGACAAAAATAATGTAATATCTATGGGTAGTAATATCAAACCATATACATATGTACTTAATTATATATTCATAACGAATGTTATTTAAATGATCGACGCCATGTAATAGTGAACATTTAATTTTGTGGTCTTAAAATAACACAAAAATAAATCTTAAGTATAAATATTTGATACTGTAAATTGTTATCGCTTACTCACCTGCATTTTTTGTGTGCCGCACTAGTTATTACGGAGTTCAACTCCTGACCCTGTCGCGTGTTCAACTCATATCCATAATATGCTTCATTAAAGTTCAAAAAGTTTAGCATTCCCTAATAATGCACATTACAAGCAATATGAAAAGTGTGAACTTACCAATGATGGCACGTAGGGAAAGTGTATACAGATGGTATTGACCTGACGTCAAGACACGTCATAATATGACGCATAAGTTGTCACTTAACAAAGTGAAGTTAGGTGGTGAATGAAAGGCCTAAGCACACATGATACTTTCAGTAAGGGCGCGGCGGTCGACGATTTAATCGTTTTTCAGAATCTTGATGCAGCATGCTAGAATGTCGTGGTGGCTGGTGGAGTTGTGGGTTCAATTCTACCATGTACCAAAATCACTTTTTTAATCTCATATACAATTTCTTAGTTAATCTAAAACATCACTGACATACGATGAAGGAAAACATCGTGAGGAAACTTGGACTTGGTAGTCTGAAATCGCCAACCCACCGTGCGCTGCGTGGTGATTAAGCTCTTGCCTTCTCTGTATGAGAAGAGGCCTTTGCCCTGCAGAGGAACAGTTATTGGCTGGTTATGTTTATTTTGACGCAGCGATTGAATTGTTATCTCTACGTACATATTAGCGAGCTGAATGAAGCAAAAAACACATTGCCGTTAACTGGTGACCTCGGCTATTTAGTAATGGTTTTATTTTTATTCTTCTAAGAGGCAGCGAGTTCGTCATGCTCCCCTTGATGTCATTGCTTGCGGTAGCGTCATGGATCGGCTCGCCACCTTCCCTCTAAAATGGCGAGGGAGGCGATGGTTGATCTTTGCGTTATGCTCGTGAACGGGTGCTGCTTGTGGTGACTGGTCGTCTTGCTGATCGTAGTTCCTAATTTATTGAAATGCATTTATTGAATTAGCCAAGCTGGTCCTAGTTAATGTGCAGTTTCTATCTCTTGGCATGTGTAAGTGGGTACGACCTTCATACGAAATAGTTTTAGATTGGACGCTTTCGGTAATTTTACATTGTTTATTGATTAATTTAATATTTTTAAGCGTTGGCATCATATAACATGGGCTCGTGCTAGCTAACTGTGCCCAAGATATTTTATCTCAATAGATACAATTATTTTATATAAATTCAATTTTAGATTTGTATAGAATCTATAAATAATTTTGATACAGACAGACGTGTTGCTGGTAAGTTTGTTGCGCCGCTTCTTCTTTCCAGCTAAAACACTAGGAAGCGGTGAAGGGTGGGCTTTTTTGGGGGCTGTCTTAATGTTTGACGTACAAAAACTTTTTAAGAAATTTTTGATTTTGATTTTTTGATTTTGCTGCATGAAGCAGCTGAATGAAGCGACTTATCAGTTTGTGTCTAACTTTGACACGATATTTAAAAAGAGTTGCTTAAAATGGCTTGATGCTACAATAATGTGTACTAAGGCCCTAATAATGAGGTAAAGTACCAACAATTTTAATTTTGATTGTTTCATAGTAGGAACTTGCCCCTCCCGGATAAATACTCTAGGAAAATAAATAAATATCCACGAAGAGCAGGTTTGAATCCTGTTCAGGACCATATTATCTTAAAAATTTATTTGGTCAAATTTTTGAGGTCGCTACACATGCGTTAATGCGTTTGAAAGACATCTGTAATAATCGTTTTTTTTTTCTTCCAGTAATATGCACGCTGTTTGGCCTGGTAGCAGAGATCAACGTGGGTGTAGAGCTGTCAGTGCGCATGTCGTCACGAATGTCGCAGGTGGTGTCGACATGCGACGTTTTAGTCGTGGTCGCGACCGCCGGCGCTGGAGTGTATGGCGCTCCTAGACGAATGAGGAATATGCTCAAGTTTATGGAGAATATTGCTTCGGTAAGTAGAGGAAATAGGCTAGATGAGGGTCAAACCATGGATTGTATTCCGTAGCATGAAACTGGTTAGACCTATGTCTAGAAATAACCGCTTTGAGCTCATCATATTGAAGTTAAGCTGTTCAGAACTCGTTCCTATCTTCGTTTGATGAGAGTAAAAGATAAGGAGGAGAAATAAAAACTAAGGTTCTATCTCAATTTAGAATACAACTAGATCGAAGTTATTGATTAAGCATTTACTTTCCTCTCTAGGAAAATATAACGTCCAATGGAAATCTTGAAACTTCTTAACATACTGTTGATGAAAAACCTAGTGAAAGAGTTTAAACCACCTGTAGACCTTTCACATGGATTAACACACCACTTGGATTATCTGTCAGGTGTGCTGGTTTCCTCACGATGTTTTCCTACGCCGTTTTGAGCAGGTGATCATTTATTTATAAACGCAAATCACAAAAAATCAGTGGAGCGTGTTTTAGGTTTCAACCTGCGATTTTTGACTTGGCAGTCCAACGGTCATACTACTAGGCTCACACAGCTCTTGGAACAAATCCAGCACTAGATATTCCTTTTTCTGAAAGCTTACCAGGTATCCATTATAATTCCAGGTGGACACCAGCATAGGAGGTCAGTACTCGGTGCTGACAGAACGCAAGCTTTGCGCCATTATCCTGGCAATCCTCATCTTCTTCACGATTCTCATTGCTGATGACTTCACGTTCTACACGCTACAGGCTCAGAAGCTGGACAGAGAATGTAAGTATTACTGACAGCCTGTGTCATTTCACTGTTGAACAAGGCCTTTGCCCTATGTGTCTACGCACGGATGATGCCACGGGACGGGGAACCGACAACGGCCGCGCCGACCACCGCGCAGTCCGAGGGGTGCGCGGGGCGGGACGCGACGCGGCGGCTGCCGCGATTTTCCCCGTTTTGGCGCGCACACACACACACTTCACTACGACGATTTTCCGCGGCGGTCACGTAACACAATCGGGCGCTGTTTGATCTATCTTTGTTCTTTATTATACTCAATACAGTCCGCTCTTTCATTGCTGTTGACGATAGGATCACGACATGATTTCCACTTATTTCGGAGTACTAATGTGCACTAGGTTTTGGGTAGAGTTCATCCAGGGTCTCCTGTAAGGCAGACTGGCTACACTTATTGGTTTTGTTTAATTTTGGACTTCAACTATTTGGGCATACACAAAATATGATCACTGGTCCACCCAGTATTTCTTCATCTTTGCGGCTTTTTTGAGTTACTTCAGTGATTTGTATTTTGGATCGCAGTTTCGAATAATACGGTTTGTTAAGTTAACATCAAGAATGCTGCGCTCAATCAATCGTTCATAAATTAATAAGCATCCATAACATCTACTTGACAAGTATGGTTCGATGTAAGAATGTAGAATCAGGCAACTTATCAACTGGAATGCTATTTAGGTAGAAGGGTACGCTGGTGGATCTTATCTGTGCAATGTAGTTCTTTCTTCTTGTAGTTTAAACCGATTAAACGAGCAATTAGGTGATCAGTAGGCAGAATGACTGCATCAAAGTGTAAATTAATCAGTCAGAGAGGGTAATGCCTGGATATATGTATATAACTACCCAGGCTAAAGATTTTCTTCCCGAAATAAACACTTTTGATGCATTATTCAATAGTAAAGTTATAATATTAAATGGAAAAAGAAATACGGTCGCGAGCAGGATTCGAACCTGCGCCTCCCGGATAACTACTCCAGGAGCTCTGACCACTAAGCCATCTCGACCAGCCAGGTCAGGGCCCCTGGAGTATTTATCCGAGAGGCGCAGTATCGACTCCTGCTCGCGGCCGTATTTCTTTTTCCATTTAATATTATAACTTTAGTGTTCACTAAGCATGCGTGAATGTCTTACACAATATTTTTTAATCTCCTTTTGTTCTGTTTTAGGGGGTGTGGTAACAAACTACATAGGCTTCTACCTACTGTGGTTCGTGGTGATGATCCTGGAGCTGCAGTTCGCGTTCACGGCGCTGTCGGTGCGCGCGCGTTTCTCCGCCGTCAATGATGCGCTCGCCCTTACCGCTAAGCACGTCTCAATTCCTGGTACGTGTCATAGAATTTCTTGTTATTTTAAAAAACCTTTATTAAAAATAATGTTTGTATATTAAATAGATATAAATTTTTGAAAAGCGTTAACCCATTTTTTGCGACCTCTAAAGTTAAAATTTTAAATGGAATACGGTCGTGAGCAGGATTTGAATCTGCGCCTCCCGGATAAATACTCCAGGCGATCTGACCACTAAGCCATCTCGACCTCTGCTCACCACCATGAATTTTCTTCCACATTTTAACACGTCTTTTGGTGACGTCATTGCTATCTATTCATTCCCTATACAGGTGACCGAACCGACAGGTCTAGCTTTGCAGTCAATATAATGTCGTACAGATGCAAGCATTAATGCATGCTTAGAGAACTCAGTTATAATTTTAAATGGAAAAAGATATTGTTTAATAACTTTCGTGAGGCATATTCATATTAATTATTGTTCACCGGTTACTACTCACGTGCATTCTTCGGGATTGCCCGACTAATTTCGAGCTCGAACGGGGCCCTTAGTCATGAGCTGAGTCCACGGCAATGTTTCACACTTAGAATTACTTCCAGTATCGTCAGTGCGTTTAGATATATATAATCTCACATACACACACACTCAGACCCAGAACAGATCTACCATCTGTAGATGGTATATTTGTGCAGTGCGGGAATCAAAAAGGCGATATGCGGATAACCGCACCATAAGCTACTACCTAATCACTGCCTATTATGGTCTAGTAGAATCCCATTTACGATATGGTCTAATATTTTGGGGCAATTCAACTGAAAAAGAATCAGTATTTAAATCTCAAAAAAGATGCATACGGTCTATGTTTAAATTAAAGTCTACCGATAGTTGTGCACCCTATTTCAAACAATTTAAAATATTAACTTCACCTTGCCTTTATATCCTTGAAGTAGCTCTATTTGTAAAAACTAATCCAAATCGTTTTACACGTCTCGCAGACGTAGTTCCTCGAAATAGGCGGGATGATAGTAAACTATGTCTTCAGACCGCAAAAACAGCAGCGATGCGCAAAAGTGTTTTCTGCATGGCCCCCTTCATTTTTAATAAGTTACCTAAATCTTGGAAGGCATTGAGTGTAGCGTTATTTAAAAAAAAGCTTAGTTCCTTTTTAGTTAGTAAAACGTACTATAATATTTCAGAGTTTTTTGCAGAAAAGGAAAATGCATTTGTTTAATTATTTATTCATTTAATTTGAAATGTATGTTTGAGTGTGTACTAGTATGTAGTCATTCTAAAAAATTTTTTTTTTTTTGTTTTGGTCTTGTACCTTTCGCATGCCTGATGGTAAAATGTGGCTGAACTTATATAATTGTAATTAAAATCATGTACTGTACCCATATTTGCGAAATAAAGTATCTTATCTTAAGTATCTTATCTTATCTTATCCTAGCTTCTGCCCGCCGCTTCTTCTTTCTGGTATCTGTATAAAAGTGGCCTATTTGTTATTCGAGATCGTTCGTCGTAAGTTGGCGTTACACTTTATACTTTCAGTGGAAAAACCCAGGAGCGCAACACCTCTTAACATCTATGCGATCCGGGTGGCGCCAGTTGATTCACAGCGGTCTGCCAACGTCAGCCTGCTGGTAGACACAATGACTTGCAGGGAACAAGTCGTCATTATCAAGAGAACTGGTAAGAGATATATTTTATTTATTTTGTTTTTATTTGTTTATTTAACGCGTCACACAACATCCTTGTGAAATCCTTATTTCACAAAAATGTGGTGTGACGCGGATGGATAGCATTAGAAATTAGTATTTATGAGGAAGTCTGAATCTCCTGTGGTGACTGAGAAGTTGTGTAGAAATCGTTTAGCATGGTATGGACATGTTATGCGGAGGGATGAGGGTCATGTGACGAGGAAAGTTTTGTGTATGAATGTAGATGATAGCTATAGGAGTAGAGGAAGACCGAGGAAGCGATAGATGGATTGTGTTAAAGATGATATAGCTAGAAAAAGCATGACTGACGATATGACAGCTAATAGTGATGATTAGAAGAAAAATACATGCTGCGCCGACCTCAACTAAATTGGGATAAGGCCAGGAGGATTATCATGATGACTTAACTAAGGATTTCCAAAAAAGGATACACAAATAACTTGACATATTTATAGAACATCTAGTATGAGACGTGCTCCTTCAATTAAAGGAAATCACAGCATACATATACGTATAGAAGATTTAGTGAAGAAATATAAAAGCTAATCACCCCTTTACATTTATTGGATTCTGGTAGCATCAGTTAATTTACAGCAGCCCACTGACATTATCATTTTTGGCAAGTCGTTATTGTCATGAGAATTTTACACGTATTAGAGAAAATCTCATGACCTCTTCATATGTTTGCAATCCTGGTAGTTCCGACTGAGTCTCATCTCACGTGGTATGTTGCTTATTGCCTATTCTGTTTGCTATATTGGCAACAACAGCACTGTACAACATTTTAGGTTAAGTTAAGTCCTGAATGCGATAAAAATTCTTCAATAGGTACTTACCTTGTTTTTCACTTTTAAAGTTCACATCGTGCACGCGTACTTGATAATTAATAATTTTTAACTGACTTCGAAATGGAAGAGGTTCGTAATGGGACTGTATGGTTTTTTTTGTATGTTTGTAACGCGATTATCCGCCAACGATGAATTGATTTTGATGATTCTTTTTTTGTCGTCTTAAAGAAAAAACTTGAAAAAAAAAAGATTTATACACAGATGACGCTTTAAACTATCACCACAGGAACATTAGCCACTGTTTAGTTTAAGTTTGTACATGTACGAGTAGGTATAATCTAGAGGTTAGTTTTTTTTTCTAAATTTTAACTTTATTATTTGTTCCATGTTTAAATTATATTTATTCTGCAAATAGGTACATCTGTTATAGTCATTTATAAAAGTCAAAAGAAAATTTTATGCTAAGTGTCTAACTAGCTCTGAAAAGAAATGCCGAAAACAATTCAGAGGTAAGACTGCCTCGTTGATCTAGTGGTCTCAAGCGCGACTGCACAGCTTGAGGTCCCGGGTACGGCAATGGGTTATTAAGTTTTTCTGTTAGGAAATTCTCAGTAGCAGCCCGGAGTTTGGAATTGTGCCGGTTAGATGACAATAGGCTCACTACCTATTTATTACATGGGACTTAATAACAGCATTCCTGAAACATGGGTGTACACCTGTGTCCACCTCTGCTTACTTCTTCGGGGAATACAGGCGTGACGCTATGTTATGTTTTTAACTCAGAGGTTCACGTCTCTTTTAAAGTCTAGACATAATTTTATTCAACATTATGTGTGTAACTATGTAGGAAATGCTATGTTTTGACATCCTTTGTTAACTTACTAACCTTCTAGCGCTAAGTGATATATCCCCACTAGTGTCGCTTGTTTCAGCGAGTGGGGAGCCTCGCCTGGTGGTGTCCCCATGTGACGCGGTCCGTCGCCTCGCGTCACTGCATGGAACCTTGTGTGACGTCGTCAACAGTATCGATGACAGCTACGGTCTACCGTTGATCGTCATCCTCATATCGACGCTGCTTCATCTTATAGTGACGCCGTACTTCTTGATTATGGAAATCAGTGAGTGGGGGATACATCCAAACTAATATTGTAGAGGCGAAAGTAATTCTATCTGTCTGTCTGTTTGTTACTTTTTCACGCCTAATGCGGTGGATAAATTTTGATGAAGTTAAGGGACATTGGATTTTGAAGAAGGACATATGCAAGCTTTTGTCGTACAGATAAAATAGCTGGTACCCACTACTGTTGGTACTAATGTTTGAGTTGAAGAAAATGGGTTTGAGTTAGGAGAACCCTCCTATTAAGCAGGACTTAAAGTTATATTTTGAAGCCTATTAGATCAAATTACTAACATTTTATTTTAATATAAATTAATCAGGCAAAACCGACAAAACTCATCAAGTCTGTAGTCTGCTTCCCCTATTCCTCTAACCACGTTTGGGTTGGCTTCCAGTCTAACAAAATGAAGGATGTAGCGAAATACTAATATCTGACATGGAGTGATTGCCCATCTAGTTTCCACAACCAGTTATTATCAATGAGCTGTTTAAGATATGATATACGAATCTGTATTATCTATGGCAATGTGAGACAAGCATGTCACTGTCATAACTTTTTTGTTTTATTTTATTTTTTCGGTTTACCTTGTCTACGCTGAAATACATAACTTAAATTTTCGGAGGCTGTTTTTATTACAATCAAGTAAAAATTCACCACATGGTATGATGATATTGAGCAGGGGAATGATGATGATGTATGATAATATTGATGCAAGACATTGTAAATTCAATATTTGTGGTATAATTTTACAAGAAGTCCTGGTTCCCTTGTTTCAGTTGTGTCCACGAACCGCGTCCACTTCCTGGTGCTGCAGTTCTTGTGGTGCGTGACGCATATGCTACGTATGATGGTCGTGGTTGAGCCAGGACATTATACCATTATTGAGGTGAGACTTTATTGAAACTAGCTATGCCTCGCGGTTTCACCCGAGTATAATTATATTATAATTAGTCTAAGTTACTCCTTATGTAGTCAGCTTAATTCCAGTAAAATCTTACCAGAATTGATCTAGCCGTTTCGAAGATTAAGCCGGAACAAACAGACTGACAGACAAAATATAAAAAAAAAAGTTTTTTTGGCATAAGTATCGTGCAAATAACTGAATCAGATTATAATAAATCATTTTTTAACCGGATTAATCGCATGTATTATTGGTTTTTGTTTTTCCTGACATGCTCAAAACGTCAGGAAAACAAAAAACAATTATACACGCGATTAATCCGGTTAAAAGTTGTTTGTAATATAAATGTGTAGTGATCGCGCAACCCTAAGATAATACTAACTGTATCAGCTTAAAAAAAAAACTATTGTTTTGACATTACAAACAGACCATACAATTTTATCTATTTGTATGTTCTGATGATGATAAAGGCTTTCTATGGTATTACTTAAATTCATACTTCTTGCAGAAGTAACATTCATTTATTTGGAAAGCAATGTTTTCCTCTAAAACAAAATGACAACTTTACGAAAGGCAATCCTAATATGATGACAGTAAGGGGAAAGACTGGTATACACATTCACGTTCATAAAAAGTAATGTTGGGCCATAGAGAGGATAGAGAAAAATACATTAACAGAAGTCAGTCTTAATTTTGTTTGTAACTGCCTCGTTGGTCTAGTGGTCCCGAGCACGACTGCTGACCATGAGGTCTTGGATCCGATTCCCAGGTCGGGCAGTGTTATTGGGTTTTTCTATTAGGAAATTCTCAGTAGCAGCCCGGATTGTGCCCAGAAGATGGCAATAGGCTCACCATGGGACTTAATAACATTATTGGTGAAATGTGGGTGTACAACTATGTATACTTCTGTCTACCCCTTCGGGGAATACAGGCGTGATGCTATGTTACAAAATGTTTTTCTATTATTGGTACCAGGGCAAAAGAACTGAGGGGCTAGTTTGTCGTTTGATGACGTCAGCGCCCTCCACCGGCGTGCTTCCCTCAAGGCTGGAGATCTTCTCTCGTCAGCTGATGCTGCAGTCTGTCAGCTACGCGCCCATGGGCATGTGCACTCTTCACAGACCGTTGGTCGCTTCGGTAGGTACCTATTGTATGGATTATCAAATCTAAGATTCCCCACTTTCTTATAGTATGGTTGAGAACATAGTGTCAGAGTTTAAACCACCCGTAGATCTCTGACATGGCTTTACACCCCATCGAGAACATCTCTCAGGAGTGCTGGTTTCCCCGCTTTTATTCCGGTAATAGTAAATGCCGTGCGATTATATGGACCTTGACCTTTCGGGGTCGCGGTGAATCCAGTTGTGATCCCAGAACCCCGGTTAAGGTTAGTTGGGGACCGTGTGGTTTTTATTCGGTACGATTCCGATATTTGACCATGATAATTTCCACGTTAAAACTCCACTAACACACATCTCTGATAACTTTTACTTTTCTTGAAGGGACTAGCGATTGCAAGTATGGATTCTGAGCGTGACGTCCTGGGTTCAAAGCCCGGGTTGGGCAGTGTCATTGAGACATTCTGTTAGAAAATTCCTAGTAGCAGTTCGGAGTTCGGTATTGCGCCCAGAAGAGGGCAATTAGATCCCATTAAACATTTAACAAAATTGGTGAAACATGAGTGTACACCTGTGTACACCTTTCAAAGTCAAAGTCAAATCAATTATTCCAATTAGGCCATATTAAGGTAATTTTGATAGTCAAAAAATGCCACGTTCCAAAAAGTTGATTCCTATGGAGAAGAACGGGCAAGAAACTCCAAGGTTACTCTGTTAAAATGTTGTATAACAATAATTTTGGAACATTTTGCCTACCCCTTTTGGAAATACCTACGATACAGCACTAATTGTTAACAATTAAATAAACAATTTATCGTTTAATTTCCAGGTGATAGGAGCGGTGACGACATACCTGGTGATCCTCATACAATTCCAAAGATATGACAATTGAAACAAATGAAATTGTTACGATATAAAGCTCTAGTCACATATAAGTTCCTAGTATAATATATAAAAATATATTTTATCTAATATATATACGGACGAGCTAGACGGGTTTGTAAATAGTATCTAAGTAGAATTATATTTTAAATATAAATTTATTAACACAAATTTGTTTTATTTTATTCTGACATATGTCTTTAGGTGAGTCTTCTTCGTTCGGAAGGGCTCGTGGCTAAGTAACAGCGGCATAGATCAAACGATCGAGGTTAAGCTGCGCTTCCCGCGATCGGTTTGTGGATGTGACCATCAATTCATACCTAGACCTTTCCGAGCTTCGAAGAGGACGCTAAGCCGTCGGTCCCGGTTGTCAAATTAAGATCTATGACAGCCGTTACGGGTGAGGCCTGAAAGTCAGACAACCAGTCATACCACGAGATATTGTGTTACCCAACTGGGTATATGACCACAACTCAGTTACTACTGGGTTGTGTAGGTCAGATAGGCACTCGCTCCATGTAAAATAAATTAGGTTGTAGAAAGGTCGAGGTAAATAAATATTATCCTTTTAGCGCGATTAAGTCCCGTTTGAATTCAATAATTAAATTAAGTATAGGTACAGGTTTTCTATGGTACAGATAAATCTTTAAAACGCATAGCAAAGTCTATGGTTATAAATGTTTGTGGAAAAAGAAATACGATCGTGAGCAGGATTCGAACCAGCGCCTCCCGGATAAATAATCCAGGCGCTCTGATCACTAAGCCATCTCTACCTTCGCCCACTACCCTGAATTCTTCTTCCACATTTTATTAGGTCTTTTGGTGACTTCATGGCTACCTTTGGCTTTTGGTGGCTGAGTTGCCCGCGTCCGTAGGAGTGCACCCTTGGAATGAAAACCCTACACGTGGCCCCTGGGTGGTGCTGCACAGACAACACAACTCTGGTGGGAGGCTTCGGCCGCGGCTGGTTACCACCCATGCTTGTGTGAGTATTCTTATAATTTTTGAACTTCTATTACTTCTTGTTGTGCGTGATTTTCTTTCTGTGTGTGTATGTATCTGTGTTTCTAATAAACATTTTTTTTTTCTTTCTTTTAGTCTGGTGCAACCGTTGTGGGTGACGGGTCTGGGCAGTTGCATCAACTGCCCAACTATCGTTCTCCCAAAATCTATCCACTCTACTGTCCCGTTACTTCTGTTACTACTCGCCCGTTACTACTTGCCCTGCCTAGGAGGTATGCCTAGGAGCAGATTGAGTAAAAGACTTAAAAAAATATTACTTTAACGGAACATATAATTTCCAAAAAAGAACACTAGTCAGTCGGTAGGGGTTAAGCAGGTAGGTTGAGCCTTTACAGCAAATAATTCGTTTTCCTCACTGGCCCAGTACTCTCCTGATTTCACAGGCCGCCGATGAAGGTATGCAGTGGGATGACGGCACCAGGTTCAGGGTCGACGGATGAGCTCGCTACTGTCCGCCGTACGGAAGCGGGTATTGATTTGCGATAAGGTGAACTTGAAACCCCAAATCTGGGGTTAAATCCACTCACAAAATCAAATAGGTTGCGGGAACGATAGAGACGTCTTGATAACATAAAAGTTATTGGCAAGAATCGAATATTAATTGCGTATGTGCGACGTAAGAATCGCTCAACAGCGACGTACGTTCGCCTCGACCGTATGAATCGCTCTCCCGTTCGCGGCGTGAAGGTGCGGGAGCGGTACATACGTACCCCGTGCGCTCGCGCCGAGAACAATAGAACTCGATTTCTGGGTGCCTAAGATGTTGCTAATTTTACACGAGCGTGTTGACAAATGTAGCTTTAAGGAGTTCTGATTCGATTTCTTATTATAGTTTAATACAACATTGTAAATAGGTTTGTATATTTTTTTTATTTTTTTAGTGCAATTTACTTTAAATAAAAATTGTAAATATTTAATGTATGTAGATATAATTAGTTGTAAATATTGTATAATTTAGATTTACCTTTAATAAGTGTTCATCAAAACAACATTTAACATATTATAATGTTACACTACTTAAGAGTGGATAGACCAAACGTACATAGATCCATTAATTAAGGAAAAAAAATTGTCTCTGTACAGTTGACTGAACCGACACGACTAACTTTGCAGTTAATACAATATCGTACAGATGCGATTACCTTAACAAATACAGATAAATAAACTTATTTATGTATGTTTAACATATTCTTATCCTTATATGCATATCGTATTATAATTATTATGTATGTATACCACATACTACCTCAAATTGTTAACAAGTCCACTTTCTCCATCCTAAGGTTGCCTGGAAGAGATTGCCGTGTGCGATAAGGCCGCCCATTGTACTATTATTTCTTCTGTGCTGTATTATTACCTGTTTCTGGTGTACAATAAAGTATATAATAATAATAATAATAAATCTCTGAAACGCATTAACGCATGCGGAGCGAACTCTAAAGTTATATTTTTTTGTGGATGGTATACAAGTATTTACCAACGAAAACAGAACTATTGAACCAAATCATTAGCTTCTTCCTCTTCTGATCGTGTGGTTGATGAACAACCTAGTATCAGAGTTTAAACCACCCGCAGGTCTCTGACATGGCTTTACATAACATCGAGAATATCTCTCAGGTGTGCTGGTTTCCTCACCATGTTTTCCTTTACCGTTTTAAGCAAGTGATAACTGATTTATAATACGCACATAACTTGGAAAAGACAGTGGTGAGTGCCTTGGAATCGAACTTGCGACCTTTGACTTGTCAGTCCAACGCTCATACCACTAGGCTATCACTGCTATGCCTAGTGGTACGTTTGTTGGACTAGTCAAAGGTCGTAAGTTCAAAACTAAGGCACGCACCACTGATTTTTCGTAAACATGTGAGATGGTGAAAAAAACATGGTGAGGAAACCAGCACACCTTAGAGATATTTTCGATGGTGTGTAAAGCCATGTCAGAGACCTACGGTAGTTTCTACTCGAACACTAGGTGTTTCATCAACCACACGATCAGAAGAATTTAAGACTAGACTATAACTGCTTAAAAGCTAACTTCTAACATACGAAACTGAGTGACCATCTAACAATGTCTAGTTGTAATGTTTATTGAATCTCTCACCTTTCTACAATGTTCGGTCCCGAACGAGTGAACGAACGACATAGCTTTCCATTTAACGTTGAACATACATTAAAACTTACTCGACACTGTGCATTTCAACTTTACTGTAAAGGCTCTGCTATATAGAAAGCGGGTTTGTAGCGAGCGAATTTGCTTTAGTTAGCACTACAGTATGACTTCTTACAGAGGGCAGAAATTATATAATGGCGCAAAAAGAGCAGGCAT
Source organism: Xylocampa areola (assembly GCA_935421205.1). Lineage (NCBI taxonomy): Eukaryota > Metazoa > Arthropoda > Insecta > Lepidoptera > Noctuidae > Xylocampa > Xylocampa areola. Next base: position 3,349,798 of record OW285219.1, on the reverse strand, counting down.
GGAAAAAAAAATTAGTTCTTAAGATATTTGTGAACGTAAAAAAAGAATTGTTGTCATGTCAAAAATTTATTGAACCATTGTGTTGTTGTAGTATTAGTCAGCCTAGGCACTGCGTTACTAACGTCAACGTACGTTACCGATCGGTTTAGCCGTTTCAAAGATTAGCCAGAACAAACAGACAAACAAAATTTTTATAAACTGATTTTAGGCTTAGGTTTCGTGCAAATAACTGTATGAGCTTAAAAAAACTATTATTTTGACATTACAAACAGACAGTTCAATTTTATTGATATGTTTATGTATATTAATTGTATTGAGTATTGATGATGCTAATAATCTATTGATATGTGTAAAGGTAAAAATAAATGCTATTCTTTTGGAGACAATTGTAAACAAAAATAAATGTGAACACATGTCATCATAATTTTTTTAAACCAACCTTAAATCGAAATTTGGTTCTCACTTTCAAGCAGAAAACTTGTGCTGTTTAGCTAAATATGATATTCACTAATATGTAGTATTCTGTATTAATATTAACTCGCTAACCGCTTTACATGTGGCGGAGGCCTTATATTTTGCATTGTTGGAGCTAGCTACTGCTACTAAATATAGCGATGCTTTTATTCCTAACTATGCACTAAGTAGAGTTTAGAAGATAATTTCGTAGTGTTTTATGTTCTAGCATATTTTACAGTTGAATTTAACTTTTGTATAATCGTTTGGAGTTGATTTTATCAATTTATAGAAGCGCTCATAACCCGTTGGACACTCTGGTCGATAAACAGACGTTGAGGTTAAGCAATGCTTGGCGCGACCAATATATAGATCTGAATTTCTTCTTCGGAGTTTCTTGCCGGTTCTTCTCCATAGGAAGCGACTTTTTGGAACCGTGCACGTAAATTCTGACATTTCTTAAGTGCCTTTGTATGGTTTATATGAAATAAAAACCTTTGACTTTGACTTTGACTTTGAATGTCTCCGTGCTTCAGAGGGCATGTTAAGCTGCCAGCTCAAACGTTTCCCCACACTAGGATTTTCTTCTAACATCGTCGGTGCGTTTACAGACACTTAATCTCACATGTACACACATCCAGCACTGGAACAATTATTTGTAGATCTTACAAATATTTTTCGTGCAGGATTCGCACCTGCGACACGCGGTGACTCGACCACTGGCAGTTAGGCTTTTTGAGTATGTCATGATTGAAAATGGATGCTAAAATAAGTTTGCTTTTATCATGAAAAAATCTAACACGCCAAATTGTGAAATATGCGGCTCTGTCGAGGATATACAACATTCATTAATGGAATGTGTTCGTTATCAGTCAGATCGGGAGATTTTGATGGCGACTCTAAACCTGAGTATACTTAATATAGGTACATTCCACAAGTTATTGGCATCTACTTTATCCGAGAAAACAAAGGGTTTACTGCCTCGTTGGTTTAGTGGTCCGTAGCGCGACTGCTGAGCAGGAGGTCTCGGGTTCGATTCCCGGGTCGGGCAAAGTGTTATTGAGTTTTTCTGTTAGGAAATTCTCAGTAGCAGCCCGGAGTTTGGAAATGTGCCCGGTTGATGGGAATAGGCTCACCACTTATTACATGGGACTTAATAACAGCATTTGTGAATGTGGGTATACTAATTGTGTACACCTCTGCCTACCCCTTCGGGGAATACAGGCGTGATGCTATGTTATGTTATGTTACTCAGGTTTGCAAGTCGTCGGCCCCCAGGGGTTCCACCTTGTCGTGGTGGGGGAGCTCTAGTAGCCGTGGCTTGGTCACCTACGGTAAAGCTAACGGAACCCGAGGAGGGCCGCTCCTCTAGGTTCTGCCTTCAACCCCATGGTGGAGCGGCGCCGGCGTAGGTTGCGGGTCTTATGGGGGGTATCGCAACTGAGGTGGGCTGCGGCGTCGTATGGGCAGCACCGCAGCTGACGGATAGGGGCCGCGGCGGGAGAGGAGTGCCGGTATGTCGATGAGCCGCTCTCCCTACCTTCCGCGGCATTGACGGGCCCGCCGCCGTTGATGGCGGACGCGGTGGAGCCGCAGGGGAGGAGGAGTGCCAGTATAGCGAGGCGCCGCCCTCCCTATCCTATATGATACGGTCTCCTTCTATCTAGTTATCTAGGTATACCAAATGTAACCCATGCGCCAGGCTCTGATATCATATCATCATATATCTACTTTGATTCCACAATATTTAGTTATATATTTTAGAAATGTATAAATCGGGTCTATGTCGCGATACTTTGTATAAAAGGCTTTTACGATACCTTTTTTGTTTCCCGACGTTTCGACCGAATTAACCGAATTGCACCGGCCGTGGTCACGGGCGGACTCTGCCCGTGACCATCCTTTTATACAAAATATCGCGATCTAGACCCGATTTATATATTTCTAAAATGTGTACAAATCGCGAAAGTTAAAAATTTAGTTATATAAGTATTGGAAGCAGCAATATGAAAAGCATGGGATAATCGTACAATTTAAATTGTGATACTGACAAGGAAAAAACTTCCGCAAGTACGTACTACAAATCTCACGTACTATAGTTAAAAGACTTGAGTAATTTAACCAAGAATCTACGGCAAGACATTTGAGCCAACTTGACAAAGTTACTTCACATTATATCTTTACAAGATATCGATAAGTTTCAGTTGGTATCTTTGTACAAATATATACCAAGGACACCTCTAAAGTACCGGTACCGGTAGGCTATTGTATGACCGAACAGCTCTTTGATGTTAAGTTTATCGACATCTGTTCGTAAGTAACTCAACAGTAACTATGGTATCGAACGAATTGGGACTATGACCTTTACTGGACACTGCAAACTTAACAAACACCTTGATAGAGTATACCTCAGTGGCACAAGTCAGGTCGAAATGTGAATATGAGTACTATGTGGGCATGCAATTTATACATTAACCCTTGAAGGAATCAGTACTGGAGTAGTTTTAGCGGGCGAACCGCTCTTGCCACTGGCATAATTATGATTCCCAATCAAACCTTTCTACCTTTTACCTGTATGGTTACAATGATGGTACACGATTTTAATCATGTGTGACACAATTTTATATTTGTGTTTAGTTTTTTTTTATGTATGTTAATACTTTTAATATAATGACAAGAGCTATTGTTGCTTTACTGCAAGGTCTTTTGTACTTGTGTGTTACCACACCCCCCGCCAAAAGTGGCGAGTAAATTTATTCGGTATTTAGTCTGAGGCGGTCTCCAGTCTGGTGTTCTAAGCATGAATCTCACAGACTGTCTGGTGGTTTAAAGTCCTTTCATGTGACCTACGCAAATGTCTTCCTGATCTGATATTGTCTTGATACGGGTTGAGATCTCTCAGTTATGACATATATTCTTTCCACAAAAAAAATATCTTTTGAGTTCACTATGCATACGTCCTCACCACTGGTCGTCACTATTATCCACGAATGAATGGTACGCGAAGCGATTGAAATTAAGTAACACATAAATTTATTTAGCATTAATTTATATATCAATTTAATTAAATTGTCAACATCGTGAAATCCGGTCATAAGTAACCGGCGCCGTAATACCGTAGTGCGTCAGTGTGAACACGTCGCTAGTGTTGTGTGTCGAAGTACCGACTTTAATGACAAACAAGTGAGGGTGGATGAAAAATCCCTTACTACACGAAGATGATGCTCTGTCGCTGCCAGTCTACCCGTGACCACGGCCGGTGTAATTCGATCAAAATGTCGGCCAACAAAAAGGTACCGTAAAAAGCCTTTTTATATTAAAAAACGCGATCTAGACCCGACCAATAATATTTCTAAAATATATTTATTTCGCTTGAAATCTGAAAATAACTTTTGTGACTACCTAAAATTCTGGTGAGCAAATATTTATATAGAAACTTTGTCGGCGGAATTACACCATATCACAATAAAGTAAGTTGGGAATAATTTATTGATTGCTTTCAGTAAACTTTTAAAGACCAGCGCAATACTGTACGCTTATTAACGTACGTTAATTAATAGGCCTTATTCGACAGTGTGGTTGGCGCAGTGGTCGAGAGACCGAGTGCTGCGCCGCGTATCGCAGTTTCGATTCCTGCACGGAGCAAATATTTGTACGATCTATAGATAATTGCTCCGGGTCTGGGTGTGTGTGTGCTTGTGAGATTGTATGTCTGTAAACGCACCCACTGTACAAGAAGAATTACGTGGCGTAGGACAATGTTTAAAATCTTCCCGCATCTTTACAGAAAAGCCTATTAACATTCTATCTGATCCGGAAATCCAACCTGGAAACTCGCACTCTGCAGCCACGTTTGTTGTCAATGGACCGATGAGTTCTCACATATGATTTCTATATTATAAATACAATGTAACCAACAATATTGTAATTGTTTGATGAAAAAGAGTAACCTTGGAGTTTCTTGCCCGTTCTTCTCCACAGGTATCTACACTTTGGAACGTGGCAGCTAGTTTTTTTATGACAATTCAAAAGTTCATGTTAATAGTCTAATTGAAATAAATGCTTTGACTTTGACTTTGATGAGCAGAGAGAGATATTATCGATAATGTCACTACTAGCAGTTGTGACTGCCTCGTTGGTCTAGTGGTCCCAAGCGCGACAGTTGAGCATGAGGTCTCGGGTTCGATTCCCGGGTCGGGCAAAGTGTTATTGAGGTTTTCTGTTAAACAATTGTCAGTAGCAGCCCGGAGTTTGGAATTGTGCCCGGTAGATGTCAATAGGCTCACCACTTATTACATAGGACTTAATAATAGCATTGGTGAAATGTGAGTGTACAACTGTGTACACCTCTGCCTACCCCTTCGGGGAATACAGGCGTGATGCTATGTTTGATGTAGCAGTTATTACCAAAATGGACGAACTCAAAATGCATATAATAAATAATATTTCTGCAACTTTTTTAATAAAGCCTTTACACACGATTGGTATAGAATACTGGTTGCATCTGTTGAATGTACGATGGGAAAATACCGAATGGAAACATTTTCGTTTTTTTTTTTGTTTTTTTTTTTTTTTTTTTTTTGGTAGTGGCATCTCGCAGGTCAACCTAGGAGGTTGTCGGCTGCTTAACCGGGCTTTCCTGTGGATGCCCTAATAATAAACTATTATTAAGGCCTCCAGCCAGGGGCTTACGAATTAAACTAAATCTAAGGCGACCACGCTAAGGGCACCCCCTGCGGGGTACGAGCCTCGGCTTAGGGCGTCGCTTGAGGGAGGACAGCAAGGGACTGGCTGGATCGAACAAGAATTATTATTATAATGGGAATTTAAAGCTACAGGCTCAGCGGCTACGCGGGCTGGCACGAGCAAGGGTCGGGGAGGTGATGCATTAGGTGCATTACGGGGACGTGACGGGCCTCGGCGGCGAGGCCTAAATGACGGCGGTCTGTGCTTGTGTACTGTGCTGGTGGCCCTACGGCTCTCTTGGAGCAGGGTTATAGCGTCATCGGGGTACAATAGTGAATGCCTAGGACGGCGAATTCTACTTATCTGGGAGGGGGTGTATCGGGCGGCAGCCGCGATAAGAGGGTTTGGGTGCTTTTCAGCAGACTCGAAATAACGCTTGCAAATGCGTTTTATAAACTGTTGGATAGTGGGAATCTTGAGGTCGAGATGGAGGTTTTCGTTTCTAACGTAGAGGGGGGCTCCCGTGACCTTACGTAAGGCACGGTTTTGGAGGGTCTGCATCTTATGGAGGCGGTACGATTTCGCGTGTGGGAACACTACGCAGGCGTAGGTCATGATGGGGCGTATGCACGTGGTGTAAATGCGCAGTTTGCACTTAAGGGACAATCTGCTGCGTGCGTTCATGATAAAGTGAAGCCTACCCAGAGCGAAGGCGGCGCGCGAGCGCACCGTCCTTATGTGCTCACCGAAGGTCAAGTGTCTATCGAGGATGACTCCTAGGTACTTGGCTTGCTTCTCCCAAGGGATCGGCTTGCCGAACATGGTTATCGGTTTGGGGTCGGGGGGTCTGATCCTACGCTTTTTCGCGAAGAGTACGGCTTGACTCTTATCGGGGTTGACTTCTATTCTCCATTTCCTGAACCAAGCGCCTAGTACGTTGGCGGAAGTTTGGAGAGTGCTAGCTATGCGGTCGCGCACGATACCGGAGTAGAAAATGGCAGTGTCGTCTGCGAAGAGAGCTAACTTTGCCTGTCTATTTTTGGGGATGTCGCTAGTGAAAAGCGTGAACAGGAGGGGCGAGAGCACGGAGCCCTGGGGGACACCGGCGCGGATAGAATGGGGGGCGGATAGTGCGCCCTCTATGCGATAGCGGAAAGTGCGATTCGAGAGAAAGTCCCGTAGGATGAGCACGAGACGGTCGGGCACGCCGAGTTGGTACAGCTTGTATAATAAGCCGTTGTGCCAGACTTTGTCGAAAGCCTTCGCTATGTCGAAAAAGAGCGCGCCTGTCATCGTGCCGCGCTGAAAACCGGCGCTTATGTGCTCGACGATGCGGTGGACCTGTTGTACGCACGAGTGTTGGGTACGAAAACCGAACTGTTCGTTGGGGATGAGGCTCTTCGCATCGGCAAAGTCCTTGAGTCGCTTATAAATAAGCTTCTCGTAGATTTTACAGAGTACGTTGAGGAGGCTGATCGGTCGGTAGCTGGTGGGTTCGTTCGCGGGTTTTCCCGGCTTAGGGATACCTATGACGGTGGCTTCTTTCCACGATTGAGGGAAGACGTTGTGACTCATGGCGCCATTGAAGATGGCGGTCATGAGTATAATGAAAGGGGCGGGGAGAAGTTTCATTACTTTATTAGTGATGCCGTCTATGCCGGGGGCTTTGCGGGGTTTGAGATTTTTAATGACCTCTTGCACCTCGTCGGGAGTGACGGGGGGCAGGGGGTCGTCGGGGTCTTCGAACGGCGGGAGTGAGGCTCTGCGTTCTACTTCTGCGTCTACCTTGAGGAGGTGCGCTCGGTCGACCGGTTGGGTGCTAGGAGTGCATTGCGCTTCTAGACTGTCGGCCAGGCACTCGGCCTTTTCGATGTCGTCGAAGGCTATGCTCTTATCGGGGCGGATGAGAGGGGGCATGGTGGCCACTCCATCGGATTGGAGTCTCCTTTGAAGCTGCCAGAATGCTTGGTGAGTGGGCTCTAAGTCGCTCAGCGTCTTATCCCAGTGCGCATTACGCTGCTCATCGATGCGTTTCTTTACAGCACGCTGCAAATAGCGCATGTGAGCTTTGTTCGCGTCACAGGGAAACGCGCTGTAGGCACGTACGGATGCGTTCTTTTCCGTTACCAATTCGCGTACGTCCGCCGGTAATTTCCAGTGATGGTTGTCCATCAATGGAACTTCCCGTGAACAACTGTTCAAAACGGATTGTACGTGACCGGTGAACGAATCGATCGCATTCGTAGTGTCAGTGACCGAGGCGATGACGTCGGGAATAGAGTCTAAGTGCGGGGAGCTGGTCGATTGTAGGCTTTCGCTTACTTTCTTCCAGTCCGTGATCGTTTGGGTGAGAGGGGGTCGGGAGGGATCAGAGGGCCCCGAGCGAGGTGCCAGTGCCATGATCACGGGACGATGGTCGTAGTTGAGCTCGTGTAGCGTCTCTATAGACTGTAAACGAAGGTTTACGTTCTTTAGAAGCGCCACATCGAGAATGTCGGGAAGGTGCGCGGTGTTGTGCGGATAGTGGGTGGGATGCATCGGAGCAATAATGTCGAAGTTGAGAGTGGCACACAGGCCGAACAGTTGCCTGCCTCTCGCGGTCGTCGTATTACTGTTCCAAGCGGGATGTTTGGCATTGAGATCGCCCGCTATGATAACGGAGTCACTCAAGCCGAGGAGGGCAGTAAGGTCGTGGGATAGGATTTCGCGTTTTTCCCCCACATCGGTGGCGGCGGGAGGGATGTAGGAAGAGACGATAGTGATGGGTTGGTGACCGGTCATGGCTAGCCGACAGATCGATACCTCGAAAAGTGAGAGAGGAGGTGGGTCTAACGGGATGCAGTGGAGCGTTTTGCGGTAATAAATAAGGGTGCCGCCCATGTGACATCTAGTTCTATCGTTCCTAACTATACGGTAGTTGGCGATATTCGGGTCCCGACGGTGAGGTTTTAAGAACGTTTCCTGTACGAGGAGAACGTCTAATTGGTGGTCGCGGAGGAACGTGGTTATTTCGTCGCGTTGTTTGGTGATGCCGTTAGCGTTGAAGAAACCTATTTTTAGGGAGCGCGGTTTGGTTCTACATAGGTTCCTATTATCCATTAAAGATTTTATATTTTATTTGTTGTGAGCTAGATTGCGCAGGGCTTGCGTAATCTTGGGAAAGGTGTTGTACACCATGAGTAGCTTCATAGGGTCGCCTTTGCAGGCGATGATGTCCCTGGCCATAGCGTGAGCGTTATCCGAAGAGAATACGCTGAATGTGCTGAGGATGACGACCGCGGGGTCAAACGCGAGGTCGTCGTTAACGACCGGTAGAGAGGCGGCGGCGTTAGCCGGTACGGACGCGTTAGTCGGAGGCGATAGAGAGGGGGGCGCAGCTATGGGCGAGGCCATTAGGGCTGCGATCGTGGGCGTAGAGGTGGTTTTGAGAGCTGGGAAAGCTCGTTGTTGCTGGAGGTTGTTGAGGGGAGCCCACGGACTGGGTCTCTGAGGGCTGAGGCGGGCGGGGAGTTGAGAAGAGGGGATCGCCACCGAAGGGCTTTCCCTTTGTTGACGGGCGTTGGCCCGCTTCACGAGCTTGGGCGAGGTTGATTTCGGTGCCTTAGGGCAGCCGCGATAGTTTGCGGGGTGACCGGCTTCGCCGCAGAGCACACAACTGGGAGGGTCGGTGCAGAGTGCGCGATCTTTGGGTCGGGGACAGTCTACGGTGCCGTGGTCACCTAGACACTTGACGCATCTAGGTGTGGCGAAACAGTTGGTCTGAGCGTGACCGTATAATTGGCAACGGTGACATTGCCCTATTACGCCTGTTTTATAAGGCTTCTCTATAATGATGCCGGAAAGGCTACAGATCGCTTTGACCTGGAAGATCGGGTGGTGTCCTTCGGTAGGATCGCATACGACTAGCACCATGTCGTAGGCGGCCCCACCTCTGGGTCGGTGCATCCGGTGCACCTGGGATACTGGGACTCTCTGCGACTGAAGGTCGCTGAGGATGTCCTCTGTTGGGATTTGCTACAGGTTTTTTGGCCTTGCTGGCCGGGGCGGAAGTTTTCCCCTTCTTCCTCTTGCCTCCTTTGCCGACCTGGATGTAGTCGTCTTCGGAGGAGGAGGAGGAGGGAGAGGACGAGCTAGTCTCGGAGTCGGAGGCAGTGGCATCCGAGAGACAGGGAGAGGGGTTGACGCACACGTCCATGTCTTCCGAGACAGTGACGGCGGTCGTAGGAGGCGCGATGGCCGAAGTAGAGGGAGCCTCTACGAGAGGGTCGATGGTGGGCAAGGATGCGAGGCATGGTATACCTATTTTAGCGGGCGGCGGAGAGAGAGGGCTATCTACGCAAATTATCGCGGGGTTGACATGCTGCAGGTCGGCTATTTGGGTACCGTACCGACGTTGAATGTCGGGGTCCCTGACTATGATTTTAACGAACGCGAGAAGCGCGTCCATATTAAAAAGAAATTAATTTAACTATTATATATATGACTCTAATTTTCGCCTAACAGGCCTAACTCCCCGGGAGGATAGCCCGGGGATGCGTAACCCTCCCCGCCGGGTATAGGCAGGGAGGTGAGTGACCTATTGGTGAGCCCTAAGCTTGCTTTTTACCCGTCGCCAGTCTTAATGTGCGTACGGGGCCCTGAACCAGTCTAGTGCGAAGGGTGTAGACACACCCGACCGACACTAGGTGTGTTGCTGTAAGGGAAACCAGAGCTAGAGTCGACTAGGAGATCCCCCAAGGCCGGTTGTTCTAGCTCCCGTCCGATTTGTAGCTTAACCCTGAAGGGGCTTCAGCTGGGTGTATCGGGTCCACACCCTCTCGGTTTCGTTGACACCGTGAGGTTTCCACCCAGAACCACGAAACTGTGGATTTTCCCAGAAGGGGAATTTACACAACACACGTTTTGACTGTACTTTGAAAAAGACAGATATCAGCCGCCGCCTCGAAAGAGGCAACTTTTGAATTGTAGTGGCGTAGCTAGCGAGCAGCTACGGAGAATGCTACGGCAGAGCGTAGCGACAACGATCACTGACACAACACGAGCGAATTACGCGGAGTAACACGTCCGTGCGCGGCGAGCGTTGATGCGAGAATGAACATTTTCGTCAAAACTACGTGCTTTTATATTCGCTGCTCACTTGTTATTTGGTATTTCTGCGAAACGGAACGCGGCAGTGTTTCGTTTCATCTCCGGATATTTGATGGTGGGAGCACGAGATTTTAATCAATGTGGTATTGAAAATGGAATTTAAATATTTTCTTTATTTATTTATTATTATTGATACGTTTTTTGTTGATATTTTTACATCACGATGGTACTTTTGACTATTGTTAGAAGGTGTTATATATTATTGTAGGTATATATTTTGGCAATATTATCTTACTTATAAATCTTCGAAAAACGTTAACGCATGCAAAGCGAACTCTAAAGTTGTACATTTTTAAGGAAAGAAAATATTGTCGTGAACAGGATTCGAACCTGCGCCTCTCAGAAAAATACTCCTGAAAGCGAAGGCGTTCTGAAAGTTAAGCCATCTCGACTTCTGCTCACCACCACGAATTTTCCTTCCACATTTTAATACGTCTTTTGGTGACTTCATTGCCATCTATTCAGTCCCTTTACAGGAAACTGAACCAACACGGCTAACTTTGCATTTAATACAATGTCGTACAGATGCAATTAGGTACCTTAACAAATACAGACAAATCTTCGAAAACCATTAACGCATGCATAGCGAACACTAAAGTTGTACATTTTTGTGGAACGAAAATATGGTTGTGAGCAGCATTCGCATCTGCGCCTCCTGGATAAATACTCCAGGCGCTCTGAACGCTAAGCCATCTCGACCTCTGCTCACCACCACTAATTTTTCAAAGCTCAAAGAGAATTTCCGAATCAGGATGTTAGGCAGCCATGGTGTTAAGGAGTGAGTTGCCCGATTTCTAGGAGCGTACTACGCAGTGCCTGTGCGCAAGCGTGCAAATAAGCGACGTGAGGGCTGCCTTATGTAATAATCCAATTACAAAAAATAAAAGTATAATCTACTATCTACTAAAATACAATTCTGGTCGTGGATCGCTGGTGCCTGTGGTAGGTAAATAAAACCTGTTCTACAGGTCACCAGGCCTCCTCCTCACAGCGTTTGTTATATTTAATTATAGTAGTACACTACAAGCATGACGTGTTTACTTATATTGTGTATGTGCTTATATTATACGAGAATAGGTGAGTTAGCTAACACAATAAAATTTGTGAGTTACTTGATTTTAAATGTGCTGGTCAGGTGCTGATAGGCAGCAGCGGGACACAACCAATTTTTCCACTACTTAAAGGAACTAAAAAATAATATACTTCAAACCGTCTTTCAGTCACGGCGGCCTATCTCCAAGAGATCAGCCAAGTACGCACGAGATATTATAGTGCACTAGTATATTCGCAAACACAGGTGCACTCAATCTTCCTTCACTCTCATATTCCGATAGGACGGCAATCCGACACAATAGGAGAGAGATCAGGCGCTGGACCGACGGCTTTACGTGCTCTCTCCTAAGCACGGGGGTGTCACACCACCATTTTCAAACTCCGGGCTACTGGAAATTTCCTGATAAAAAAACCCAACAATATTTTGCTCAACCTGGGGATCGAATCCAGGACCTCCTGCTCAGCAGCCGCGTTTGCGACTACTAGACCAACGAGGCAGGAACATAATGCATCATAAAAGCGCATTCTTGGAAAGATTCCAGACCAAAACCATGAAACTCATGTTCAATATTTCAAAATGCATCAGCAACAAATACATCCTACAAGACCTGAACCTAACATCTGTTAAGCAACAAATACTCATGAGAAGTCTCAAATACCAGAATAAGCTATCAAACCATGTCAATGCTTAAGCGACAAACCTTAAGGGCTCTGGTAGTACCGTATACTCTACTCAAGACTAAGGAGGAATAAATAATAAAAAAGTAAAAAAAAAACAAAGCGCATTTGCGTCTTAATTGAAGAGTACTTGATACCCACCATACCAGACACAAACTGAATATATGAACATTAATCAAACCTCTTAATTACATTTCATACAATATGTAAAATATATCATCCACATAATACGCTGTTTAGCCTCACAATCGGTAATGGATATAAATTAGTAGGCACCAAATACAGGCACGACCGGCTTGTGAAACTTGCGCCGCAGCCTGAGATCTAAGTTTAATTCACGTGACATACACACTACAAGAACAAACAACTTTAGTACAGAGTTAGTTTGTAATAATATATTTATGTACAAATATGTAAGGCTATTAAACTAATGCTGGTACCTTCTCTGTATGAGAAGAAGCCCTTGTCTTGCAGTGTGAGTCCTGCATTCGGGCGTCATCCTTCATCATTCACCTATCACCCTTCATTCTTCACCATTCATCCCTCCTCCTGCATCCTTCATCCTTTTTTACCGTGGGAGCCATGCTTCGGCACGAATGGGCCGGTTCAACCGGAGTGATACCACGGCCTCACAGAAAACCGGCGTGAAACAAAGCTTGCGTTGTGTTTCGGTAAGTGAGTGAGGGTACCGGAGGCTCGAACCCTTTAAAAAGGCCGGCAACGCACTTGCGACTCCTCTGAGGTTGCGAGTATCCATGGGCGGCGGTAATCGCTTACCATCAGGCGATCCGTCTGCTCGGTTGCCACCTATCCCATAAGAAAAACCTTCATCCTTCATCGCTCATTATTCATCGCTCATTAATAACTATACATCATTTATCACCTAAATTTCATATCGTATTTTAATTGGTATTTTTTTAAGTAATCAACTCCTTAGCACAAGGCTACTCGAATCTTTTACCTGTGTGTATTCATATGCAATGCATCTCCGGCGCAGTAAAGTAGCGGATGTAATGCACTCTTGAGTTCTGGTTCAAGTCGCGCTCTTGCGTTTAAGATACGGATCAGTTAACCACGCCACGTTAAACTTGCGGAGTAACCGTTTTACAATAGAACTCGGAAGATTTTACTAAGTACCTGTATTAGTACTTAGTTATATACTTTTCTAGGAATAAAATTATAAGATAAAAGGGTTTAAGTGAGGTTATTAACCTTTCTATCTCTCTCGCCTAGTCTAGGGTAGACGATTCATTAAAGGAATATTAATTATTAACGTAACATAATATAGCATCACGCATATGTTCCCGAAGGGGTAAGCAGAGGTGTACACAGTTATACACCCACATTTCACCACTGCTGTTATTAAGTCCGATGTAAGAAGTGGTGAGCCTATTGCCATCTACCGGGCACAAGTCGAAACTCCGGGCTACTACTGAGAATTTCCTAACAGAAAATTCAATAACAATTTGCCCGAACCGGGAATTGAACCCGAGATCTCGTGCTCAGCAGTCGCGCTTAGGACCAGTAGACCAACGAGGTAGTGATTAATTATTGTTCACCAGTTAGTTACTCACGCACTATTTTCGGGATTGCCCGACTAGTTTTGAACTCGAACCCTTATTAATGAGCTAAGCCCGTGGCAATATCGCGAGTTTAGCTGACGACTAAGGGCTCCGTTTGAGTTTGAAACTACTCGGGAAATCCCGAAAAATACACGTGAATGTGTCTCACTAAAGTTATTATATTATTTAAAGAATGTTTGTTAATTTGATCCGCTTGCCTATCATACTCAAGATCATTATGACAAGGGAAAAAAATAGTTAACTTCAAAATTTTTACGTGGATAGTAACATTACATAGCATAATAATGACCCAGATGACCATTGAAAATCGGAATATTACCTGATGATGCTTTGGCAAATAAATATAAATTGAATTGTAGGAAGCCTGACTGCTATGCGTGCTACGTCAAAGCTGCTACGAATTTCATAAAAGCTACGCCATAGTTATATCAAGGCTACGCCTAGTACATTAAAATTCAGTTGCACTTAAATGATTGTTGTCTAAACTGATATTTTATTGTTGATATTGCTTCGACTATTACTCTTATGTATGGCTCAATAAACTTCTAACTTGGTTAAGCGAGTTATTAACAACAGCCGCGTGCCCTCCAAAGCACGGAGACGCTAAGAAAATACTTCAAATGGTCACCAATCTACAGAATGACTGTTTCTTAACCACGACGATCGTTAACCGACCGCGCTTTGCTATAAGCGCCTGAAACCCAGTTATTGGGTATAACACGATATCTCGTGGCATGACTGGTTGTCAGACTTACAGGCCTTTAACTACCCGTAACGGCTGTCGTAAATCTTCATTTGACAACCGCGACCGACGATTTAACCTGCTCTCTGAGGCGCGGAGGAGTCTAATCAAAATCATCCAAAAACCGACCGTGGTAAGCACGGCTTAACCTCGATCGATCGATCAGTGCGGCTGTTACTTGCCCACGAGCCCTCCACTCAAACGGTTAAATAGTAATAGTAAATTATATTGATACTGCCTCATTGGTCTATTGTTTGAGTGCTAGAACTAAATTTAAAAAAAATACACTTGAGTAATAACCGTTGAACAATTACTGATATGAATGTGCCTCACGAAAGTTATTACACACAAAGAAACACTTTATTATACAAAGAAATAATGCCAACACACACGAATAGTACAATGACCGCGCCCGGCCATAAAAATCAGCCTTAAGCCTGATACACACGCGCGGAAATCTCCTATATTAGTAGTAGGCATTGTAACTCGGGTCCTTGCATGCAAAGCAACCGTCTCACAAAGTCACAAGTATTACACATCCACGCCACATCGTAAAATCCTTATGCAAACTGTATACAAGTAGTGTTGGGAATCGCTGGAAAGTTTTGTGTAGGAATTATGTAGTTGTAGTTCGAAATTGTGGTGCAATAGGAGTTGTCGGCAGTGTGGTCCGTGCTTGATAATAATAGGCTGCAGCTGTAGCATTGTAGTTCATGATTAGGTAAACCTATACTCCGTTTATGCATTAAAAAAAGAGGCGCTTCGATGCATAACATTTTATGCCTATCACAGATTATTTATGTAATTTGAAATATGACATTATAAACCAAAAAATCCCTGCTCACACAAGGTAATTAAGGATTTCGCAACAATTTAGATATGTTTGAAAAAAGAGAAAAACAAATTCCCGGTATCCTCCGCTGTTTTATTAGGTATTGCATTGCTAAAACAAAATAATATTGTCTAATCTAAATGAAAGAAACTTAATTTCATAAGAAATTGATAAAATTAAAAAGCACGCATGCCATTTCTGAATTAAAAAGTAAAAAACAAGGTAGGTGAAAAATTTTCATCGCAGCCGGAGCACAGTACTGTGGAACATATTCTTACAAGTAATACAAAAATAAAATTTCAAGTAATATAAAAATAAAAAATAATTTTCTACATAATCCCACACGGACACACCCAAGCCCAGACTTGGAACAATTTTACGTACATTATATACATATATCGAACCCGTCACACGCGGCGCAGAAGTCTGTTTCTCAACAACTGCGCCATCTAGGTCTTGATTACAAATCCGTGGTCATAATTAGTAGTAATTATTATTTCACAGGTTTTTGCAGTTTTTATGCGCTATATTACAACAGGCGAATAAACTGTATGACGCCTTACATGTTAGTCATCATGCGACCATGAACGCAGCTAAGTGTTCGAACCGACAGAACAAAAATAAAACAAAAATCAATTGATCACCACGCTAGCTCACTGCAGTTTGGCGATTTTAGACCATTAGATCCAGACTTCCTCATGATGTTTTCCATCATCTGTCATGTCTTACAATCATCATAGTCATCATCCCCTGCCATTATCCCAATTTATTTGTGGTCGTCGTAGCATGTATTCTTCTCCCACTCTCTAATTGTTTTTGAAATTGCAAGCTGCTAAACTTTTGGCAATGTTTTATGACCGGTCGCCTGTCTGGCGTCCATGGCGTCCATGCGCCAGGTTCTGATGTTATCCTACTATCACACTCCACTAACTGGCAAGCCATAGAATAACAATAAAAAATACATATGACAGTCGAAAAGTCACATTAGTACATGCCAGATTCGAACCTACAACTTTTGGCTCTAGAGGCGGGGTCGTAACCACTCGGTTACCACGACATTAGTGTTAATTGTCTAGCAATAATTACACGTGCGTACTAAGCCTTACATAGGGCTGGGATTAGAAGATAGTCTGAGATTAGCACAATTGATGTACAGGGTGTAAATTGTAGTATTAGTAGTCAGTAATGTTACGTCATAAATTCAGTTTATAGTAGGAAGCGTGTTTGGGTCCGCCTCATTATTGTTCACCGGTTACTACTCACGTGCAATTTTCTAAATGAGTTTGACTCGCGACATCGCCGCGAGTTTAGCACATAATCAAGAGCTTTGAAACTGGTCGGGCAATTCCGAAAACTTCACGTGAGTAAAAACCAGTACCAATAAAATTTATATGAATATGTCTCACGAAAGTTATTCTACAAAAACACAGGTTATGGGTTCTAAACTTTTTTTTGTGTGGAAAATCCAACGTGGGTTCCTACCGACTAAAAACCTCCTTCGCTAATCTCTACTAGGGTCCTGGGATTGTGAGGTTGTGGATGCCGTCTTTGCGTGCATGCTAAAGCGCGACGTGCTGCCGTCTCGGGCCTGCTACTGGTCAGGCGACAAACTGTCCAAGTCCGTCGCCTGCAGGCTCATGTACCAACGTAACTTTTGTACAACAATATCGTGTGTACTTTCTTAGTTATTCTAATACACCATAGACATACGTTAAGGAAAACATCGTAAGGAAACGTCGAATTTTGATCTCACTCTAGCAAAGACAAACAAACACTTTATTATTACTAGCTTTTCCCCGCGGTTTCAACGGGTTTTTTCTTTTTGCTCGACTCCTAAGTGTCGTAGCGTGATGTTAAGTAGCCTATCACCTTCTTTATGAAGTGTAGTATCAAATGCAATAAGATTTTTTCAATTCCGTTAGGTAGTTCCAGAGATTAGCGCGATGCAATTTATACAAAAAAACCGAGTATAAACTTTTTATCGACATTCTTAACAGACATCGATACTTCTTTGTATGTAATTACCAACACTAGAACTGTAAAGTGTTTACGCTCATATTTGCAAATGGCGGCGGCGTTACGACTCGTACCGCACGCAAACGGGGTAAGCACGTGAGTAGCTGCCACCTGTATTGCAGTAATTTATTGGAACATTTCTACAAGTTGCCACTAAGTAAGTACGCTGAGATTTATTGTTTACCAAGGCAGCTGCAAATGCATAAAATATATAATTTAACTGATATGCTGCACATTATAATAAAACAACTTTTAACCGGATTAATCGCGTGCATTATTGGTTTTGTTTTTCCTGACACTTTGCAGCGTTCGTGGTCGCAGAAGGATTAAGGTATCAGGCGTCACAACTGTTTATTTAAAATTATTTCAGTCTACCGTACATATAATTGATAAAATTCATAAAATATTTTTGTCTCTGATACATATTTAAAACTAAATTGCGACGGTATTTCCTAAGACTATCCCTATATCTATAGACAAAACACAAAAATACACGCGATTCATCCTCTAAGAGTTGTTTAATTAATTATAATGTATAGTGATTGCGAAAACAAAAGATATTATTGTATGCTGTATCTTAAACATTAGACCAAGTTTTTGTTTTTGTTTAAAAATGGGTTCACTGGTTCATTTGCCCAACAGTGGGAGATTTACAAGCTAGATACATACATAATATACTCACACCATGGGGTAGGCAGAAGAAACTATACAACGCCACCTGCTACAATACTTACATACTCCTCTTCCTTCGTCTACATTGTAATTACTGCGCACCTGACTTTTCCTACAAGGGCAAATCTCCGGGCTAAATTTGTTTTTTAATAAACTTTGCCTTTCACTCGTAATTTCTCTTAAATTGTGCATGCGTTTATTCCGTGTTCCGTGCGGGAATCGAACCTGCGACACACGGTGCGGCAGCTAGTCTCTCGTCAATTAATATAAAGATGTTAATGATGCAATGCTCTTTCTCAAAATATTGCTAAACTTATTGCTGTATGACATTAAATGAAATTAATGCATTGCAAAGGGAAATAAATATATACCTAATTTCATAAAACAAAAACTTTATATAATGAATTGCTTTCATTTTAATTCAACTTATTCATAACTACACACTAAACTCGTATTAAATAAAAACTATTCTAATATACAAAGAAAAAAAAACTCATGCGTTTATGTATAAAAATACATTATTTTGACGACATGGTTCGTGTAGTGGTCGAGTGATCAGCTGCAGCGCCGCGGATCTCGCATTAGATT
Source organism: Xylocampa areola (assembly GCA_935421205.1). Taxonomy (NCBI): domain Eukaryota; kingdom Metazoa; phylum Arthropoda; class Insecta; order Lepidoptera; family Noctuidae; genus Xylocampa; species Xylocampa areola. The sequence goes on along the minus strand of OW285219.1, from coordinate 3,331,347 downwards.
TCCGTACGGGTAAAATTATTTGTGTGATCACAAATAATTTTTGTATGTTCACAGATAAGTTTTCCTTATTTGGGGTAGGCATGTGAGATTTGTGTTTGTAAATGTTTAAATTAATACTCAACAATATTTATTGCGTTCCACAATGTAATTTAAGTTGTAGATACAATCAATTAGATCATTATGGATGGACCCTGTCGGGCACAGCAATGTAGGAGAGAGGAAGCACTGTGTGTCTTTCATTATATTTTTACACAATTTCTTTCTTATTGTATTATTACCTATACTGACAACTATCATCCCCTGCCCTTATCCCAATTTATTTGAGGTCGGCACAGCATATTTGTTCTTCCATACATCTCTATCAGCCGTCATATCGGCAGTCACTCCTCTTCTTGCCATATCATCTTTAACACAATCTCTTCAAGTTCAAGTATTCCTCTACTCAAGTAGACACCTACATTCACACTCAAAACTTTCCTTTTAACATGATCCTCATCCCTCCGCATCACATGGCCATACCAAAAAAAATACAAAATAATAATGAAGAAGTGTGGAGGCTAAATATGTATATAATTTTAATATTCATTGCTTAATCGCGATAGTTTAATAGAAATAACTATTCAATTCAGTCTAGCTCAAAACTATACGTTTAAAAGGAAAGCACCGAAGAAATGCAGTTTCTTAAGCCATTTATTGAAATGAGAATTTCAATTATGAATGAAGTCTGGACATTTTAATTAAAATATGGAAAACTTAGTCGGAATGAAGATCGAGGGAATCGAAATACGAAAAGCTTAGGTAGACGCCGGGCCGGACCAACTGCGGATCGCCAAAAACTGTTTACAGAGAATATTGTATTTATGCCTCGGTGGTGTAGTGATCCCGAGCACGACTGCTGAGCATGAGATCTTGAGTCCGATTCCCAGGTCAGGCAATGTGGTTATTGGGTTTTTCTGTTAGGAAATTCACAATAGCAGCCTGGAGTTTAGAATTGTGCCCGGTTGATGGCTATAGGCTAATCACTTATTACATGGGAGTTTAGACAACAGCATTGGTGAAATGTGGGTGTACAGCTGTGTACACCTCTGCCTACAATGTCTGAATACAGGCTTTATATTATTGTTACGGACGTCTTCTCTTAATACGTGTTATAGTTATGTTTTGTAATTGATTTAAGTAAGATAAATGATTATAGTGTGAATAAACAACTGAAATAAACACGATAGATATAAGTATATAAGACGACTAAACTTGTGCATAGATATTCTTGTAATACGATATGGTAAACTTATATAAATACGATAGAATATGCTAGATTTAAGTACGATGTAATTAGGTATGTTTACTTTAGACGTAAGTAGGTAAACAATAACATTGTAAGATGGTACAGAGCACGGTTCCGACACGCACGGACAGGTTTAAACCTGTTAGAAGCGCGAGCGTATTTTTGCGCTCTGATTGGTGGAACGCCCTAGAACCGCACTCTACACCACCCACTACTTGTGACATGTTAAAATGGGATATAAACAGGGCAGTTTGTCGCGTCAGTCAGTCAGTCACAACTAAGTCGTTTCAGAGGAGGTTGATAACAAACACTGTGACATGAGATTTTTATATTAGATATATATTGTGTACGTTTATGAATAAGGGGCAGATATTTAGGCTAGCAGCACATTGTCTACTATCACGTGATCAAATTTTTCTCCCTTTTGTATACATTATCCAAACGAACTGCGACTCCGACTAGCGGTCACGTCTAATTAAATAATTAACCAGTGTCTGCTGTCGTAGCGATCGTGTATATACAGATGTGTGTGCGATCGATCTCGTCTACCTTGTGCAAAGAGACGGCTTTTGTATAATAATTTTTGTGAGACTTATTCATATTAATTATTGTTTAACGGTTATTACTCACACACATCCTCAGGATTGCCCGACTAAAATAAAGAAAAAAAGTCGTTCCGCGAAAAGTAAGTGAAGCTATCGAAATAAGCTGTCGCCTGAACTTCAACAGAGACTGTGGTTGCACACTGCCTCCCGCCTGGAAGCCAGCTCTGAAGTCTACATCATGCAGGAGTGAGTCAAGTCTGGAGTGCGACACAGTTAGCGCGGTATACACCATGGACAACACGGACACAACGAATGACGGGAACACACGAACACTCCCGACACCGGCACCAGCACCGAGCGGCCCGCGCGCGGTGATGATGCGGTGCATCGCCAGTTTGACTCGCGACATCATGCTCAGTTCTTTAATAAGGGCTCCGTTCGAGTTCGAAACTGTTAAAGAATAATTATTAAGAATGTGTCTCACGAAAGTTATTATACAAAAATATTAATTAGTGTTAAACAATAATTAATATTTTTGTATTCACCGAGACAAGAGGTCGAGATGGCTTAGTGGTCAGAGCGCCTGGAGTATTTATCGGGAAGCCGAATCGTGCTCACGACAGTATTTTTCGACAAACATTTATAACTTTAGAGTTCGCCACACATGCGTTAAAGCGTTTAAAAGATGGGCTGTATGTAATGGGCTATTTAATAGATTATCACGTTGGTGTGTGGTCGCAAACGGGGTTGCTAAGTGTCAGGTCCTGGGTTAGATTACCGGTTAGGCAATCTTTTACTGAGTTTTTCTGTTTGGTGATTTTGTAAATCAACAAAAATAACTAAATGCTCGGCATCTACAGGTATTACATAGAACATAACGGAATCAGTGAATTGTGGGTGTACATCTCTGCCTACACCATTGGGTAATATAGGCATGATTCTATCTAAATAAAATTCAATTCTAGAGTGGTTCAACCTTTACAATATTTATCCGATATCGAGCTAGGCGAGCAAGTACTATCTATCCACATATTGCAGACACATGAATCTTTAGTCAGACTTCAAAAGTTTGGTAAAAAGTGCTCGGGGATTTAAGGAATAAGTGAGCGAGTGAAGTCGTTAGGCCAGCCCCGCGGGACATGGCCTGACTTGTGGCACTGTGACTGTGTCCGTGTGTGTCTGAACTGTGGCTTAAGTCACACACTCAGTGAATTATGTTGTCCTGGTATCTCTTTATCAGTGCTAGCCTAGTATGACCGTTGACTGAAAAGTCAAAGGTCGCAAGTTCGAATCCAAGGCATGCACCACTGTCTTTTCGAAGTCATGTGCGTATTATAAATTAATAATTACTTGCTTAAAACGGTGAACGAAAACATCGTGAGGATACCAGCACACCTGAGAGATGTTCTCGGTGATGGTGTGTAAACCCATGTCAGAGACATACGCGTGGGTTGGTTTAAACTCCAACACTAGGTTGTTCATTAACCACACAATAAGAAGAATCACAAAAAAAAACACAGGCATTGTTTTAGCAGAAGCTATTTCTGATTGTGAGTGAAGTCGTTGTTAGCCCAGCCCCGCGGGACATGTCCTCATTTGTGACCACACACACTGTCTGTCTGGTCAATATGCTTATTGTTGTGCGGCTTCAAGTACGACGGAACGAGTTATGATATCCTGGTACTACCTACGACATACTCGTTGAGGCTTTCGAGTTTAAGTGATTTATGTTATCCTGGTATCTGTCAATCATGTAAAAAGGACTTTCTTCAATTTCTGAATAGGACAGCTAACCAATAAATAAACAAGAAGTGGTCGATTCTAGTAGCTGGTGTATGGTGTATGCTGTTCGCTGATGACATTGTGCTGGTTGCCGAGAGTGGGCTTGAGGTCCAGAGCAGACTGGAGGCATGGTGGCAAAGGCTGGAGAGTGTTGCCTTGAAACTGAGCAGAAGCAAGACGCAATATATGTTTTGTGATTTCAGCGGTCTCTCCAGTTATGTGCCTATAACTCTCAACGGAGTGCCCTTACCAGTTTGTTCCGACTTCCGGTACCTTGGGTCACTCGTCCAAGGTGATGGTGAAATGGACCAAGACGTTACGAACCGGATCAACGCAGGGTGGATGAAATGGCGACAGGTTACAGGAGCAACTCGTGACCCACGGATGGCTCTCAAACTAAAGGGCAAAATTTACAAATCCGTCATAAGACCTGACGTCCTGTATGGATCGGAATGCTGGGCCATGAAGAAGACGAATGAAAGAAGACTACATGTAGCGGAGATGAGAATGTTGAGATAGATGTGTGGAGTGACAAGAATGGATAAGGTAAGAAATGAATATGTTAGAGGAAGTTTGAAAGTAGCGTAGAGAAAGACAGAAAAGTAACAGTAAAGTTGAAAGGAAACCGTTTGTCTTGGTACGGACACGTGATGAGACACATGTGACTTAGAGAGTTATGAATATGAATGTGGATGGATGGAAGGGAAGAGGGAGACCAAAGAAAAGATGGATGGATTGTGTGAGGGATGATATGACTGAAAAGGGAGTAAACAAAATAACCTAATGACTGATAGAGGAGAATGGAAGAGAAAAATATATCGCGCCGACCCCAAATAACTTGGGACCAGGGCAGGAAGAAGAAGGTCGATTCTAGTAACTATCTACCGAATGATGAATATTAAGATACCAGAATATCATGACTGAGTACATTTTCAAAGATATCAAATTCAAGAAGATATGAATGATGACAGCGATGCGGAGGAATACTTCGACGCCTAAACCATGTTTGTTTTATGTTATATTTAATTTATATTATCTTTTTCTTGTACATAATTAAGTAATCATTATATGTATTTAGGTTTATTTGTGTAAAGCTAGTGGTGTGACGCAAATGGATAGAATAAGGAATGAGTATGTAAGGGGAAGCCTGATTATGTGGAAATCGTTTGTCATGGAGGACTGAGGATCATGTGACGAGGAAAGTTCTGAGTATGAATGTGGATGGCTACACAAGTAGAGGGAGATCGAGGAAGCGATGGATGGATTTTATGAAAGATTATATAGGTAGAAAGGAAGTGACTAGCGAGATGACAGCTGACAGAGATGTATCGAAGAAAAAGACATGCTGCGCCGACCCCAATTAAATTGGGATAAGGGCAGGGGGATGATGATGAAGGTAATTTGTGTAAGTATATATTAATTCATTTAAGCAATTATAATAAAAGTTCGAAAAAAATATAGATAAGTATTGGCTGTTTAGTCTAGACTCTAGAAGACCGTTTCCTGTCAATTATTTCATTTGTCTACCAGTAGATAATGATCCATGAAATATTATGTCAGACTTTTCTTATTTTGTATTTTGTACTTCTGGTGAAGGTTGGTCACGCTTAAGGAAATTTTCATTTTCACAAGCAAGGTGAACCTGATTCCCTCTACGCGTAATTTCTGTCTCTTGATGTTCTACGAGAAATATACTTTTTTTTTGTTAGCCTCCCCAAAGTTTTTCTAAATAGTTTTCCCAGCTTGATCAGCTAAATAGCTCTGGCCACTTCTCGTAGGATGAATTTTCTCGCTGGGATCTCGGGAGAGGTTTTAACACTCTCAAGCCTTATTATGTGCATAGTGATAGATGATAAGTATAGTGGCATCATGCCGTATTATTTTAGAGGTCGTAAGCTCAGTTGCTAAATGTGAGGTTTGATTCGCGGATCGAATAATAATATTTTTTACACGACTGCCCAAAAAAAAGAGTTATGTTATATATTATGTTTTTAGGGTTCATGTATGTATGTAAGTATGAATTTTTGTACGTATTTATGTATGTCTGTGAGTTTCTTTATTTCACCATAACTTCTAAACGTCTGAGTCGATTTAGATAGAATCTTTACATTATCCCGGGTAAAATAGGCTAGTAAGATTAAAAATAGTAATGTAGTGGTTATAGTTCATAAAAAGGTGTGAAATAACAAATATAATTCAAACGATGATGTGCATTTTTTTTTTTTTTTATTCATGTGTTTGTTGGGTATTTTTGTTAGATAATTCAAGAATTTTGCCCAAAAGAAATGTGTTACCATGCTGGTTAATTAAAATTACATAACATAACAACGCATCACCCCTGTACTTCCCGAAGGGGTAGGCAGAGGCGTACATAATTGCACACCCATATTTCGCCAATGCTGTTATGAAGTCCCATGTAACAGTTGGTGAGCTTAATGTCATCTACCGGGCACAATCCCAAACTCCGGGCGGCTATCGAGAAATTTCCTAATAGAAAAACCCAATAACACTTTCCTGACCCGGGAATCGAACCCAGGACCACTAGACCAACAAGACAGTTACAATGACTTCTAATAGTATTAATATTTGAAAACGCTCGTCATCCATAACTTGCGCCAGCGCCAACTTAGATACATACATAATAAGAACACACATTTACGTACTTTGAGGGTAGTCTTTCGATTCAGAGGACCCATATTTACCAGGCAAACATAATTATATAAGATATGTAGATTAAGTTAGATTTGTAAACAACGCGAGTTTGGCTACAAGGAGGGCAAATAATGTACCTACTGTGTATTTATGTAAGGGACAAGCTTAGAATAAGGGTTAATGAGGATTTTAATTATCAAAATTAATTATTTCAAATTATAATTAACGATAGAAAGAAAGAAAGATATATTATCTCATAAAGTGCAACCATTGGTATATAAAAACAGAGTAAACAGTAAACTTAGTCGAAACTATAACTAAAACACATTAATAACAATACATATATTAATTTCTGTTTTTCAAGGAAACAATTAAAAAATAATAGAGAAGCACGGGGCTTGAACCTGCGACCCTTGAAATTCCGTGTCATCACTACCAACTGAGCTAACTTGCCGTTGTTCGAATCTATTGAATTTTCGAGCCTCCTTGTATTCGTCTTAAGGAGACGCCTGGCGATATTTATTTAGCAATCATTTACGATTATAGATATTATGACATATATATTATCTGATATATGACAGCGCGGTTGGCGCAGTGGTCGAGAGACCGATAGCTGCGCTGCGTGTCGCAGGTTCGATTCCTGCACGGAGCAAATATTTGTACGATCTATAGATAATTGCTCCGGGTCTGGGTGTGTGTGTGCTTGTGAGATTAAATATTTGTAAACGCACCCACGATACAAGAAGAAATTCCTAGTGTGGGGCAATGTTTTTTTTTTTTAAAGAAAGAAAATAAAGAAGAAAATCTTATTTTTATTAAATAGTAATTCTGTGCATTGCAACTTTGCGAAGAATGTTCGCCACTCAGCATAATGCTGAAGTTTTGCATAAAAAAGCAAAAGCAAACCCAACAGCACTGATATTCTGTGGTAACCTCTCGTCGACGTATGGCGTCTCCCGGTATAAAAAATCTGGAGAATCGATATTTTTAACATAGACATAAATTGTTTAAAAAGTTTGTGAAAATCTTTTAAAGTTGATGTTGATAAATGGTTTATTTAATCTATGATCAATATCGACATAACATTGACATTTGACACTGATGTTTTTTTCTGTAAATTAATTTCACTTTTACAAGTCATTTTTATAAACTAGATGGCACCGGCGTTTCCTATTTGATTACCTCTGAGAAGAAACGCCGAAACAAACTCAGAGGTCAACGTCTCTTTTAAAGTCCAGACATAATAGTACATATCTATGTGAGTGTAACCATGCAGGGATCGTCTAGAATGGTCTTTTGAGGAAAGACTCATAGCAGCTTTGAGGTGACCTGTGTTTGATAATGAATCTGACGGCACGTATGCATCAGTCATCGTGTAGTTCAACCATAACTAAGGGAGCTCAACGACCCGTCACAAGACTATACCAGATCAGGAGGATTTAATTGTATAGCTATGTCGTAGTGACCCAATAGTTACCGGCCCATTTCTTGCAATGGCTTGTAGGTTTTAAGCATGGCATGGCTCTTTTAAATGACATATAGACTCATATTTAATTTATGACATCACAGACATGCCTTAATGGAAAATATCGTGAGGAAACCGGGCTATAATGGTCTGAAATAAGAAGCCCATAGTGTATCTCTTCCGTATGAGACGAGGTCCTTGCTCTGTAGGGGGACAGTTACGGTCTGGTTATTTTATTTGTAACTACAAAGTAAAGCTCAGAATCAAAGAGTATACATACGCACAATCCAGCCAGTTTCTAATTGGGGTAGGCAGAGACTATCGATTTCCACTTACTGCTTATGACACCGCTCATTTCCTTTATTGTTCATTAACCTCTTCATACATGCTCGTTGCTTAAGATTACTCTAGAAAATATTCAAAGAGTATGTATTGCAATAATTAAAAAAAAAACAAATAAGTAGGATGGCGTCAGCAGAATCTAGCATGAGATAAAGGGCTTGGCTACAATGCCCATTTCCAGGATATTTTAAATCGCAATTAGTTGTTCCAATTTTATATCTACCTACGTGCATGTGAGATTGTCTGTGAACACTACTACGTTACAAAAGAAAATTCCGAGTATATGGACTTAAATTTCAAAACAAGTAGATCTCCTCCCGAAGAGATTCAGTGTGTAAAATAAATTCTAAAGATAAATATGGCTTTTATCCTCCATATACACCCCCTACAATACACTGGCTGCCATGTTTAAATCCAATAAATATATCAACTACGTGACCGGAGTATATTATTGACGTTTTGTATTGGCATTGTTTGCCGAGACTACCAGGAGATCAGACATGAACAGGAGTAAGCGAGAGGAAGTATTGAGTATTAGCTTCTGCCTGCGATTTTGTCTGCGTGGGCTGCAGAATTAGGTCCAGTAGAGATAAAAAGTCTCTTATATATTAAAATATTACATGGAAAAGGAATACGGTCGTGAACAGGATTCGAACCTGCGCCTCCCGGCTGAATACTCCAGGCGCTCTGACCACTAAGCCATCTCGACCTCTCGTATCGTCGTATCCTGTCCGCGACCGTATTCTTTTAGAGGTCGAGATGGCTTAGTGGTCAGAGCGCCTGGAGTATTTACCCGGGAGGCGCAGGTTCGAATGCTGTTCACGACCGTATTCTGTTTCCATTTAATATTGTAACTTTAGAGTTCGCTAAGCATGTGTTAATGCTTTTCAAAGATTTATCTTGAATCTTATATATTAATCCAGTTTATAAGCTAATTGTGTGCTAAATTTAATTCAAATCGGTTTAGCAGTTATTGTGTGAAAGTAACAAACATTCATCCATTCTCTTAATTTTTTTTGTAGGATTTGTCTTTTGTGGGATTCGATGAGCCAAGCTCTGATCTTCTTTTTCGGTGTGAATAGCCGCCTTTCTAGTGTCAAGCCAAAATAAAAAACATTAAGAGTTTTATTTTAGCTTTATTTCTGTCACTTTTGCACAACTATCGATCTACTAGTGCATGATAGCGACAGGTATATAGCTAAGCTAATGCACGTGGTTATTAATGTTTACTAGCTGTGCCCCGCAAACACTGTTCTGCCATATAAATTTTCTGGATAGGGCCACCCTTATCACCTAGGGTTTAAAAAAGCCTATGACCTATTCTCAGACCTACCAAATATACACAAAAAAATACATAAAAAGCGGTCAAGTCGTTTCTGAGGAGTTCGATAACAAGACTGTGACACGGGATTTTTATATATTAGATTAATCTTAGCCTTATAGTTGTTCAAGCCATTCGTGGGTCGGAATAAGCTAAGCGATTGCTATTAGACAATTAACATCAGCAGGGACAGATCATCAATCTACCGATTGACCGCAACAAGAAGTGTTGCTTGATCCCAAAAGGATCATGGCGAGATTTGACCAAAAAAATAATTTGAGAGAATACAGATAAATATATCAAAAACATGCGTAGCGTAGCTCTAAATTTATAATTATTGTGGGAAGAAAAATATGGCGTGAGCAGGGTATAAACCTGCGCCTCTCGGTTAAACACTCCAGGCTTTCTGCCAATTGAGCTATGCCGTCCTCTGATCCTCGTTTTAATTCTGCTCCGTATTCTTCTTTCCACAATAATTAATAACTTTAGAGGTACGCTACGGATGCGTTAATCCGTTTGAAAGACTGTACATTGTAATAATGAAGCTTTTGGAGAAAATTAAAGCAGTGTAGCCTAGTGATATCACCGTTGGACTCACAAGTCAAAGGTCTCAAGTTCGAACCCAATCAGACTTTTCGTAGCCATGTGCACCACTTCGAAAAATACAGGCGTGATTTTAAGTTATGTAAAATCCTTAGAGGACCAAATGGGAGACGACTTTTGACTAAATATCGAACAAATTTACTCGCCACTTTTGGCGGGGGGTGAGGTAACACACAAGGACAAAAGCACTAAAGCAACAATAGCTCTTGTCATTATATTAACAGTATTAACACACATAAAAAAAAACTAAACACAAACATAAAATTGTGTCACACATGATTAAAATCGTGTACTATCATTGTAACCATACAGGTAAAAGGTATAAAGATTTGATTGGGAATCATATGCCAGTGGCGAGAGGGGTACGCCTGCTAAATAAAACCACTCCAGTACTAATTCCTTCAAGGTAAAATCCGAAATCAACAAACATAATTTTATTTCACACTAGCGACCCGCTCCGGCTTCGCATGTGTATAAATTAGATAGTATAAGAAAAAAAAATAAGTTACGTTTAGCCTACGTAAGCCATGTAAATTTATTTTTCGGCGACTTGGTTGCAATTTTTTTTTACTTCCAAAAATATTAATTAGGCTTTATTATATATACAAAAACCATCTGTGAAAAAATATGTATACCATGGTGAAAACCGCATCAAAATCCATTGCGTGGTTTAGGAGGAGTTAGCGGATAAACAGACAGACGCAGAGAACGACTTTGTTTTATACTATGTGAAGATTAAACAAAAACATATTCAACTGGGATAGTTGGCCTCCACCATATTATGGTTCGAAACCCAAGACATTCTGCCAAAACTTAGATCAAAACGTCAACAACTAGAACGCCAAAGAAACGAACTTTATTAATCAAAGTTAACTAATACAGATTTAATGTAACTGCCGGTCTGCGGCCCTGGTAGGGTCAGTCAGCCTCCGGGGTTTAATCACCAGATTAAACGGAGTTTAATTGTGTGAGCGGTCCATAAGAACCTGTTATGGTGTGGTGGTCTGATCTTGACTTGGTTTGGAAATGACTAATATTGTTATTATATAGAACCGTAGTAAAGAACAGTTTCAGAATAAACTCAATTAAATGTTTGGTATGCCGTGTAAATTTCCAGTCTTATAGGTGGGGCACAACTCTAAACTCCGGGTTGCAACTGAGAATTTTCTTATAGAAAATCTCAACAACACTTGGCCCGACCCGGGAATCGAACGCGAGACCTCATGGTCAGCAGTCGCGCTTGCGAGCACTTGACCAAAGAGGCAATTAGAGTAGGATATAGCCCGCCGGAAACGAGTCGTACGACAGTGTAGCTTTTGAATACATACCGAAGCTTTTAACCATCATAATAGGAAGCCAACAAAATGGCCCCTAATGCCCGAAATCATCAAAGGTGGTTATCTTCATCATCAACATAATCCAAATATATACCAAAAATGTGAAAAATAAATAATAAAAAAAATACATATAGTCTGTCTGTTTAGTGTAACGATTTTACGCCTAACCTGCTGAACAAATTTCGACCAGACATCATTGAATGAATACTTTGAGAGACAAGACGAAGTTTCGGATGTTATTATTTTTGTGGAAAGAAAGAACGACGTCTCGGACACCAGACACCAGAGATTATATACAGTAAATAAACAGTACATCCAATAAACAATAATTTTAGGTGTAGCCAGTCACTCTTAGAGTAAATGATGGAATATAGTTATATTTAATTAAATTTTCAGGAATCATTAACACACTTGTTTTACTGTCATCATTAAAATCTACCCTTTAAGACTTTTGTGAAGTATTCATATCCTATTGCGAACTGTGGTCGGTAAATGATCGTTGAGATCAATCAGCACGTGGCGCGGCGATTGCTTGGAGCATTATCGACTGAACATTTTCAACTAAGCATTTCCAACTGAGCATTTTCAACTGAGCATTTTCAACTGAGCATTTTCAACTGAGCATTTTCAACTGAGCATTTTCAACTATCATTTTCGGCTGAGCATTTTCAAAAGAGCATTTTCAATGTCAAACCGAGAATTTTTATTAAAATAGTACGTCGGCTATGGTTAAAGTAATTTCGGTGCAACCGAACCTAAGCGACAAGGATTAGTATTTAATTTCCTAGACAAGAAATATTCTTGTTTACTGTTTCTAAAATAATATTGACAACCTCTTAAAAAAGTTACATATTTATTTATTATAAATTATAAAAAAGTTGTTCAGTTTTGTTTTATAATAATTATTTACTCTTTTAGCTTTCGTCATGTATCTAAACGTCCGGAAAATGGCGGATTTTTCTGAAATTCCTTATTACTTTATACTTAAAAACACTGCTCATTGGCCTATTTAGTTTTTGTTATATTCATGAAAAAACACCAACAAAAAATTTAATTAGTCGCAAATGTTAAGAAAATTTATTTTCAAAGTGCGCTGCTCTTTGACCTGGAAAAACAGAGCCTTGTAGTCTGTTAGGGGCAATGCACATTGCGACTTTATGTAATAAATCAAGCGTAATAATCGTGGGACTTGGTAGGTACAACATCGCACAAAGTTAATTGACAAACTGGTATAGATATGTTAATTATTGTTCAACGGTTATAATTCACGTAGATTCTTGAGTTTGACTCGCGTCATCGTAGCGGGCTCTGCCCATGACTAAGGGCTTCGTCGAGTTCGAAACTAGTCGGACAATCCCGAAGAATGCAAGTGAGTAATAACCGTTGAACAATAATTAATTAGAATCTGTCTCACGAGAGTTAATATACACAAATGGATATGTATGTACTGATCTCGTACATAAAAAAAGAAAATGTACTTTGAGCAGAAAATAAGATCTCAAAATGTTCCGAAAGGGTTTCCGTGTGAAACGTGTGTGCAAACTTCAGCTCAATAATTGTGAGGAACTTTTTAAAGATTCAGTTGCAAGATTCGTCCCGACCATACTTACTGATACATCGAGAGCTTGGAGAGCCGTCGCCACCTTTTCGAAGAGGTGATGCTCCTAATAGAGGTGCAGAAAGAGAGAGAGAGGCAAACCCCTCTAACTCCTGCCGCTGAAGACGTGCCACGCGCTGGAGGGCGTTCAATAATTTCTGGTCACCAACTACCAACAGGCCCAAGACTGCGACGTACCACATTGCAGTGTTTGTGCAGTTCAACTGTGGCCGGTATTAATATCGTAATATTATTAACGCCGATGCTGCGGCAAATCCAACTGCGATTCCAGAACCCCGGTGAAGGTTAGAGAAGGACCCTGTGGTTTTAGTTGATAAGAGTCTGCTACAACGGCCATGATGGATTTCCACGCATCTAAATAAACAAAAATAGAATTAAAATGTTAAGAACCAGCACCAATTACAAAAAAACCAGCACCTATCAAAAACAGCTGATGACCTTGAATCGCTTGGACAGATTTTCATAAATTGTAGCTAAGAACCATTTCGATCACGTCGGCATTCAAACAAAAAAATCGTATCATAATCGGTCCATTCGTTTTGGAGCTACGATGCTACAGACAGACACACAGACACGTTAAAGTTATATAACACACCTCTTTTTGCATCAGGGTTTATATAGGTTAGACGTAGGTCTTTTTCACGCGAGTGTGTTTATCGCAATTTTAAAGTCGTCGTATATATATCGACCCTTATTCAAGTGGTCAGGCGAGCGGAAGTAATGGCTTTATCCTGTAAAAACATTTTAGCGTCAGGACGCAATGGTTTTCACTCATTAAATATTTAACGCTTGATTATTTTCCTAATTTTCAAGATATTTTATAACGTGTAGTTTAAGTGGGTTTTTTTTTTTAGAAAAAAATATTTGTAATGCCTACTAATGTTTCGAAGTGAAAATTTGGCTATTTAAATAACATGACATAACATCACGCCTGTGTTCCTCGAAGGAGTTGGCACAGGTGTACACAGGTTACCACCATTTCACAAATGCTGTTATTAAGTCCCATGTAAATAGGTGGTCAGCCTATTGTCATCAACCGGGCACAATTCCAAACTCCGGGCTGCTACTCAGAATTATTTGTCAATAACATTTTGCCTGACCTGGGAATCGAACCCAAGACCTCATTTTCACCAGTCGCGCTTGGAACCACTGGACCAACAAGGCAGTCAGGCAGTATTAAATATCTAGATTTTTTATAATATTTTTTTTACCCTAGTGCCCAAAAAAGGAGTGTTTTGTTTTTAGGTTTCATGTTTGTACGAGTATGTATGTACATATGTTTGTTAGTTTAATTTATATTAAATTAAATTATATAGTACGATTGCCATGTGTCAATCTAACTAGCCTATGTTACCCGAACAATAAGAGGATTCTAACGATACCCCTTACATCTTAATCGATTCAGGCGTTTAGAAGTTATGGTGGAATAAAGATACTCACAAACATACATACATAAAAACATAACACTCCTTTTTTGGACAGTCGTTTTATAATACGGATATGAGCAGGATTCGAACCTGCGCCTCCTGGAGTGTTTATTCACGACCGTTGATAACATTATTCTTTCCACAAAAAAAAAAAAAAACCTTTTGTATAATTATCAGAAAGATAATTAATTAGTTCTAAACCCTGCCAAAGAACATCTAAATCATTCAAATTAGTCTCGAACGCTCTCCATCCAATATGGACGTATCATAAATTGCTTTACCTAACGAACGGTCACGTTTGGCAGCCGAACTGGCAGTCACGGCATAATGATATTACGCTGCAGGTGGAGGCTGTCTATCATTCTGGCAGACTCATGGAATTTAGGCTTAGAGTAAAAATATTCAAATTCAAATTTTATTTATTGCGAGCATAGGTAGGCTTTAAAAATGATGTTACAATATTATACAATATGAATCTCTATATTCCGCCTTACGGCATGCAACACTTAATAATGATAGCTTAGTAACATTAATTATTAAATTGAGACAAAAAAATTACATTTATTAATATTATAAAAATTAAAAGATAAAGAGGTATTAAAGATATTAAAGATGGGCTCGTGGCTAAGTAACAGCCGCACAGATCGATTGATCGAGGTTAAGCTGCGCTTGCCGTGGTCAGTCTGTGGATGAGTGACCTCGGAGAGCACGTTAAGCCGTCGGTCCCGCTTGTCAAATTAAGATCTATGACAGTCGTTACGGGTAGTCAGAGGCCTGAAAGTCTGACAACCAGTCATACCACGAGATATCGTGTTACCCAGTAACTGGGTTATGGAGGTCAGATAGGCAGTCGCTCCATGTAAAATACTGGTATTAAGCTGTACCCGGTTTGGCTGGAGGCCGACCCCAATGTAATTGGGAAAAGGCTATGCAGAAATATTATTATTAAAATAAGAATTATATAAAACAAAACATTTTATAATAATAATAATTTAAGAATGTCAGCTTATACTACAATGTCAATAACTAAATTACAAATAAACGTCAATAATTAATAAGTTAATTAGAATCGCCACTATTGCAATTCGTGAAAATATCCATTTACGCTATAATAAGCCCTCTCTATTAAGAACAGTTTTAACTTAATTTTAAATAGCTACATACCAATTCTATAAGTGTTTTGGGCAAACGGTTATAAATCCGTGGTCCCATGCAACTTACACTATTGTTAAACATTGCGGTTTTTATGTTAAGGGCAACAAATTCGGTATCTATGGCGTATGCTTGTGTAATTGTCAAACATATTAAAATTATTCCGTATAAACAATATCACATCATACTTAAATAGACAGAGTATCGTTAATATTTTAAGTTTCTCAAAGTAAGGCCTACAGCTATCTGTCTGTTATATATATTCGTAGCTGAATAAATACATTTGCACATCTGTGGGTTTAGCCTTGAAAATAATTCCGCTCGATTGACATTGGATATATGTCAGTTCGTAGGTACTTTTAAATGCCAAAATGTCTAAAAAATTATTATAGACAATACTAAATTTTAAACTGTCACGATGCATGATATTATTATATGTATAACTAACAACTTTTAAATTATCAGCAACATGGAATCCAGTTATTAAAATAACAAACACTCGCTACTTTAAGTCGGTTAAAAATACGGACACATTGAGTGTAGTGTTTCGCGGCCTTTATAACAATAGTGAAAATATGGAGGTAGATGAAGAAAAATCTACCGCACCCATGACGGAGTAAACTCGCTGCATCAGTTTCGCTTCAGGATTTGGATTGGAATTGGTATTAGTTTCAAGAGTAACCCATCTGATAGGTTTTAATAATATGTAATTTTCTGTAACAATCTACAAACTCTATTATACCTAATATATATGTCGCAGATGGATAACGGAATCAGCTCTTTTACAAAACTGGTAGGTGTTTTAAAAAACATATCTGTTATGTAAAACAGCCGAACTGCCTGCTACTACGTTTAGACGTAATGTAGAATGGCTTATCTACGGTCTAACTAGGTATAACACTGTCCATGTGTTATACCTAGTTATCACTGAAATAAGTGTTGTATCTGTAAGGTCAGAAAAAACTTAAACATGAAGGGGATGACGGGGGTAGTTCGAACGCTACGCTTTCACTGGCCCCGTCATCCCCTTCGAACGTAACCTGTCCGTTTCGAGGTACACAGAACTCCCGAGCTCGTTTCGCTCGCTCTTGCATCCATTTGATTTATTTTGCTTCATAATGCTGACTTAGTATAGATTAGTGGGTTAGTAGTATAATATTTATGTCATTCAATCAATCCATTTTCAAAATTTTAATAATTTTTTTTGCTATTAATTTACAAATAAAATAAAGTAAAATTATTTTTGTTATGACACACAGAGCCATCACCAACAACATTTTGAAATCAAATCTACAATTTTAAGTTTCAGTTCACGCTGTTTTACATAACCTCTGATCATTGACCCGTTACCTACATTGATATACGCTTCAATAATTCAGTTCAGTGATTGCGAAAAAATCCTAGACGTAGTTCAGCTGTTTTACATAACGGAACTGTTTTGTAAAACAGCTAGCAGTTTTGTAAAACAGCTGATTCTACAATCTATCTATCTGCGACATATACATATGTAAATTACCATACGTTATACTGACTCTATCTACACGAATGTTACTTACAAATTATCCAGACATACTCGTAATAACTGGCTATATTAGCGTAATCGTTGTATTCCCAGACGACGTAATGATATACCGTCGAACTCAGTAGAGACATCCATATTATATCATACAATACCTTAGTGCAAAATGCCCCAGTGAATCAGCATCGGACTATATGACATATAAGTCACAAAAGAAATGCATTCTACAAACAAAACTACACCGTATGACTCACAAAAATAAGTTACATTCAGAATGGGACGGTCTCAATCTACTAAATAACTAAAACGATTCGAATCAAGACGAAGTAGGTCAAAACTGCGGCGGAAATTAGACGAATAGTCTTTATTGCCACAGTGGGTAGAGTACGTATATGCAGACGCGTTGCATTGGGGGGTTGAAACAACCCTCCTGGTTCCGAAACGTTCGTCGTTCAGTCTTCGCCAGTCCGTGCGGCCGACCGGACACTTCGCGCGCGCTCGCAATTTTTCCGAACTTTCCATTCCATATTTGAAAATCTGTGGTTTATTTTTATTTTAACTGTTTTAATTTAGAGGGTGAACGTACCAGTATTCAGGTAAGTTGAGTTAAATATTTATTATTCGATTAAATAACGTGTTCATTTTAAAATGAAATGATTCCTTTTTTTGTGTTTTATACGACTAAACTTCGGTAGTTAATCCACCGGTTTTCCGTCGGCTCGGCTTATTAAAAAAGTTGAAGTTTAGCCGGTGTATTTAAAAAGTCATTGGAGAGTATTTAAAACTGTTTGGTCTTGAGGATTCTTGGTTTTATGGTTTGTCCGTATTATACTTTTAAAGTGGTGTAATTTGCCGGTATTGTTTTACTTAGGAGTTTGATTTGAAATTCATGGTCTTACAAAATTTTCCGTTCCTTTTTTGGGCCGATTGCTTTACATTTAGCTTAGAATTTTATGATCATATTCTAGTAAGTACCTACTTACTGAGTTAAAGATTTGTAAAATATCTATGTATCCTGTGAAGAAAATAAGAAATATCTTTTTAGTCAAGTAATTGCAATATTTGCATTTTTGTACCTGTTTCTACAAAATACCATAATTATTTTCGTTCGTCTACTTTAATCACAGTTGAAAGAAAGAAAGGAAGTATTTATTTTGGACTCATGATATGACAAAAGAAACAAAACCTTACACACTAAAATTAAAAATTGATTATTAACAATAGCTATATAATCCCTATCTCAATATATCCTGCTCCATCGAAATGTATCAGCGATGCTTTTCGGATAAACCCAAATTAAAAGTACAATATTGTACAATTTCCTTCTACTAACTAATCATAATTTCAGAAAGCGTTTCATCTAACCAAGTAATCTTAGACACATTTCCCATCTTATTTGTATTAAGCGCACTAATGGGGTATCGTGGCAAATAAATTAAATAACGCCTGGCAATCAACGCACGCAGATAATTGGGTATTTCACCCTAATAACCAGGAAAACCGTCAACGTCCTACATCCAAATAATGTAAATGATACCAGAAAGCTTTATATTAATTAATTATTTACAAAGGTTAAATACTGATATTTATACTTTTCTTTTTACTGTTCATAAATGAATGATTTTAGGACTCTTGTCTGTCTGTCTGCTGAATAGGAAGTTGGATGAATTGCCTCGTTGGTGTAGCAGGTTCGATTCTCAGGTCGGACAAAGTTTTATTGAGTTTTTCTGTTAGGAAATTCTCAGTAGCAGCCAGGAGTTTGGAATTGTGTCCGGTAGATGGCAATAGGCTCACCACCTACTACATGCGGCTTTAGGACTTTATAACAGCATTGTTGAAATGTGGGTGTGCCTACCACTTCCGAGCATATAGGCGTGATGCTTGACTGTCTGTCTACCGAATAGGCTCCGAAATGGATTCAAATATCTGTCTCAACTTTCGTGTATGATCCATTTCAATATATTGCAGATTTTAGAAAAATATGAATCTATGAATACTTAATTATTACGTTCCACGAATGAGTTTCCGAGCACGTCTATTTAGCACTTTTTTTTTCACATTTATTTATTGTTCTAATAATTTTTTAGTTAAGAGATTCTTGTGTTGTTCTATGTTATTGTTTAAATACTTTTAAACATCAAATAATATGTTAATATTTTTTAGCAATTCTAGCATATTCTATGAGCAGTTTCTTTAAAACAAATGACGTAATAAGCTATGTATCCCCAACCTGGAGATAACATTGTACGTAATGTTTGACAAATTTATCGATTGCTCGCTTCACCAAGAACTAACAAAGATATATTCTCGTAGGAATATTATTATACCTATTCTTTCAGACAAGAATAGCCTTTCTTGATACAATCGAGATGTGATTGAGTCGTTAAAATATAAGTTTTATTATTACCGAGCCTTGTTCCTGTCAGTGGGTTTACTCGCAAGGATTTGAAATTGGATGATAGGAGAATAGGGAAATTGGATGTAGTGAAAATGGGGAAGTTGAATGAAGTGAGAATGTGGATATTGGTTGAAGTTGGAATTAGGATGTTAAATTAAAAGGAATGGAGAAGTTGGATGAAGGGTATTGGAAGAGTTGGATGAAGGTGAATGGAAGACTTGGATGACGGGGGAATGAGGTCGATTTCAATAGCAATACTTTTATATTTAATCAATCTGCCTAGCCTTTTCACAATTACATTGGGGTCGGCTTCCAGTCAAACCAGATGCAGCTTAATACCATTATTTAACATGGAGCAACTGCTTATCTGACCTCCACAACCCAGTTATTGGGTAACACGATATCTCGTGGTATGACTGGTTGTCAGACTTTCAGGCCTCTGACTACCCGTAATGGCTGTCATAGATCTTAATTTTTCAACCGGGACCGACGGCTTAACATGCTCTCCAAGGCACGGAGGGGTCTCGGTGTGAAGTGATGGTCACCCATACACAGACCGACCGCAGCAAACACAGCTTAACCTCGATCGATCGATATGTGCGGCTGTTACTTAGCCACGAGCCCTTCCCTCAATAATTTTATTGAGAAGACCCTCAACCCAATACCAGAAGGTATTGGGTAAATTCAAGCGGTGATAAATTATGATGAGTCCGGCATAATCGCTTTAGCGACAAAGCCCGTAAAAAATAGATAAAAAAAAAAAAAGTCTTGATGTTTTATTTATATTCTATAATTTCAATAGCGATTTTGTTAACTGATTTATAATATATTCAAGGTTTTATGTCGTTGGTCTAGTGGTCCCAAGCGCGACTGCTGAGCAGGAGGTCTCGGGTTCGATTCCCGGGTCGGGCAAAGTGTTATTGAGTGTTTCTGTTAGGAAATTCTCAGTAGCAGCCCGGATTGCTACTTACCAGCTGGTTGATGGCAATAGACTCACCATCTATTGCATGGGACTTAATAACAGCGTTTGGTTTACAATTGTGTACAAAATCTGCCTAACCCTTCGTTCTAATACAGGCGTGATGCTATGTTATGTTATGTTTATGTCAGGCTATCAAAATGCATTTTAAGGATCAAAAGAAAATAATAATCATGAAGTTCAGTAATTGATACTTATTCACAAGATTACAAAATACACACAGATTATAAACACACACAGATTACAAACACGCAAAGATTATAATCATACAAGGTAATAAACAGCCGGACGGATGGACACAAAACAGACAGTTAAAATTCTTGAAATGATTAACTTCTCTTGTTAGTTATTTATAATACCGCTATCAGTTAGTCCACTGCAGTTTTACTACAGCTTTTACGTAAATAAATGTATAAAGGTGTAAAATAACTGTATGGTAGATGAATCGTCCCTGTCTGCGAAGACAGAAATAGGATGACCCGTTCAGTGACACGTGGTTGAGTTTAGTAAAGGTTTAAAGACTAGAGACTCACCAGGTGGAATTAAAATTGTACATGTACAAGATCCTAATTTATTAGGGTAACTTGTTTTTAAGGGGTAGATGTGTAAGTGAAAAGGATTATTAATAAAATTATAATTTAGATCTATACATATAATAAAAATGTAACGGATCGCTGTCCGTACATGGAAGAATATGAGATAAAAAAAAAATTGGGACCTTTATCAACGCAAATAGCACCGTAAACAATGATTTTTAGATTTTGTGTCTATGCGTTTATGCACGCTAATCTCAGAAACGGCTTATCCGATTTAGATGTGGTTTTCACTAATATATTGTGGTAACCATGCATTACCTGTGCACCACCCCCCCGCCCGCACATATATGCACATACGCAAGCGGTGAAAATTGCGACTACCACCAACTTCTTTACATGTGTTTTGCCCCCCCCCACGGGGCATCCTCAGGAGCTGTTAGACCGTGCAGTGTCCGCCACCGAGTGGTCTCGGTAGTAGTTGGTGGTAGTCGCAATCTTCACCGCTTGTGTATGTGCATATACTTTCGGGCGGGCGGGCGGTGCACAGGTAATGCATGACATACCCTCAATATTGTGGAAGTAGCTAGATATTGTATTTATTTGCATCCATTGTAATGGACATCCGCAAATTAACGCCTGAACCTATTCAATTGTTAAATAGCTACTATTTTAAATATATTATTTTGCTGCCTCGTTAGTTTAATGGTCCGTAGCGCGACTGCTGAGCAGGAGGTCTCGGGTTCGATTCCCGGGTCGGGCAGTGTTATTGAGTTTTTCTGTTAGGAAATTCTCAGTAGCAGCCCGGAGTTTGGAAATGTGCCCGGTTGATGGCAATAGGCTCACCACCTATTACATGGGACTTAATAACAGCACTGGTGAAATGTGGGTGTACAATTGTGTACACCTCTGCCTACCCCTTCGGGGAATACAGGCGTGATGCTATGTTATGTTATTTATTTATTTATTTATTTTTATGTTATGTTATGTTATTATTTTAATACAAGCGTTATACATCTTAATACAAAACGAAATCTATATTACCATCTACCGTATTTTCGTTGAGTCAGGTACTGTATTAAAAACTTTATTCGGAGTAAGATTCTAAATACAATATTCGACTTCGCTAGTGAGTTTTAACACGCTTTTATTAGCTTGGTATGTATCTATGTAACGGAATCATTGACCGTAATTTTCACCCACTTTAAAACGTCGGATTGAATTGAAATTTCGCAAACTTGTCAAGGACCGATGACAATACAACAATTTAATAAATTTGTCCGATTATCCTGGTCAAAATCTTCAGGATTAATGACGTCAGAACTAAAAAAAAAAAAACAATTTAAAGCTTTAAACAAATAACAAAACACGTTTTACTCATAATGGCGAGCACGTAGGTTGACACAGTACTTAGAGAACAGCTGATATTATCAGCTGGTCCCGTCTCGCAAATTGCGAGTGTAGTCAACTCGTGGGGGACAGCAATTTGTCAATATTCCAGCTCTTAGTGAAGCTACGCCAGTCCACCAAGTTGTTGATTTAGATACGAAATGCTGAATTGTTTACCCGTCTCCTGTATTTAGTAGAGTGCTGAGTTTGTGTTGATACGGAATATATTATACATTTTAAAGGTTGCTTGTTTACAACATAGCATCACGCTCTGTCCCTGAAGAGTTTAGCAGAGGCGTACTGTTGTACATAAAATTTTACCAATGATGTTATTATAATCTCTTGTCATCTACAGGTCATTTACAGTAGCAACCCGGAGTTTGGAATTCAAGCTCCGGGCTGCTACTGTGAATTTCCTCCCAACTCCCAACAACGCTTCGCCCGATCCCGAAATAGAAAGCAATCGAATCATGCTTAGCAACGACTGTTCCGAACACTAGGAGACCAATCTATATACTAATAAATTTGTTTGAGCGCGCTAATCTCGGGAATTAATAGTCAGATTTGAAAAAATCTTTTGTATCTAGAAAGAAAGAAAGAAAAATATTTATTTGCATCCAAATATAATATAACGAGACATTTAAACAAAATAAAAAGCGATTAAAAACAACACAAGTAACATCAATTAATTTAATAATAAAAAAAAACCTTTTTGTTTTTGTATGCCTCACAGTTGCACCAAATAGGTATCTGATAACCCAATTCTTGAGGAAGGTTATAAGATTTGTAACATCACGCTACGACTCTCTAGAGTCGAGCAAAAAGAAAAAAGCGGGTGAAACCGTGCGGTACAGTCAGTGAGGCAAATAATTATATAAAAACATAGGCTTAGGATGAGCTTGACGCCTACAGGAAGGATTGGTGTATTGCTCTAGATAGAGAAAATTTGAAGATGTTTTTTTTTTGCTTTGCCTTTGCCTAGCACTGGGAAAATAGGCTATAATAATAATAATAGGTTTAGGAATTCATAAATACTTAACTTTTCTTAGAATATCAGCGCTTCGCCAGGTATCTGGTGTAGCACAATGCTGAGCCAAGGGCTATTTCTTGAACCCCAGTTTAGAGCATATTAATTATAATTTAGCTCAGAAGCGTGGAGATTGGTACAGAGGTCTGGTCCTGGAGTTGATGAAGTCAGGCTATGGATGATGATAAGTGGTTTCTTTTTTTTTTGGCATTGGTTTAATGCTCGAAAATAAATTAGTTTAATTATTTTTACTTTCTTAGCCTCAGTAAGAGTTTAATAACAGAATACCATTCCCAACACTACAAGTTCCGTAATCCCTTTAATACAAAAGCCGATATTTTACATCGCCAAACAAAAAACAAAACTTTAGATAACTCAGTTAAGGACGAAACTCGGAAGCCAGACAGTTAAACCAGTTATCCACAGTCTAGATTGCAGGATTCTCCATTCTTCCTCTTTTACGAGATATTAATAATTCGGAAGACGTTTTAACATCGGACAGAGGAACGTTTCTCCACATTTTCGACAGAAACTCGTAAAATGAAGCAAGGTATTTCTGTTTTTAAGCCTTAAGTTTTTTTTACGTTAGTATTATGGTGAAAGTTAAAAAACATGGAAAAATATAAAACTGGCTTCAAAGAGAGTGGAACAATTACTTTTAACTGAATTAGTCGCGTGTATTATCGGTCACAAGCAGTAAGAGACGAGAGTGGGTGAAGTCCGACTATAGATGATGTTATGATGAATAATACGTATACGTTAACGTTATATAGTCGTAACGTTATTATTGAAAAATAATTTCAAACGTTAAGTTTTCACACTTTACTACCAACTTAAACGAAAAGGTATCAGGACAATTATTTTAAAATGATTTTCAGCAAGATTAAACCTATACCTATTTCATTATGCAACATCACACATCTAGTGCTTTCTAGTGTTTTGAATATTTAATTATTTCTAATCATTAAGTATTCAAAACAGTTAATTATTGGGTACGTGTTCATAATTTAATAATAATTATAAATTCACCTTTTATCTATCCTCTATATTGTCCCTCGGGGCTGGATAAGGGCGTCGGAATATTAAGTGCGAGTGACGCTCAGAATTGATAAATAGTATCGATTTTAATTAAAGACATAGTATTTGTGTAGTCAATTTTAGTATCGATTTACTACATTTACATCCACTTTATGCCAATGCTGTTATTAAGTCCCATTTAACATCTACGAAGTTCTACGAAAAACGTCTTACGAGTCGCTTGAGCTGTGATCATTATAGTGTCTCGGCACCATTGCTACCCTTGCCTGTAGCTCGGCTAGCAAATCAACCTCGACTATAATGACGAACTTAGATCCCTTGTATGATAATGTACTATTATGATTCCTAACGTTTTAAATTTTTATGGAAAGCGATCATGGTATCCCGCATGCGTTAATACGTTTAAAGGGTTATCTGTATGATTCCTAACTTTTAATTGGGTTAATTTCGCAATGCGAGAACCACAGACTTAAAAAAATAAACGGATTTAACCTTGCCTTGTCATGAGAGAAGCAAACATTAAAAACTGTGCACGCTACGTGACGTATGTCATCGGCGTTGACACGCGCAGTGTACTGGCGCCGTGTGAATGAGTTTTATGTATTTGTATGCGTTTAGTTCGTGTATGATAAGTGGAATTGGATGACTAGGCATGCTTCTCACAAGTTGTATGCATTTTTAAATATTTATAGTTCCATAAGTTATTTTTAGTTATCAAGAAACGATAGTCGAACTTGACACCACGATCCTTTCACCACTTTATATTATTAGTTTAGAGTAGAGATTAATTATTACTCCTACAGCTCTAACTAAGTAAACCTAACTTGGCCAAAAGCATTTATATTCAAAGTGTTTGCCACTATTGACCAATTAGACGTCCTGCAGCAGGGTTTATTAGTTACCGCCGACCAATTAGACGGCTTACAGGAAATTCGCTCACAATTATTGGAACTATACAAGTCTCTAATTCAGGGCAACTCTATTCTGTTTTACATGTAATGCTCTAGAATGGAGAATTTTTACTACTTTCCAAAAATGCATATTAAAATCGGGTTTGCACGACTAGTTTCGAGCTCGAACGGAGCCCTTAGTCATAAGTTGAGTCCCCGGCAATTTGGAGAGTCAGACTGGTACTGCATCGTGCTGCATGCCGCTTCGCTCGTGCCGATGATGTACTTGGTGCTGCCGTCGGGATAGTTCGTGTATCCCCGTCATTCGTCGTGTCCGTGGTACTGATGGTCGGGCAAACCCGAAGAATACACGTGTAGTAACCGGTGAACAATAATTAATATGCATATTAATTTTATTTTTGTACGAAACTTTCACTTATTTACTAGGAATTACTTCTATATTCTTATATCTTCTTTATAAATCTCACATACTCGTATTCTCAGGTCTCTCTCACTGCCTCGTTAGTCTCGTGGCCGATACGTGTCTGCTAGGCATGAGGTGTCGGGTTCTATTCCCGGGTCGGGCAAAATGTTATTGAGTTTTCTGTTAGGACATTCTCAGTAGCAGCCCGGAGTTTAATTAATTGTGTCCGGTACTGGTAATAGGCTCACAATCTATTACATGGAAATTAATAACAGAAATGTTGTGTACAAGTGTGTTCATCTCTGCCTACCCTTTCGGGGATTACAGGCGTAATGCTATGTGTATACTCAAAACTGAATTATTCGTTTGGGTAAGTTTCACAAATAATTGTTCCAAAAGGGAATCTAAGATCATTTCTCGAACGCTGCGCCAACGGCTACGCCACTATTATATCAAGTCCGGAGTTTCGTAAAAAATACTATAGTCCATTCAAAATAGCAATAGATTGAAGTTAGAAATAATTATTTGTATGGCACATTTTGTAACAAAAATACATTAAATATGGTACAATTACAGTTTATAACATACACAACATAACATAGCAGCACGCCGGTATTCTTCGAAGGGGTAGGCAGAGATGTACACAATTGTACACCCACATTTCACCAATGCTGTTATTAAGTCCCATGTAATAGGTGGTGAGCCTATTGCTATCACTCATTCCGCTTAATGCCTAATTTATTAAAATTAATTTATATAAAGTCAAAGTCACATTTACAGACACTTTTAAATTGAATTGTCAAAAACTAGTTGCCACGTTCCAAAGTGTAGATTCCTATGGAGAAGAACGGGCAAGAAACTCCATGGTTACTCTTTTTCATTAAACAGTTACAATTTTTGTTGGTTACTTTATATTTTCATTTCTTTTTATTATAAAAAAACTATTACATTTTAAATATTAGCTGTCACATGTGTTTGTAATAATGTTGACTATTTATTTTATAATTTACTTATACTATTATTTCGTTCCTATTTAAAATTACAGTGTTCATGTTAAAAATCATTTCCCTAATAGCTGTGCCCCACAAACGTTGTTCTGCCATATACATTTTCTGGATAGGGCCACCCTTATCACTTAGGGGTATCAAAAATAGCCTATGACCTATTCTCAGACCTACCATATATACACAAATAAAACATAAAAATCGGTCAAGCCATTTCGGAGGAGCTCGCTGACAAACACTGACTCGAGATTTTTATATAATTAGATATTATTCTAATTTTTAATTTTGCTTTTTCTAATTTTGAATGTTGCTTATTCTTACGTTTTTCTAACACTTAAATAAATGGAGTATAGTTATATAAAAAAATAAAATAAGTACCTAATATATGAATAGCCTATTTTTTTCCGAGCAGAGGGCTCGCGTGATGGTAAGCGATTACCGCCGCCCATGGACACCTACAACCCCAGAGGAGTCACAAGTGCGTTACCGGGCTTTTAAGGGGTTTGGGCCTCCGGTACCCTCACTCACTCGGCGAAACACAACGCAAGCGTTGTTTCACGCCGGTTTTCTGTGAGGCCGTGGTATCTCTCCGGTCGAGCCGGCCCATTCGTGCCGAAGCATGGCTCTCCCACGGTAAAAAATCCCTATAGAATGAGCTCTTAGTTTTGCGTAGACCTCTCCATCAGAATTATTATGGTAAATATACAACGAGGTTAATAACGTCTTAGCGTGGTTCATAGGTTACTGTGGTATATAAATACCTACCCCTGAATACGTTTCATTCATAAAGAACATCTGCAGGATATTAGCGTATTTTTCAGAGGCACATGGTGTGGGCATGTTTATGGTGGCGGTAGTCGTTTCGACGCCTTAAAGAGGCTTACTTATTGTCACTGTATTTTTCCTTGCTATAAAGAAAACTCCGGTACATATTAACGTGAATAAAATATAACACTCACAGTCGCTTTTTTATTTGGGAATTTAAGAAAATTATAACTTATAAAAGGAACTTGTACGTGCCACCCACGTGACAATCAAAATGTGGTCTTCTTATCGTGTGGTTGATGAACAACCTAATGTCAGAGTTTAAACCACTTGTCACTGACATGGCTTTACACACCACCTAGAATATCTCTCAGGTGTCCTGGTTTCCTCACAATGTTTTCCTTCACCGTTATAAGCAAGTCATAATTATTTATAATACGCACATGACTTCGAAAAGTCAGTGGTGCGTGCCTTGGATTCGAACTTACGACTGCCCAAAAAAAAAGAGTTTTATGTGCTAAGGGTTCATGCATGTATGTATGTTTGTGAGTTTCCTTATTCCACCATAACTTCTAAACCCCTGAACCGATTAAGATGTATGGGGTATCGTTAGAATCCTTACATTGACCCGGGTAACATAGCCTAGTAAGATTAAAAAAAAAGGAATATAGAGGCAAAAAGATGTGGAAAAAAAAACACTTCACATGTGGCAGGAGTGTTTTTTATTTTTTTATTAGTTTCATCTTTTTGATTATTTGAATAAATTTGAAAAAAAAAATTGCAATCTTGAGTCTCCATATTTTCTTATAAGAAATGTTATGTGCCCCAGTCTACCAGGAAATCAGAAAACATTAGTAGGTATCAGCTGTTAATCTTTCTCAGATCGTAACAATAAATGATAAGGGTCGGGGCAGACGGGTTGGCAAAACGCCGGTACTTAATGTCTTCGACCTGAACGATGTATGTGTTCGGCCTGCGAGGGTGAATGTAGTTTTTCACACGGAGCTGTGGAAGAAATTAATGGGGGGATGAGTTTGCTCAGCTGGTAATCAATTTGGTAATGTGTGTTTAGGATTATCGGCGTATTTCTTTAACATTTTATTGTAAAGTTTTTAAAACGTGGAAGCAACTTCCACGTTTTAAAAACTTTACAATAAAATGTTCGGAGTATTGAGTAGAGGTCGAGTTGGCTTAGTGATCAGAGCACCTGGAGTATTATCTGGGAGACGCTGGTTCGAATCCTGCTCACGACCGTATTTTTCTGTACACAAAAATTTATAACTGTAGAGTTCGCTAAGCATCCCGTAATGCTTTTGAAATAGGTATCTGAAGAAAGAAAAAATATTTATCCGTATTTCTATCAATTCAGTTCAACACAAAAAGGACTCGGCTCATGATAGATTATTGCTGGATAAAGGCATGAGTATCTTCATGAATTATTTAAATACGAATCGAAATGGCTTGACTCTGGTGTATCTACCTGCCTAGCCTTTTCACAATTACATTGGTGTCGGCTTCCAGTCAA
This sequence comes from Xylocampa areola, assembly GCA_935421205.1. NCBI lineage: Eukaryota > Metazoa > Arthropoda > Insecta > Lepidoptera > Noctuidae > Xylocampa > Xylocampa areola. The sequence goes on along the minus strand of OW285219.1, from coordinate 3,302,327 downwards.
ACCGGATGCAGCTCAATACCAGTATTTTACATGGAGCGACTGCCTATCTGACCTCCACAATCCAGTTACTGGGGATATCTCGTGGTATGACTGGTTGTCAGACTTTCAGACATCTGAATACCCGTAACGGCTGTCATAGATCTTAATTTGAAAACCGGAACCGACGGCTTAAAGTGCTCTCCGAGGCGAGAGCTCTTGGTATGAAATGATGGCCACCCATCCGCAGACCGTCCGCGCCAAGCGCAGCTTAACTTCAATCGATCGATTTGTGCGGCTGTAACTAAGCCACAACCCCCCCTCTTTACTCTGGTGTCTTTTGTTTATTTATTCATTCATAAACAAGTTTAATAAATTAGTACATATATTTTTTGTTTGGTTTGACTTTTGTCAATTTTTTATGTCTGTTATGAGTGACCCCTGATTTTACAAAAGAAAGAATACAGAATATATGGTTACATGTTTATCTTTCGACAAGTTTTTACAACTTTCGCAAAAAATATCTTTTTAACATCTTGTTACAGAAACGCTATCGCCTAAACTTTTTTACGAGGAATTGTTAAACAATAGGGGTGCCCTCAAGTTTCGCACAAGGCTGAATATTTAATATCTTCTTCAAATATTCATATAACTACATACCTACATCAACATACATAGCATCACGCTCGTACAGACGACGATGGCGCGGTTGGCACAGTGGTTGAGAGACCGGCTGGTGCGTCGCGTGTCGCGGGTTCGATTCCCGCACGCAGCAAATATTTGTTTGATCTACAGATAATTGCTCCGGGTCTGGGTGTGTGTGTGCTTGTGAAATTAAATGTCTGTAAACGAACCCACGACACAGGAAGAAAATCCTAGTATAGGGCATTTTTTTTCAAAAAACAAAAGAAGAATTAACAGTTACGACCACAAACAAATACATTTGCACTTTTTAAACTCCATATAAATAGTTATCTGAATAATATAGTAGTATGTCTATATGAAGAAGCAATGGTTCTTCTATCTGTATCATATACCTAATTATCTCAGTAATACACGCTAGAGATATTGTCGGTATGTTTTGAAAAGTTCGTGTTTACATGTTTGTTGCTTATGAATATACTCCCCGAAGAAAAAAGGAAGGCAGAGGTATATTGTTTTGCACCCACATTTCACATTATCATTTACACATTGTTTAATGCCAACTTCGGAGGATAACAATATCAAAATACAGACTTACTGTTTTTTTTTTTAAATTAAGTACCCAACAAAACTGCCCAATCCGATAATCAAACCCTGGACTTAATGCTCAGCAGCCGTGCCACCACTAGACAAGCGAGGCAGTCAGTATATTTTTGAAATATTTATTAATATTATCTCCCTCAACTGCCTCTTTAGTCTAGTGGTCCCAAGTCCGATATCGGGTTCGATCCCCGGATCGGGCAAAGTGTTACTTATTGAGTTTTTCTGTTAGAAAATTCTTTAAGTAGTAGCCCGGAGTTTGGAATTGTGCCCGGTAGATAGCAATGGGACACATGGGGCTGAATAACAGCATTGATAAAATGTGGGTGTTCAACTGTGTACACCTCTGCCTACCCCTTCGGGGAATATAGGCTGTGATGCTATGTTAAGTATGTTATATCAGTTTCAAAATGGACAAAGTCAGGATCAACTTGAACTGGGGGGCATGACAACACCAGGCCTTTAAGACAGCTTATATCACAATATACCTAAAACTAAGTCTAAAATTTCTAGTCTAGTCTAGTCAAAGATTAATTCAACATTTAGGCCCTCAGACAAACCCCTTACCTTTGACCCGGGGCTATCAAGAACATCGAGTGAGGTGACAATGACGTAAATCGGGGTCTGGTTGTTATACCCAGGTATACCGTGAAAGCCCTAGGCATTATACTCGGAATACCTAATAGATTAAGGGCAACAAAAACTACCATAGAAACATTAATTTGAAATTCGGGTACTGTAAAGATATCGGTAAATTTGTTATAAGAAACGACAGAATTGACTCAAGATTTGCTTTATTGCTAACGGTTGCGGGTCGATTATTAATATCATTCATCCATTATCACCATGTATGCAAAATACTGGTATTAAGCTGCACCCGGTTTGACTGGAAGCCAGCCCCAATGTAATTGGGAAAAGGCTAGGCAGATTATTTCATTTCGGTTCATGTGGAATTTGTATTTGTAAACGAATCGATAAAATAGGAGATAATTTCACCGAAACATAATATAGCATCACGCCTATATGTCCTTAAGAGTTAGATAGAGGTGTTTTGTTGTACACCCAAATTTCACCAATAAAGTTCAGTCACAAGCGAGTGAAAAAAAAACTGAATAACACATAGCCCGTGCCGGAAATCAAACCCGGGACCTCACGCTCAGGAAACTGCTGCAACCACTAGACAGACGAAGTAGTCAGTATATTGCTAAATTATTTATAAATCCGTCTAAAATAAAAAAATATTACAATATTTAAAAAAACACGCTATTGAAGAATTTTCATATGTATGTACTCTATTTTATGTGAATAGAAACTATGACTATAAATCTGCTAAAGCCATGAAAGACATCTGACGGCACACACACTGTCCAAGAGACCATTACAAAACGCTTTAAGCACACACATCATGTTGTCTCCTGCTGACTTGTCCCACCAAAGTCAGTGCAAAGGCAGTGACTTTGTTGCACCCAACAGGTACATAAACTTTCTCAGAAGCATGTCAAGTGATACATTTTAAGCCCTAGTCAGCTAGTACAAGGATTTCGAAAAGGTTACGTGACGGTGATCCTGGGGCTTGTGTAGTTTATTTTAATTAAGGATTCATTCATTTCATTCATTCATTAGGGAGTGGTCCAATTAAGTTTAAATTAAAATATTGCAGTTTTTTTATAAGCTGTTATTAAATTGCCTCGTTGGTCTAGTGGTCCCAAGCGCGACTGCTGAACAGGAGGTCTCGGGTTCGATCCCCGGGTCGGGCAAAGTGTTATTGAGTTTTTCTGTTAGGAAATTCGGAGTTTGGAACTGTGCCCGGTTGATGGCAATAGGCTCACCACCTATTACATGGGACTTAATAACAGCATTGGTGAAATGTGGGTGTACAATTGTGTACACCTCTGCCTACCCCTTCGGGGAATACAGGCGTGATGCTGTTATTAAATTTGTGGAGATGAGCGAGACCGGATAAATTAAGACACGCCAAAGGATACGTTCATGAAATTTATAGAGTTTCGTACTAATATCATTGAAACAATAATTTTAGGTATATAGAGTGAATTTTGACAGCGCGTTTGGCGCAGTGGTCGGGAGACCGACTGCTGCGCTGCGTGTCGCAGGTTCGATTCCTGCACGGAGCAAATATTTGTACGATCTATAGATAATTGCTCCGGGTCTGGGTGTGTGTGTGCTTGTCAAATTATATGTCTGTAAACGCACCCACGATACAGGAAGAAATTCCTAGTGTGGGGCAACGTTTAAAAACAAAATAAAAAAAAAATTAAATTGTCGTGGATCGCCAAATCCAAAACTATAAGTAATATCGAAAAATACTCTCTAGGAGAAGGAGTCTCTGGACCAATCTTGATGAAACCTAAAACTGCATAATTAGCTAGAAAGATGTACAGCCCCGTTGATTTTGGAAAAAAAAAACTGTTTAGCGTTTTTAAGCGTCACACCATCCGATAGTGTCGCTAATAAGGATGACTTTCTGAGAAGTAATAGCATAATTATGGCATATTATTTATTATTAATCGCCGACTTGAGTTGTTTTATCGTCGCCACGTATGTATGTGGTAAGATGTATGATTATGTTATCATAATAATATAATTATCATTTTAATTAGATTGAGCTGCAGTTAAAATAATATTAAATACTCAAAGTTCTTAATGGAATCAGTAATAACAGCTACAAAATTTATCTTCTATTTCTATTGTACAAAAAATATCTAAAACTTAAATAATCGTATTTTAATCGAGTAGCTTAATAAATAAGCTTTCTAATGAGGTATATTATCACATACTTTATTTATATTTTTTCAATATTTTAGAACTTTTGACCTCTCCTTTGAATATAAGCACATCATGGTAGAATTAAAATTGATATTAATTCAATGATACAATGACAGAGCTGTCACTGGAAAGCTACAGAGCGGTATTTACTGCTACACACAAAAAAAATGTGTTCGGATACATTTAAGGATTTACGTCAGCTTAGGTCTAAGGATCCAAATTAAAAATAAGCCACTCGAGCAGTAGTGGAAACATGTCAGTTCGTACATTTTAATGCCAATTTGTCTTGAAAATAATTACAGTAACAGGGGATTATTTTATGAAAAAATGCCCCAAAATTGTATAAGATAATGTGACGTTGTTATTTAAGCAATACACATTGTTTTAGGTGATGATTTAATTATAATTAAAAATTAATTTCTAAGTATCATGATGCAGTTTTATAAAAAAAAATCACTTGACGCCTAATATAATAGGCCTGCAAGACCGTCAGTAAAACACTCAGAAAAAGGTATTATTTACTTTCACAGTCTATTTTATTCGTGAACTCAAATACTCCATACGATTTCACACAATGGTACAAAGCAAAAGTTTCGTTCAAAAACATGCGATGAGAATTGGCCGGCTATTCAAAAGTTCGAAAATGACTTCCCTGCCTGCTGTTTTGTGAATTCTAGTGCATACAGACAAAGGGTTTTTTACTGTATATTCGTATTTTGATGAAGGATAAAAGCAGGTGCAGTAAAGAATATGGAAGTATAATTATGGAATCAATTCTTCTATATTACTAACTCATGCCCACGGCTTTGCCCGCGTGAATGTCGGTCATCGCGACCAAAAGTAATCATGAAATTTTGATCCAGTTCCCGCTTTATAATTGCCCATTATTTGAAGTATTAAAATGGGTAGAGTATGTTATCCTTAAGAGATAGACATATACCATCGTGGATTTTTCTGTAGACCTATATAAGATACATAATTCCACCATACATTATTTTGTTATATCTCAAAGGATTTAGGCAGCGTTTTCGTTGAAAGCTCCCAGACGGCTTATTTTTTTCCGACACCTCCAACAAATATCATTATATTTTAGTCAGTGTATACAAAACCTTGACAAATTATAGTAAAACTTTCTCTTAAATCACTCTATGTATTAAAAAAACCGTATCAAAATCCGTTGCGTAGTTTTAAAGATCTAAGCATACATAGGGACAAAAAGAGGGAAGCGACTATGTAGTTACAATACATATATAAACAAAATTCAAAAGAGCTCATTTTTATCTGTGAACTTTTACTAACAACCACTTTATGAGCGAAACGGACCAAACCTATACATATAATAAATCTGTAGAGATGGAGATTATGAACATTAAAATTATTTACAAAAACAAATCTTCGGTGTTGTTAATGGAAGTTAACAGAAACCATTTCCACAATTTTTAATATTTTTTTCTGTTTGTCTGTTTGTCGTTTATTTGTGCGAGCATCACGTAAAAGGTACAAAATCAGTGTGGATAACTTTGACATAAAGAAATTGTGCGTAATTCGGAGTATTATAATTTTTTTATTTCATCATAATCAGTTTATTCTGTCCAAAGGTATTTGAATTTGAAGGGTTCACGATAAACGTATCATAACAATCGTAATGGAGATACACGTAACGAAATCTTTTGACTAAAAATGGTACCAACGAATATGTGGCTTATGGATCGTTACAGGTAATAATATTATATAATCAGAAGAAAATAGTTTCAAAAAATGTGTGTTTACGTAAAAACTACACAGCATAGTCCCAGTAACTCTATGTAGCTACTTTGCATTGGACTAAGTATCAACATATTTAATTATTATGAATTTGTGTTCATACACGACATTGTGCTAATTTACGACATCCACGTGGACGGAGTCCGTGACTCCGTCCACTGCACTGCTAGTAATTAATAATATAAAAAAAAGAAACTTGAAATTAAAAAAAGAAACACTGCAAATCTTTTTTTCGTAAAACGCAACAAATTCGCATATTTTACCCAAAATATGACAAATATCTTATGAAACACAAAATTACTATTGCATGAACTGCATCATTCGTTTACCTAAAGATACCTAACTGGTCCGTCATCATATTGATTGTGTAATGCTATGTAAAAAGCGTCGATGCTCGATATCACATTACCAACGACCATTTGTTCAGGATTGAAATATATCTTAATATATATAAATCTCGTGTCACAATGTTTGTCCTCAATGGACTCCTAAACCACTTAACCGATTATAATAAAATTCGCACACCATGTGCAGTTCGATCCAACTTGAGAGATAGGATAGTTTAAATCTCAAATTATAGTCGCGTGCGAAGCCGGGACGGACCGCTAGTAAATTAATAAATCAAAGTTCTAAATCTAGACGATCTTCGGACATCATGTTATTTTATCCATATGTAAAAGTTTAAAGACGAGTTCCAAATAATAATTACAGTAAAAATTCAAACCCGATGGTTAAAAAAATTATACTACAATTCCAAAATAAAGGAAGTATATTTCTCTTTAAAAAAAAAAACATATATATAGAAAATCGTGTCACAGTGTTTGTTATCGAACTCCTCCGAAAGGGCTTACCGATTTTTATAAAATTATTTGTGTATATTTGGTAGGTCGTAGGCAATTTTTTATACCCCTAGATGATAAGGGTGGCCCTATCCAGAAAATCCAGAACAACGTTTGCGGTTTCAGCTACTAGCTGTATATACATATATACATGTATGTATATGTATAAATTGTATCACATCTTAAAGTTACAACAACGATATGACGAAAATATTAAGAAACAGGGTAAAATACATAATTTCTTAACATATAGATAGATAACTCACTGGGCCATCATAATCTTGGTCCGTGTAATGACTACAGCAGTGCTGAAGTTCATTAGTATTATTTTGGAACTACACACACAAACTAACAGTCAAATTTGTACATAAATCTTCATTATTCATATTTATCCTTCCGTAAAAGTAAGTTCTAAATAATAATTAATCATAAATAAATAATAACCCAGAGGTGGAAAAAGATACACATCCAATCCAAAATACAAGAAGCAAGACAAACACAACAAAAAAAACTCGTAAATATTACTTTAAACATGACAAGCATCATAAAACACGGAAAAAAAAAACAATTGCACGAGTACATCATTCGTTTACTTAAAGGTACCTAACTGGTCCATCATTACCTTGGTCCGTGTAATGACCACAGTGTCCTGTGCAATGTAGCAGCGTCCATGCTCGTTATCTCATTGCCGCCAGCCATTTGTTCATTGCGCAGACGCTTGACCTCCACATAACAAAGATTTTAGATTTAAATCTGCGGATTATTGTGTGTTATAATGGTTTTATAACATACAATAATCCGAGGGGCTCGTGGCTAAGTAACAGCCGCACAGATCAATCAATCGAGATTAAGCTGCGCTTGCCGCGGTCGGTCTGTGGATGGGTGACCATCATTTCATACCGAGACCACTGCGTGCCCCTGAGAGCACGTTAAGCCGTCGGTCCCGGTTGTCAAATTAAGATCTATGACAGCCGTTACGGGTAATCAGAGGCCTGAAAGTCTGACAACCAGTCATACCACGAGATATCGTGTTAACCAGTAAGTGGGTTGTGGAGGTCAGATAGGCAGTCGCTCCATGTAAAATACCAGTAGGTATTAAGCTGCATCCGGTTTGACTGGAGGCCGACCCCAATGTAATTGGGAAAAGGCTAGGCAGATATATATATATATAATGGTTTTATACGTCTTGCCCAGACGACGATTATTGAGCTTGAAATTCTGAGTTTAATTGTCAGGCATCCAGCAGTATTATTGGATTTTTAGAGTTCGAAATTGCGTCGCAGGTGTGTAAAGCACGCGACGTTTCTCATACAGTTTGCGCGAATTTACTCTCATTTAAAAACGTGCGAATGATTCATGTGATCCGCGTTCCATGAATCGTACCTATGGTTTCATTAGATTATAATTTCAGCCATTTATGTATTCTGAGAGATATTGATTCACTCCAGCTACGGTTATGAAGTACTGGAAATTTACTTCTACATATTATCTGAAAAAAACTTTAATGATTTTTTGGTCTTCCTATTTTCGTGTGGTCAAAAGCCAACGTGATGTACGAGGATTTCACTTTTTGGTATATTCTATCGTTTATTATTGGGGCTGTATTAGTAAAACATAATTAAAAGTAAAGGAAGACCGAGGAAGCGATGGATGAATAGTGTCAAAGTCAAAGTCAAAGGTTTTTCTGAAAAGTCAGAATTTACGTTCACGATGATCACAGTGTGAAAGATGATATGACTAGAAAGGAAGTGACTAGCGAGATGACAGCTGATAGAGATGTATGGAAGAAGAATACATGCTGAACCGACCATAAATAAATTGGGATAACGGGGATGATGATTTGTAGAACATAATTATACACGAGCTTTAGGAAAGAGTACGTAATCCTTATCTACCCAGATTGTAAACCGAAAGTTAGTATGTATGGATGTTTGTCACTCTTTCACGCAATAAATACTGTACGGATTTGGATGAAATTTGGCACACAAATAGTTTATAACCTGGATTAATACATAGGATACTTTTTATACCGGCTGGACCTAATTCTGAGTCCACGCAGACGAAGTCGCGGCAGAAGCTAGTTACATCATCTTCATCATCACGATCTTTAAAGAAGAGTATGTCGAAATCAATGTTCAAAAAATGTTCAAAATTTATTGCTGAAATTGCTGCAAAGCCCGAAGTATCCGATAAAGTCAAAAGTGAAAAAATATATATATTAATATAATTATAATATTAATATAAATATAATAAAATATAATAATTCACAGTTTTACATAAATATTTTGATAAATTTTTGCTGGCTGACTCTCTCACTCTCTACGTCATCAAAGCTTTGCTATACAAAGTAAAATTCGATATCATAATATTTCCCGATAGCATATTGACGTATTTATGTTCATATTATATATATAAGTTATTGGCCCGGTTAGTGGAATGTGATAGTAGGATAACATCAGAACCTGGCGCATGGATAACATTTGGTGTGACATCGCAAACTGAAACTCAAATTTAACTCAAACTCAAATCATTTATTTCGTTCATGTGTACAATACATACTTTCAACATGAAATCCGGTAAGGGCACAGATACATAAAATTATATTTTTTATTTTATCCCTATGATTAATGACATTTATATAATTAATTAAATAACAATAATAATTTTACAATGGAATGGAATTACAATATTATTCTACTATTATATAATAATCATAATCTCACGAGTAAACACAACATAACATGGTAATCAAATCAAATGGTATCTAAGTATTCTAGCTAGATAGAAGGAGACCGTATCGGTGGCAGTTACCACCAACAATAGCATTCCCAAAGAGGGTTGACGTCAGGCAGGCGGCCGGTCATAAAACATTGCCACAACTTTAGCAGCATGAACAACCTAGTGTTGGATTTAAACAGCCCATGGGTTTACACATTTTTTTCCTTCACCGTTTTAAGCAAGTGATAATCTGTCACCTGTTTAAGGACTGAATAGATAGCTTCACCAAAAGACGTATTTAATTGTGCAAGAAGAATTCGGAGTAGTGAGCAGAGGTCAAGATGGCTTAGTGGTCAGAGCGCCTGGATCTAGGACGCACAAGTTCGAATCCTGCCCACGACCGTATTTATCTTTCCCGAAATAAAAAACTTTTAAGTGATAATTAATTCTCGAGAAGTTGACACGGTCATTCCACTAAGCCATCACTGCTGTGCTACTTCTAACCATAATCACACGAATGAAGCCATGCGAAAAGGAAAGTATAATATGAAGGTATATATATTATTTAACGAAAATAGAAAAGAAAACCATAATGCATCAATAATGAAAAAACGCCGACAGAACACTCGCACTCAAAGTAAATTGCACGCAAGCGTTAAATGGTTCCGTAGCCTCGCGTTTTCACAAGAAAATATTTTTTACAAAACGCTCGACGCTGCTTTTTTCACAAAAGAATAATATTCACGAGACGGACACAAATTCTTTTGAATATTTATTCATTCTTTTAGAGGCGCACATAGTTAAGTCATGTTTACGCAAAACTATGAAGTTTGGAACACGATTGTGTCTCCTTTGCAAATAGACTAGATTTGGGGTTACGGTACTGCCCCTGCCACTCGACGAGCCGAAGGAAGCCGGGCACCACCTTCCTTTTGTGTAACAGTTTCGTCATATTTTAGAACCGTCATAGCGTTGGTCCAGATAGTGCTAGAAAGCTGATTTTCAGGATAAGATGGAGTGAGTAGACTTATCAAACATTAAGTATCAATTATCGAGCCTTTATGAAAATAAATATTTTTATTATTTATTTATTTATTTAAAGTTCCAGATTTATTGACATCTGAAATAGGTCGATTTCGTGACTCACTGACTGATGATCATCAGAACCTCTAGGTTGGTGTGTAGGCTCGTTTCACAGTAACATTACCAACTTGGGAGTCTATTAGGCAATCAACTTTACATGAAATGTTTTTGGCGAGATATTTATATTCGCTTTTTTGGTAGCATATGGATGGATTCCGAGGATCCCAAATAATTTATACGACACAATCATATTACCCATAATCATAGGAGAAAGCAGCTCCGATAGTAGAGAAAGGAAAAATACGATATTATGTCACACTGAAACCCGAAAACCTTATTTTCCTCTTCCTACGTGTTAACTACAATCTATATGTAAGGGATCGCCGAAAATATTATTTTCAAAGCAAACACAAAGAGGACTTTGTGCGCGTAGGATGTGCTCTTTGTACTAGGAGCATATAGATTCAAATGTTGTGCGAAAATACTTGTGTGCCCGTGCATATCCCAATTCCATTAATAGAACCCCTTCTATTTATTCCTTTATACAGTCCTGGTACGTTCGGAATCAAAAGGAAATGATTATTAAACTTTTAAACGTATTGTACAAACAAAATAATTGTTTGTAAACTATAAATTAACTTTTAAGAATCAAAAGATACTAAAATTAGAGCATTGTCGACTAAAATGTACTGTATTATAGTTTGACGTGCCTTTTGATTTTGATGTCTCTTATTTTCGCCCTGTGTCGCTGTTACCGTAACTGTTAGTAAGAGCTGTGCTCTAATTTTAGTTTAGTCGGCTCACGCTGTCATTAACGCCAAGTAATTACGTATGGTAATATGGTTTCAACCAAGAGAATGTTTATATTTTACAAATAGTTACAATAAGAGCGAGAAAAGTCAGTTATAGAGATGTCAAATTAATTTATGTATGACTGACTAACGACGGAGCCAACTTTAAAAAATTGAATTCAATTTTCGACGTATTTTAGATGACACATACTCACATGCAATTTTTGGGAAATTTTAGTTTAACATTTCTTTCACCCTATCTCGCTTTAACAATAATTGTTACTTAGAGACAGCAATACTCTTATTTTAGTTTAGTCTTTCTAAAATTAACGCTATCTATTATTGAATACAAAATGTATAAATATTAAAATTACGTGAGATGGCGACTTTACCCGTGATGGAAAGGAAGTCTGCTGTATTGTAATTACAATGCTCCTTTGCAAGACTCAAGACCCTAGTAATATCTTAGGTTTGCGCGATCACTACACATTATAATAAACAACACTTTGTAGCGTTCGTGGTCGCAGGAGGACTGACCTCCTGCGACCACGAACGCTGCAAAGTGTTCGAAACGTCAGGAAAAACAAAAAACCAATAATACACGCGATTAATCCGGTTAAAAGTTGTTTTATTATACTCAAGACCCTCTTTGTAAGTTATAGGTAGGTAAGCCGCCATATTTCTTTAATGGACACAAGACCAGGTGTTCTTTAAAATTGAAATGTAATAAATTTATCTACATTTACGACTGTTTACTTAGTTGTCTCAGCGAGCGATGGATGAATATAAATGTTGAACGGAGTTGTATGAAGCTCGTATTTGTAGTCAAATTGTGTTTTATTGAATCAATTCTATGCAAGTTTTGTGGGTTTAGTACAGATAAATCAATAATTAGTTTTAATGTCGTTACAAACCTTATAACAAAAAAAAAGAGCAGATTGAATATCACGGAACGGAGAGATTTGCGGTTATTCCTAACAAAACTGAAACCAAATATTGATAATTTGCTGTCAATCCATAAGTGCATCTCTCCCATTAAAAATTATGACTATTTTGTGATTGTCATTATTTAAGTTACGTTACGTTATTATGGTTTAATTTTAATTATATTAACGTAACTTCTACAATGACAATCAATAATAATGAATAGTGTAATAATTACATAATTAAATAAATACAACACAAAAATATACACCACTTTTCTTTTTCTTTTTACCACTCCGAAACTTTCTAAATGAAATAAGTGAGAATTGATTGATTCCTTGTGTTGTGACTTTTTTGACATCTATCAAAAAATTAAAGTTGGATGGAATCACTTTTTTGATTGGCCGACTTAATTTTTTTGACATCTACTCACAGCACAATCAATTAATTAATTAACCAATCAATTGACACTTTTTTTTTCGAAATCTATTGATTCGTGGTTGGAACTAAGCCGCAACGCAAATTTCCATAGTTAGATCTGATCTTCACATTTTTTGTCGAGTTTTAGGAATATGGTAGAAATCTAGCTGACGGGGGTCCACCGAAACCAGCAAATTTTTTAAAGTGGTCTATGAGAAAAAAGAATCCGAGAACCTCTGGTTTAAAACAATAGATTAACTTCCCTTCGTTATCTCGATACCAGGATAACATAAAACGAAAGGACCTCAAAGTTTTCCTCAAATAATAAAACGATACCATTAGCTATCACACTTTATCGCACGGGTATTTTGGGCCAACAGTTCAGAAAACACTATAAAGTGTTCTATATCTCCATTATCTTTATAATGTTTTCGGGAAGCGTTACTCTAGAGAATATCCACGGCCGAATAGAGTTGAGCCACAAAAGCTCTTCGGTTTCGCATGACACCACTATTATATAGAGTGGAGACCACATTCGTGTATGATTTATGTTTAAAACAAGCGATATTTTATTGAGATATCAAATGGAGACTTGCCTAGAAACCAAAATATATTAAAATTGTTTGAAATATGTGTGTGACACAGAAAAAATGTTCTGGTTATTTAGAAAAACGAGGAACTTTAGAGTTCGCTATGCATGCGTTAATGCTTTTCGAAGATTTATCTGTAAAACGAGGTCCGTTCTTGTATTGCAGTATATTGCGTTAGTTTTTGGTTTTATTTTCATACAAGCTGGTGCCTGCGACTATGTCCGTGCCACAAAAGGTATTACTACTATGTCTTTCTCCAAGGTCCAGTATACCTCTATACCAAAATCCATCAAAGTTGGTTCAGCGGTTTAGGCGTGAAAACGTAAAAAAACAGGCAAAAATATTCATAATATTAGTTTGAATTTCATCTCATTTAATAAATGCAACAGATTACACATTCACGGAATTAAGAATATAATTACAGGTGTTTACTTTATGCCCGAGCCATTCTAAATGGCAGAGCCTATCGATTTCATACGAAAAACTAGCCACGGTCAGCGATAAAAGTATCCATCTGTCAGGATTAGAAGTAATTCTCAATCTTGTTATCTTACTCGTAAATAAATACAATAAACGCAAAAACTTTACTACACACCGTCGCTTACCATCAGGCAAGTAGGTGGTAAAAAGTAATTCCATTTTTGATAAAAAAAATTGCTGATAAAAAATTTCAACTCGGTAGCAGTTTTGGTACGTGCTAATTAATTTCTGTCGTTGATTGTGACTGACAAGGCAAATAATAAAATTATGTCATTTGTATGCAAATAACGTTATTAAGCTATACATAAATAAAACTGTTTCTTTATTCTTGTAACAATCGACAATGAATATAAAAAACCTAAAAGTTTCATCCATCTCTACTGCGATACCAGGAAAATATAGGAGGGAGGAGAAAATCCGATAATATCGAGGCGCGTATTGTCTACCGCTTATTGTCTTTTATCCCGCATTTGGAGTCTTTTGTTATTCTTCGCCACAGACCTCTTAGCTGACGGTAATCAACATTTTTAAGGTTTTCCGGCTAATAGTTTCATTAGGATCTGCTTTGTTATTGAATTTGGCAATATATATTTTTGGGAATACGAGAAGATTTCATTTGAATCTAATGGTTTATCAATTGTTTTCTGCAAATGTCTTTGGTAAATGTTTATTGCCCATTTAGCCAATAGCTTAGGCTCAAATTCAATGTGATAATAAAAGTACTTTACTTAACTACTAAACCTCAAACCCCGCTTTTAGTTTCCCATCAAGTATTGAGGTTTTAGTTTCAATTGAGTTTTTAGTTGACACGCAATTTCTATTTGATGCAAAACGGAGGAAAATTTGTGTAAAAATAAAAGTGACATCCATAATCTCACAACGGGCACATTTAACACTCGACGTACTAGGCGCACATACTTTCAAAGTTATTTTTCATGTAAACGAGAGGCGGTATAAAGCGTATAAAGGTGCCTATATTTTATGCGCGCCTGGTGTTTTTTGCCGGGACAATAGTGTAAAGAGATAAAACCTGTGAACGACCGGCACGTGTTTATATGTTAAAAGGTTTTTTTTTAATATTCCCTCGAATATATGAGGCTACTTCGTGTTTTATTTCGACGAATGAGGTTTACGAATGTTCATATTTTATTCTTTGAATCCCGCGTGCGTCCGGTTTAACAACGTAAATTTTTTTGGAGATCCGACTTTCAATTGGCTAATTAAAATTTATGTTTTAATTCTCTTTCCAGTCAAAAAATAAGTAAAATATATTGGTTTATTGATTTAAAAATATGAGCATCAGATTATCCAAATTACTGTCTGTTGTTTTCAATTTTGATGAATTTTGATATAGATATAGATTGGACCTTGGAAAAGGACATAGGCTCGGCATATGGGTGCCTTTTGTCGTTCAGGCGAAGTCGCGGGCACCATGGTATATTTATTAATAAAATATAAATATTATTTTTAAGGTTTCCGTAATGTTTAACCCGAAAACAATTATTAGGAGACCATGACTTGAAAGAAGTCGATTTAGCTAATACAATGTAATTTATGTTGGGAACACGCATAACCTTAGCGTGACTAACCATTAAACCAATATTTATGACTGTGATATTTTTTGACTCAGGTCATAAAGTAATGTTCTTTTAATATTGAAAGTTCCTTGAAGTTACATAATTCTCTACCTAAAGTCTTTTGCGTAACGAACATATGTCACCTAAAAATATATATTATGTAACTAGCTATGCCCGCGACTCCGTCCATGTCGTGTATGAACACAAATTCATAATTAACAAATGTTCGACGTGATTCTTTAAAATGGCATAACTTTTTTATTTATGAACCGATTGACATGAAACAAGCCTTTTCTGAGCTATTTGCGTTGATAAAGGTTCCAATAATATTTTTTCTCATATATCTTCCATGTACAGACAGCGATCCGTTACATTTTCATTATATGTATGATAGGTCTCGAAGCCTACTGCCATCAACCGGTCATTACCCCTAACTTCGGTCTGCTACCGAGAATTTCGTGACAAAAAAACTAAATAACGCTTTGCCCGACCGGCGAACTGAACCTTAAACCGATCAGTAGCCGCGCTTACGGCCAGTAGACCCAACGAGACAGTGAATTATCCTCCATATTCCCTTTAGAAAGAGAAAAAGTAGCGTTCATTTTCGCGTTTTTTTTTTTTCAGTTTTTTTTTCTTTACCGTATTATTTGGGTAATATAATAATAATCCCTCAGCAGGGCAAGGACCTCTTTTCATACAGTGGTTACGCGCTCACCTTTTTAGTCACAGGTCGTGGGCCCAAATCTGGCAATGTGACTTTTTATTATCTTATTAACTCTTCATGTTCATATTTATAAATTTACTAGCTGACCCCGCAAACGTAGTCCTGCTATATAAATTTTCTGGATAGGGCCACCCTTAGGGGTATAAAAAATAGCCTACGACCTATTCCCAGACCTACAAAATATACAAACAAATATCATAAAAATCGGTCAAGCCGTTTCGGATGAGTTCGATAACAAACACTGTGACACGAGATTTTTATAAATTAAATTAGATTAAATATTCTATATTTAATAATACTACTTCATTGACATGTACTAATATTTATTTTGTATTATTTTAATATATAATGTTTTTCAAAAAATTTGTACCCGCTATCTTTTTGGAAAAAAATAGTGAGCCAAATCCATATCTATTTTCTATCTGTGTACACCTATGTTTAACAAAATAAATAAATATATCAATCAATCTATGATTGATTCAATGTCATAGAATAATTTAAATTTATACTTTCTAAGACATGATAGCTATACGGTGAAAGAAAATATCAAAGTCAAAGTCAAAGCATTTATTTCAATTAGACCATTTTCAGGCACTTTTGAATTATCAAAAAAAACTAGTTGCCACGTTTTAAAATGTAGATTCCTGTGGAGAACAACGGGCAAGAAACTCCAAATATTATTAGATTTAGGACTGCAAAAAAAAACAGAAAAAAAAACCATCAAAATTAAATAACAATGTCAAAAAAACTACATACTAAGAGACAGTTAAACGTTGAATCGTGAAGAAACTTGGATTTATTGGTCTGAAATCGCCAACCCGCAGTGAGCTAGCGTGGTGAACAATTCTCGTGCCTTCTCTGTATGAAAAGAGGCCCTTGCATTGTAGTGGGAGAGTTACGTGTTAAGATTTCCTCACAATGTTTTCCTTCAGAGTTATTACTTCATATTATTCTACGCCATTCTCCTCACATGTCCGACATACTATACCAACCTTTCCTTTTAAAGGACCGACCGTGACGCAGCGCTTTTTTTTAAATGCTCGCTTTTCGACCGTGTTAATTTTATTTGACCTCTTGTATACCCATGTTTCCCTGGTACTTTTGATGATTTACGCTGGTCGAGCTTTTCTTGCTGATTCAGACAACGGATGGATGCTGTTTAAAACTATCAAAACATTTTTCGATGGGATAGGTGTGTTTGTTTGTGTATTGGTCGGTAATTATGGCAATTAAATAATAAATAAATAATATTCCACAACTATAACACTTCTACCCTCACTAACTGTCATATCTCGATCATCCGGTTATATCTTGCTGGAAAATGTAGCAACTTTTTTTTTTTTAAAGTTGCCGTTTACCGACATATAATCTCACAAGCACACAAATTCTAAGGCTCAACTTTAGTCTTGTGATTTTACCTTTCTTCCTAAAACCCTTGCAAATACGCCACGGTATATTTAGCAAACTGTCAATAACTTTACAAGATACCGATTCATTTAGTTCATAATACAGTTAGCAGAATACTCGAGAACTGCATAACACCAAACCAACTTTACTCAAGTCTCGGTAAACTATTCGAACGTCAAGTAGATGCATTTGGATAGGTATCTAAGCGAGGTAAATTACCTCGTCGTCACTAAGACAGCGACAACAGTGGCGTGTCGTCAGAAACGGCTTCAGTCAGCTTTAGACAAATATTCAGACGTTTACGATGAAACAGGGTTACGATGCGACTAATAGCGTTGACGTAAAAGCGATGCGGTGGTAAAAAGTCGCAGGGTTTATAGCCGGCCTTAATGACGTTCGGGTTGGGTGCGTGGGAATCGAGCCGTTTTTTTTAATCTGTTGGTATAACGAAAAATAATGTAATGGAAATTGCCTCATTGGTCTGGTGGTTGCAAGTACGACTGATGAGCGTGTGGTTCTGGGTTCGATACCTGAGTTGGGCAAAGTGTTATTAGGGTTTTCTATTACGGAATTCTCAGTAATAACCCGGATGGAACTTTTTAGGCTCCAGCAAATTGAATACCTTTTCAGGAGTAAGTATAAGTTTAATACATTCATCGTAACTTCGACTATCGATTTTGCGCTAACAAAAAAACCTGATCCCAATGTCATTATACCATTATATAACTAGAAAGTAGAAGGTTTTTTTTAACAAGATCTTATTTTTATTACTGTTCAACGGTTATTACTCACTTGCATTCTTTGGGATTGCCCGATCAGTTTGTCTCGCGACGTCGCCGCGGGTTCAGCTCATGACTAAGGGCTCCGTTCGAGTTCGAAACTAGTCGGGCAATCCCGAAAAATGCAAGTGAGTAATAAACGTTAAACAATAATTAATATGAATGTGTCTCACGAAAATTATTATACAAAAAAAAAAGATCTTATTTTGTATTCATAACTTTTATAACTTTTTTTTTTACATTTCTTTCCGAAATCCCGAAAAGAACTTATTATGTCCGAATTTTACAATTTTACAAGAGACTTTTCTCATTTTTCTTCCCCTTAGCCTTATTCAGGTTATACGAGTGTTCATCAATTGGACATCCTACCGAGTCAGGGACTTCACACTTGTGACCAGGTGCTTCAAATGCCAGCAGTATGGACATACTGCAAAGTCTTGTCGGGAGGCTACCTATACGTGTGGTCACTGTGGAGAACTAGGTCACCAGTCGAATGAGTGCACTAAGAATGCTGAACCATCACAGTGTGCAACATGCTTGCGCTTCAAAAAACCAAGCAATCACAAAACAGGTGATCTTGAATGCCCTGCAAAAAAAATAGCCGAAACCCGGTATATTAACTCCATAGATTATAATGAGACCGTGTAAAAACGTTGCTGTCAATTATGGTATTGTTTATATTAGTTTTATAATATCTTATTCATTCACAAAAAACCTTGAACATGCGTTACATCATATTAACTTCAGCCTAGTTTATTAAACTGATGACTTGGGACATATATTATAAAACAAAAGAAACATCCAACTAATATTGTATTGTAATAAAGAATTTTTTTTATACATTACTTTGCAAAATTTTTATTATAATCTAGTGTTCATTTTTTCTGCTGATAGTTTAAAGTAAATGTTATGTTAAGTTATTCACTATAAATGAAATATATTGTTAGAAAATATTTATATAATTTAAGAGCACTTATGATGCCTGAGATACAGGATTCTCCTTTTTTTTTTTTTTTTTTTTTTTTTTTTTTTTTTATGTGGAGAAATGCCCTCGCATACCGCTCTGACACGGGGAGACAAAGCGGTTATGTGGGACTCGAACCCACTAAAACTCCACAGTATACCTCCTCAGCTGCTTGAGGGCGGGACGCGGGAACGCTCTCGCACACAACCGCGAACCCGCCCGCAGCCGTCCGTTGCCGGACTCCTTCACGGGGTTGGGTATTGCACCCCCCCGCTACGGCACACCAGACTAATGGCGTGCCGCAACCACCTCGGAGACCACGTGCAATGGGCGCCAGACGACCCCGTGTCTGGACGCCCTAGGTCCCCTGCGACGGGTCAGGTCTGTGGCCCCGCCGCCTGCCACTACGGCCGCAGAGGATAGGGAGAGCGGCGCCTCGCAATACCGGCACTCCTCTTCCCCTGCGGCCCCACCGCGTCCGCCATCCAACGGTGGCAGCCCCGTCAAGGCCGCGACAGGTAGGGAGAGCGGCGCATCGACATACCGGCACTCCTCTCCCACCGCGGCCCCCATCCTTCAGCTGCGGTGCCGCCCATACGACGCCGCAGCCCACCTCAGTTGCGGCACCCCCCATAAGGCCCGCAACCTACGCCTGCGCCGCTCCAACATGGGCTTGAAGGCAAAGCCCTTCTCCTAGTTCAGGTAGATTTAGATTATTTTATACCACTTAAGTTAAGGCCTATTGTAAACTTAATTATGTTAAATCATTATTTTAATAATAAACAATTTCAATTTCAATACGCCTAACAATGAACAGCAACAATTTAGATTCATAGGTAGGTTGTTTCTTGTTTATATACTACCTGTTGTTTAGAAAAAATGCAGTTTTTTTTATGAGGTAGGCGCCAACCAAGCAGGCTTATCCTGATGTTAAGCGATAACCGCCGCCCATAGACACCCGCAACCCCAGAGGAGTTGCAAGTGAGTTGCCGGCCTTTTAAAGGGTTTGGGCCTCCGGTATCTTCACTCGGCGAAACACAACGCAAGCGTTGTTTCACGCCGGTTTTCTGTGAGGCCGTGGTATCATTCTGGTCGAGCCGGCCCATCCGTGCCGAAACATGGCTCTCCCACGGTAAAAAAGAAAAAGATGAACCAAAATATATTATACCAGGTACTAGTCGAAATCACTGAATAAAAAATCCTTGTAACTTGGATATCAGACGCTTGCAACGCACAAAACATTCATCGGTTGTGTCGGACATGAATAAAGTCCCCTAATTTATGAGCTACCTTACATTTTCCACAATATATGCGTGACTCCCTAATAAATTCCCGCACGCGTATCAACCACAGCCCCAAAAAACTCAACGGCTCCCCAAAAAAAAAAAACTTTAATATATTTTAAAAGGTGAAAGTATGTTTATTTGTCTCTGTTTTTCATCAAAACGGAGCTACGGGAGTTTAGTAATTTTGCATAGTGATAGTTGGAAGGCAGGAGAATGATATTGGATGATGATTTTTTTTATGATTTAATTAGGTACTAGCTGACATGCCACGACTTCACATGGTAACGACCTTTGATTATGAGACTGCTTGCTTACATATTTAATTTTTTAATTTATAGCAAATTTTTTATTGTTTATTTGTTACTATAATAACACCAAATTGTCGGTGGATTTAAATATTTATTAATAATTTTTTCGAATGATTTTCATGAAATTGAGTATGCAGGGGGTTTCGGGGGCGATAAATCGATCTAGCTAGGTTTCATTTCTAGAAAACGTCGTTTTACCAAAAAGAAACCGAGCGGAGCTCGGTCATCTTATCACTTATGATTAAAAAGACAAAGCCCTGTGATAGATGGTGTAAAGAATTCTGTTTGAAGCTGCGACAACTGCAGCTTTGACCCCGGAATCCCAGTAAAGGTTCATGACGCAAGAGGAAAATTTTCCACACATGAAAAAAGAGATGCCTGCCTCATTGGTGTAGTGGTCGCAAGCGCGGCTGTTGAGTATAGGGTCCTGGGTTCAATTACCAGGTGGAGCAAAGTTTATTTGACATTTTGTTAGGAAATTCTCAGTAGCAGCTCGGAGTTTGAAATTGTGCCCGGTAGATAGCAATAGGCTCACTAACTAATACGTGGGACCTAATAACAGCATCGGTGAAATGGGGGTGTAAAAATTGTACTTCTCTGCTTAACCCTTGGGGGATACAGGCGTGATGCTACGAATGAGTAAAAATAATCCCGTTGCGCGTTACCACCCTTTGGCTACGGGACCCTAAAAATACGCAAGGCAAAGTTCTCCCTTTCCGCGGCATTAAAATTCACGTGCCTATTCATTGTGTGGTGAGAGCAGATCGAGCATAAAATTTTTGCTCAAAATTTATTACCTCCTATCCACAAAACGGTTCACTTCTTTGATGATTCCAAAATCTCTAATACTTTTGGATATTTTTTGTTTTATTTCCTTTTCATACGAATATTTTTTTGAGTCCTATGGTACTTGTTGGAAATTGTTTATGATGGTTTTATGTAAGCTGTTATTTATAATAGATTACTAGCATCTTAGAGGAATTAGTACTGGAGTAGTTTTAGCAGGCGTCCCCTCTCGCCACTGGCATATGATTCCCAATCATACCTTTATCCACATTTTAATCGTGTGTGACACAATTGTATGTTTGTGTTTAGTAGCTTAGTAGCGTGGTGTCTCGGGTTCGATTCCCGGGTCGAGCAAAGTGTTATTGAGTTTTTCTATTACAGTAGCAGCCCGGAGTTTGGATTGTGCCCCGTAGGTGGCAATAGGCTCACCACATGGGACTTAATAACAGCATTGGTGAAATGTGGGTGTACAATTATGCCACTAACCTACCCCTTCGGGGAATACAGGCGATGCTATGATGCTATGTTATGTTTAGTTTTTTTATGTGTGTTAATGTAATGACGAGAGCTATTGTTGCTTTAGTGCAAGGTCTTTCGTGTTTGTATTACCTTATTATATCATATCTATTATTAACCCCTCGCCAAAAGTGGCGAGCGTGCAAATTTGTTAGATATTTTGTCAGAAGCCGTCTCCTGTCTGGTCCTATAAGACTAACATCAGTCCTGTGAGGGGCTCGTGGCAAAGTAACAGTCGCACAGATTGATCGAGGTTAAGCTGCGCTTGCCACGACCGCTCTGCAGATAGGTGACCATGATTACATAAGTATAGGGGCCCCTCCGCCTCGGAGAGCACGTTAACCTATCGGTCCCGGTTGTCGAAATGAAGATCTATAATAGCAGTTACTGATACTCATACCTGAATGTTTGACAACCAGTCCTACCACGACATATCGTGTTACCCAGTTACTGGGTTATGGAGGTCAGATAAGCAGTCGTTCCATGTAAAATTAATGTAATATAAGCTGCATCCGGCCCCAGCGTAGCTTGAAAATAGCTAGGTATAGAAAATAATATCATAAAGATTTCTAACAAATAAAGATATCTAATATTTCATTCGTAGTATTGCATGCATAGCGAACTCTAAAGTTATAATGTTTTTTTTTTGTGGTCAGGTTGGATTATTAGACAGAGCGCCTGGAGTATTTATCCGGAAGGTGCAAGTTCAAATCCTACTCACGACCTTATTTTGCTTTCCACAAAAATGAATAACTTAAGATCTCTAACACTTCCAGAGTTTTACTACAATAGTAAATCCAGTACCCAAAACAAATGGAAACTAATATAAATTCAGCTTCGAAATCTCGTATATCTACGGAACCATTTCTTAATCTTAGTCCCGTATAACTTTACCAGTTGGCAGATTTAAGAATGAATAAAAAACGACGTATACGCCGTCTGTTTCAATTGTACCAAATTAATTCTGAGCCACGGATTGAGATAACGAGATTCAGTCGCAATAGTTCAGTGTTGCCAGCCCTTGTTTAATTATGAAATCTCTTTTAATTAAATGTGGCCTGGAATGGATTTCGATTGCATCTTAATAGTTTAAATAAGGGGAATGTAAATGAAAGTTGCTGTTATTTCGAAAATATATTCAAATTAAATTTTTTTTATTTCACTTAGACCTGAGATTACAGGCACTTATGAAACGTCAAAGCTAGGTGCACGGTTCCAAAAAAGTTGATCTTATGGAGAAGAACTGGCAAGAAACTCCATAAACACTCGTTTTAAAATAAAAATTTATTTACATTCGTATATTGATGGTATGTGAGAATAATGTAAGAGGAAAACAAAAGCAAATGATATATAATATATATTCATTTGTCTTATATCCAAGGCGTGTTGTTTTTTAAAACATGATGCTTTCTACTCTTTTTTATGATGATCTTTTCATGGGATCTAATAAAGATAAGAAAAGGATTGTTTTAAGAAAATGAAGGGCTTTCTTTCACGTCTTTCACAGTTTAATTAGAAACTTTTTAATATTTTTGCAAATTGTAACTCATTTGGGTATTGTTGTATTTTATTAGCAAGAACTATCTCTTTCGTAGAGAATATATATTGCGAGAAATCGTGCAAGATGGTGCAAAGTACAGACTTCTTATTCCGGAGGCCAAGACTTTCTGTGGGTTCTTGAACCACAGGAGTTACATACTTAGTAGTATAGTCCTTATCGGTTTCGATAACGGCAACCCCAACCGCTATTTGCCTTTCGTGAGCTGTAATATGTATGACTCGCTAATAATGTTAATGTTTTTTTTTGAATTTGCCTTCATGATGAAGAAAAGATTCACCCAGTTGTGTGGAATGTGGAGTTGTTGAGGACCCAGAACACTCATTGATGGAATGTGTCCGATATGAGTCCAGTAGAAATAATTTAGTAAGGTCACTGAATTTGAACAGAACTGATGTAGGCATGTTTCGTACAATTCTATCCCAACCAAATGGCGACGATGCAAAAACTTTGCTCAAATTCATGGCCAACGTCTTGTGAAAGTACAATTGTTTAGGATACGATGGGAGTGACCTGGAACACGGGACATGGGACTGTATCTCATACGCTGAGCGTAAAAAACCCTATAAATAAAATGGAAGAAAAAAACTACCAATAGTCCTTGTCCACTTTACAAGCGGTTGCGCTGGTGCAAGCCCACTTTCTCGTCCTGCTCCCTGTGGTCTAATGGACTGGCAAACCAGTACTTATTACGATTAATGGCTACGGAATCCCCTATTTAATATCCCTTAGTCGCCTCTTACGACACCCATGGGTAGAGATGGAGTGGTCTATTCTTTTCCAGAACCACACGTGAACCACAGAGGAACCATTTAAGAACAGTATTTATGCGATTTGATGAATTTTCCATAGTATTTATTAATTAAAAAACAATATATCTAAAACTCTCTTAATTAATGTAAGCGGAATTGAATTCATCAGGCATAGAACGAATTATCTCTCGTGAACTCGAAATGATAAAAAAAGCAACATAAAAAAATCGTGCAAAGAAAAGTACGGTTGTGAGCAGGATCCGAACCTGCGCCTCTCGGATTAATACTCCAGGGATAGAGTTCGCTCCGCATGCGTTAATAGGTATGTTTTAAAGATTTATAAGTAATAATAATTGGTTCAAGATAAATCTTTGAAAAGCATTAACGCATGCTTAGCGAACTCTAAAGTTATTATATTAAATGGAAAAAGAATACGGTCGCGAACAGGATTCGAACCTGCGCCTCCCGGATGAATACTCCAGGCGCTCTGACCACTAAGCCATCTCGACTTCTTCGATCGAGAGGTCGAGATGGCTTAGTGGTCAGAGCGCCTGGAGTATTCATCCGGGAGGCGCAGGTTCGAATCCTGTTCGCGACCGTATTCTTTTTCCATTCAATATAATAACTTAACAATAATTGGTTTAATCACACAAACGCCTTTAAGAAAACTAAATAAAAATAAAACAAAATAATTTTCCCTATTTCCCCCCAGCTATTAAGTTATTTATTTTTAAATTATTCTAAAACATCCTTTTGCAATATTAATTTACATTATTGCTTTCTTGTTTTGTTAATGTTTTATTGAATTTTTCACAAAACAGAAACATCATCTGTTTATCGTCTCCCGTAAAAGATTACCCAGGAAAGCATATCGCGGAAAATAAAAAAAAAATCACGAAATTCATAAAACTCGCAAACATTGCGCGGCTGGCCGGTATTTTCCCGTTTTTTATGTTTTTAGAACCAGGACGAATCGATGATCAAGGCTCAAAACATAGAATTAGGCTCAAAAGACCGCGCGTCAGAAAGGTTCTAACTTTTTACTTCCAGTAATTCGTTTATTCAAAATAGTATCACGCCTGTTTGTCTTGGGCAGTAAAGAACTATTCAGTAACCTGTATAGGGAGAGATCGAGATGGCTTAGTGGTCAGACCGCCTGGAGAATTTATCCGAGAGGCGCAGGTTCAAATCCTGCTCATGGCCATATTTTATTTTCCACATAGTGTATAACTTTAAAGAACTATTGTACAATATATTTATTTATTAACGTAATAAAAATATACCAAGAGCATATACTTAAAACATACAATACTTATGTTATAATATTTTATTAAGTACTAATGTAAACGTCGCAGATGGATGGTAGAATCTTTTGCTGTTTTACAAAACTGCTAGCTGTTTTACAAAACAGAACCGTTTTATAATGGATTGCCATTGCGATACGTTTAACAAAACTACTACTCACCTTTAGACGTAATGCAGAATGACATATCTACAGTGGCTAGCAGATTTCTTTATTGTATAGGTATATTAAATGGATAGTCACCACTCAAGTAAAAGAAAAGATAATGTATTCTGATTTGTCTTTCCGGCTCATATTTTTGTGTCTGTAAGATCAGAAAAAACCTAAACATGAAAGAGATGATGGTCAGCATGTTGGATCATCTTCTTGGAACCCAACCTGTCCGTCCGTGTCGGGGTTCACGAAACTGCCGAGCTCGCTTCGCTCACTTATGGGTCACTTTAATTTATTTTCTTTCATAATCCCACAATTTATTAGTATAGTGGTTTAGTACTTACGTAATTCTAATTTTTCATCATTTTTGTTTGCTACTGACTTAAAAGTAATATAAAGTTAAATTATTGTTGATCAGACACATAGTGCAATATGCGACAAAATTTCGAACTAGAATATACAGTCTGACAGTTCATTTCACACTGTTTTACATATTCTCTGATCGTTGACCCGCTGCATTGATAAACGCAAAACGTTCATACAAACTGCTAAACGGCGTTCAGCTGTTTTTCATAACAGTACTGTTATGTAAATCAGCTAGCAGTTTTGTAAAATTCACTGATGTGCCGTTATTAAGCCTCATGCAAAATGTTGAGCCTATCACAACCCACAAGCAATCTACTACTGATTTTCCCAGCAGTATAAATATTATGTATTTTTAAATATTTTGCCCGTAATAATTAATTAATTCTTCATTCGGTGTTGCTGTTTGCGTCGTGTTTATATCGTGAGGCGAGTTACATCCGCCACTTACAACACATGACGACCACGACCGCCCTGTCAAGAGCGTTACGACGGAGAAAAAGATTTGTCTAAATCCCACGAAATCGTGCACAGCTAGTAACGCATAAAGTTTGTAGGAATACCAACTTTATGCGTAACTCATATAATTTGTATTCGTATCATCTCAATTTCTGTGAGTGTTCCGAGCAATAACAATGTCAAATAGTGTCGGTCTGGGGTCGGTCACCGCTGGCCCGCCTCCAATTGCTAAGACCCCCGTCTTCTACGTAATAGTGCTCCCATTACTGATGCCGTTTTACACACGGAGTTTAATGAATTGAGGCATTTTATAGTATTAACTTCAAAGTGCAACGGTTGGTGTGAGTTGGTTTGCTAATGACTGCAGTTTTTAGAAGATACTTAAGAATACAATAACGTTAAAGTTATAAATTTTTGTGTAAAGAAAAATACGGTCGTGAGAAGGATTGGAACGCGCCTCCCGGATGAATATTCCAGGCGCTCCGACCATCTAAGCCATCCATAGACGCACGTCTATGACCAGATTTATGAACGTGGACGAAGCAAAAGGCATAAATGTAAGTGTCGTAGCAGGTGGTGTTCTATAGTTTCTGCCTACCCCCATGGGAATAAAGCGTGAGTTTATATATGTACTAGCTCCTGTCCGCGAGTTCATCTGCGTGGACTTTATCCGGAATAAAAAGTATACCATGTGTTAATTCAGGTTATAAGCCATATGCCAGCCAAGCCCAGTTATGTACCAAATTTCTTTGTGCGATCACTAAACCAATGATTCAGTAAGGTTGTTAAGTCCGTCTTTCTAAAGTATAAGTTAAAAAAAAAATTGTAACTTAAACAAGGAAAAATATACAGCCTAAGTTAATTAAGAAAGTTATGACAATCTTGTTATCGTAGCTGTCAAAAACGTCTTTTCTTCATCGAAACACGACTAATGAAATATAGAAGAAGAAAAAAAGAAACGTAATCAAAGACGGACACCATTATGTTAATATTAATAATAAATCTATCATTATAAATATATATATCTGCCTAGCCTTTTCCCAATTACATTGGGGTCGGCTTCCAGTCAAACCGGATGCAGCTTAATACCAGTCTTTTACATGGAGCGCTTGCCTATCTGACCTCCACAACCCAATAACTGGGTAACACGATATCTCGTGGTATGACTGGTTGTCAGACTTTCAGGCCTCTGACTACCCGCAACGGCTGTCATAGATCTTAATTTGACAAACCGGACGGCTTAACGTGCTCTCCGAGGCACGGAGGGGTCTCGGTATGAAATGATGGTCACCCATCCACAGACCGACCGCGGCAAGCGTAACTTAACCTCGATCGACCGATCTATGCGGCGTTTACTTAGCCACGAGTCCCTCAATCTATAATCAAATCTATCATTATAAAACTTTACAAAAATACAATTAATAACATACCATTACGCCTGTAATCTTCGAATGGGTAAGCAGAGGTGTACACACTTGTACACCCACATTTCACCAGTGCTTTTATTAAGTCCCAAGTCTATAGCCATCTACGGGGCACAATTCCAAAGCCTGGGTTGCTACTGAGAATTGTCGAACAGAAAAACACAATAACGCTTTGCCCGTGCTGGGAATCGAATACAGGGCCTCATGCTCCGTAGTCATGCGTGAGACTATTAGATCGATGAAGCATAAAATTAATATTCTGATAATATTTCGACGTGCTTAGTAATTAAACGGCTAGGTTTTGCAATAGAGTTCGTAGGTATAATTCCTTTTTTCTTAAACACTGCTGGGCAAAGGTCTCACCCTCATCTTTTCAGCGATCTCGGTTCCTTGACGCCTCCCTCAAATCTCGGCTGAAAGCGTCGAGGTTATCCTGCCACCGCTTCCTAGGACGTCCTCGATGTCTTCTTCCATTACTAGGAACCCAATTGGTGACAATGGTTGCCCATCTTTCAGGGCGCATTCTGCAAACGTGGCCCACTCAGTCTCATTTGAGTCTGGCAGTTTTGTACCCTACATCGGCAATCCATGTTTTGTTTAATTACTTTAAGGAACAAAAAATTTTACTAGTTATAGCCTACATCGTTCCCCATTTTTTTTTTTTGCATGCAAAATTGTTTTTAAAACCGGAAAAGACTAATTTTGTGGCAATAAAAATTCTAAAAGCATACAAACAGATACAATCCAAAACGTGGTTTAAAATTTTAAGCCCCAATTTGGCATTAATACCACAAAACACATTAACTTGTATGCAAAAGCTTAGTTTTATTTGCAATAAAACTCCGATGTCGTATGCCATGACAGTACGCAGAGAAACGAGTAAGGGAAACAGTGTCCAATGCTTGGCAGCAGTTCATTATGCCTGGACATGGAAAAAAGAATTATTTATTTAGCATTTTAATATTAGTGTTCGTTCATTTGCTATCAGTACATGGCTAATAGAGTTCTGTGGTAATTACTTCTCGTGTTTTATGCGGTCCTGGTACTTAGTGCTTCTTCGAAGACTTAGTAGTCTTCTATACTAATACTGTCATGCATTTATGAAATCCTAGTATTTTGTATTCCAGAGCGTTTAAAACTGTATAAAAAAATCCTTCATTTAAATGAACTATTTGTGTTGACAAAAATTATTTAATTTGCTGCCTTGAAAATCATACTTGATTTC
The DNA here is from genome assembly GCA_935421205.1 of Xylocampa areola. Classification (NCBI taxonomy): domain Eukaryota; kingdom Metazoa; phylum Arthropoda; class Insecta; order Lepidoptera; family Noctuidae; genus Xylocampa; species Xylocampa areola. The sequence continues at coordinate 3,273,132 of OW285219.1, read as the reverse complement.
AGAAATCGTGATTAAAGAAGTTTCTATTTTGATTTTGTAAAAGCATTTTTAAGATTTTATCCTAAATCGTGAATGCTTTTAAAGACACAAATCTTACATGCACACACACCCAGAACCGGAACAATGAACTGTAGATCATATAAATTTGCTCCGTGCAGAAATCGAACCCGCAACCTGCAACGCAGCAGTCAAGTGATCGCCTGCTGTGCCAAACAGCCGTCAAAACATGAAAAATGTTCGGAGTGGATGGGTTTTCTCAGTAGGTTGGTGATCTAAGACCTTTACAAAATTGCACTCCCATGTTGGCCGCTTTTCAACAACTATTTGACCCACACTCGTAAAAGGAAGGACGACTAACGTAAGAAGCTATTCTATACAAAAACCTTTTAATAGTCTTAAAAATACTTACCTAGTCTTTGTTAGTTTTATTGTTTGCTTCTTCAGTGTCATTAAGAGCCAGAAGAGATGTAGTTTGTGCAAGAATAGTTCTTGTGTTTCATAGACGACTAATTCGATTCATGAATTTTCTTTAGAAATTGCAAATTGCAGTGAGTTAGTTGTACTTCTATTGTAATGCTCTTTAATCAATTATATTAAATTGTCGATAAAATTAACTTAGATAATAAATGGTTTAACTACCGCGGAAGTACGTTTAATGATTTTAAATAAACCTCAATTGAGTTTGCTGTTAATTCAATGCCTGCTTAGTTCGATGCATAATTTTTTATTACCCTTTTATCTAATCTACACCCACCCAAAATCTTTGAGAAAAGTCTACAAAATACGATGAACTATGAAATGTATTCAAATTTTTGGACATGACAATGGAGCGTCACTATATTCTTGGTCCATCTTAACGATCCCATAAACCCACTAAAAACGTCTTTTTGACCCCAATAAATTCCGTACAGACACCAATACGTCGGTACCAGGAGAGCATGGTTCAACAAAGTTTATTATAAACAGAACTTTGTCGATGCTTCCTAAGGAAGCGGATATTGCGCCCTCTAGCGAACGGCATCCTGTTTGAAAACGGTACACCACTTCCACCGGTACTTTGTACCCGGTTCATGAGTAGGGAGATCTGATATTATAAAATATGCAAGTTTTGTTGACAGTTTGTGATAAGGACACAACGTAAAAAGCTAAATGATTAAATACGGTTACATCCAAACAAATCGTATTTAAATGAAGATCTATCATCAACCTATACTTAAAAAAAATTCTCTGCAAGACACTCATCAATGATTTGATGAAAAAACACATTCAAACATACCTACGTTTGCATTCCCAAAGAAGGATTCCCTCTAATAATACTCGCGAAAGAATAGGAGGGGCAATTTTCAAAGCTCGGATAGGGAATTAACGAAAAAAAAAACTTAATTTACGTCCTGTAATCCCACAGGTTTTGAAAGGAGTAGGCGTATACTATTGAAAATGAAAATAGGATTTGGTATAAGTGAAAACCGAAATGGCTGTACATTGTGGCGCTCCATATTTCGCTTCATTCCCACTTCAAATCTAAAAGCTTTTAAAATATTACCACCACCATAAAATAATTATTTTCTGGTAAAAGCGCGTGTAACTGAGTTATCAGTCGATACGAACGGTCATACCGCTATTGGCGCCCGCCATTTGGGTACAGTAAACACGCTTACTGTTTATGCGGTCTTGGTACATATTTTCTAATCTTTTCTAAAATTGATCGAAAATGTTTCACAAATTTACTAAAACCCTGTTCACAAAAATGGCTCTGCTGAAAAAATATTTTTTGTTCTTACGACTTAATCACGGGAGCCGTCGATATACTAAAAAAACTTCCCACGAAAATATGTAATTAAATAACGAAAACCCCATTCAAATCAGATGAGTAATAAATAGTATTTCGGAAAATCGCGGACATACAACAAACATACATACGGGTCAAATACAGAACCTCCTTTTTTGAAGTCGGTTACAAATCTGTTTTATTTTGAATAGATTGGATTGATTGATATTTCCTTCGGTACATGTCATAACATAACACACCCAGAGCCGAAACAATTAATTATCTGTAGACCATACAAGTTTTGGTTCCGCTTGGGAATGGAACTCTCAACACGCAGTACGGAATTTACATTCATCATACACGTAAATATAAAAAGGGCTTGTGGCTAAGGCCCATCATTACGTGTCGAGACCCCTCCGTGCCTCAGAGAGCACGTTAAACTGTCGGTCCCTGTAATCAGATGAAGATCTATAACAGCCGTTAAAGGAAGTCAGAGGCCCCAAAGGCTGACTGAGTAACTGGGTTGTGGAGGTCAGATAGGCAGTCGCTCCATCTAAACTATTGGTATTAAGCTGCATCCGGTTAGACTGGAAGCCGACCCCAACGTAGTTGAGAAGAGGCTAGGCAGATAAATAAAAAAAAACGAAACAAAATTAAGTACAATTTATCAGTCCTGTCAGTATTAGTGGATCTGTTGTGGTTCACTAATAGATGGTCACCGTCTGAGTCATTTGTCTTGTCGGTTGCGCTTGAGTGATTATTCGGGACGAGTGGTAACCAAACATTAGTGATGTTCGCAGATATGTCTGATTTACTGCTTACGGATCATCGTTTATCCTAACTTAATGATATAAATGGGAAAGTGTGTTTGTTTGTCCTTATTCTGTATCAAATCGGAAGTAATCAAAAGTGAAAATCCCGCGCGCATAATAAGCCTCATTATGAACCTAAAAGCGGTGCAATAAGAGCGACTTTACGAGCAATTGTGTTAAAAATGTTTGTTCTACAGCCATTCCTTTTAATATGGATGCCCATTGACCTAAGTCAATTTGCCCGCATCGATATGTATTGGGAAAATCGTCAAGCCAGCCTGTCTACGGTCTGATATCGATAAATGGGCGATTATTACACTTCACTGCCACTGCTACGCAAATAACAGTATTACTTTCTTCTCAGAGGTAGTCAGACAGGAAAAGCAGCCGCCTTCTAGTTTTTAATTTGACATGTAAAAGAGTTCCAAAAAACCTATTTACAGAATAAATGATTTGATTTGATTTGATTTGACTTAATACCCTACATTATAAAAATACTAACTACACTTATTTTTAAAAACGAAGGTTATAATTAATATATGTACACAAATAAACCTTAATATAATGGCTACTTAATTATGTACAAGAAAAAGATAATAGAAATAAAATATAATAATAATAACACATTTTACAATTTTGTTTTATAAATTATAATTTTATAATTAGAAATGTTATAGTTTTTCCTCAATTAAGTTGGGAAAAAAATGTTAATCTTTGGTCATCATAGGTACGATGATGGGCCAGTGTTGAATTTTGTAAAATTGAAAGTGATTAGTATCAGAAATGACAAATCATTTGTAATTGCCTTAGAGGACCAGACAGGAGATGCTTTCTGACTAAATATCAAACAAATTTGCTCGCCACTTTTGGTGGGGGGTGTGGTAACACAAGCACAAAAGAATTTAAGCGAAAATAACTCTCGTCATTACATTAACAATATTAAAATACATAAAAAACTAAACACAAACAAAAAATTGTGTTACATGCGATTAAAATCGTGTAATATCATTGTAATTGGAATCATATGCCAGTGGCGAGAGTATGATCCTTCAAGGTAATTGCCATAGTTCCAGCAACATGATGAAGAGAGATCTTCTAATGGCAAATAAAATTCTCAATAAATATTTAAACTAAGAATTAAGTATTAATATATACAAACTACCTAAATAATATACTTAAAACTGTGTTAATATATTTATTTGTATAATTATTCTAAGTTTCACATTAATTTAACTGAAAATTTTAACTATTTTAATAATAAGAAAAAAAAACTGTTATCTTAACTAACTATTATTAAAACTATTTTAATACAAAAAATTACTATAGAGCGTCGAAAAATTCATCCGCATCACTATCAACTGTTAACGTGCCCAAGAGGCTGGCAGCATTGCCTCGTTGAATGGCAATGCTGATTCTCTGTGCGAAGTAAAGACCAGCCTTCAGGTCACGTGAAATAAAATTGTTATAGAATATTAAGTCATGGTTTAAATCGATTCTTTTCACTTACACATTGACCTCTTTAAAGGAGAATTTATTAATAAAATTCTACTTAAATCTCTACTAATAAAATTCTATTCAATAAATTTGGATCTTGACAGCGCGGTTGGCGCAGTGGTCGAGAGACCCGACTGCTGCGCTGCGTGTCGCAGGTTCGATTCCTGTACGGAGCAAATATTTGTACGATCTATAGATAATTGCTCCGGGTCTGGGTGTGTGTGTGCTTGTGAGATTAAATGTCTGTAAACGCACCCACGACACAGGAAGAAATTCCTAGAGTGGGGCAAAGTTTAAAAAAATAAAAAATAATATATATATATATATTATGTCGCAGATGACATGACTATTATGGTTAAAATAAAAAAATGCAGTGTATCTAACAATGATTCGGTACATGTATGTACGAATAAAATTGAATTTTAGTTTACCTAAATTTAATTAACTTGTTAAACACATAACCTACTAAATTAAACTCTTAAAGACGTCATATTCCAAGAATAGATCCCCCAATATACTGTCAACGATGTTCTAATTAATGATACTAAACTACTATACAAATATTTGGGTTTATTTGAATAAGACCCGAATCTCCCCATTTGTAGGCATAAGAGTAAATATTACTATTCGGGCACAATTCAAATGAATTTGTAATTACATCTGCTGGCGTGATATGATATCCTGGTAGAATTAATCGTGTAATTATTATTAATGCATTCAGCTGAGGTTATAACTTGTATTTTGTTAGCACAAATTGCGGTGTAAATTATACGGGTTTATTTATTGTTCAGACCCGTTCGTTTTGTTGGTCTGTGTGTGTTTTATGATTTATGTTTATAATATAAACTATATTTTTTTAACTATTTGTTTACCGAAGGGTCAGTGACATATTTTTTATGATGGACTAGCCTGCCGGTGACTTCGAGTGTGTGGAGTTCAGCATTGAGTCGAGTGGGATAAAAAATTCCTGCTCACGTTCGTAATCGGAATTCTCTTTCCACTTAAATTTATAATGATATCAACTTATCAACCTGTTTTATAATCCTGTAATAATTGTCACATTATGCATGTGAACGTAATAAATATAATTCTAAATAACATACTACATAAACGCCTTGCCGCTTTGTGCCGAATCTGATCAAAGCGTGTCATTTGAGCCTAGCCCTGGGCGTAACCTTTAATGTGTTTATATGTACCCGGCCTTGTTTTTGGAGGGAATACAAAACATTTACACAAAGAAATAGGTTATTTATAGATGGCAGGATAAAGCTGGGTGTGTGTCAGGACCTAAATGGCTTTTATACATACGAGAACATAAATAAACTGTACAAGCTGTTGATCTGTACCTACTCATGCCATATTAAACCGAATGATTATTAATCCGGGATGTTCAGGGGTCAAATCCTACTCACGACCGTCTTCTCTTTCCACAAAGTTTATAACTTTAGAGTTCGCTACGCATGGCCCTCAATGTATTATTGAGCAATTAATCTGTATTTATTAACATAATAGCATCTGTACGATATTGAATTAACTGCAAAGTTGTCGGTTCAGTCACCTGTAGATATAGGGACTGGCGTCCGAGCTCGGATTTTTGTCGACAAACTTTGCCAACATTTGACGTTTGACATTGGCAAATGTGTCGATACTTGCTCTGCTCAACAGACAGCGATGATGTTACCATAAAACTAATTAAGATATAGAAGAAGAATTCGGAGTAGTGAGCAGAGGTTGTGGCATGACTTAGTTGGCAAAAAATCTGGAGTATTTATCCGAGAAGCGCTGGTACAAATCCTGTTCCCGGTCGTTTCTTTCCACAAAAATTCATAACTTTATAACACACAGTGTTTTTTCTGAGTGTCAGTTTTTCAGTATTCAACCGTCAGATTTCAAACACAAAACATTTAAATTGAAAACCGCAACGGGCGCAGGCAAAATATAATCCCGTAAAGCACACTATTCATGAGATTAACCATTTATCTGACCCGAGGGCCGTGTCAGTTGTTGTCCGTTACAAATAATATATTATTACATATGCCACGCGAATTTCAATCCTATCCATCACATATAAGAGTGTTTAAATAATTTTTCGTAAATAGTAGATTGCGCATCCCATCTTAATCCAATCCTTATTTAGTATTTAAAGGTTCCATGATGCCTTAGTTACTCTGTACATTAATTGACGTAGGAACGGCCGTACATACATGAGCGGGTCTAAATGTTCATCCCTAATGAATGTCTTATGAATGGAAAGATAACATTTATTATGTGTGGGTATGTTGCGCTTTACAAGGGTTAATTACGGGCCTATCTCCAAAAATTTGGGTTAGGTTTGGTTAGTTGAATTATATTTTACATAATATTATCGCGTATGTTCAAAACATTTGTGCAAATGTACGACTATTAACATTTGACCGTCACAAATTCATTTTTCTGGAATAGAATCGTGAAGCCGGAACTATATATACCAAAAAGCTCTCGGGAAATTATTTACATAAGTATATTTTTTTTTTTTTTGTATAACGGGATATAATGTGTAACATAACTTCGTAGTCATACATTAGGGGGTTAATGTATCCAAGTATACGAAAAACTTTAATTATTAAACCAACTTCGGAAGACCGAAGAAATAATCTGTCGCTCCATAGAAACGTTCATACCTAGGTACTTGACCAAAATTATAGAGCAGCAGTTTGGGACTGCTGATGAAAATTTCTTAACAGAAAACCCCAAGGTAGCTCTCGCTAGCTCTCGCTAGTTGTGTGTGTTCATCTTTACATAAAGCGTTCGTCCCTGTGGAAGTTGGCGAATTTCTCAAGTTGACTTTTTAATTTGAGTAGTGTTTAGCTATCTCATAGATTTATATAACACTGTTCCTTTGATTATTACACTGAAAAAGAACGTATATGATTCATGCTAACTTCGATGAAGATAATGGGCTTACTCTTGAAAATTATTCCGCTCGATTGACATTGGAAATATGTCAGTTCGTACTTTTAAATGCCAAATTGTCTAAAAAATTATTATAGATGCGGGATACTATGAAGACAACATGCTTTAAAATTGAGGCCACTATAATGTAGGTAAATATAATTTAAAATTACGCGTTGTTTTAAGGCGTCTATGTAATATTGGAATGTAACGCAAAGTTTAAAGAAAGGATATTAAAATTGAAACGGCATCTAGCGTACACATTGGATTGTTATTTACTGGGAAAACAGAAGAATGGAAGAGTAAATAAAAGAAAAGAAAACTAAATAAATACTTTACTTACAAACAAACATCCCCAAGATTCAATAATATTTGCACGGGAAAATAAAAGACTAAGCCACGATAGTACCAGGCGCACAGAAAGTTGTAGGGTGTTCACACAAAGTAAGCGGTTTAACGCCGCTTTGGTAGGATTAGTAGTTTATCCAGACGTGTAGACTTTTCTATATTATAAAGTACTCTGTGGTGTAGACACAGTACCTAGTTCAGAGGTCTACAACACACATGCTACACGATAAATACGATTGGAAATGTAATGTTATTTATTTTCTGGAACTTTAATTAGTGTCAGCTTCACAAATTCCTTGCTATAGGTTAAACCCGACTTTGGCAAAATTAAGTCGGGAGTCATTTTTCTATACGTTTCAACGGAAATATGACTGACGGAATATGACATGAACTATGAGCGGAAATTGCGGTCAAAGAAAACAAAAATATTAATAGAGTTCGCTAAGCATGCGTTAATGCTTTTCAAAGATTTATCTTGAAAAATATTAATCTTAAAAATAATCATCAATTCATCATTATAAAATTGCACGTGCAAAGCCAAGGCGGGTCGCTATTTGTTAATATTTAAACGAAACATACAACCAATGATTAAATACGAGTAAATGAAAAAAAAAAGACTAGTCACTAACCAATACTACCAACAAAGCAAAATGGTAATAATGGTCTCTCGAAGGGCGGCGGAGTGCATTTAGTGACGTGGCTCAGCACTGCTACTGTGGGATTAGCTGTTTATCTCACCGGCAGGGGGCGCCATTGTCCACTGGGCATTTACGTAACAGGCAAGTCATGAACTTTCGGCGATTACTGAGATGTGCGGGAACAAAGTTCTAAGAAGTGAATAACCAATTGCGAAAGAGAAGAAATTGAAGTTCCGTATTATTAATTTCATAAGTACGAAAGTTGCAGGTCACACCATAAAAAAGATAAGTTTCTTGCGGTTTTAAAGCCAGTTTTTTTCTTACGAAGTATAATTTAAAAGCGTTTAAGACAAGTGTCTTAACAATTCAAGTAAATTCCACGTTTGGAGTCATAAGTCTCAATATTTTTAAATCGTATGCATAATGTTAAATTTAAACTAAATTAAATATTTAGCAATTAGTCCGTTATTAAATTCCATATGTGGTACCACCACTAATATGTGGTCTACTACTGAAAATTTCGTTTTAGAAAATCCCAACACTTTTTCGAAAACGGAATCGAACCCAGGACCTCACGCTGAGCAACCACTAGACTAGACTAACGAAGCAGTTGAGACCACTAAACCAAATGTTATTACAAACTTTTTAAAATAATTTTTTTTTTTTAGTTACATGCGCCGGCGCTCATATTTTATACCTTACGCCTGTCGCCTACAGGGAATCTTAGTTACGGCTGCAATGACTTTGTCAAATTATACGCGATACTCCATTCATTTGGTCTCGACTCCACTTTGAGAATATCATGCAACTTAACCAACTTATTCACCACTGAATTAACTTAATAAGTTTATGAATTATAATTTGCCAAGTTACTAGCGTAGCAGAATGTGAGAATGCAATTCGGTCCCGTTCCAAACTTAAATTGTCATGTAAGTGGTGCCCTGAGGCACAATGAGAGAAAATTACTAAAATTTTTTAAAGTTCTATCTTAACTTAAATGTTCTTGCGACAACCTTAATCCCCGATCCCTAAAATAGGCACGAGTAGGTAAAAAGCTTCAAATAAATATAATTAAAAAGAGCCGTCTCCCTTCGCGTACAAAATGCCCAATTTGCATTCAAAACGGTACAGATTTTCTCGAGGAAAATGTTAATAGACGACCAAGGACGGCACGGACAACCCTGTCTAACTTTTTTAATTTTTCCATTTCGAAATGATAAAGAACTACGATATTTCAAAGTTCGAATTTCGAACGTACAATTGCGTTCATATTTTAAAGACTGCTTTAAGTTCGATGAAATTGTAGTGTGCTATTCTGATGTAACTCAACCACAGACATTTAAGAAGAAGAACTCAACTTATTTAAAATTAGAACATTACCCACTGTCTTTTGTTCAACAGTTACTTTAAGATTGGAACGGGATGATTTAAGAGACGACAAATTCCAATTTATTCATGTCAACCTTAAATTTCCATACAATTTTATCTTGAAGTCTCTTATTTTATTGGCCACCTAAAATGTGCCGACTAAAGCTAAACACTAAATTACGAACCCTTATCTGTCCCACTGGTCATTGCACTGAGCATTGATCGCCACACACACACTGCGGATTTCAGACCATCAAATCCTGTCTTCCTCACTATGTTTTCCTTTATCAAATAACGATATAACATAACATAGCATCACGCCTATATTACCTGAAGGGGTAGGCAGAGGTGTACATATGTAGTTGTACACCCACATTTCACCAATGATGTTACTAAGTTCCATATAGATATATAGTCCCTGACATCTAACAGGCACAATTCCAAAATCCGGGCTGCTATCGAGAATTTCCTATTAAGAAAATATAATAACACCGCCCAACCCAGAATCGAACCCAGGACTTCATGCTCAACAGTCGCTCTGCTAGCCCGTAACCACTCGGCAACCACGATGTTGAACCTAAAATTTCCATGCAATTTTAGTTTGACGTCTCTAATTCTGGCCAACTAAAAATGTGCTGACTAAAATTGTTTGAAAATTTTAATTTAACATGCCTAACGTTACGTGACGTCTCATCTCACTGTTATTGTAAATAACTTTCAATAAAAACAATATTTGTTTAACTTTAGTTTGCACATATGAATTGAATAGTAGATGCCATTGAATAGTATGGAACATGTTGGCAGAGTTTGGCAGTCGTTTCGTACCGCGCTGAATGCTTATTGTGAACAATCTATTGTTTAAACCTCTCGAGACGTACACACATACTTTGTACAGTCAGAGGAAAAGGAAGTACTATTTATAATAAAATAACTTTTAACCGGATTAATCGCGTGTACTATTTGTTTTTGGTTTTTCCTGACGTTTCGGTCGTGGTCGCAGGATGACTAAGGTGACAGGCGTCGATACAGTTTATCCGTACTTCCATACTTATAAATGCGAAAGTAACTCTGTTTGTTTGTTTATTTGTTTGTTACCTTTTCACGACTAAACGACTATACGGATCGTAATTAAATTTGGCAAGGAGATAGATTGTATCTTAGAGAAGGACATAGGCTAACTTTAGATAAGCAGAAGAAGTTGCAGGCACCAGCTAGTTTGAAATAATTTCAGTTTTACCGTACATATTATTGGCTATGACTATCACTGAGAATAAATTCTAAAACAACTCAGTGGTCACTCAAGTACTGTTAGTTATAAATATATATAAAAATATTGACTATATTTCTTAAAACATATAAATTAAAAAATAACACAATATATAAAATAGGAGGCCACCAGCGTTGGGAACCAATCCAAGGTGGTTAGGGCTCCAGAAAGAGAAGCCTCCTGACAATTCGCGTCTTGTCGAGGAATACTACTTTTGTATATTAATATCCTAAGATTCACATCATTTCTATCCTTCTTATCTTGACGTAGGAACGTTAACAAGAAGAATAACAATCAAAAAATTATTTAAATATAGGTTTAAAGTTTAATCGATTTTTATAATCGAAAATCGAAACGTTAGATAATATTCTCTTTACGAAATTACTCGCTAGTTAGTCATCATTAAGTATGCTTAGTTTATGAATTTAAAAGCATTAGGGTTTGTAGGGTAACCATTACATTAATTACTTAGGGGATCCGTTTTAAATACTTAACAGCACTACGCTAATTAGTTTGACACCCGTTGTTAAAGACCTTTGTCTATATTATTTTTTATCTATCTAGCCTGTTTTTTCAAGCCTCTGTCTTGCTTTTCCATACGCTTCTGTTCCTTGAGTAAGGGCTAGTCTTTTCTGCAAAAGTCGAGCTCGTCCCTCCTACATTAGAATCCGTTAAAGCCTAATCAATTCATAAACAATTTCCAAGTCGCCAGACGTCTTTCTACAAACTTCGGCACAGATGATCGCGGTTCCCCTCCACAATAAAGTCACTAATTATTAATTAACATAATTCTTGCAAGTTGCTACTTGAGATGGAGCTATCGGGAGAATTGACTTTCAACCCTTTAGTTAATTAAGCACGATCTAGTTTCAACCCCTGCGGGTATCCGATACCAAAGGTTGAGTACCCCTGAACTTTATTAGAAGTCAGGTGAATGTTTTAAAACTGTAGAGGATATTGAAGGAGTTTCTTCTTAATCGCCACCAAGACTTCAGGTTTTAATTAACTTTATAATTTTATGACTACACCTTAGACACTAGACGTGCAACAAGCGGTTAATTCCAAGCTCATATTTCAAGATTTAATTACTTAAAATACCTAGTTTTCTATTGATCACAGATTAATTTAAGACGAAAGAACCTCTTATCCTACTGATATTATAAATATGCAAGTTTGGAAGGATGGATGGATGGTTGTTAAGTGTTCAAGCAATAGCTACTTGAACAGACTTGGATGAAATTTGGCCCACAGATAATTTATAACCTGCATTAACACAGGATAATTTCTATCCCGGCTGGACACAATTCTAAAAGTCCACGTAGCTGAAGTCGCGGGCAGGAGCTAGTAGGTCATATATTTGTTCGTGTTTAGCCAGCTTCGATAAATAGACATTACTCTATGGACATCATAGAGTCAATAAAATTAAAGACTAGAGGCGTTTTCTATTCCTGCCTAAGACAAAAGTTTCATACCATTCAAGCGTTTATATGTAACTATTCTATGTTATATGAAATGTAGTAAAAATCTCGATAAACCCCGAGTTTTTTTTTTATCAATATCTATTTTTGCTCCGTTTTCTAAACAACACAATCCAGACTTCAACATTTGCGCAATGAGCAGTAGATACTATTGAGAGACATAAATTTTTAACCATCTACCGAACTGTTTGACAGAATCGATCGTCCGTATAAAGCTAAGGCCTCATTCCAATTAGTCGACTGGTACGAACAGAACGATACGACTAAACGGTCGATCAAATTTGTCAACGGCCTGTATTGTTGCATACTATTGAGACGTGTATTAAATGATTTGACTCTATAAACAAACGCCATCAACTTTAAATTCTCTCTTTTTCAAGACAAGCATTAATGATTACTATAATACCTTTGCTGGGCAAGCGAGTTTCGTCGTCGACCTCACCATCGTTTAACATCAAGTGAGGTGCCGACACACGCAAGCACATTTGAGAAAAAACAAAGTAGATCCAAAGCTAACTAGAAAACTTCGCAAGAACATAGAGGAGAAGCTGTAAATATGGTAAAAAATAATAATGAATTAATGTGATAATTTCCTAGGGGGAAGAAACTGCCGTGAGATTTATTCAACCAAAGTGCAACACGTCTGGCTTGGATTTGCAACTACCGACGGATAACCGTATCTTCTGAAGCATGGAGATGCTCAGATGGAAATGCTTCAATTGGTCACCTAGATACTCTATGCCAAGTTCTAGTAAACCACAACTATCACTGGATGCAAATAAATACAATATCTAGCTACTTCCACAATATTGAGGGTAGTCATGCCTGTGCACCGCCCGCCCGCCCGCAAATATATGCACATACGCAAGCGGTGAAAATTGCGACTAGCACCAACTACTGTAAACGTGGTACGCCCCCTCCCCCCCACGGGGCATCATAAGGAGCTGTTAGACCTTGCAGTGTCCGCCACTCGGTGGTAATACATGATTACCCTCAATATTGTGGAAGTAGCTAGATATTGTATTTATTTGCATCCATTAGTAGTAACGCCTGAATCTATTCAATACAACTATTACTTACTAGAGAGGTCAAAAATCTCCTACCGCCTGAATTTTGTTTGGATTTCGGTTTGTTTGTTTTCTTACAAAGCAATTACATAAATGAATAAAAAAAAATGTGTACATAGCTAACCAAATAACAAAACATGTTGAATGAACTTATATCAATAATTTTGTCACAATTATGCAATCGTGCGCTTAGAGGGGCTCGTGACAAAGTAACAGCCATATCGAGACCCCTGCGTGGCTCGAAGAGCACGTTAAACCGTTGGTCCCGGCCTGAAAGTCTGACAACCAATCATATCGAGATATCGTGTTACGGTGTTACCCAGTATCTGGGTTATGGTCAGATAGGCAGTCGAAGTCGATTAATCGCATAGTTCGCGACTCCTATTTATTAGTATATGGCTCAACAAAATGTACCATATTCCTGTATAGGTATAGATTTGCTGGAGCCATTTAAGTCTATTCCGAGGTAATGAACAGCATTGAGTTAGAGTGACGCGACGGTAATTGAGTATGGCATTCACTTGGTCAAAATGACTCAAATGTTATGCAGCAGTTACCACACCTATTTACCTTTTTCCACGAAATCTATCTAATATCTAATAATCTATCGGAGTGTATTTTTTATTACATATTTTCTTTATTATTAGAGTATGCCCTGCACCAATTTTTTTTAAGATGGAGCAGGAATATGAAACAATTATAAAGTCAAAATCCAAGTGCTCCCCTCGGGTTAAAACGTTTTATTTATTTGATTTTTGAGTCATGCTAGAGGCCATAATAACATATTCATTCAGTAATAAAAATCAAATGCATGACAGACAAACGGACATACGACGGACGCAAACTTTGTTAAAGATTCGCGTCCGCCTTTGGTACGGAATCCTAAAAAAACATATTAAAAAGCATTTCTTTTACTTTATTTTTCATTAGCCCAGCAAACAGGTGTTAGGCGAAGCCCAAATAAAACATTTTCCGTGAAAATTTCGTACAAAAAACTCATTTGTTCACCCGCAATTTCATTTATATTTCGGTAAAGGTACATTTAGATTGGGCCCGTGACTTTTTGCCCTTAATTAATTTAGTTTCTTTAATTTCATAGGCAACCCGAGATAATTGAATATGATTATGGTTATCACACCCTTTTAATTTTGTAAACGGGTACCCGAAAAGGGTTTCATTTGCATATTATCTACATTTCTACGTATACAGGGCAAAGCTATCGATTTCCTTCGGCCTAATGGGTGAATACCCCGGTGACCTAACTGCATGCTGTTAGTTAACCTAACTACATGATTGATCTGGTTTCAATCTAGGCTAGTTATGTTGATGATACTGATAACCAAATCAAAATAGGTTTGGTCAAAATAGGTGTGATGTAAAACTTATTTTGTCATTTTTTCGTTTAAACTGAAAACAGTTTATAATTTATTCATAATTATTATACACCTATAAAACAAATACTATCCTAATTTTAAAATTAAAATAAGAAACTTTACTCAGGCGTCTGTCAGTCAATTTTGGCTCGATAAACGTTTCGTTATAAAAAATATATTTGAATGTTTAAAAATTTTACTAGGCGAGCATAAGTACATAGGAGTCATTTTAACAAGTAGTTCCAGCTAACGTTGCAAATTAAATAATATGACGCCGCGTCAAATCAATTTTCTTTCTTTAAGAACCTAAATAAGCACGTTGAGGATATACGTGATTTTAGCGGTACAGCGCAATTGCGTTAGGTTCGGTCCTCGCGAGACGGCAATTGTGTCGAGTAGCAGAATTGGCCCCGACGCCATCTTTACCCGCAATTTTTATCCTGTTCCCGCAAATTCACGTTTTGTCTCACTGCTTTGTATGCTGTAACCGACAGGAGACCGGTTCAATGATTTCAGGAATATAATTTTAGAATTGACGAGAATAATTTGACCAAGTGCGATCACAATAGTTTCGTTTGATTTTCTTTCGTCAATAAAAATATAATAGAAGTATATATATAAATACTAGCTATAACTACAGATTTTTATTAAGTAGGTACACTTTAAAATATTTCCGAGAGTGTATTTTCCACATAAATATTTCAAATATCCTCCGTAAAATTATAGTTTTAATATACCATTATAATCTTTTTTCTTCCAACGCTACCTGTTTAGTCACCCCATGAATGCATAAGTCGCTGGCATTGTGCCAAGCGTCCCGTATCTCTGATTCGCTAATAGATAAATCGCTACTCCGTCTGTCGGTTGCACTACACACTACAGCTAGAATACTCCCGAGGGAATATCGTTTGTTTACATTTTGCTTTCATACTTCCCAGTGTTTTATTCGTTGTGTGCTCTTTAAGTTTCTGGTCGCCTGGTACTTCGAATATGTTGGATGGAAGGTAAACATGTTGGAGATGAAAAGAAAATGATGTTTTTTAAGATAGATAAAAATCTGGTGATTTTATTTAATTTTAATAATCCGCACGTCTACTGAGTTAGTCAAAGAGTCCCTTTGACTGAAATTCTGAAACAAGTCTCTTTCACAAAAAATCAGAAATTTGAGTCTCTTCGACTTATAACAGAAAATTCTGAAATTTGAGCAATCACGATTTAGACCTCTAGCAGGCAAGGAATGGTTTGATTACGTGCTTGTAACAAAGAGATTGCCTTTTTTCATTCTTTCTGGCCTAAATGTTACAAATAAAGTAAGTACCTAAATAATAAATAATATCAGTGTAAGGTTGACTGGTTGGGTGATGAGAAAATTCCACGAACTGTACAGATAAGCATTATATTGTACAACAATAGAAAACAAATCATTTACATACACGCACTGGTATCATATAGGTATTATTTGAAATCGTGTATCTGGAAGCCTATATTGTACCTACTATATCATAATAAGCCCAAAATCTATTTAGATAACATATACATTGGTAGCCCTACAAACAGATAATATCTAAAACTTATTGTTTACCAATCGGCTTGGGTCTTACATTGTCTGAAAATGTTACCCTTTCAACAAAATAATATTCGAAACCTATCGCGAAGTAAACCCGAAATAGGTCGCACAGGTAAATAAGTTTTATGCTAAATCCAATAAAGCCTTATAAAAAAACTTTTATACTACCAATCAAAGTCTAGCGAAGTAACTATGTATTTGTAAGGGGCGTAGGATATTTGTTTTTGTTCAAAACTGCGTAGATGTGTGTACCTACATCTAAAAGATTAGGGGCATAATACATATGGCTGGCCCCAGATTACACGAAAATAATCGCTACAAAGGGTCACTGATACCAAGCTTATTTAGAGTTTAACTAAACAAAACCTTAACTAACCTTATAAGTAGTACAGTTTAGTGGCTGTTGCCAATTGCCTCGTATTTTATGGATTTTGTGTCGAATTTCAGTTAGCGAATAGCCTTCGGGTTAAAACTGCTTTTTTTTTTTTTTTTTTTTTCCCTTCGCCCTAGTCGGGCAGGCTAAGGTCTTAGACCATACCGCCTCGTCTTCAGTGTTCTTGAATAAAAGTAAGGCCAAAGCCTCGTCTTCAGTTACTTCCTTCTTGTTTTAATCAAGTATAAAAAGTTATTGCAGTTATTGCCCCAGTAAAACGGTGGAAATTTTACTGAGTCTTCGATGGAGTTTAGGAGTGAACACAAAAAGTCATGATTTTCAATTGTATACAATTTGCCCACACTCGCACACCTTCATGAACACATAATGGTTAATTATCCACCATAATTACACATTATACTTCGGAGAAACACAAGTTTTGGAAAACAATATAAAATTGACAACGTGCACTTTACATTTTCCCGCCTAAACTCGGTTAAAACTGCTATCGAGTTAGTATTGATATCGGTACGTTCAAATTGGCCGTTTCGAAGTTGATTTGAGGAACGCGACGTATTCGAATATAAATATTTGAATCTAGAACTTGGTTTAAAATTGAATATGTTGACTGACATTAATTTCAAAATGGCGGTGGTTCGAAAACTTCGAGATTACTTTTAAGCGAACACGGAAATGAGCGAGAATTTTCGCCATCTAACTGAGATTTGGTCGATTCGTTATTAAAAAGGGTATAAATAAATAATTGTTTATTCAGAAAAAAAGATCAATACAGTTTACAATATATCTCATATTCAAAATAAAGCACACAAACTGCTTAAATAACGAGGACTTGGATTTATAATCCCGTAAAATTATAAGTTCATATGGAATATTTATTGCCACACAGTGCAACACTGGTACCGAAAACGTGGAAACAATAGAAAAATAATTTCATACAGATTAAACAGAACTTTGATCATATTTCGATAATGCACCGCATATAGCAGGTTCGATTTCCGTGCGGAATAAATACCAATTTAAATGATTTTTATTTGAAGGAGGCGGCAGAACGATAGAGAGAGGTGGATCCCTCTCACCCGTGCCGCATAAGACGTGCCAGACGCCGAAGGGCTCTAAATGATCTCCGGCCATCGTGAGCCGTGGTCTGTGGGCGATGCACTTGGGTAGTTCGTCACCCTACCAGCAACAAGCCCGAGACGAATGCACTCCTTGTTTTCGAACGTACACCTCTAGTGGGTATTTTTGCAGACCAACTATGGCTGGTCTGCACTGATGGTGGCATCCGTCGATGGTATTGACGGATTATAGCCTGATGGGGTCGCGGTGAATGCAGCTACGATCCCGAGACCCCAGTGAAGTTGAGGCCTGCATATGAGATTGTGTCTTTAAACATTCCCATGACACAAGACAATTTCTAGTGTAGAACCACGTTATATAAACTCAAAAATATGTAAATGTATATGACAATAGTGCAATGCTTTTACGGTTTAATAGAATTACCATGCCTAGTCATTTCAGTATTATTATTATAGGTATTAGTGTTGTCCAAGATAAATCTTTGAAAAGTATTAACGCATGCTTAGCGAACTCTAAAGTAACAATATTAAATGGAAAAAAGAATACGATCGCGAACACCTTTCGGTCGGTTCGGTCACCTGTATAGGTACTGAATTGATTGTAAGACGTGTTAAAATATGGAAGAAGAATTTGCGGTGGTGAGCAGAGGTCGAGATGGCTTAGTGGTCAGAGCGCTTAGAGTATTTATCCAGGAGGCGCAGGTTCGAATCCTGTTCGCGACCGTATTCTTTTTCCATTTAATATTGTAACTTTATTAGTGTTGTGTTTATATTGAGGTTTTCAAATTATATACTATATATCGCATGGTAATGGTTATCAAATTAAGATCTATGACAGCCGTTACGGGTAGTCAGAGGCCTGAAAGTCAGACAACCAGTCATACCACGAGATATCGTGTTATCCAATTACTGGGTTGTGGAGGTCAGATAGGCAGTCGCTCCATGTAAAATACTGGTATTACGCTGCATCCGGTTTGAGTGGAAGCTGACCCCAATATATTTGGCAAAAGGCTAGGCAGATACTATATATCGCATAGACAATGATTCAGGCGCAACAAAAATCAGCTCAACTCAACAACATTGCTCCATTAGTTTGCATGAATGGCTGCATTCCACCAAATTAATTAATTGAATTCGTTTGTTTTTTTTTTATATTAAATTAGAAATAAATATAGTCATTTCTAGATAATGTAAATACAAAAATATAAATAAATAATTACTCAGAGATTAGTAACTGATCAATTCAATTTCCCGATTAATTCGCATTGTTTGTGAAAAATATCAATCAACCCTAATCGATATGGTACGGGTTTAATATTACCAACAGTATAATTAAAAAAGAACGCGTTTTTTGCTCTCATTGGTCTTTTGGACGCAAACGAGCCTGTTGAGTGCAAGGACCCGTGTTCAATTCCTGGGTCATTCAGTGTTATTGGGCTTTTATTACTGTTAGGAAATTCGAAGTAGCAGCCTGTAATCAGGAATTAGATTGACTAACCGCCGATTTTAATGCCTCGGTGAGTGACATCTTCTTTATGTGTATCGAGTGGATACTACCTACCTGTTCAGTTCAAGATATTATTTAAGTTTTCATGAAGAAATTAATTATTTTCCTTCGCTTTGACGTGAAAAACAGAGGAACTTAAAGCTTTCACATATATACATTATAATAACTGCCTCGTTGGTCTGAGCATGAGGCCCTGGGTTCGATTCCCGGGTCGGGCAAAGTGTTATTAGTTTTTCTTATTAGAAAATTCTTTGTAACAGCCCGGAGTCTGGAATTGCACCTGGTAGATAGCAATAGGCTCACCACTTATTACATGGGACTTAATAACAGCATTAGTCAAATGTGGGTGTACAACTATGCCTACCCCTTCAGGAAATACAGACGTGATGCTATGTTATGTTATGTTTTGTTAAAAGAAAATATATATCTAAAAGTAATGTTAGCAGGCAACGGTATTAATTTATACAGCCCTGAATTTATAGATTAATTTTACAAGTAGGCAAAGGTCTTAAACCCACCCGCCATACAGCCTTGGGACGTACTTTCCAAGTATAAACCTTTTTTTACGCAAAGGTATAAAATCGTTGAGCCTTTATTCGTCAGTCTTATTATCCGTTCATTCTATATTCTATTTTCGTCGGTAATCTATGGATCCGCCGCGACTTTTGAGTGGGTGGGTACGTACAGCCAGCGTCCCAAGTAAAGTTACATTCAAAATAGTCGATACAATTGATGAAACGCGGGCTCAGCTCATGACTAAGGGCTCCGTTCGAGTTCGAAACTAGTCGGGCAATCTCGAAAAATGCAAATGAGTAATGCCGGCGAACAATTAAAATAATTAATTGATAAAACATTTCTTAAATAATATAAGTTGTTAGTCTTGTATAAAATTTCAGCTTCATGAAAGTGGACAGATGTTCTTTTTTCGCACTTTTGTCGCTCACTGTACCTATATTGGCAGACTGACGGGCTCCATTGCTTGGTTTATTTGGATCCTAATGATAAACGAAACGAAACCGGTTAATGTAATGAGTAGCAATTAATTAAGAGAGTCAGGTTTGTTAACGTCGCCCGTCGAATTGTTGGGAATATTTCAGAACAGTGTTAAGTTCTTGATGTCAGGAGTCTTCTTCTTAAATAAACCTATCACTGACTGACTCAAATTATTCTATCTATCTAACCTGTAATGTCCCATTGCAAGGCAAAGGCCGATGTAGTTCGATGCACCGAGAACCCCTGTAGGAGATGGGCAATAAAAGATATTTCGCAAGTGTCTCAAACAGGCGAAACGAATTAAAAAAAAAAATAGATTCCCCTGATCTGCTCAGTGAGCTGAGTCGGCTCTTCACCCCTCACAACTACCGTCGCAGCAGAAGACACAGGTTATTTGCCGTGCCACCTGCCGAACTGAAGCCCGAGCTAACTCTCCAATACCGCGCACGCTCTCCGCACTCAATGATCTTCTGGATTCACGCCCAAGCATTGATCTGTTTGAGGATGGATGGGCGAAGATATTGTCGGAATGTTTGTGGTTGTGTGAGCGAGATGCATGATTGGTAATTTAACCTTTATTTATAAGTTCTTTTTCTATAGATGTAAACTTGTTTAATTAGTGTTATTGGCCTCAGGCCGTTCTAGTTAAACGGAAAAATAAATAAATAATACACATACATCCAATCATGAGTGTTTCCCATTGTCATAGGCGGAGATTATTGATTTCCATTCACTACGATTCTTACACGCCTCTTTCGCTTCATCTATTTTCATTACCTCTTTATGCGTGCTCGTTGGTTTACACCTGCCGTATTATAACTGTACATATCTGAAGTTGTACGCTAGTACGCTGCGCGGTACGCAATTTATTGATAAAATCGGCAGGACGCTTGCGCGATCTGGTGGGAACGCAATAACAGCGTATGGTGTCACACCGTTAATACATTCGTCTCGCTCGCTCCGGGGCCGAAAACAGTCGGTGCCATAAATGCGGTCTTGTTGATTTTCTTAACGAATTTAAATATTTTAGCACGTTAACACTTTTTTATACAACTGTACCTGTGCGGCCGTTTGCAATGCCTAATTTCAGACATGCACAGTTATATTACTATGACTGTAGGTTGCTCTTGACATGTCCTTTTGGACTCATGGACATATGCATTCTCTGCATTCTCCATAAACTCAGATATTGCGCCCAAACTTCACCGTTGAAACTTCAACAGATATCTACCAGCGGCCTATGAAACGCTACTACTACTATGTTCTTCTCTATCTTGTACTTGTAATTTGACAATTGTGTGACAGTGACAAGACAATGCTAAGCCAAAAACACATGCTCAGTAATTTTTATTTGCCTTTCCTATATTATTGTTAACGAATAAAGTTTTGGTATAAATAATGAATACTACGAATATTTTATTCAAGATGAAATTAATTAAAACATTCAAAAGCACGCCTGCCATTTTTAAATATTACTAGCCTATGTTACCCGGGATAATGTAAGGATTCTAACAATACCCCATACATCGTTTTTTTGGGCTGTCGTGTAAAAATTGGTTTACGAAATACTTACTCAAGAATTTCAAAATGAAAGGAATTATAGCCATTTTTCCTTTGTTCGAATGTATTGAAACAATCGAGGGGTCCAAGGGTTTGAAGTCTAAGATGTGGCCATTTTAACTGTTTTAACCCTTAAAACCAGGTGAACAAAGACGTAAGTGCTAAAGTAGGTCCTTATTCCGATATGCGGTACCGCCTGAATTTAACATTTTACAAAATATTCTTATGTTTAAGTACTGAAATATAAACCGATAAAAAAGCAAATTTTACCAGATTAACAATTTACGCTCCATAACATACAAATATGTCACCATAAACAAAAAAAATGGTCATGTTCGCAAAAATTTTTAAAAAAAAATATCTTGTCAGCTATTTTAACGGGCAGTTAAACAACTCTGTTCCACGAAACGAAATAACACCGACATTGTCAAATGAGGTGATACCGCTAAAAAACTATGCATTTTTAATAACCCCCGTGTCGTGTAACGGAGCGAGGTCGACTGTCATTTTGACACATTTTAATTTTTTCCCGCCATAAAATATGGCCGCTGTTGGCACTGTTATCGCAGGATTTAACGCCATTCCTGTAAACGTGTGTTTGTATGAGAATAATATTTATGATAGTTTACGTCGGTTCGCTCTGTTTCACTATAAAATTCATATTTAGATTTTGTTGACATCAGACAATTCTAAACTCCGGGCTGCTAGGGAAAAATTCTAACAAGAAAAACCAATAACATTGCCCAACCTTTTTTTTTCTGGTGTGGAAAATCCATCGTGGACGTTGTGCCCGACTCCTACCGACTAAAAACCACATGGTCCTACTCTAACCTACACCGGGGTCCCGGGATCGCGACTCTATTCACCGCAACCCCGAACATTTCCCAACTTGGGAATCGAACCCAAGACTTCATTCATGCTCAGCAGTCCCGCTTCGGAACACAAGACCAACGAAGCAGTTCTTATATGTTAAAACATTTTTAAACATATGTTTCGGATTTTGTGTACTTCTATCCGAATTTAAATCTATTAAGTACGGTTTTAACAAGCAATTTCAAAAACGAAATACCGATATAATTGAGTTTCGCTCTAGATAAGCTAGATTGTGTTTTGAACACATATTTTCCTCTATAGTCTGTGCGATGTGTAACCCGTTGGGAGTCAATACAAAATTAATTAGATTGCATTCACAATTGCTGTAGTAGAATTATTTTAGAATGACCATGCTGATTAATATTGACCAGTAAATGTTCAATTTTCATTAAATTGCGCCGATAAGTGAACCGCGTAATAATTGCGCAACTGACTTGCAGTTCAAATTAGTATTTAATTTGGTAATATTGCACCATGTACAATAAAAAGTAAATATTCTATATTTCTATAGGGCCTAGAGCAGGAAGAAAAAATAATTGTTAGCAGGCAAAGGTATTAAAAGGTAGTAAAAAAACATTGGAACAACCATAGAATTTTAATATTTTTATAAGAACAACTGTTTTTTTTAATGATATGGTCGCCGACAAAATTCATCAAATAAATAAAAAATAAAAAAACTGTTTTCAAGCTGATTTGAACTAGCTAGTTTTCCACAAAAAAAAACTTACTTCCATTTAATAAAATACCAGGCTCCTATAAAACTGGCAGAGTTACATCACTAAAATGTCATGTCGGCATGTTGTCCGAACGGAACTGCGTTATCAATATTTATTGCGGCGCGCGCGTGTGACGTCATTAATTGAGAAAACTTAATACACACTGACTGCCAGTTCGGCAGACGATAAAATGTTAAAATAGCAACCAAATAAAAAAATATATACAAATAATATGACAATAAGATTATCTAAGATTACAAATAATAAGTTATCATCATTTGAAGGTTTAATTAAAGACTTTTTGATTTCTGGTTTTTAAAATCATTACACATCATAATAAAACAACTTTTAACTGGATTCATCTCGTATATTATTAATTTCTGTTAAGGATGACGAGTCATCCGCTGGCCAAGAACACTACAAAGTGCGTTGTGTTCAGAAATAAATCTTAGTGTGCTACTCAAAATAGTATAATAATAATATTTTGTAGTACAATTGCTACGCGCTAAGTCGCTACGAAAACCGTAGCACGAGCCCAGGACTGCGGTGAATGCAGCTGCGATCTTCGAACTTTTTTATGGATTAGAGGTAGACAGTGTCGCTTTGGTGGTCCGGCACAACGTTAATGTTAGAATTGAACAAGCTCGCCACACTCACTACCAGTGTGTCACCCGAAAAACACGTGTGAGCTTAACTAGCCAAACTATAGGGGCATGCTCCAGCATAATTCATATTACTAGCCTTTTATAGCTCTAGCTCTAACTTCTCTAGAATGGTCTTCCGCCTCATTACAGAAGTAGTCATATTTTTCAAGAGCACTTTAACACGATTTGTTGGCGATTCCATAGTTGGAACTTATTGTTCGGTACGGTAATAATTTACCTTTCGTAGGAAATGTGGCGGTGATAAAATATTCGCGGGGCTATGAAAAGACTTGCCTATTTCTTGTAGGTATTGTGAAAACGAAGGGCATTCTACCTTAAGGGAATGGTTTCATAAAATCACTACATACAATGATACCCATTAGCTATTCCACATGCCATATTTCTTGTCATTTTGTTTAACTGTCATAGGTTTAATGATTATGAGATTGCAACGAAAGCCGAGCCTAGCTTTGAGTCGTAGTACCTTTTATGTGACAGAAAATTATTAAATAAATTAGTAGCCAATTTGGAATGGTGGAAAAATAATGTTTTCTTGAGCCCAATTGATTTCCCCAGCTGATTAACAAACACTCCAATGTTTTTACTTGTTCACTTAATATAGTCGGAGAAAAGATAAGAAAAATCTCTTTAATACCGAAAATCCATGTACCAGGATACCAGAACGAAAGAGGAGCTTGAAGTAATATTTCACATTGGAGGTTGGAAATTGAAAACGTGTTGAAATTATATTAATACTGGCTGGTGGAATGTATTGTACAATTTCAGGGTTAATTTACGAACGCCGCTCGGGGATTTAGGCTCGTGTCATGTTAATCCACGGCTGAGAGTCGGATTAATCGTAATGTTGGTTTGTTGCTCTGTCTCTGAGTTTTGTGTATGTGAGAAAGTATTAATCAATCGTGTAGGTAACGTTACAATTCCTCTTTACAACTTTACCTTTGATTTTGTATCACGCGTAATTTTCTATTTATATTTAACACAAAGATTTACGTATTTATAAATTACTTTTTGCGACGTATAAAAATAGCCCTCAACATTAACTACGCCTTAACATGCATATTATATTCAAATACCGTTTCTTTTTTACAGAATATTAACCAGTGAAAGAAGGCACCGTTTCGGTAAGTAATACCCTCTCTAACCTGGGTCGTATAGGCCCTCTTATTTTACTTTATCTTACACTCCCGGCCACAAAGTTCACGCACAAAGGACCGCAGCTACAAAATACCCCAGGTTATTAATTTTGGAAGTGTAATTACGGGAAAGAATATATTATGAGCACGCCTTTCGGGGTAAGATTAAAATTTTATTGTTATAATATATCGTAAATTTAAATAGCTATTAGGGGAATATGAAGTTTAGGAGGTGTTTTATGTCGTTATTGAGTTGTAAATTAAAGTGGATGCGATTATCAAGCATTTATTGTTTGGTTAGTAACCAGAAGAGCATAAGTTTAAGCGGGTATAGATTATCTATTAGTCACAGTACAAAGTGTATGCATAGTGCGGAAAATTGAGTTTGTGGCCGAATCTCCTCGATAAATAGACCGACTTTGTAGCAAGTTCTGGCTGTAATTATCTGGTGTTTCGTGCATAACATACATTTGTGATTGTAGGCTCTACAAAGTAGTTATTATGCTGGTAACAACACTTTCACAATACACATAATTATGTCAACGAACACTGTGTTAATGATTTGTATCAAAATTATAATAAGTTCCTTTATGTTTGCTATTAATATCTCAAAAAAAATTAAAGAAACCTCCATATAAGTGTCAAAAAAGCTTTTTTAAATTACTTACCAGGGTAGCTTTAGTTGGATAAAAATCCCACACTCCGAAAAATACAACTGCAAGTAGGGTTAAGAACCTGTATCACTTGAGTCGGTACTCAAAAAGCTTGGTTAATTAAGTTAACGTGACCTCTTCTCGCTAAGCTGACTTTTTCCTCCTCTATTAAAGCGTTATACAGTGATGTCGGCATCATCTATTCCACCACCGAGTAACTGAACCAGTTCACGAGAAATCATTCGATTTTACAGGGGGTGTTCGTCCGAAAGTCTTATCACACAAATCATATAAACATGTATGTAAAGGCTCGCTGTGAATGCTTCCAAACGGGAACTCGTAGTGGAAATATTTCTTAAAATAATAGTAACCTCACAATCTGTGCATTAAAGTAGACTAAGGGAAGACTACTAAAGTGCGAATAATTTATATCCTTTACTTGCTAAGACACAATTCTGTTTTACCTAAGTTGACATCTCGTTTATCATATTTCCTTCCTTCTTCAACTAATCATATTCAAACACCTGGCTTAAAAGATAAGAAACCTTAAGTACACATAGTTCCAAACATGATACATCTTTCTCAGTGTTGCCAGTGTGAATGATGATAAATGTTGCCAGCAACGCGTTGAAATTACCTACGTACGTGGTAAATGCACTTCCAAGATGGCGTCTCATGAAGATTTATGTATGTATGGTACACAAGGAAGAATATTTTACGGTTATGGATGGCGCCGACGGTCCTCTGCCATTTTAAATAATACGTTAGGCACTTTTTGACGGGCAAAGTTTTATTTTTAAAGTTCTCTTTTTTATCGGGCTTGAAAAATGGGCAGGTTTCTCGTTTAATGTATGATTGTTTCGACAAATGGGGGCTTTTGACTTTTTATTAATACTGGTGAACTTGGGTTTTATTCCTAAAGTTGACTTGGCACTCAGATTAGGTTTGGATAATTTTGGTGGAGTGGATTTTTGGCATTTTATATAATCATTAACATTAAAGGACACAATAGACACCTTACATTTTAATTGTTATGACGTCCATATACACCGTGTCTCTTGATGTGTTAAGTATGTAATTATTGTTAAAAAAATCACAGCTCATGACACTTTTATCGGCTAGAAGAGCCTCCGTAAACTTTATCCATAGGCGATCGGTGATTTGGCGACTGCATGAATGATGCATTGCATTTTGGCGACTGCTTTCACTTAGTTGCGTTACCCAAATCACGCGTTTCAGCGTTCAGTCGCTGTATCAAGCTTCAAAAATGCTACTAAAATCGCTTTTCACCGATGTTAGAAGTAGCAAGTCCACGGAGGTGATAATAAAATATAGTGGTCAATTATAAATTAGTAGATGGGGACCTTTCGCTTGTCATACATGAGCTAAACGCATACAAATACTTAAAACGCATTCACTCGGCGCCAGTACGCTGCGTGTAATCTATGTGTGTGTGCGTAATCTATGCTTCGCTTTTGACAAGGCACGGTTCCATCCGTATTTTTTACAAATCGGTGTTATTTGATAATTGTCACAATGATCCCTTTGTAGCAAACAATAAGGACCAGATTTCAGTAGGTACCCACGGTAGTTGCACAAGTCACTTGCAATTACAGTTTCCATTTTGCCATAGACAGCGCCACAGGCTTTAAAAAAAACTGTACTTGTTTTTAACTAGATGTTTAGATCGACGCAATGTATTATAGTGAACTGTGAAATGAAAGCTGTTGGCATTGTAATCGCCACATGATTTGTATTGTTTTACTTTTTAGCTAAGATTTGTGTTTTATATATTCGATGAATAGGCAATTGCGCTTTCCACGAGTAACCTACTTACTTACTTAGATAATTTTACTATATAATATAAGGTACAATAAAGATTGAGTAGAGCACCAACCCCTCTTCAGCGACTACCTACAACACACACAACATTTCAGTGTACGGGCAAACTGTTCGTACAGGCATTGCCATTGCAAGTCAGTCGCTTTCATTTTAAATTAATATTACCTCGCTGTGACGTAATCACTGGGCTATGAGAGCATTATCAATTCTGATTTAATCACGTTTTAATGTGTATAAAAATAAATACTAGTTACGTACTCTGGTACTGTCAGCAACAAAAGTGGATCGAAAATGCACCGACTGTAGCGCTAGTTATTGTGATGTAGTGCAATTACATGTTGCATTATCTGTATTCATTTTATGACAAGATTATTATGTACTGTGCTTCAGATAGTTAGGTGAATAGTTTCAGAGCTAAACCATTTTTAAATTTTGTATGTGTTCAGCGAATTTTGTTGCTGACCGTACCTATAAAATAGGTACCCAATAGCACCTATACAATCACGTTACTCGAGGTACATATTATAAGCCGCAGCATTTCAATTTCCTTCTAAAGAACTCATTCAAAATTCGCAGCATAGATTCAAAGCTTTATGCGGTCCTGGTATGTGCACAAAAATTTGGCTACCCAAAAATGGCGGCAGCGATTCAGTCGGCCATTGTCCTGCGCAATTGTCATACCTGTCAGGCTGTCCTGTTAACATTCCGGACATGTGCGCGCCAAAACGATAGAAAAAGCTATCTAGTCTGCGTTTATTTTTACTGAAATCGTTTATATAGCGTGTATAAAATCTGTCGATATAATAAAACGGCTTGATGGTGAAATGTTAAGAAATAAAAGAGGTTTTTCCTCTTCATTGATTTGCTTTCCACCTATGACACATGTGTATCGAAAGTAAACATATGGCCGTTATAAAACTGTAGTTGATATCACAGAATCGTAACACACATAATTATGTAATTTGCAGACAGTTGAGAATTAGAACCTACTCGTATTATTGGCAACAAACATTGTCAATGTTTGGTCATATTTTAAGGATAACTGCTAATGATAATAAACTCTCTGAGATTATGTCCAAATTCTAATTTGGAATATGTACAACGATTCAGTTAGAAACGGAGGAAATTATTACGGAAGTTCCGTAATAATTTTTAAACGGAACATTTGACGACATGGAAAACCTGTCGAACTGTCAAAATAATTTTGGCTCAACTAAGCCCTCAATTTTAATTAATTACCCTAACTTATTTTTATAACAAAATAGTTTTTATTTTATTTTATGTGTATAGTGTAGTTAGTCATTAAGATAATTTAATAAGTTAGTACTTAATTATTGTGTATTAGATAAATATGACAAATAAACCAAAATTTGAATGATAACCTACTACCAAGAGCGAAGTGAGTGGAGGAGTGGGTTCGGAAAGCTTCATGCAAGTAATGATACTTTTAGGTTAATATTTATTGATACTTAATATTTTGAATCGGCAATTTCTACGGCATTGGAATAGAGTAAAATACAAACTGAACTTAATAATAATTGACGAAACTTGTATCTGTAGCACAAACGGATATAAATGGAGAAGCCAAAAATAGGCCGGAAAAGCAGAGGTGCAATCCTAACTTTGCCTATATTTTATGTGATTAATATGATTTAAGTCGGCAGTAATTATTTATTTATTTTATTAAAACAATTCGCATTATGTTTGAATTATGTAGTACATTAATTAATTAATTACAGCTAAAAATAATAAAATATAAATATCAAATAATAAATTTCATTAAAAATAATCAATACCAGGTTAAATATGATGTCAATAGATTGCAAACAATTATTATATATATGATTGTAAATAATATTATGTCAAATGATTATAAATCCATTCTCTCTATAAATGGAAAAAATCTAATATTATGTTGAATATGTCATCAGTAAATAATAATAATTGTTATTTTGTATTAAATATAAAATTCAAAGACAAAATGGCGCTGCATCAATTTTTTCCTCTTCCGGCCCTAGTCCCATTCATTTGATACAAAATATAACTTGCTCTGCGTCGTTCGCTTTCGTCCCAGTTTAGCATTGTGAAAACTTTTTCGTCATGCCGTCCGAAACATTCCTTTTCTCATTTTTACATGGACCTCTCTCACCCCTTCGGCCTTATTCTGTTGAGTATGACTCCACACATTTTTGTGAGTGCTCTCATTTCGCCCGTTAATTTTACTTTCATACATTTATAAAGCCTGGAATCAGAATTCAGATGTTAATTTATATTCACAACTCATTAACGCGTACGGCCATTGCAGTATAATATTTTGCGGTATGAAAAATTTGACTTACATCAAGTCTAGCGAGAGTCACTGCAGAGTGGATAAATCTGAAACTATCAAATATAGTCTAGTATTGTTCTGTGGAACCGTGTCTTCAATTTCAGAGATACAAAACTACATTCAAACTTAAGTCTCCTGCTCGAGTCGGTTATCGGCTATTCACCTAAGGGAACGTTATTTGAAAGAGGATGTAATGACGAGGATTGAGTAATGTATGCTAAGATGGTTTCGGCAAGTGGGACAAATGAATGAAGTGCGATTGACAAAACTAGTATATAAGACAAGTGTGGGTGAAAAAGCCGGGGCAGGCCGTCTTCGACGAATATACAACAAACAAGTTGTGAATATTCTCAAAGAAGGACAGGTCAGGAGCAACCTAAATCGACGAACATGCATGAAGAGCTAGATGAAACTAGATGCAGCTAAAAAGTTGTGACAGAATCATAGCAAGTGGAAATAGATAGTCTTTGCCTACTCCAATGGGGAACAGGCGTGATTGTATGTATGTACACAAATATTCAATTTTTATCGTACTGTATAATTTCGCACTTAATAAATTTCAAGTAAAAATATAGGTGTGTAAATAAAAAACAAAAACCTAACAATAAACATTAAATAACACCTTGTCAATTAGCAGATACAGTTACCAGGCAACAATAATACTGAAAGAGCAACAAAAACACCTCATTAGCATTGCCACAGAATAAATTTTTTGAGCATCAAAACGGTTTACCAAGTCCCCCAACAAACGGTCGAGTTAATCTATTCTTTCGTTTCTCTGCCCTCCTAGTACTTTACTACAGAATTTATTTAAATTTTAAAGTTGGTCGGTCCCCTTAAAATTGAGTATGACTTAATTAAACTTTTATGAATTCTAATTGATCGCCGTGCTAATTTTAACAAAATATTTCGTGAAATTGCTTTTCGTAATATTTTTGTTCTTCTGTTGAAATTAATTTAAATATTTACTAGAAAGGATTGGATCTATTTTTTTCTAAATAGTAACATGAAAATGAATTGAACTTTTTAGTTAGAAGATTTAGTATGTAAGGTCATCCGCATTGTCTCAAAATGATACCTAATTATGAGGTTAGGAATGCAAAGTAAACTTAATATAATTTGGAAAAGGTAAGATTATTAGTGATAAACTCCTACTGAATATCATCTATTAACGATCAAACTTTTCTTTGTTCAACGAAAAATCATTTAAAGACTGCAGAAATAAACAGTAAGTAAGTAGTACTTACATTAGAGTAAAGCAGTGTTACTTAAGTTATTACAATTTATTTTATATAATACCTACAATTAACTCATAAGAGACGCCACGAAATAAATGTAGGTACATTTTCAAGTGCGTACCCGAAGTGGAAAAACAGCAAAGCACCACTCTTGATGTTAACAAGCACTTCAGTTTATCAATTCCTTCGTTTTTCTGCTTACCTAGTACCTACTCGGCCCTTTTTATAATAAAATATAAAAAATATCGAATATTAATTAATTTATATTAAATATATTAGGAGAAGATTAGAAAGTCCAAAGAAATGTATGATTATTATATGTTAAATGGAAGAAGTACCAAAAAAAAAAAAAAAAAAAAATAACTTACTTATCCATAAGTAAGTTATTTAGTTTAGGCTAATCAAAATAAATACTTATGATTAATTTTATTTCAATATTTGAGAACGCAATTCTTATGAATATAATTTTAATGAAGCTGTGGTTTATTTTTTTTAATTTCTTTTTTGCCTCTCAAATGTGTTTAAAAACGTTGTATGAACGCGTGAGTTTTTTTTTCAATTCCTCATAGTTAATACCTCATAAAGTATTTAATGTTCAGTATAGGTAATATCAACGACATTTGAAAAAAAAATGCATATCTTTATAACTTTATCTCTAAAACTGAACCTTACTTTTTTTTTACTTTCTCTTTAAAAATAAATTTAACAATAAATATAAAAAAAATATTATAATTATGTTTCAAATTCAAATGCTAATTAAAGTTTTGAAACCTTATAAGTAAGCTACACTAACAACCGTTAAAGTATTTGAAGATTTTTACTGTGTCAAACAATATTCCAATGCTTGGTGCAGTACTAGGAGACCAGAGTAATTGATGGTAGTATTTGCTTGCGATCTTCGATCTCAAGGATTCAATTCGCCTGTGTTGAAACCAAATAGCCTTCTTCGATAGATGGTTTTAACCGACGTTTTGGACAAGCACTACAAAAATGTACACTTGATAATATCTAATGCAAAAGATTCGCTAGAACATTGGACATTCGATTAGAAGAAAATAAAAGATTAGGTACAAAATGATGTTATCACAGAATACGTTGGAAGTTGAGAGAAATTTTAATTTTAAATATAATTCACGTATGTATGTATTTTTTGAGTTGCCCCGACCTGAAGTCGAATCCCAGATTAGATCACACCTAAAATATTTATTTTTATATTATTCAACTTGATTCCGGGGCAGAGTTTTCTGTTAGCAAATTCTCAGTAGAAGCGCATAGTTTGGAATCGTGGTTCATGGCTCACTTGGGACTTAGTAACTGTATTGGTGAAATGTGGGTACCTGTAGGTACTAATATTCTGCTCTGCCTTAACTTCTTGGGAATACAGGCGTTATGCCACGTTATGTTCTTTACGTTATGTTTGAAAAAACCATGGCTGAGGGATAATTAGTTTCCGAGTTCGAACCAAGACAATTTTTTTGTTTTGCATATTATTATTTGTTCCGCGTCTGGTTTTGTTTGTGCGAGAATTTTATTTGTATCAGCGCCCAAGAGTAATTGATTAAAATTGGGGGCTAAAAAAAACATAAATGCCACTTGCATGGGAATGGAAAAATATGATTATGACTATAGACTTTATATAATAGATTTTTATTGTTATATATACAAATACGTACTTGTTTTATCAAAGGGTTAATTTATTTTAATTAAGGTTGTAAATAGAAGGGTTACTATAGCCTAACTAGCACTCAATCGACATCTACACTAATCTACACTTCTACACTAATATTATAAAGAGGAAAGATTTGTATTATTGTATGTAACGAATAAACTCAAAAACTACAAGCACGATTTCAAAAAATCTTTTACAGTTAGGAGGCTACATTATCCCCGGGTAATATTTGGCTATATAACATTAAGCTATGACCAGTAGGAGCGGAGCATAAACGCGGGTGAAACCGCGGAGCACAGCTAGTTATTAATATAAATGTTAAATCTGATAAACCCACATAATTAGCATACAATGTATTGAACGCGGATACCAGGACAGCATAATTACACTAGAGGTCGAGCGATCGCACATTACTGATCATAATGCCTATGTTCATAATATAATGATGCAATTATTTAGGTACCTATATACGTAACATGCACACATTCTACAGAATGCTTTTGATCTTTTCAAAAGAAACTAAATATTAAAATAAAGTAGACCAATGCGAGTTTGACTCGAACACAGAATGTTCCGTATTGTACGGAACATTACAACACTAATGAAATTTATAAACTATAAAATTGCTAGAACGATAAGAAGTCTGAACAAACTCAAGTTTGTAGTTGAAGCCTGTTGTGTCATTTCAACTTGATACCTCCACACGTTTCTAAGAAAATGGACATTGACAGACAGACGGAAAAAGAAGTGATCTTATAAGGGTTCCTAAGTTTCCTTTTGAGGAACGGTACCCTAAAAACAGATATACATAGATACATCAGATAAAATAGTTACTATCGCTGCTTCGCCCACGTGTTTTGTATCTTTCCTATTAATTACCACCAATGTAAAAGTCAGAACGTACCACATTGAAAGCTGCGCCATATTTCTTTCTATTAATGAGGTTAAGCTCATCCCGGAAATTCTGGCAAATTTTTTGGGATAAAAAGTAAACGTTTTCCGGGTTGTGGTTATACTCCGTGCTAAATTAAATATAATTCATTTAAATTTGAAGATAAAACTTCCAAACTTAACGCATGCGTAGCGAACTCATAATTACGTTATTAAGGTTCTATTGTCAAAGATTTTTATTGACAGAAATATATGTTGTGTTTCCAACGCAAGCTAGCGTGCGTTTTTTTTAATTAATTTAATATATTTCTGGTTTGAAGCGGCGCAGGGGAAAGTTCTTACACATATTATATAAAAATACTAGCTTCTGCCCGCGACTTCGTGTGCGTGAACTAGAGAATTTTGTCTAACCGGGATAAAAAAGTATCCTATGTGTTCATCCAGGCTATAAAATATCTGTGCCAAATTTCATTCAAATCCGTTCACTATTTTTTACGTGAAAGATTAACAAACATCCATACATACAAACTTTGGCGTTTATAATATTAGTAGGATTAGCTTTCCACTCCATCTCCATATAAACTTTAACTGAGCTAAACTGCCTCGTTGGTTTAGTGGTCCGTAGCGCGACTGCTGAGCAGGAGGTCTCGGGTTCGATTCCCGGGTCGGGCAAAGTGTTATTGAGTTTTTCTGTTAGGTAATTCTCAGTAGCAGCCCGGAGTTTGGAAATGTGCCCGGTTGATGGCAATAGCCTCACTACCTATTACATGGGACTTAATAACAGCATTGGTGAAATGTGGGTGTACAACTGTGTACACCTCTGCCTACCCCTTCGGGGAATACAGGCGTGATGCTATGTTATGTTATGTTATGTTAAGTTCGGGTAATTTTCGTAAAAAAATTCATACTCCTAAGTCCGCGTAATTTTCGTAACCTACACGCTTTTTGCTTGACGTATTATATAATATATTTGCATGCCTGTATTACTACTGAAATATGTCTTGAACTATTATTATTTGTTAACAAATTATGTAATATATTTCAAGAAAATAAACGAATATGAATATATGATTATAATAATAAAGAATTAAGGAATTATTCTGTATACAAGGATCCCTTTCCAAAACCTCTTTGCTACAAGATTAAAGTAGCGATCTCTGCACTAACTAAACTTTAAAAATATTATTTCTTTCTAAGTATTAAAAGTAAGAGGGGAGCTTTCAAGCAGAAGAGGTTCTTTTACTTCAATATTGTTAGAGAGCTCATTATCGAACCACTATAATAAAGTAAGAGGAATAAAATTGAAAGGTTTTTATTAGACTTCGCCGCTTCGCATCGCTCTGAGGAACTCAACAATAATGCTTTTATGTGGCAATGTAGACGGTATGTCTTAGATATGCGATATAAATTTTTATTTTTAGATCAAGTTTTCCCTGGTTTTCGGTTATAGAACACATTAGATAAATAAAAGTTTAAACTTTGGTTTGAAATCTATATAGTGAGCAGACTCGTTTCTTCTCTAAATAGGATGCCTGGGCTAATAGAATATGTCTAGTAGATCTGTAAATAATTGCTAAATAATATTGCCAGGCGTCTCCGTAAGACGAATACAAGGATACTTGAAATTCAATAGATTCGGGCAACGACAAGGTAGCTCAGTGATGACACGGAATGTCAAGGGTCGCGGGTTCAAGGCTATCAAGACCCGTTCTTGCCTATTATTTTTCAATGTTTCCTTGAAAATAGTAATTAATAATTTCTTGTTTGGGCCACCTAAGGACTACTTTCTACTACCGGTTCAATTGATGTCATTGTGGTATTTTAGATATCAGAAATCATATATATTTTAACAAAAACCATATGCTACCCTACCGCCTAGCTTAGCGCCTTTTGAGTACAAAATTCTAAAAATCAACATTTTTAGAATATTGTGCTCAAAAGGCGCTAAGCGGACCGTAATACTAGCTTAACAATTACAAATCTATGCCGCTTGTCTACCAGTCGAGAGTCACAAGTTCGATCCCGGGTCGGGCAAAGTGTTATTGATTTTTTCTATAGGTATACTATAGTATTGAATTGTCGGTAGTAGTCCGGAGTTTGGAAATGTGCCCAGTAGATGGCAATAGGCTCACAACCTATTACATGGGACTTAATAACAGTATTGGTGAAATGGGGATGTACAACTCTGTACACCTCTGCCTATCCCTTCGGAGAATACAGGCGTGTTGCTATGTTATGTATTAATGATATAAACACAAGATAAAAGACAAAATAAAATTCATAGTTCAGAGCGCCTGGAGTATGTATCTGGGAGGCGCAGATTAGAATCCTGCTCGCGACCGTATAATTTTTCCACAAAAACTTATAACTTCAAAATAAATTTTTTATCGATCAAACAGTCATTGTGTATACTACCATATTTGTTGACAGTCAATACGTTTGACAAATTAATAGCTAATTTAATAGCCATTGTGATCAGCAATCGACATGTTAGGTAAATAAAGGTAGCATTCATATCTGAATACTGACCAAATTGGACAGACCGTTTAGTTATGAATTTATTAATTAATTTTCGATGTTGTGTTTCAATTTCGATAAGGGTATGATTTGTGGTTGGGCAGCAAATTTCGTATATTAATATTAAAAACTATTTTTAAAGTTTTGTTTTTTTTGTTGTTATTATATAGGCTATATTAAAACATCAGTCCCGGTTGAAAATTAAGATCTATGACAGCTGATACAGGTGGTCAGATGCCAGAAAGTCTGACAACCAGTCTTAGCACGAGATATCGTGTTACTCAATAACTGGGTTGTGGATGTCAGATAGGGAGTTGATCCATGTTAAATAGTGTTATTTAAGCTACACCTGCGTAAACGTAGTTGGGAAAAGAAACACAGCATCACGCCTGTATTCCCCGAAGAGTGGGCAGAGGTCTACACAGTTGTACTCGCACATTTCATAAATGCTGTTATTAAGTCCCATGTAATAGGCGGTTAGCCTATTGCCATCTACCGGGCACAGTTGGAAACTCCGGGCTTTTACGGAGAATTTTCTTGCAAAAAATCTTAATAATACTTTGCCAGGGTCGGGAATCGGACACAAGACCTCATTTTCAGCAGCCGCGCTTGGGACCACAAAACCAACGAGGTAGAGTTGGGAAAAGGCTAGGCAGATATATATTATAACCAACTACTTATTGTTCAAGGGTTCAATGGAGCTTGCCAACGAGTTTTGAACTCTAAAGGAGTCCTTAGTCATGAACTGTGCCCAGGGCGATGTTGCGAGTGAAACCGCAAACAATAATTATATATATATTTATCTCATGAAGTTATTATACATACAACTGTTCGAAACACATAAACATAATTATAACATAGCATAACGCCTGAATTCTTCAAAGGGATAGACAGATTAATTGCTGAGGTTTTAAGCAGATCCTATGCACAAAACTAAACAACAACAACTTATAAATTGTATAAAAACAATAATAGCCAAGAGGTCAGTGCCCTTATACGTCCCTTAGTATCTGACGCTTATCTGAGAAATTTTCGTATACTGCGCGTAGGATTCAAACAACGCCGCATCATTGGCGGTACGCTGCGTCTGATAAGGCACGGACGTAGTATGCATAAAAAAATACAGTAATACAATAACTTTCCTTAGAACAATAAAAAAAAATAGGCTTTACATGTTTAATGATTATTATTAGTTTTTTTTTTTATGGAATAGCGGGCAATCGAGCAGACGGCTCGCCTGATGATAAGCGATTACCGCCGCCCATGGACACCCGCAACCCCAGAGGAGTCGCGAGTGCGTTGCCGGCCTTTTAAAGGGTTTGGGCCACCGGTACCCTCACTCACTCGGCGAAACACAACGCAAGCGTTGTTTCACGCCGGTTTTCTGTGAGGCCGTGGTATCAATCCGGTCGAGCCGGCCCATTCGTGCCGAAGCGTGGCTCTCCCACGGTGAAAATTATTTTTCCGAAAGTAGTATTTATTATTATATGTCGTTTCAGCCGAGTGGTTACGGGCCCGCCTCCTGAGCCACGGATTGTCCGTTCAAACCTGGCATGTACCGATGTAACCCTTTTTCAATGTCATATGTATTTTCTTAGTTAATCTAAGACATCACTGACATACGGTGAAGGAAAACATCGTGAGGAAACCTGGACTTGGTAGTCTGAAATCGCCAACCCACAGTGAGCTAGCATGGTGATTAAGCTCGTGCCTTCCCTGTATGAGAAGAGGCCCTTGCCCTGCAGTGGGACAGATATGGGCTGGTTATTAATTTATTTTTATTCTTGATTTGGTAACTATCTAAAACCAGTCACAGTACAGTCTGTTTATGAAGACAAGTGTGGAGCAAGGATATTGATTTGCAATAAAACCATGTCTGTGTTTCGAGTCCCGACGGACAACGGGACGAAGTGCAAGCCCATGTATATACATATGTTAACCTAGTTATATGTTTAAAAACACAGTGTTTACATTGTTTCTGTCAACTTTTATGTATTTCTACTTTATAGCTGATGCCCGCGGCTTCGCCCGCGTGGATGTCGGTTATTGCGACCAACAAATATATTTTAGCCAATGTATACAAAATCTTGACAAATTATATAGTAAAACATTCCTCTTGAATCATTCTATATATTGAAAAAACCGCATCATAATCCGTTGCGTAGTTTTAAAGATCTAAGCATACTCGTACATAGGGACAGACAGCGGGAAGTGACTTTGTTTTACACTATGTAGTGATGTGGAAATAAATAAATCTGCCTAGCCTTTTCCCAATTACATTGTGGTCGGTCCCCAGTCAAATCGGATGCAGTTTAATACCAGTATTTTACATGGAGCGATTGCCTATCTGACCTCTACAACCCAGTTACTGGGTAACACGATATCTCGTCTTATGACTGGTTTTCAGACTATCAGGCCTCTGACTACCCATAACTGCTGTCATAGATCTTATTTTGATAAACGGGACTGACGGCTTAACGTGCTCTCCGATGCACGGAGGGGTCTTGGTATAAAATGATGGTCACCCATCCACAGACCGAGCGCGGCAAATACAGCTTAACCTCGATCGAAAGACCTGTGCGGCGGTTACTCAGCTACAAGCCCCGAGGAAATAAATAAACAATTAAAAAAAAATGGTGGCTCTACTATTGTTCTACTTGCATCACTTAACATCAGGTAAAGTGGCGTTCCAACGCAAGACTAATAAAGATAGAAAAGTGCGCCCAACCTAGTGTTAAATTGGTTAAGCCACCCTTAGGTCGCATGGCTTAGCTACTGCTCTCCGTTCAGCTAGGACCGACGGTTTGACACACGCTCTAAAGCACAGAGACGCTTAAACGATAACACTCTGAGCGGCACCCATCTACAGACTAACCGCGCCAAGTGTTGCTTAACCTCAACGACCGATTACCGACCACAGTTTCTGGTTATGAGCGTTTTAGTTCTAAATCTAGACAGTTTTATAGGTAATTTTTATAAAATAGATGGCGCCGTCGTTTTCTTTCTGACTGTCTCTGAGAAGAAACGCCGAAACAAACTCAGAGGTCAACGTCTCTTTTAAAATCCAGACATAATAATACATATCCATATCGTCTGGAATGCACGTATGCATCAGTCATCGTGTAGCTCGACCATAACTAAGGGAGCTCAACGTCCCGTCGCAAGACGATACCAGATGAGGTGGACATTTGTGTGGGTCACCTAAAAGGACCCAAAACCGCCAGACAGTATATTATAAGACTAGCTGTGCCCCGCGGTTTCACCCGCGTATAATTATATTAAAATTCACTCCTTATATAGTCAGCTACCTGCCAGTAAAATCTTATCAAAATCGGTTTAGCTGTTTCGAAGATTAGCTGGAACAAACAGACAGACAAAAAAAATTAAATCAGATTTTTAGGCATAGGTATCGTGCAAATAACTGTATGAGCCTAAAAACTATTACATTTTACATTACAAACAGACACTTCAATTTTATTTATTTGAATTGATTTAACTGAGCCCCCATAATAGTCGTAGATTCAGTGATGATCCTAAGGCTTTGTCCTAGCACCACTCCTAGCGCAGTGCGACATTATTATATGTATAACTAACAGGAATTAACGCGCAATAAATACCTTTGAATCGCTTGACGTTTCGACCAGGTTGCACTGATCGTGGTCACAAGCAGACTGATGTAGCGAGTTTACTCCGTCATGGGTGTGATAGATTTTTCTTCATCTACCTCCATGTTTTCATAATTGTTATTAAGGCCGCGACACACTACACTCACTGTGTCCGTATTTTTAACCGATTTAAAATAGCGAGGTTTAGATATTTTAATCACTGGATTCCACGTGCCTGATAATTTAAAACCGCGTTGCGCGTTAATTCCTGTTAGTTATACATATAATAATATCATGGAACGCGATAGTTTAAAAGTTAGCATTGCGACATGTTCACGTTAATAACACGTGAGACATGTAGGCGTGCGTTGAGCGGCTCAGCGCTGTTTGTGAAGACATCGCTCACTGCTGGGACAAGGGATTTAGCTAGGAATAATAACATGGTTGTTAGTTCACACGAGATAAGTTTCCTACCATCTTATATATACTATATAAAATAACAGCATCACGCCTCTATTCTTTGAAGAGGCAGGCAGAGGTGTACAAAGTGTAAACCGTATCAACAATGTTGTTATTAAGTCCCATGTAATAGGTAGTGGGCCTATTGCCATCTAAAGGGCACAATTCGGAACTCCGGGCAGTTGAGAATTTCCTAATAGGACTAATGAATATTTTATTTTTAATTATAATTGTTCCTATAAAATTATTCTACAGAAAATCTCAATAATACTTTGCCCGATTTGGGAATCGTACCCAAGACCTCATGCTCAGCAGTCGCGTTTGGGACCACTAGACTAACGAAGCAGTTCCTAATATACGAGTATCTTAAGCCTTTTCCAGGATAAGAATGATTCCATATTTCTCTTACTTGATTAGCAAAATTTTT
The DNA here is from genome assembly GCA_935421205.1 of Xylocampa areola. Lineage (NCBI taxonomy): Eukaryota > Metazoa > Arthropoda > Insecta > Lepidoptera > Noctuidae > Xylocampa > Xylocampa areola. The sequence continues at coordinate 3,232,474 of OW285219.1, read as the reverse complement.
TCCGATGAGTTGACAACTGACCCTCGTAACCTCATAAAAAAATTAAAAATAACCAGCCCATAACTATCCCACTGCAGGGCAAGGGCCTTTCCTCATACAGAGAAGGCACAAGCTTGATCACCATGCTAGCTCACTGCGGGTTGGCGATTTCAGACTACCAAGTTCAGGTTTCCTTACGATGTTTTCCTTCACCGTATGTCAGTGATGTCTTAGATTAACTAAGAAAGTACATATGACATTGAAAAAATCACATTGGTACATGCCAGGTTTAAACCCACAACCTGCGGCTCAGGAGGCGGGCCCGTAACCACTCAGCCACCACGACACTTTAAAAAAATAACTAAATATTTTTTTATGGATAATAAAATATTTTGTTTCAAATAGACCAAGTTATAGATACATATAAAGAGTCAGAGATAGGTGCACGGTTCCAAGGCATTGATCTTATGGAGATAAAACTACAGAAACTCTTTTAAAATACATTGTTACCACAGTAAATAAAGTAATGTGAGAATAATGCAGGTTAATGTGAATAGAATAAAGGAAAAATTACGTTTATATTCTTTTGACATGATTGCCAAAGCAGTTATGCGCACATCAGCCTCGCTTAACTCAACCATTTTGTAAGTTTTAGGATTGCACTATTGCTACGAGTACTACGCCGTAGATAACTTTCTTGCTACGCCGTAGACAACTTTCTTGCTACGCCATCTACGCGATGCTTTGCAACGGTTGTGCAGTTAATGGCTATTTATTTACATTCGTTACGGTACTCGTCTTTGTTTTTAATCCTCAATTCATACAACACAAACGTTAATGACATTGTTTATTAATATAATTGATTAAATCGTCTATATTATCGCTATAATTATATCATAGACTGCGTATGTATATTGTTTATAAAAGTGTTTACAGATAAAAAAAAATATGACTATTCAACAAACTTAGAAACATGGTACCTCTGTCCGTTGCCATTAACTTTCCAAATGCAGAGAAAACCTGCAACCATAACTCAAATTGAAGTCCACCATTCTATTAGCATTGTGCTGAATAAACAAGCGTGCGACGCCGGCGCCGCCATGGCTGCGTGACATCTGTCAGTGGCAGCCGCCGCTCGGATTGTCGGGGTCTGGGAAATTGCTGGCAAAAGACTGCCCAGCAGAATTATCGCATTCCTAGCTTCAACTCAGTATTTTTAACTAACTAAATTAAATACGACATGATAATTTTAAGAACAATGTGAAAACTGACTTCATAAAATATGAAATATTGAACTCGGTGTCCTTTTGGTAGTGTTGTTGTGGCATAGTGACTGTTAGCTTAGTTCTTGAGCCACAGGGCCTAGGCCTAGGTTGTATCTGTCATCATATGGCACTCACGTCTTGCCCTGTATTTCCGGAGACGAGGTGTAAACAACCATCCCTTGTCGTTCCAAGCTATCCAACAGATTATGGTCCGAAATCTTCCCGAATTTACATATCTGAATCGTGGCATAATTGCCTTTACGACATGGCCGCGTCTTAAGAAGTGATGTATGCATATCTTCAAGCCTTGTACAGAAAAGAACTTGCCCTTTGTATGCTCCAAAGCAACATTAGTGCCGTCAATTACAATCATTCGCAAGCCTGTGTTGTTCTTTGCATGTACACATGTGACTTTGGTTATTTCAGATGTCCACTCTTAGTTATCTAAGACATCTCGTGCCTCCTCTGTATGAAAAGAAGCCCTTGCCCAGCAGTGGACCAGATACGGCCTGGTACTTTGATTTAGCACCGACTTCGGATTCTGTAAATTTATCATAATAATATCAAATATATTTAATATGCGGTAAAGCACTTCAAATATATTTAAAAAGAAATATTAAATGGAAATAAAAAACCACAAAGCCATCTCGACCTGGCCGAGGTCGAGATGGCTTAGTGGTCAGAGCGACTGGAGTATTTATCCTGGAGGCGCAAGTTCGAATCCTGTTCGCGAACGTATTCTTTTTCCATTTAATATAATAACTTTAGAGTTCGCTAAGCATGCGTTAATGCTTTTCAAAGATTTATCTTGAATTAAAAATAAATTTTAGTAAATTGAACACACAATAAAAGTACAACACTTATTAAAATATACTAAAAGAGATGACCATTATCATAGCAAAAAAAAAAGTAAAATGACGCTATAAGTACGTACACTTGAAGTCTCAATAAATTACAACACTAAAGTCTACAATGCAACAAAAACCCTTACTCCACAAAAGTACGATTCATATTAAAATCGCTCACCGTCAATACACCCAGGCAACATTAATTGATAGCAAGACATACCTTAACCGGGTATTGTGCACAATTCAGCCAGATTATTGCCAATCAACGTCGAAACTGATCCGTTATTGAAATTTGCATTCATGAATGATATACAACCTACAGCCAACGTTACATGCAGTGGAGATGGTAGCTTTACGGTAGTGATGTGATGAGTATTCGATGTTGCGAATACTACGCACCATTTTTATCGTATCGATTTTTGCAGTCGATACTGCGATGCGATTACGAATTATGTGTAGGTATGAACGTTTCTGTGACAGAAAGAGAAAGTCTTGCTTTTCCTTTTTGGTTCATCTTTATTTTACTTGTTTATGTTTAGTTTAAGCACTGCTTTAAATTGAGATACAAATGCTGTAGCATTTAGTTTCTTTTCGCGGAAAATTTTTGCAGCTGGCTGTGCACTTTAGGGATCCTGATGAAATGAGAACCAAGTCATGGATCTGACTCATACTTTTGTAAAGAAGGGTCATTTTAATAATTATTGAATATACTGCTCGTCATACAAAACGCAAAAAAATACAATTTACTTAAATATACTGACAATATAAATATTTTTTATATAATATCTGCTCTTAATATTTACCAACCTTTACGATTTCTTATTAATTCATCGCAAAGGTATCGCATTGCGAAAATATCAAAGTGACATTCCCAACATCCCGACTTTATTGATACGCGTATTAATATCCCGTGGAATGGTTGAATGAAAAATGAACGGAGCAACATTACGTTGGCATATTTTAAAAATTAATGCGGCCAGCACCTGAACCTCTCCTTATACTTGTTTTATATTTATGAGCAGTTTATTTATTTTGCATATCGGGTTCTATGTTAAGTGCCCGTTTCTTTTATGGAATCTAGGCGATGAACAAACGAAGGAGTACCGACATCACATTCTATCGGCTATTGTGCGAAATATGTAGGAAGGCTTTAGTAATAAGATATATATTATTAATGGTTAATGAACCATATTTGTGAAAAGAAATCACAAGAAAATTTAATTAATGAGAACACTATAGTATTATGTTGTTATTATGATAATGAGCGTAACTACATCACTGCAAAATCTATTAATCACACATATTATTTATTTAAGTAACGCATATTTATTTTATTTTAGTATTTCATTTCTGGCAAGATTGATGAACAAGCATTGTAGTGATGCCAAGTTATTTTAGGATGAACTGTCTACATTCAGCTATGTACAATACATAGTATAGTGTAGTATACTCATATTCAGTATACGAATGAATTTAATGCGTAAGTAAGTTGTCAGAAAAAGAAAATGTACAAGAAAGAGATTTTTATATGAGAAGATATATTTTTTAGGAATTATTATTCCTTTTTATTTGGTACTAGCGGTCCGTCCCGGCTTCGCACGGGTGAACATTTACACCTTGGGTTACATAATTGAAGTTTTAGTAAGGATCCCTAATATTTTCTAGTTATAAATATAGCATATGTCACTCAGGGATAATGTAGCATTATAATGATGGAAGAATTTTTGAAATCCGGCTATTAGTTTTTGAGTTTATTTGTTATATACAAAAATACAAATGTTTCCTCTTTATAATATTAGTGTAGATGTAGAAAACCCACCATTTTAATTTCCACAATAAACGATTTTATCATCTCTTTCATCGAACGGACAATCTCAGTAAAACTCATTCGAAAAACTAAGTACATTCAGCTTTATTTAAATTTTACTCGATTTGTACACGACAGCTTTAAACATGTACATGCAAAAGCATTTCGGGTACTCCTAAAGTTGTTTGTAACACGACAACAATGCGACAAACGGCGTACCACGCTAAACTGTCGTAGTATTTTTAGTTCAGACATGTTCGCTTAGTCTAACTTATAAAAGTACAAGTCTTGCAATTTGTGAGACTTGCATGCATAGCTTGTAGTTAAAAGTTGGGGCCTGGTATGTTGAATGTTATCATGTCTTGTTTCAAAAACTTGTATAAGGGTTGTCGCCAAGGGGCAAGCCATATAAAAAACGTTGAAGGAAACAATTGACACACACAGCGCAGATAATATATATTTTATCGTTAAGAATCTGTAGATACCGATCAATAATATCCGGTGCAAAGAGTGGTAACTTCTTCTTATCATGTGGTTGATGAACAACCTAGTGTCAGAGTTTAAACCACCCGCAGGTCTCTGACATGGCTTTACACACCATCGAGAACATCTCTCAGGTTTCCCACGGGATTTTTCCTTCAAAATGTTTAGCAAGTGATAATTAGTTTATAACACGCACATGACCTCGAACAGACGGTGGTGCGTGCCTTGGATTCGAACTTGCTACCTTTGACTTGTCAGTGAGAGTGGTAACTGAACCTTCGGTATTCATATTATTATTGTATTATGTTCTGTATGCGATATCTACAGATACTACGTTTAAACGTAGATACTGGAAGATAAAATTTTAACCAAACCAGTAAAAATAGTATTCATGGACATCAAATTTGGTTTCATGTTGTATATTACTATCCAAGTACATTGAAACTAAACAATAATTCCTTTTACTTCAATATAGATGGGAAAGTGATAAAATTTTCTAGTGCTATAAAACTAAGAACATCAGGATTTATGGCAATATCAGCAATATTATATAATAATAACATTTATTACATCACACACATAAATCTAGCCCACTTCTTTTTAATTTTTCTTTTGTCCCTACAGATTTGCTGCCAATAATATATCCAGGGGAAATTGGGATATTGCAGCATGATACTGCTACTTCCAGACCTCATATATGGCGATACATATAATGGGATAGATATATTGGGGTAATCAGAAATCATACGGTATCAACTGACTGAAAGTCTCAGTGGCTCGCTAATTACCAGCCACAATAGTTTTTTTTTGTACGTCTATTCGAAGAGATATGCTTCACGTACTAAGGCAGCATAAACGCGAGAACGTTTACAATTCTTATTTCGACCGAACAAAATCAATTCTTTTGGGCATGCCAACTAAATTCATATATTTATTTCATTGACAGCTCGCCTATAAATATGTATATTAATATCAATAGTCTGGATTGGAGCTCGTGAATTGTGATTGATGACATTTCTCTGATAGATGACTTTAGCAATCAGACTATTGAATACGATCAATCAATCAATCAATTTATTTATTTGTGAAAACATGAGTAGATATACATACATTGAAGCAACCAAGTTCAACTGTATTTGCGAATTGCTTGATAAATAAAGAAGTCAGTGTTTTTCATAGAAAATTGATAGCAAATTAACGTTACTTCAAAATGGAAGGTATAATTAAATGTATAATAGTACCTAATCATTCTTATTGTTCCTTTATTAGTAGTTATGATAAGCAAATTAATTACCTTGTTACTTACTCTATCCATTCTTTTCATTAACTGATTTAAGATATGGAAACCCCATTAAAAAAATAAAATTACCACTATCGTGTTTTCCTTTCGATGTATCAGGCAATCAGAAAATAGAAGGAATCACTTTAATTCTCCTTGAACCTAAATCCCATGTCGGTTAACCTCAGTGAATGTGGCGACAATTTAATTACATTGATGACACGCAAATATTTCCACAGGCATTTTTGTAGGTCCATGTTTGTCCCGGACCCTTTTCAGAGATGGTGCGGCGGTCAGTCCAAGTGAGGTCGGCTATATTGGCGCGGGACAGAACACCTGTGACAATATATGTTATTCTAGTACATGTTATTTGGTGTGGGTTATTGATTTTTTATGAAATTAATTTTACTATGTGGTTAAATCTCAGAATGATAATTAATGCCTTCTTATTGCAGGCAAAGTTATCGTAACTTCACATATATATTTTCTTTAAATTTTATAGCAATTACTTATCTCTTAGGTCTTTCGTAATTAATGCTAGTATTGTTAGTTAGTATAAGGAAATAAATTTTAATTTCCTTGTTAAAACCACATTACCATACGCACGTTGCCTCGTATAAAAATATCTGAAGGTATAAAGGCGCGCGCTCACCGGTGGTTATCACGGATGAGCGCTGATCAAACGCGATTACCTGCCGAAGCGTGGCGTGGGTGAGACACCTCAGCGAGCATACGCCGCCATCGCGTTTTAATGTGTGCACACGCCTTTAGTTTGTACATTTTTTTATTTGCGAGCGAGGCACAGGTAGTTTACAAAGACTGGAAAGTTTTTATTTAACTTGAGTTAATTAGCTTGTAAAATTTTATGTAAGTTTTACGAGCGTTCCGTGAATGCCTTCAGGATATTCGATACGTTACCGCCGAGAAAAACTAACGCTTTTGATTCTAGAAAAATGATTATTACCGTGGGTTTAGGAAATAACTAGCTATATCCTCATTTTGCTGTTTTCTAATACAGCATGGAAAAACTTCTTTCGACATAGCTAAAGCTCCTTAAACCCAAACACCCACGGCTGGAATAAAAATCCATGAACAAACAAATATTGGACCTACGTGAATCAAACCTTTTTGCACAGAAAACGGACGAACGCTGTGCCATTTAGTACGTCGCAGGATATGGACTCAAAAGAGGATTTAAACCCATCGACTTACGTTGCTATCCGTACTCATAGGTACTTCACAACGCAATTCCAAGTTTCATCAGACCGCATTCAATTTTACATATCCTGAGGAAGCTATCTACTCGTTCATTGGAAAGGAAACACGTGACGAAATCGCTTAGCTCCTTACAAAATCTTCACTTTGATGTATTTGCAGAACTCTTCGGGGGTTTCATTAATTTGTGTTTGAACTGTACCTATGTAATCAAGATCAAGTTTCGATAAAATATTTAACTTATTTTTAAGCTTCGATTAACAAATTAAAATATTTAATTTATTTTTGTATTCAAAATAATAAAATCATCCGAATTATGCATTAGAAATTTTGACAGATAAAAGCAGTTAAAAATTCAAATTTATTTTTACATGTACAGTTTTCATACGTTGAGATCTAGTCCTGTCGTTTAACAGATAATAAAACGGAAAATAAAAAATATTTAAAAATATCGAATTGTGTCTTAATTTTATTGCTGATAATACAATTACCATCTATATAAACTTAAGTACAATTTAAGATAGCGACGCGGAGGAATTTTTTGACGCCTGAGTAAATTTTCTTATTTTATTTTTAGAATTAGAATAGTATTTATGTTATAGGTGTATAGTGTTTAAAATAAAATTTGAACAAAATCAACGCGACTTTATTAAAATTTATTTGAGAGGATCTTTATTCACTGATCAGTAATTTAAGTTTGTACATATTAACTCGCTTCCATAAAACAAGGAAAAATCATGAAAAAAACAATTTTGATCTAATTATCTAATGACTTTGCTTGAAGTAAGCATGGCTTACCGTGGTCAATCTATAGTCGGGTAAGTGTTAAAAGAATTTCCTTCTGAGCGCCTTCGTACTTCAAAAAGCACGTTAAATCGTCGGTCCCCGCTTTTGTTAGGTAATGAATACAAGGCAAGTCCGAAAACAATTGTAGACTTGAACAACTTTGACTCAGTGTTGAACCAAAAGAAAACGGCTACCTACATTTATCTTCCTACCAAATATTCAAGTTCTTTCAGGTATTACTTTGGATTGAATAAACATCATCCAACGTTAAAAAAAATATGGAACAACAGAATAATCACATACATTTTACATGTCCAATCAAAAATGTAATTTAAAATGCCCACAATTTACCAGGAAAACCTCATTATTTATTCAAAAAGTAGAATTACAGGAAACAAAAGTGTTTTATTGTAATGATAATTGGTTTGAAGCGTAATAGGAGCCCAGCGAAGTGGGAAAATGTCCGACTGTTCATGAAATTTATACGCTAGCAATGCAAATGAATACCACTCCGTTTTCATGTCAACCTGGTACTTTTGTATTACATGACGCATAACAAACATTGAAATTTATTTGCGTACAGTGATGTTATTATTTGTTTTTTGTTGTTTACAATTGTATCTCAAACGGTGGGATGTAAATTAGATAATTATTATGCCCAAACACGTTCCTACATAATACGTAGGTACAAATGCGTAGTATATTACCTACATACCACGCATTTGTACCTTATCAAATATTTATCTGCAACAAAATATTATTAATGTTAATTATATTGAAATATAACAGAGTTCCCAAAAAAAATTGTATCTAATTGTAACTGGTTTCAATCAATATTACCGGCTACCAGAAAAGGACTGAAATTAAAAAATCTAATTCTTACTCGCAGACTATCTATACCTTTCAAATAATTATTTCATGAAATATAGTTTTAGTTAGGAGTTCTTGTAAGCTAAATACACTTTAATTTAAATAAAAAAACTCAATTTTGTAAAAAGGTGATACGAATTATTCACTGCTTCACATTTATTTTACAAATACTATAAAATCAAGGTTTGAAGAAGGACAGCTCTAACCACAAAGATATACGTATCTATTTATAGTTATTCAGACAAACAAGCGACTATATTTCAAACACACACAACGGAACTTTAGCCGTAGATCTCAACCAGAGAAGAAGATTATTCATGCACATTAAGGAACATAACATATCAGCAAAGTTTCTTCACATTCGTGCAGAGAGACACCTTTATTATGTTAATTCGTGCAGATTCCGAGATGCACTCCGTGTCTATCCGCATCCGAGACTCTGAGAGCTTACCTATGTAATGTTCGAGTGAATTTCTAGTCTTCATAATTATTTCCAAGTGTATTTATTTCATCTTCGTGAGTGGAATTTAATGGGTGTATGTATCTTTTTTGTTTTAATGTGGAACTGTTAATGATAGTTGTTGGTGAAGCTGATCAACTTAATGATATTGTATCCATAGTATACCTGTATCGCCGAAGGGTAAGGCAGAGGTACAGTTCGACACCCGCACTTAATTGATGCTGTTTTATGTCCCATGTTAGGTGGTGAGCCTGTTGCTATCATTCGACCGGGTAAATCCCAAACTCCGGGCTGCTACTGAGAATTTTCTGATACAAAAACTTAAAAACACTTTGCCCAACGCGGGAACTGAACCTAAAACTCACGTTACGTAGTCGCGCTTGTGATCACTAGACTAGTCATTCCACAATGAAACAGTTTAATAAACATAATTCATTATTATTTAATTTATCTATTTTTTTACAGGTAAGTTGGGGCTTGGTATCGTACTTAATTACGAACAAAGTACCAGGCAAGCAGAAGACGCAGGGACTTAAAGTACAGTCAAATGGGGTGTATCCAGGTGAAGGGATCTAGGAGTGAATATGGATAGTCAGATAAAACTTTTAACTTTTTTTTCTCGTTTTATCGTTTTGTCACAATATCAACGTCAACGTTGAATTAAAGCAACTCAACGGAATATTTATTACAATTAAATACAGATATCTAAAATCTTTCCCTTCTTCTTTCACTATTCACTCCTGGATCCTTATTCACCCCATTTTACTGTAAGTATAAGAAGAAACATAATCTGACGAAAAGTATGAGTGGTAGACAAACACAAAGAAAAAGATATTGTAAATACAATATCGGTGGTGCTGTTCTTTGAAATTTTTAAACTATAATATTTTTTATCGAATTGAAATCTAACACAAAACATTTATTATACGTATATACCTAAACTACTTATTACAAATACGAATTAATCACTTTACAAAGTGACATAAAACGGCACAGAAATCTCCATGAATATCAACGATTCCATAAAGTGACAGTGGTATACCTGCTGATGTGCCATTTGTGCCCAAATACCTGCACGACAGACAAGAGACAACCAAATACCTGCAGCCACTCCTAACGTTAGTAGGGGGCCGCGAATTACACAAAAATAAAATACACAATAATAAGAAACGATACCTTTTAAAAAAAAGTATCTAATCCATAAACAACCTCCTCTTTTAATCCATAAATCCATTCAGGGCGGGTGTCCCTAGGGTTGCTTCCAATTTACCGATGCCTATCATGTGCTATCAACTAAGTCGTTCGGATACACGTACACTCGTAAAATGTTGCCACAGATAAAATAACAATCGATTCTGTTATACGCGTGAGACGTGTTTATAGACGCATGTATAATAATATAATTATTAGTACTGTGGTTTTATATTTCTGAGTCATATTAATCGATTAAATTGTATGAGGAAATATATGAATGAAAAGCGAGTGAACGATAACGTGACGATTGTTAGGAAACAATGGAAGAAAAAAGTATTCCGCTGTCGCCATATAACTTAGGATCTGGGCAGGAAGTAAGAAGATTCGTATTGATTTCACCTAGAGATACCATTTCGAAATTTAAAAAGATCTAACAATAAGCGGAACTTTTCAAAAAACGTCCTGTCCTTGTTTTAAGTCGAGATAATATTGATTAGTTTAATAAAGATTGATAACGAATTATTACCTTTTTTATGCATAAAATGCTTAAAACAAAAAAAAAACAGAAAGGTGAAAGTCCGGACATATCCGGCCAATCCGGGCTGATAGTAACCCTAATCGCACCTGACCACTATACACTTTTTAAAAATGGACTAACATAAGATTACGGTGCCTAAACTGGAAAGAAAAGTTGGGATGCAATGTGTTTTTGTAAAATCTATTGTAACTGTTGTGTAGAGACATATATACAAAATAAAAAGTGATAAAAACAAAGCAAAAAAATTCAATTACTTAACTTTGTACAAAAAAATGATAATAAAAGTAATTGAAATAAATATAACGACATTTTTTTTATTTTATTAAAAGACATTAAACTCGACTGCACTGAAAAGAGCAAAACGAGATGAAATAATATAAACGAATATCCTTTTTTTATTTGTATAATTATTCTATGTTTTACATTAATTCAACTAAAATCTAAAACTATTTTAATAATAAGAAAAAAAATACTATTATCTAAATTAGAACTATAAGAGAACATCGAAAAGTTCATCCGCGTCGCTGTCAACTGCATTACCACATATCCTTCTCAAAAAAATATAACATGCAGTCGGAGGTATCAAGTATGTAACGAATGTCGGCCATAAATTATGCCTCCGACTGTCAATGTATGCGTTATTTATTTATTTATTTAAGGACCTCCAACAGAGGATACACACAATACAATATTATTTATAACGAGGTACAGGTTTTTATATGGTGTGCTCCTCCAATTATGGGAAGCCACAGCATGCACTATTTAATACTTAGGTGAACAATTTTGATTAATGAGCTAATAATTAAATTTATGTAATGTATGACAGTAATTGGTATATGTAATATGAATATAATATTAAGTTTATTATTATTGGTGCTCTAAAATCTAAATAATACTGTAGAAATTATAATTAAAATAGCTATAACATAGAGAGAAAACATAAGAGTGCCCTAAAATAAAATAACAGTGCCAGAAGTGAAAGAAGAGAAAAAAAAAATTATGTTGTAGTCAAGGTTATAGCCTATTTCAGTCCTGCAACTGAAAATCTAATGACACCTCATATTCTAAAATCCATCATGCCAAAGCGGGCCAAAGAATTAGACATCACGTGCACTCGAACGTCTTTGGTCATGAGCTGAGCTCACAGTGATGTCGGCAGTTTGATCACCGCGAGCTCGCTCATGACTAAGGGCTCCGTTCGAGTTCGAAACTAGTCGAGCAATCCAGAAGAATGCAGGTGAGTAATAAATGTTGAACAATTATTAATATCAATGTGTCTCACGAAAGTTATTAAACAAAAAAAACCTGTTCAATTGCTAAAAACTTAATCATAGAACAAAGCATCACGCCTGTATTCCCCAAAGGGGTAGGCAGAGGTGTACATTATTGTACACCCACATTTCGCCAAAGCTGTTATGACTTATGAAGTTCCATGTAATGTGGTGTAAGGTGGTGAGTCTATTGCTATCTACCGGGCAGAATTCTAAACTCCGCGCTGATACTGAGAATTTCCTAACATATACATACATAGCATCACGCCTGTATTCCTCGAAAAGGTAGGCAGAAGTGTACACAGTTTTACCTACACCCACATTTCACCAAAGCTGTTATTAAGTCCCATATAGGTGGTGAGCCTATTACCATCTACCACACAATTTCCTAACGCTAAAACTTGCAGTCAACGTCGCTTTACATAAATACCTTTTAGCCGGACTGTTTTATTTTAAACCAGAAAAATACAGTCAAGAAAGAATCAAATTCAAGTTACCTAAGATTATGTATTCTGTACAGGCAAAGAAATAAAACCAGGTAACTCTGTTCGTTGAATACCTTAAAATATATCTCTCGTGACGTGGTTACCTAACTACCAAGGGTACAGGGTAGCTATACAGCCGAAACATCATTTTAACAATTTATGCCCAAATAAATCAGAAGAATTTTATGAAAATATCTATATTTCTGAAGGTAACGTAACATAAACATAGCATCACGCCTATATTCGCCGATGGGTGGGCAGAGGTGTACACAGTTATACATCCATATTTCACCAATGCAATTAAGTCCCATGTATCCCATAGGTGGTGAGCCTATTGCCATTGGTGCAATTCCAAACTCCGGATCGCTACTGAGAAATTTCTAATAGAAAAACTCAATAGCACTTTTCCACACCCGGGATTCGAACCCGACAAATCATGTTCAGCAGTCGCGCTTTAGGCCACTAGACCAATGTAACAACAGGCAGTGAAGGTAAGCATAACATATATGGACAACACCTATATACCCCAACGTTTAGGCAAAAGTGTATTATTATAAATCCATTAGCTGTGCCCCACAAACGTTGTACGGCCATAAATTTTCTGGATAGAGCCACCCTTATCCTATTTACCCCCACCTAGGGGTATAAAAAATTGCCTACGACCTATTCTCAGACCTACCAATATACACAAAAAAAACATATAATTCGGTCAAGCCGTTTCGGAGGAGTTCGATAACAAACACTGACATGATTTTTAGATATTAGATATTACACCAATCGCGCTAATAAGTCCAACTTTGCCCGACCAGGAGATTGAACCTAACACCTTACGCTGATTAGTCACGCTGGCGTCCACTAGACCAATGAGGACTGCCTCGTGTGTAGCTGTGTTATTGGAATTTTCCTGTTAAAAAATTCTCAGTAGCAGCCCGGAATTTGGATTTGTGTCCTGTTGATGGCAATACTAGCTAGCGAGCTCCTCAGGACTTTATAACTGCAACGATGAAATATGGATGTACATTGTAGAACAGTACATCTCTGCTCACCTCTATAGGGAATACCGGCGTGATATCTTAGATACATAAGATATTATTCCCATGCATACATAAACCAATGCCTTTTTCCCATTGCGGTAGGCAGAAACTACAGAACGCCACCTGCTACGATCCTTACGTATGCCTTTTGCTTCATCTACGTTCATACATCTGGTCATACTCGCGCGCCGGTTGCGAATACTACGCACCTTACCTTTTTGGGAGATATCACTAATAAGGTCAGTTTATATCGTCGTAGCAGTGATAGCCTAATAGTATGACCGTTGGACTGACAGGTCGTAACTTCGAATGCAAGGCACGCACTACTGACTTTTCGAACTTATGTGCGTATTGTAAATTAATAATCGCTTGCTTATAACGGTGACGGAATACATCGTGAGGAAACCAGCACACCAGAGAGATAGTCCCGATGGTGTGTAAAGACATGGGTGGTTTAAACTCTGACACTAGGTTGTTCATCAACCACACGATAACAAGAACTGTATATCGTTCTACGGCGTCCCCTTCCGGCATTTCCAGTTACAACTGCCTTGTAGATATGTACCTTTTGTTAACCGTCTTTCATTCATTCTCTCAATATGACCAAACCATCTAAGCATACTCTATTCAATTATTACTCTTATCATATTATTGTTTTTTCCCATATGTTTCGAAAATACATAAAAATGCCAATCATCAGATATATTTGCGGTAAGTGGCAGAATTTATCACATTTCGACACATCGACACATCGTCGTCGGTTTGATTTCCAAGCCATTGGCTGTAAAAACGATAACATTTTTTATTCGCCCTTCATTTCTGCTATGCCATACGTATTTTTACGTGAATGATTTATCGAGATTTATATCGGCAACGTGTATAAATAAAAAACATACGAATCAAGGCCAACTCCCAACTACCTAAAGGCATCGGGTAGAAATCTGTACTTAGTAGTCTGTAAACGTCAACCCGCATCAAGGTAACGTGGTGTTCAATTCTCATACCTTCTCTGTGGGAGAAGGGGAAGCTCTTGTAGTGGGATCTTTACTGGCAGTTAACATTGTGATGCTATAGACATCTGTTATAGATACTTTTAACTAGATGTCATACTTTTAACTAGTTTTAACAGATGTATTTACTAAATTAATATTATTTATACTGTGATGCAATTTAAACATTATAACTACCTCAAACTCAAATCAAAGCAGACTCATTACCTTACCTTTGACTTCATAATTAACATGATTAGTCGTAACTAATGACGTCATTATGATTTCCAAGTGGACTCCGATTAACCTGGGCTGGACTGTCTTGTGATTAACCATTAATACAGTAAACCAATCTATAAATTTTGCCTGTTACAGTGCACTCGTAAGAGGGGATAGGCAGAGGTGTGCTACTTGTACACTAGGGTTGGCACCGTCCATTTTTCCCAGGACATGTCCCGCCTATTGGGATGTTCTGGGTAGTTATTAAGTAACATCCTCAGTTTTTTAAAACTTCCTGATAAGGTCCTGTTTGTGCCGCGCGTTAACAAATTTTTCTCTCCTATAAACTGGAAAGAATGACCAATCAATTCACGTGATTAATTCGATTAAAGTTGTTTTATTATAATGTGTATTGATCGCGAAAACAAAGATTATCACTATTGTAACTGTTATTAATTGAGTTACATTGACCCTGTTTTGATTGCGGCTTACTATTATCTACTACTCACATACTCCTCCTGACCGTATTTCGGTCACGGTGTCCTATAGCCGAGGAGATTAGCCAAGTACGCAGGAGCTATTATAGTGCACAAGTGTATGCGCAAACACAGGTGCACTCTCTCTTTCTTCACTCTGATAGTTCAATGGGATGGCAATCCGACACGACCGGAGAGAGATTAGGCACAGGACCGACGGCTTTACGTGCTCTCCGAAGCACGGGAATGTCACACCGCCAACTTCCTGACTCCGAGCTGCTACTGAGAATTTCCTAACAGAAAAACCCAATAACATTCAAGATAAATCTTTGAAAAGGATTAACGCATGCTTAGCGAACTCTTAGTGTATAGGTACTGACTTGATTGCAATAACGTCGCCATAAGACGTGTTAAAAATATGGAAGAAGAATTCGCGGTGGTGTGCAGAGGTCGAGATGGCTTAGTGGTCAGAGCGCCTGGAGTATTCATCCGGGAGGCGCAGGTTCGAATCCTGTTCGCGATCGTATTCTTTTTCCATTTAATATTAACCCAATAACACTTACATAAAATAACTACTCTCATACATGCGTCATCTCATGCGTCCTTGTTTTAAACTAAATTGTCCTGGTATATCCACCTTTAAATACTGGTTTCAACATTTGGGAACGGCAACCTTATTGTACACCCACATTTCGCTGATTCTATTATTAAGTCCCGTGTAATGGGACATAATGGTTAAAGCCCCTACTGAAGACAGTTCTGAATCTAAAAACGCTGTTTACGACCCAAAAATCAAATCCAGAACTGATTGAGTCTGCATTGATTTCGTGGTCGGGACCAGGATTCCACAACAGCATTCCCAAAGATGGTTGACGTCAGGCAGGCGGCCAGATAGAGGTATGCTGCGCCAACCCCAAATAAATTGGGCTTAGGGCAGGGGGGTGATGATGATGAGCAGGATTCGACATTGTATTCATTGTAAAGTTAGTCGTCTTGGTTCGGTCATCTGTATAGAGATGCATAGATAGCGATGACGTCACCATAAGATGTTTTAAAATTTGAAACAAAAATTCGGATTATTGAGCAGAGATTGAGATTGCTTAGTGGCCAGCGCCTGGAGTATTTATTTACCGCTATTTTCTTTTCCCAAAAAAATACAACTATAGAGTGCGCTATCTATGCGTTAATACCTTTGTAAGATTTGTATTATAAGAAATTGATTTTAAAACCAAAAAGATTTAACGTAATACCTTTGTTTGAAATTGTTCTATAAAGGCGCGACCCGTATGACAGTGCGTAATTAGCAATGTTTAACGAACATACAGACAATGCTCACCGTAATTAACGCTTTTACAATCAGGGGAGCCTTTTTGTTCTGTTTTTTTTTTATTTCACCCCTATTTATTTTAGCAAGAGACAGTAATGGAAACAAACCGAGTTCTTTAAAGTTTGCCATGGGGTGTTTTATTTTGTGCCACTATTTACTCGTAATTATATGGCTGTGTACCATCACAAACATGGACAAAATGAGTTTTTTTTAATGAAATAAATGTTATGTTAATTTGAACCTGCACCTCTTGAAAGTGCGAGTAATGTGCCAACAAAACTAAAAAATATTGACTAAAAAAAAATGAATTATAAAAAAAAAAGAGTTATACTGCAGATTTCAGATCGGTTTATTTAGATAGATAGATAGATAGAATAATCTTTATTGTACAACAATAGAGTAACATTTATAAAGTTCAATTATTAATTAAGGGCATTTAGCCACAAATACATGACATAACATATATATCATCACGCCTGTGTTCCCCGAAGGGGTAGGCAGAGGTATACACCCACATTTCACTAATGCTATTATTAGTTCCCGTGTAATAAGGTGGTGAGCTTATTGCACAATTCGAAACTCCGGGAGGAAGAATTTTGTAACAGAAAAATCCAATAAAACTGCCTGACTTAGGCATCGAACCCAGGCCTCATGGTCAGCATTCGCGCTTGGACGCGGCAGTAGACCAACGGCCAATATTCAGACTAAGAAATGTGCCCAAAATTCTACATTTATACATACATCGTTCCGTCATAATAATCACTGAATTTTCCTTTAGACATTTTATGTAATTGTTACATTACCCGTCGGTCGTATGTTTATTGCCCCACAGCCAACAACTAAGGACTCCATGAAATATGACTTCCAGTACTAGATATTTCCAGTGGTCGAACATAAGACATAAATAAAGTTGTAGCTTTTCCATCTGTGAGCTCATTAATCACTCGGAGTACTCTATAAGACAAATGCGTACATTTTTCTCGAGTGGTCATGCCGCCATGTTGCCTTAGTACTTTGGTATTGCTTCCCAGAACATTATTCTTAAGCGGGCATGCTGCCTTAGTACCTATTATAGTATTGCTTCCTGTGCTACCAGCACAATTAATTACTTTTATCTTTAGTTTATTTTTATCTAGTAAAAAGATGGCGTCATAGATGTCTGGTGGGTTCCTTTATATCATGAGCGCACGAACTAATCCATTGTCTTGTAATAACTGTTATGAATCTAAAAGATATTGATTGATAAGTAACCAAAACCAAAAGATGGCCACAGGAAAAGGGAATACCAAGGGATGGTGGATGGATTGTGTGAAAGATCATCTATCCATCTTTCACAAATCCATCCAATCCAAAAAAGGAATCAGCCTCTTTCTAGCCATTATCATTACACACTACTGTGATGACGGCTAATACAGATGTATGGAAGAAAAAAAAACGTGCTGTGCTGTCAATAAAATGAGATAAGAGAAGGAAAATACCGATTTATGGAGAAGAAAAAAACATTCCAGTATTATAAACGATACCATGTATATTGTGGTGTTATGCGACGTTTCAGGTTAGTTAATCCAGGTTTCCAGACGTTCAGTAACTACCGGGCAAACATGCACACAGAATTGCCCGTATCGGCTGTTGTTTCGGCGTGCACAGCAAGCCTTATTTATGGCTCGCATGTGCTATCGTGTTTGCAGCAATCCAACCGATTATTGTTTCTGATATCCTGGTAGACGGCCTGTAAACAATGCAGTAAAAGCTTATAAATTATTTTACATGGCAAATTTATTTATTTATACGTGTAAATCCATAATCCTCAAATTAAAGATACGTATACTCTTGCACCAACATATTATTTTGTCATTTTTACAGAAATTACATAGAAAAACTAGCTGACGCGGCAAACGCTGTTTTGCCATATAAATAAAAAATTTAGGGGTGGACTACCCCTAACATTTAGGGGGATGAAAAATAGATGTTGGCCGATTCTCATAGATACCGGATAAGCACAAAAAATTTCATCAAAATCGGTCCAGCCGTTTCGGAGGAGTATGGCAACGAAAACTGTGACACGAGAATTTTATATATTAAATTGACAAAATAATAAAATTACATGTCGGTTTCGGTTATGTTGGTGCAACCGAGCCATAGTTAATTTTATAACACTCAGATAAGGACAGCATAAAATAAATGAATTTTTGCAGATTAAAATTCACACTCACAGTGCTTTCAAAAAATTTTACTGTTGCTCCGGGTATTATAGCTGTATTTTACACAACATGCCAAAAAGACATAACTATAATCAAAAAGAACTTTATTTCCATGAGCTGTCCCAAAAATATATATTTTTAAATACGAAAACGTAATTCAGCAACCAACAAAAAACTCGCATTAACCACAGAACACACATGTTCGTATTACAGACAAAAAAAAAGGAAATTCATAATCCTTCCGCACAGTCCGACCACACAAGGTCAATGGAATAAAGCTGTGTGACCATAAAATATTTTCGGTGGGTTTATCCGAATATTTTTCGTCATAAATAGGGTTGCCTACCATCCGATATTCCAGATTTGAAAAGCAGTCGGGCGAGATTTTCAAAAAGCGTCCAGTTGAATCTTTGATTCTTTTTGTGTTCATGCGCAACCCTATTTTTGATAAAAAACCTGTTTAGATTTTTTCTCAAAATACATGAGGACTGGTTTCCAGTTTTACCGGGTACAGCTTTAATACCAGTACACTCAATACTCAATACTCAATACTTTATTGCATTCCTTAATGTGTACATATAACAGTTGGTATGTTGAAAAATAGAAACAATTATGGACCCTGTCGGGCACAGCAAAGTTAAGATTTATATAGAGGCGAGGATGAAGAGCGCTTTAAAATAAAATGAAAAAAATGTAAAAATAGTTTTTAGTGACATTGAATAGCTAGGTGAAAATTAAGTATTTAGTGTAGAGTATTTATATAAATAGTAATTATAGATTCATTTTAGTAATTACATAGTGTTGCTTTTATAATATGTTTCTATCATTTATACATATTTATGTGTTATTGAAGTATTTAAGGAGGTTCTATAGGTATATATTAGTTTAAGGTTATTATACTTATATAAGGTTTACACATTTCGTTTGTCCAAAAATTTTTTTCATACCCACTCTCTGCTGTCTACAAAAAACAATGTTTAAGCTAAAATCCGGTTACATCCGAAATGAAAATATATCAGGGGCTTTTGAAGTCTGTCCGGTTTCGCTATTTTTGATATTGGTAGCCCTGGTCACAAACATAATGAGTACAGGCTGTATCACGCGCATTTCCCAACGGAAATGAAATCGGTGGCGCTGCGAAGTAACGCACCCTTTCCGCGGTTACCCAACGGGTTCGTGTGGGGAAATACTGCGGTCGGGGGATGAAAAAAGTTAGCCTACTGTGTAATGTTGGTAGCATTAAATATTTGTGTGAAAGTTTCAGTCTGTAAGGATAAAAAATACCTACTACCTATGTCTTAAGCTGTTGCGTCAGTCATTAGCAGACACAATAGATTTTTATTGTTACAACGTACAGATCTGTACGTTACTGAGCCGAAAGGTATTAGCAATGAAAACTGATTAAAATATGGTGTGAAAGCATGTTTTACCGAAGTTTGTCTATTGCTTTACCCATATTTGACAAAAACTTCCAATAAATTAAAATTTCAATAAGGTAAAAGTATCTGACAGCATTAGGGTGGGTGGTGGGGTAGTATGGGACTATATATAGCTACTAGAATTGTTCTTCTATTTAATATGTTGTCTAAATCGTCTGTAATAAGCGCAAGAATTGCAGCATTCTATTCTTCTTCAAACCGGTCGTTCCTACAGTTGCTAAGCCATATCGAGTGGCTTACGCCCTTTACACACCATCAAGAACATCTCTCAGGCAGGTGTGCTGGTTTCCTCACGATGTTTTCCTTCACAGTTTTGCACAAGTGATAATTAATTTACAATACGCACATAAATACGAAATATTAGTAGTGCGTGCCTTGGGTTACAGCTAGCGAACTTTGACTTTCAGTTAATCGATCATACCATAAAACTATCGCTGGTGTATAATCGGTAAAAGTTCGGCAGTCGTAGGAATTTTGGATTTACACACAAACAACAAATGTGTATTTTTTTTACTGTAGTGTTTATGAACCATCTACCAGGATATCAGAATATCTATGTAGTTATCATGTAGTATAATAGTTCAGTGGGGTTACTCTTGAAACTAATACCAATTCCAATCCAATTCCAATGTTGAATAGACGCCTGAAACGCCGTGTAATTTTAAAATAAATTTACCTACATTACAGTTGCCTCAATTTTAAAGCATGTTGTCTACATATTATCCCGAATATATAATAATTTTTTAGACACTTCGGTATTTAAAAGTGCGAACTGACATATTTCCAATGTCAATCGAGCGGATTTATTTTCAAGAGTAAGCCCACAGAACTTCATATACACATTATACATGGAACAGTGCCTAACTAGGCACTGTTGCATGTGACCTGTGAGCCATCAATGTGGCACGTTAACATTTAGCAGATAGACTGGAAATTTAGGTCACCTAGTTAAGTATCCAGCAGAAAATAATTATCTCGTATAAACTTAGATTTTAAATAATTAATATCGATTTAATATTTGGACAGTTCACGTGACCTGAAGGCTGGTCTTTACTTTACACAAAGAATCAGCATGCCATTCACCGTGGCAATGCT
Source organism: Xylocampa areola (assembly GCA_935421205.1). Taxonomy (NCBI): domain Eukaryota; kingdom Metazoa; phylum Arthropoda; class Insecta; order Lepidoptera; family Noctuidae; genus Xylocampa; species Xylocampa areola. The sequence goes on along the minus strand of OW285219.1, from coordinate 3,211,214 downwards.
GCCAGCCTTTTGGGCATGTTACCAGTTGATAGCGATGCGGATGAATTTTGGACGGTCTAGTTAATGTATTATATTTAACTTTTTTTAGTTATATGCATATCTTTTGGGTAGTTTGTATATACAATATTAGATTATAAATAACCATATCGATTCTAAATATCCTACTCAATATTACAAATGCGAAAGTTTGTGAGGACGGATGGATGTTTGTTACTCTTTCACGCAATAACTACTGAACGAATTTGAATGAAATTTGGCACACATATAGTTTATAACCTGGATTAACACATCGGATATTGTTTATCTCGGCTGGACCTAATTCTAAAGTAAACCTTTGAGTCTAGAATCCCGAAATCGTTTTATAATATTTTTCCAGTCATCGTATAAAAACAGTTGAAAAATTATATTTTCTCGACGCCCTATCTTAATTGAAGATTCTAGATGGCTAAGAAAAATAAATCTAATAACCTTCGACTGTCAGGCGCTGCCACGGTTCAAACGAACAGATAAATTATTTAAAAAGTAATATATTTTTCACTGTACCATCTATCATAAATCAATTTTTTTATCAGTCTTAGACTATTTTTAATGTCCATCTCATTTTTCCTTTTAGCTTTATCTTGTAGGTACTCTAGTAAAAAAAAATTTCACATAAATCAGGGGTCTAAAGTAAATGAAACAAAACGTCTTTACATTACGAACTATTTAATCAGACTGAAGAACACATTATACATAAGCTTGAAGGAATTAGTACTGGAGTAGTTTTAGCGGGCGTATCCCTCTCGCCACTGGTATATGATTCCCAATCATATAAAGGTACCTTTTACCAGTATGGTTACACGATTTTAATCGTGTATAACACAATTTTTTGTTTGCCTTTAGTGTTTTTATGTATTTTAATAATGTAATGACGAGTGCTATTTTCGCTTTAGTACAAGTTATTTTGTGCTTGTGTGTTACCAAACTCCCCGACAAAAGTGGCAAGCAAATTTGTTCGATATTTAGTCAGAAGGCGTCTCCCGTCTGGTCCTCCAAGTACATAAGTGTGACTGTCAATATAAAAATATATATGAAAGATGAATTCAGTTTCCAAATAGTCGTTTAGACACTATGGAGAACTGAAAAGAAACTCCAATGGTTACTCTTTTATTTAAACTGTCTCATTTGAAATGCTCTGCCCCTTTCAAACACTCTAGGTACCTACTGAGAACATGTTATTTCATACTTTTTACCAATCTCAAGTCATACCAGATCAAAAGTGTGTGTTGAAAACACATAATATGAAACTGGTTTAGGTACTAATAATTTCCAAAGTATTTAATTTAAAAAATTACTCCTTGTTGCTTTGTGAATAAGGTTCAGTTTTGATTGCTTGGGGTTGTGGAAATTATTACACGTCTTTACCGAATGATGATTTTATTTGAACTAAAAGTAATGAGTAGGACAGATACCTCTATAACAGCCGAACATACCGCCCACCAAAAGGGATTTTAAAGACCTTTTACTTAATTAACAATTAAACTTAAAAATGAAATGTTCAACAAACAATAGTATTTTTAAACGATTCCAACACATGCAATAAGGAAAACAATCTTTAAATTATTTAAAACATCACATAAATTATCGACTACAGCATTAGTTTTATATCAAAACAAATTGAGAGTCTAAACATATTATGTAAAATAATTAACCAGTACCTAATAGTTAACAGTGAATTAATGCTTAATATTACACCTCATCAGAATTCATAATTGGTAGAAGACAAAGTTTAGATATTGATCTTTTGACGATATTAGTACCACTCTTAACACTGTAGACTCTCGTAATCCCGTCTGGCCCAGGATGTTTGTCCACAATGCGTCCCAATGGCCACTGGCCTGGTGGTAAACTTTCAGTCTTGATTAGAACAATCTGACCTACCTCAAATTCTTCTTGCCTCTTTAGCCATTTTGGTCTCTGCTGAAGTCGACTAAGATACTCACTTTGCCAACGTTGCCAAAAATTTGTGAGAAGTTTCTGACAAAGCTGCCAACGAGATAAACTTGACTGGGAAACATCCTTCAAGCTTGGTGATGGTATAGTAACTGGAGCCTCTCCAATAAGAAAATGGCCAGGTGTTAGAACGTTCATATTTTCCAAGTCTGAATCATCCATTGGGCACAGAGGACGTGAATTGAGACATGCTTCGACTTGACACAATACTGTGGTCATTTCCTCATAAGTCAAGTTTGTGTCCATGATCCGTCTAAGATGATACTTCATGGATTTCACCCCGGCTTCCCAGAGGCCTCCAAAATTAGGGCTATATACAGGGATGAAATGCCATTGAGTGCCGTCGGCTGCCAGTAAATTGGACACATGAGCTCCGAATTCAAAGTTTGCTTCAGTGAACGCATCTGCAAGTGCTTTGTTCGCTCCAATGAAATTTCGTCCCTGATCACTCCACAGGTCACTACATCTCCCACGACGTGCTACAAAGCGGCGAAAGGCACCAATAAAGGCTTCTGAAGTCAGGTCTCCGACCAGTTCGAGGTGAATAGCCTTAGTTGCCATGCAGACAAATATAGCAATATAGGATTTGTTTGTTTTAGCGCCTCTTCCTTTGGACATTAGGACATTATAGGGGCCAGCAAAATCTACTCCACTGTGAAGGAACGGCCGGGCTGGTGTCACTCGCTCCCTTGGTAACTCACCCATTAGCTGTGTGCGTGATCTAGCATTTAACTTGGCGCAAACAAAACATTTGTGTATGTATGACTTTACCAGTCCTTTGGCTTTTAGAATCCAATATCTTGATCGCAGGTAATTTAACATCAATTGCACTCCTCCGTGCAGAGTCTGTCTGTGAGCTTCAGCAACAAGTAGTAAGGTAAATGGGTTCCTGTTATCTAACACTATAGGGTGTATGCGATCATATTCCAAGTAAGCATTTTTTAATCTTCCGCCCACCCTGAGTATCATTTTATCATCCAAATATGGGCTAAGGGCTTTCAAACGACTTGTATTTTTAACCTTTTTCCTTTCTAATAAATCTGTAATTTCTTCTCGAAATAAAATATTCTGTGTGATTTTTATGCAGGTTTGGAGTGAGTCTTCAAGTTCTTCAGTAGTGTATACCGAATCCACAGATTGGTTAAGATTTTTCTTTGACTTTAAGAATCTCTTTGCACAGGTAATAGTCTTTAATAACTGCATTAAATTTTCAAAACTTTCAAACCTTTCATATAATGAGTTTCTTTCATTATCTTCTATTGTCAGGTAAGTATTTACGTTTTTCCTTCTCTCTAAGTCTATATTTTCATTTATTAACGTTTCCATGTATATTTCTTTCTGTTTCAGGTGATCCGGACCGTGCCACCAGAGTAAGTATTCTTTCAGTTCCGGGGCCAGCATTCCTCTCGACGCAACGTCTGCGGGATTGTGTTGCGACTGTATGTGGTGCCATTTGTTTCCAATATTATCGAGTATGGTAACCACTCGATTTCTAACAAACGTTTGCCATCTGTTGGGATCTCCATGCAGCCATGACAATACTATCGTGGAATCAGTCCAACAGAAAATTTGATTCTTTGGAATTTGTGTCGCCTCACTGATATGTTTCAATAACTTTGACAGGAGAACTGCGCCGCACAATTCCAGTCTTGGAAGTGATAATGCCTTAACAGGAGCGACCTTTGTCTTTGCAGCAATAATACCTGTCTGGTAGTTTCCGTTGGATCCTCGAACTCTCAAGTAAGCTACGGCTCCATAAGCCTTCGTCGAGGCGTCGCAATAACCATGTATGGTGGCATCTCTCAGGGTTTCATGGATAGTATACAGCCATCTATTTACCTTTATGAATTTTATGTCTTCTAAACTTATTCTTATGTTTAACCATTCCTTTTTTATTTCAGATGAAATCTCTTCGTCCCAGCTGACTCTTTGAAGCCATAATTTCTGTATCATTATCTTAACAGGTACCAGAGCTGGAGCCAGCCAACCAAGAGGATCAAAAAGGCGGTGAACCTCAGCTAATATTTTTCTTTTCGTGATGATTTCAGATGGAGGTAGCAGTTTAAGATTGTATTTAAGTATGTCTTCTCCCATATTCCAGGATAAGCCCAAGGTTTTTATCAAACCGTCCAATGTGATATCAACATTTACATGAGAGCTGAGCTCCGCTGGATGAAATTCTTTAAGAAAGTTTGAATTATTTGATGCCCATTTCTGCAATTTGAAGCCTCCTCTTCCTAGAATTCTCTTTACTTTCTTAGCAACACCGACTGCCTCCTGAACAGTGTCTTGGCCTGACATTAAGTCATCCATGTAGAAATCTTGCGTAATAGTACCTGCTGCTACAGGATCACCTTCTCCTTCATCATTTGCCAATTGCTGCAGAGTCTTGACAGCAAGGTATGGCGCACAGGCTGTGCCAAAGGTTACACGTAGATGTCGATATTCTTTAACAACTTCATTAGGGCTGTCACGCCAGACAATTCTTTGGTAATCCGTGTCTTCCCTTGTAACGAGTATTTGCCTGTACATCTTTTGAACATCGGCCACAAATGCTATCTTTTTCAGTCGCCATCGCATGACAAGTGACCTCATGTCATCTTGAAGCTGCGGCCCAACTAGCAATTCGTCGTTGAGTGATATATTGTTCGTACCCTTGTGAGAGGCATCAAAAACTGGTCTAACCTTAGTAGTTTCACTTTCTTCCTTTATTACTGCATGGTGAGGTAAATACACTGCTGGCTTGTTTACATCTTCTCTTGGAACTTCCTCCACATGTTTCATATCGCAGTATTCATTCATTGCTTTTGTATACTCTTTTCTCAAATTATCATTCTTCATGAAACGCCTTTCTAAATGAAGAAGTCTTCTCAAGGCTTCTTCCTTTGTGTTGCCATGAGGTGATTGCGGATTTTCTGTTTTAAATGGCAGTTTGACTATATAACGTCCTTCTTCATTTCGTGTGTGTGTATCTTTGAATAGTTTCTCGCATTTTTCTTCTTCTTTAGTAAGGTTTATTTTTGTATCTGTGTCGATTTCCCACATAGCTTTCAACATGTCATCTAGATCAAGATCGTGATGCATTACTAGTATTTGTTCTTCTGATGATTGCGCTTGTATTTTTCCAAATAAGATCCAACCCAGGCTTGTATTTTGGGCACATGGAGAGCCAGGTGGACCTTTGATTATGTCAGACTTTAATATTTGAACACAAACTTCTACACCTAACAGCATGTCTACTCGCCCTGGTGAATGGAAACTTGGGTCTGCCAGGGTGAGTCCTTGTAAGTGCGGCCAGGTGTGTAGTATACCAGCAATTGTCTTGGATGGCAAGTGTGATGTTAGTCGCGTTGGCATTACATAAGCATCAATTGTAAGCTTGAATTTATCGTCATATCTTGAACTGAGCTCGACGTTTACTACGTGACTAACTGTAGTGTGTGTTGTTCCCACACCAGTGACTATTCCCTTTACAGAGGATCTCTTTAGCTTCAGGAGTTGTGCGGCTCGCTCACTTATAAAATTTGCTTGCGAACCCTGGTCAACCAAGGCTCTCAATATCGTGCTATGTCCATTTTCATCTCTCACTCGAACTAGTGCTGTGGCGAGCAAGGCTGTTGAACCTTTCGTTACGAAATGTGAAGATATTGCGACCTCGGGTTTGTCAACGTGTTCGGTTTTCTGCTGATCCTCTTCAATTTGACTATGGTGTGTCGTCGTTTTGTCTGATTGATCACCGCTGGGTTGATGTAACAATGTGTGATGGCGGCGGTTGCATCTTCTGCAGGACATTCGATTTCGACATCTCATAGCAGAATGTCCTGCCATCAGGCAATTAAAACACAAACCATTTTTCTTAATAAAATCACTTCGTTCATTCGGTGATAATTTACTGAATTCCTTGCAATGACACAAGTTATGCTCAGCGTTACACATACTGCATAGCTTGGTTGATAGTGTATCAATCTTCCCTTCTGATGACGTGGCATGGAATGACTTAGGTTTTACAATTGTTTGCTCCTTTCTAGCTGTAGAATTAACCATCTCAAGAGTACGGTACTTTGTCTCCAAGAACACCTCTAATTCTTTCCAGGTGGGTAGCTGATCAGCCTTTCCCTTGTAAGAATCTTCTTCCCAGGACGTATGTGTATCCACATCTAACCGCTGCACAACTAAGTATATAATCAGCTGATCCCAGGAGTCGACAGGTAATTCTTCATTTTTCAGGTTATTCAAACACTGAGAGGTTGTGTCTAACAAATTCTTAATTTGTATAGCCGATGGAGTGATTTTCTTCTGATTAAATAGCTTCTGTAGTAATGAATTAACTATCAACCTTTTATTTCCATAACGTTGTGTAAGTATGTTCCACGTTTGTTCATAATTAGTATCAGTGACGTTTATATGCTTCAACAGTGTTTTAGGTTCACCAGCAAGGCTCGACATAAGGTACTGTAACTTCTGAACATTACTTAAAGACGTGTTATTACGCACCAGTGATGTAAACAAATCTCGGAACGTAGGCCAGTCATCGTAACTCCCCTTGAAGGTAGGTAATTCGATGCAGGGTAATTTCACAAAGGGTTGCTGCGACGGATTATGCGCTAATATCTGAGAGCTTGTTGTTTTCGATGACGTTGAATCCAGCATATCCTTCAAATCACCTTGTAAACATGAGTATAAATCTTCTACAAGAAAGTAATCTTCATTCACGAAGTAATTCACGTCATTCCGTTTACATTTGGGTGTACATTTCACTAAGTTTTGATGTGTCGTATTGAATGTTTGCCAATATCCTTCGATGCACTGTAACTTTGTTTCTATATAACCTCTTGTTAATCTTTGCTTAGGACATTTCTTTAAGTTACTTTGCGTTTTCTGTAGCAATAAATAAGTATCTTCCAATGAATTAACTAACTGTTGCTGTTCACTAGTTAATGACACACTCATTTTTCTTGTAAATAGTTATTATGTACTCGCAACTTCACTTCCACAGTAAGCAGTCTTATTTGTTGCAAATTATAACACCATAACGAACGAAGTAATAAACAACTTGCATAAAAAACGGCATCTACGTCGCTCAGGAATGTGGTCTATTGTTCTCCGGTCGCCGGGTTCGCTTCTTATCAATTTTTTCTAATATTCTTGTATTCGGCTCGTTTGGACCATGTTGCTTTGTGAATAAGGTTCAGTTTTGATTGCTTGGGGTTGTGGAAATTATTACACGTCTTTACCGAATGATGATTTTATTTGAACTAAAAGTAATGAGTAGGACAGATACCTCTATAACAGCCGAACACTCCTTCCGACCGTATTTCGGTCACGGCGGCCTATCTCCACTGAGGTTATCCAAGTACGCAGGAGATATTATAGTGCACAAGGGTATGCGCAAACACAGGTACACTCCCTCTTCCTTCACTCTCATATTCCGATGGGACGGAAATCCGATACGACCAGAGAGAGATCAGGCGCAGGACCGACGGCTTTACGTGCTCTCCGAAGCACGGTGGTGTCACACCACCAAGTTTCCTGACTCCGGGCTGCTACTGAGAATTTCCTAACAGAAATATTCAATAACACTTTGCCCGACCTGGGAATCGAACCCAAGCCGCGCTTGCGACCACTAGACCAACGAGGCAGTCAACGAAAGTATTTCATTACTTGTAGTTTAAAAATTGTAAATGTAAACTTGCTGTGAATTATATTAGAACGAACTCCTCGTGAGTTCACGTTACTTTATATTAATATTAATATCATCAGAACCCATAAAAATATCTATGGGTACGATAAATGGAACATACACGAATATTTAAGTTGATATTAATGTTTTAATTCCTAAAATTTTCATATCAATTGGTTGAGCCGTTTCGAAGACTATTCGAGAAAACATTCAGACAGAGAGACACAAATTCTAAAAACGGTAATTTATAATTAGGCATCGTTATAGTAGTTTTCAATTAAATTTTAGCAGTTATTTTGAAATCACAGATAAACAACACAATTTTATTTATTGGTATATAGATAATGTAAGAATTATAGTCTTAGTAAAGCTTCGGTTGATTATAATTTTTCTGTTAGATAAATTGAGTTCTAAATTGCCGATTGCCGCATTTAAAGTGAGCAGGAAAATGAATGATTAGAGTTGAACGAACTCGTCAGTCGTCACTCTCGTAGAGACCCTTTTTGATGGCGATGAAATAAAAACGATATAGGTATAGAACATAACCATTAAAAATCTGCTTATCTCTTTTATTTTTACATGAATGCCCAAAAAAAAGAGTATTATGCTTTTAGTTAGGGTTCATGTATGAATGAAAGTTTAAATAAATATGTATGCTTGTGAGATTTTTTAATCCACCATAACTACTAAACGCGTGAACCGATTTAGATATATGAGGTATCGTTAGAATTCTTACACTATCCTGGGTAAGATAGGCTAGTAAGATTTAAAAAAATAGCAATATAGTGGCTATGGTAAACAAAAAGGTGTGGAATACAAAAGAAACACACATAACCGATTTTAATTATTTTTAAATTAATTTCATCTTGTATTATTACTGTTTCAACTTAATAATAATAGGATAGAAAAAGAAAGATATAAAAATTTACAGTAAAATATAACACAAAACGTACTAAAAACTATACGAGGAGAATTATCAAATTCTCCAGTCTAATTATTTCACGTTCACAATAACCACATGCAAGGCAAGGACCTCTTCTCAGACAGAGAAAGGCATATCACAGTACCACCACGACACAATCAACACATTACGAAAAAAAAAAAAAAAACGTCACTATAAAACAGTACCTACTTTCACATATCCTTTATTTATACCTAGTTAGTTATTTAAAAACAAAAGCAATTGAAAAATAAACTATCTGTGGGATTTCGCTTGCTTTATGCAGTACAATCGTCCGTCCATAAATTAACGGGCGCAGGCGCGGCTCTGTGTTGCATCTGTGAAATTTTACCGCTATAACGAGGTGCGGTACTAGCGGACGAAAACTCGATAAATACTCGCTTAGAATCATCAAAAAAATGTAATGTTTCGTTGGTTTAGAGGTCCTGGATGCAATTTCCGGGTAGGGCAAAGGACATTAGGCGGAATCCGACCCGATCGCGGACAAGAACGGCTATGACTTCAAGTTAACGTTAATAATACTGTTTCAATGTGTATATTTATTATCCCCGGAACTCATTGAAAAAATACATGGCGATCTTCTTAACGTGTGGTTGAGGAACAATCTATTTTCAGAGTATCAACCAACCATAAGCCTCTGAAATGGCTTTACACACCATCAAAAAAGAATATATAGTATACATTTGTCGCCTTTTTGGACGACATTATTATCCATTACTAGATGACCCGGTGTACTTCGTATCACCTCGAACCTCAAATTATTTCACAGTAAAGTAGGTAGAAAAGTTTATATGGGCAAAGAAAATTACTATATACTGTCTTCCTTGCAATTTTTCTACATTTTCTCACCGTTTAAACCTTCCCTGGATAACGACAAACATTTGTAAATCGTCTAAATCGGCCCAGCCGTTCTCGAGTTTTAGCGAGACAAACGAACAGCAATTGATTTTTATATATATAGATAGAAGATAGACAGATAGAAGATGAAAATGAATAAATGACCCACACTCCTCAAAAACATTTTCCATTTCAAACACTCTCATTCTCACTCCTCGATCACTCTTCCCTTTACTTCTCAAGGTAACCTAAAAAGAGTGTTAATAATATCTTTATTATTTATACTACTACTACAGGCTACTATGGTCCATAGATATGGCATATATTTATGACAGACTAACATGTTTAATAATACAATTTGTGCTAGTACAGACACTTAGCTTAAGTTAGTATAACCAAACTTTACTTAAGCTGTTGCCTCGCTCATTAGCAGACACAATAGATTTTAATTGTTATGACGTACATAGTTATACGTGGGTGAGCTTACATGATGCTAATGCCCTTGAAAATGAAAAAGCTGTATATGGTGACCCCAGTTATATTAGAGTTTGTGAGGAAAGATTTCTACATGCAATTTCGCCGTCATAACACAACATGACTTCTTCATGTCATCAGACAGAAGGAGATTTACAACGTCATAGACTATAAGGACTTTCTTGGGACTGTGATAAGGGAGTATTACACTTTGTGGCGTGGAATGGTAATCAGCGCATGTTTTATTAGTATCTATCTATCTGCCTAGCCTTATTTCAAAAATGTTGGGATCGGCTTCCAGTCTAACCGGATGCAGCTTAATACCAATATTTTACTTGCAGTGATCCAATCCACACGATCGCACAATGACTTAGTACTTAAAACACGAAATATGGAATATTTATCCGGGAGGCGCAGGTTCGAATCCTGCCCACGAAAGTATTATCTTTCCACAAAAAATTATAGCTTTAGAGTTCGCTATGCTTGCGTTAATGCTTTTCGAAGATTTATCTGTACGAGTTATGGGAGTTAAATTATTGTTTATTGTTTATCTACAATAACATGCATACTTAAGCTCACGACTTTTTCCTTTTGGGGGTAGGCAGAAACTACAGAACACTATTTGCTACTGATTGAAGCAAAAGCAGTACCTACATAAGGATTGCCTTAAGTACTAGTTTTGGTTCGTTCACGTTCCAACATCTGATCATACACGTGCGTCGCTTGTGGGTAGTCCTTACTCATATCTCCTTAATTTTTTGGAGGACATTACCAATTTACCTTTCACACAAAGACACAATTACCTTATTGTTATTCACCCCCAGAGGTCTACTAAAGCACGAATTTATAACCACGGACCTTAAAAAAAATACGGATGGTGCAGGCATACGACACGTGAGAAGCATGCCTAGTCATCCAATTTCGCTTGTCATACACATGCTACCTAAACGCATTTAAATACTTAAAACTGATCCAATCAGCGCCAGTACGTTGCGTGTGTGTGTGCGTAAACTATGCTTCCCTTATGACAAGGCAAGGTTACATTCGTATTTTTTTCAAATCCAAGTTAATAACACTCGTTTTTTGGGGAGTCGTGTCAAACTATGCAACATAATAATCAAGTATTGCTTTCACCAAACTAAGACGGCCAAATACATGGACGACGCCCAAAAAACGGGATATCCGGTAAGATATGGGACACTAAGTCACCCTATGTATAACGTACGAAAATATAACTTATCCGTGCAACGAGGAACGCGATGTTTTCAACAACAATTTTACGAACAAATTGTTTCGCTGTTTAACATCACCTTTTCTCATATTTTCGTGTGAGTTAGATTTTCGCTGACGGATAGTTTAACTACTAGGTAAGTCAAAATGCACAGAAATATATAAATTACAGTCAAATTGAAACACAGTAACGTACGGACTAGCTGTACCCGTGACTTCGTTCGCGACGAACTTGGACAAAATTGCAAATACATTTTTATATTTTCTTAACCCTCCAGTATATTACGAATTAACATATTCGGAAACAATTAAAGATAAATCTTTGAAAAGTATTAACGCACGCTTAGCGAACTCTAAAGTTATTATATTAAATGGAAAAAGAATACGGTCTATCTTTACGACATTGTATTAATTTTAACCATCATCCACCTGCCCTTATCCCAATCTATTTGGAGTCGGCGCAGCATTGGCCTATCTGGCATGCTGCTAAAGTGTTGGCAATGTTTTATGACCGGCCGCCTGCCTGACGTCAACCCTCTTTGGGAATGCTGTTGTTGGTGGTAACCGCCACCGATACGATCTCCTTCTATCTAGCTATGTCACACCAAATGTTATCCATGCGCCAGGTTCTGATGTTATCCTTCTATCACACTCCACTAACCGGGAATTGTATTAACTTTAACCATCGTGTTAAAATATGGATGTAGAATTCGCGGTGTTGAGCAGAGGTCGAGATGGCTTAGTGGTCATAGCGCCTGGAGTATTTATCCGGGAGGCGCAGGTTTGAATCCTGTTCGCGATCGTATTTTTTTTCCATTGAATATAATAAGTTTAATATACGGAAATAATTAAAACTCCATAATAAATCCTTAAAATGTCCATTTCTTTTCACTGGCTACCATTCTGACCCACCGCTTTCACTTCATCTAAGTTCATTAACCTCTTCATACATGCTCGTCGGTTTATGTTGCTCTTCACCAACTCATAGTCCGATTGACTATCATGAATTTATTGTCACAGAAGCGAAAACCAGTTCCAATTCCTATCGAGTTTGCTCAACAATGGTACCCCATCTGTATGTATGTCGAGTAGGCTTCCACTCCTGGCTGTGCCGCTCTCGAGCAACGATACTATTCGAATGGCCGACCAAAGAGCGCGCAGCTTTGTTCCCGCGATTTTGCAACGGTTATGATTTTTTTTTTTTTGAATTTTTAGAACGTGCTGTTCTGGGATTTTTTATAATTTCAAATATCTTTTTTATTTATGGTTCCAATTTTAATAATTATTTAGAATAGGCACGATATGTATGTTCAGGTTTTTCTTACTGAATTATAAGTACCATATTTTTTCAAAGACCATGAAACTAAACTAACTTAATATTACATATAAATATCAACAAAATACTTCGAAAACCGCTACAATGCTGAAAAATATATTTTACGTCTTATTAATATACCTACCTATTATTATAAATACGAAACTTTGTGAGGATTGATGGATGTTTGTTAGGGGCTCTCGCACGCAATAACCACTGAATAGATTTGGATAAAATTTGGCACACATATATAACCTAGATTAACACATCTAATAGGCTACTTTTTATCCCGGCTGGACCCAATTCTGAAGTCCACGCAGAACGAAGTCGCGGGCAGAAGCTAGTGTAACTACAAATAGCATCAATACAAATAAATAAAATTGTAATGTCAAAATACTTAATAGTTTTTTTAAACTCATACAGTTATTTGCACGACACTTATGCCAAAAAAAACGTTTTAAACAGGTCTGTTTATTCCGGCTAATCTCCAAAACGGCTGGACCGATTCTGATAAGATTCTACTGTCAGGTATATAAGGAGTAACTTAGGCCAATTATAATATAATTATACGCGGATTAAACTGCGGGGCACAGCTAGTAGCTAAATAAATCTAAACCACTCTACTTTAAACCAAAAATACATTTTAAGTCTGCTTTACACCTTTCTAAGTAAATGCAGAGGCAGACGTAGTGTGCGACGTCTGAGTCCGACCGACCGGACATTGCTCTCAGCGGCCTACTGTGGAGTATTCACTGTACAGCAAGCACCGACACTACACCAGGAAATTGCACTTTTGCAATAACTTTACTATCTATAGGCTATAGTTCGTTAGTGTGGTTTTAAAAATGGAAGCCATTTTGTGTAGAGACTGAGAAATAAAAGAAATAAAGGTACTGAATTTATAGCAATGACGTCGCCAAAAAGACGTGTTAAAAACATGGATATAGAATTCGCGGTGGTGAGCAGAGGTCGAGATGGCTTAGTGGTCGGCGCGACCGTATTCTTTTTCCATTTAATATTGTAACTTTAGAGTTCGCTAAGCAAGCGTTAATGCTTTTCAAAGATTTATCTTGAATAAAAGAAATGTTTGAAATCAACTTAAATAACTAACTTCAAAATTATTAGAAAAATATATTGAATATAAGAAAAATACAAATTATTCGGTGAAATGTATACTTTTATCTGACGAAACAGAACTCTCTACATAAATAATTAGATATGTCATAAAAGTAATAGCCTTGGGGTATGACCGTTGGACTGACAAGTCAAAGGTCGTAAGTTTAAATCTAAGGCACTACTACTAGTCGGATCCGAAGAAACTTGATGGTAGGGTTTTAATTCGGCGTTCGGCGATGTTACGTTTCGGTCCGAACTACCGATGTTCGGATTTCGGAGTAGAACTCCAGAGCCACAGACTTTTCGAGTCACGTGCGTTTTAGAAATTAATTATTACTTGCATAAAACTGTGAAGGAAACCAGCACACCTGAGAGATATTCTCGATAGTGTGTAAAGCCATGACAGAGATCTATGGGTTGTTTAAACCCCGACACTAGGTTGTTCCTCAACCACACGATAAGAAGAAGACTATGCCAAACGTGACGCCATGATGGTTTTTTGCTGCACATGTCTAAGTTGGTACCTCTACGATCGTTTACCAACGAGGATGCTATAATCGCCTATTAGCGCCTCAAAATGATTTAATATATACAGAAAGACTATTTAAATATCTACATCTTAACATACTACGTAATTGCAACAAATCTTATGTACCTAATCCTTCTAAATATGTGTTAGAATATTAATAAGCTTATGTAGATATTTCCATTAAAGATAATGTATGTAAATGTAGGTACTTAGAACACGGACAGAAATGCTAATTACATTAAACCCACACAACTGCCCCTTAGAAATATAAATAAATTATTATTCATGTTATTGTCACATTAATTATTAAGTCTTACAACTTTTAAATATACGAGCAGCATGTTATCGACGACTCGACAAGTCAGCAGTAGCCGTCGACGACGCTAAACTGCAGTCGTCGAGACTCGGCAGCAGCTGTCGACGTTCGATTGCAGCCGTCGACTGCAGTTGAGCATCGACCGAATTTTTGACACTATTGTGCTAGTATAGACAATTCGACACGACCGAAGGGAGATTAAGCACGGGACCGACAGCTTTAAGTGTTCTTCGAAGCAAGGGTGTCACACCGCCAACATCCTAACTCCGGGCTGCTACTGACAATTTCCTAACAGAAAAGCATAATAGCACTACCCGGCCCGGAATCGAACCCAGAACTTCACGCTCAGCAGCCACGCTTGCGGCCACGAGACCAATGAGGCAGTTTAAAACTAAATATGAACACATACTATATAATAGATGCCTGCAATAGTCACATTTTAGGCAAAAAAAAAACATTTGTCCTACAATAAGCCAACAAAGTATATAATTAATTAATAATATTAATTAATAATCATTTATTGACATAATTTATAATCTAAAGCTAAAAATATACCCTTAAACCTAGAATGTGACAGCAAAAAACCTTCTACCTAAATCTATGAATATACCCGACTGAACTTGTCATTCGGTCAATTCCCTTTGTTACGGCTTTTGCACACTGACTCCTGTCAGTTGGTGGCACACACAGAATATCTCACACATATGCTACGGTGAAGCATGAGCTTTATGTCAATCATTCCTGTGACGTTTGATATTCGATCCGAGCACGATCCGACTTACGTTTTGGGGTGGATCTATCCATCATGGCTACTGTATTGTGCAATATAAAAGATAGTTCAGTCTGACTAAATAATATCGAAGCCATTCTTCATTCTTTCGAGTGACATTATAATTGTACACACAGGTCTAGTGGTTCCAAGCGTGATTGCCGAGCATGAGGTCTTGGGTCCGATTCCCAGGTCGGGTGATTGTGTGATTGGGATTTTCTGATAGGAAATATTCAGTAGCAGTAGTTTGAAATTGTGCCCGGTAGATAGGATAACATGGGACTTATTGGTAGAATTGTTGAAATATATGTGTACAACTGTGAACAACTCTGCCTACCCCTTCGGGGATGCTATGTTTAATTGCACAGTTATTAACAAGTACTTAGTTCACAAAAGTAAATAAAGTCGATGTTCTTAATAAAATACTGTGATATAATTATTGTTTTTTCAAGTTCAACTTTGTTCTAAAGTTCTACTTCAAGCAGAAAAGTTGAAACTGTAATATTATGTGTTTTTCTTCGAGAGTTTCAGTTATCCTTCTGTTTGAACGATTGTCCACGTGTCATCTAGTTGAGACTAGTTTTAAAAGTGTTGTATACTTATCAAATTATAAATAACTAGCTGTGCCCCGTGGTTTCACCCACGTATACATTTTAATTACTTACTTAGTACTAACCAACAAATAGCAAATAATTCATTCACAGTTCCTCTCGTCGGGCGGAATTTATGCGTCACACAGCTTGTTCGCGCGAGTGTTGAATTATTTTCATTTAACATTGTCTCCTAAACTATGCGTCCAAATAACACGCTATAAAGGGCAAAGTTTATGTTCATAAAATGTTCTTGATGATAAAGTTACTTAAGAAATATTATGCCATTGCTAGTAATAATAATAAAAAATATTGTTTTTGGCTCAATTCCTTAGTATGGCTTATGTATAAGTGATAGGCATATGGCATCCCAGGCTTTTTTTTAGATGTAGACCAATATTTTTGTGGAACATTATATTTACGTACCACTAACCATTACGCCAGTGCAGGCGGATAAAAAGGTTCGGCAGCGCTTTTTCTTCAGACTTACTTAACAAAAAACAATATTTAAGGCTAGCTGAAAACTTGTAGCCTAATGTTAGATATATACTATTCCTCATGAATCGGGCAGATATTTTTTCAAATCCGACTGGTAGTCCCAGAGATTAGCGCGTTTAAACAAACAAACAAAAAACTCTTCCGCTTTATAATATTAGTATGGAAGTATATAGATAAGAAGTATAAGTTCTTCTCTTTATGTGATTCTTCCTCTTCTTATCGTGTGGTTGATGATCAACCGAGTGTCAAAGTTTTATCCACCCGTAGGCTTCTGACATGGCTTTACACTCCATCGAGAACATCGCTCAGGTGTACTGGTTTCCTCACGCTGTTTTCCTTCACCGTTTAAACCAAGTCATAATTAATTTCTAATACGCACATTGCTCGAAAAGTCAGTGGCACGTGCCTTGGTTCAAACTTGGGACCTTTGACATGCGTCTCCAAAGGTCATATACTGAGCTATCACAATGAATGAATCATAGAATCCAACATAATGTTAGAGTTGTTCAAACCGCCTGAAAGCTTTTTTTTTAATTATGTTCATCGCTCGCTGTGGTCACCCATCTAAATACAGACCGCGCTAAGCGTAGCTTAACCACAAGTCCTTGATCATTCACAGACAAAGTTTGAAACGGGTTATGAGCGTTTTAATGAGAGCTAAGATAAAGTAAATATACATACATATAGGTAACAAAAAACCTTTATTTTTGTAAGTCTGTTAAATATGCTCCTTGTGGCCGCCCATCGTAGGATTGACCGCGCTAAGCGTAACTTTACTTCATGTTCTCGATCATTCACTGACAAAGTTAGCAACAGACTAAAAGTGTTATATTGAGAGGTAGATGATCTCCTGGACTACTTTATCTCTGCAGTTCTATTTGTCATTTGTTTACCTAAGTATGAGAAAGTAAATAACGATTATTAACCTCCTACTCGTTTATCGTGCCCTAGTATTTGCTCGAATTATACTGCCTCAGGTGTCCCTCTATCTTGTGCTAGTTTTAATGCGGGTGTATTTATTAACCTAGCTATAATAACAATAAATGAACAAGAGCTTTGTAGGATTGTTTTCCAAGGTAATTTATTAGTTTGAAAATACAAATTGTGCTAACCTTATTGCCATTATGGAGACAGACAGACTACTAGGATCGCAGGGATTGTATAGGTACAAACTGAGTACTATAAATATAAAATAAGCGCTTATACTAAACTATGACCTAAGACAGGTTACGGGGAGACGACTCGTTGATTTGCTTGATACGGAACACGAAAGTAGGTGTAAAATGACTCCACTGTACACAGCTGCAGATGTGTGTGTCCCTACAGGATTATAAGAGCTAACCACAGAGTAGGTAAAGACTATGCGCACAGCGGGGTATAAAAGAAACCCCTTTACATTATCCCCAAAGATGTGCCTTAATAGGCGTTGCATAGCGGGGGTGCTGGAGCTGGTCTGTTGAGAGTTGAGAGGACCCAGTGCCCCCCTCTATATCCTGATGATGACCACCGGGGTGATTTTAGTGAGAAATTCCACACTCCCCGGTCCTATCCCCAAAGGCCAGGCGCCTTTTTGGAGGTTTCTGCCTCGAAAACAAAAAAAGAGGTAAAGACTAAGGGCAAATTTTCTCATTTTTGTTTTGTCATTAAAAATGAACAAAACTATATCTTTTTTATGTGAAACAAATAATTTTTCGATATTTATAGTAACATCTGTATCAAGAGCTACTAGGATCTCAGTAAGAAAAAGAGCTATGCACTAACACTATGACTGATGCAATTTGTACAAACAGAAAAAAAAACTGATTTTATGGTACTACTTCCTAATGTTTTAACAGTTCATTTCCTAGCAAATACGTAACAATACTCGTAGTTTAAATTCTAAGTATGATCAAGTCTCACTTCAAAGTAAACACTCAACTCGAGCAGAAGTTAGAGAGCCAATCCTCATAAAGCTAGGGTTGCTAGGTGTTCAGTTTTAGCCGGACACGTTTGGTATTTTTGGGTCCTCTCAGCTCAATATTACAAAAACCATTCTTCTTCTTCTTTAGCTTCCACCGACTAAATGTTTAGTGTAGTGTAGGCCTCCTTTCTTCCTCTCCATATCCCTCTATCTTGGTAGTTAGTATCCAGTTTATCCTCGACAAATTTTTAATAACATCTTTGGGTCTCGTTCGTCCATCCAGGATTATTTTACAACTTTACTTGTTTTGAAGAGTTTTTCTACAAATCTGGCAACCCTAAACACACCACAGATACTATAGGAACACATACAATTATGTATATTGTAGAGTAACTATTCGTTCGAGCTCTACTGGGAAAACATAGTTTCACTTTTCATGTGGTAAAATACTTCCTATACGGAAAATTCACTCGCATGTTCTACATAGTTTAATGGTAAAATAATGTAGATTTATAGCAACAACATATCATAGCCTTCTCCACTATTTTCTCTCTGCCGATTGGCAATGTCAGTCCAGCGTACCTATTGGCTATCTCGGTTACCATCGAATTGATGGTCACTTTGTAGTATATTGCGTCGTATGTACAGCTTGTCTATGATGATCAATCTACCTCGCCTTTTCCCAATTACGTTGGGGTCTCGGTTTGACTGGAAGGCAGTCAAACCGGATGCAGCTGAATACCAGTGTTTTACATAGAGCGACTGCCTATTTGACCTCCACAACTCAGTTACTGGGTAGCACGATATCGTAGTATGACTGGTTGTCAGACTTCCATGCCTCTTACTACCCGTAACGGCTGTCATATATCTTAATTTGACAACCGGGACTGACGGCTTAACGTGCTCCCCGAGGCACGGACTAGCACGAGCTTGTCTATGATTAGCAAAAATATAAAAAATATACGGCGTAACGTACTACAATTCGTTGATAATCGAGATAGCCAATAGATACGCAAGTTCCCTCACAAAATGTCCCTTCATCGAATGTTAGTGGCATTTTGAATTAGGAAACTGAGATAATTTGGTGAATGGAGGCTCGTGGCTAAGTAACAGCCGCACAGATCGATCGATCGAGGTTAAGCTGCGCTTGCCGCGGTTGGTCTGTGGATGGGTGACCAGCATTTCATACCGAGACCCCTCCGTGCCTCGGAGAGCACATTAAGCCGTCGGTCCCGGTTGTCAAATTAAGATCTATGACAGCCGTAACGGGTAGTCAGAGGCCTGAAAGTCTGACAACCAGTCATACCACGAGATATCGTATTACCCAGTTATTGGGTTGTGGAGGTCAGATAGGCAGTCGCTCCATGTAAAATACTGGTATTAAGCTGTATCCGGTTTGACTGGAAGCTGACCCCAATGTTATTGGGAAAAGGCTAGGCAGATACAGATAATTTGGTGAATGCCAAATTGGTGGACGCAACCTTGTTAGAAAGTGACGTTGTATTTTGGTGACCTCCGGTCCAACACGATATTTTTACCAAACTGGGTTACAGAGGTCAATTAATAATTCGTTCGTATAAAATACCGATAATTATTATAGTCAACCATCTCTGTTGACTGGACAAGTGGACATACATTCTTAAGTTGAAACATTCAACATAAATAGTAATCTATTTCATTAAAAGTTTCGGAAGTGGTTTATGTTTACTTTCAATTATTATTTTTTCATAACAAATATAGGTTAAACCCACTTTGAATAATGGCGATAATAAGATATATTTTACTTACTAGAAAGTTCTCGTAATAAATTAGTATGTAAATTGATGAATATAATTAATGTAGGTAGGTAGGTTAATACAATTTGTGCTTTGGAAATATCTAGAAAGATATAATTTTAACTCCCCACTACATTAATATGGTATCCGCGTAGGCGAGTCCAAAATACGTTTAGTCGATTTATAATCGAATATTGATTTCCTAGAGCCATACTTCATCGGAGACGCCATTTTCTGTTTCCTGTGCTTTATATTAAAATTATACAATACCTTACCCTTCTTGTTAGGTACTTGATAAAAATTGGATTATCTTTGTTTATTTTAACTTCTTATTGTTAAACTACTTATTAGTTATTACGGATAAGAATATAAAAGTAATTTTCTCTCAGTCATTGCAAAACTACCCTTACGATTTCTATTTTCCTAATACATAAATAAATCTTATCTATTTACATATTTTGATAAACCCTCTCGCATCGCTCCGACCCCAATAATAATAGTTATGACATAAATAACCTGCCATTGATTTCCATTCACTCATTCATTTCAGTCGGCTCCACATGTGGCTCACTGAAAGATTGATTTTACGAACGACTGAATTGGAACGCTGTTATTTAAATACCTATCTGTATGTATAGACCCGAAAGGTCATGCTTCTTTCGTTTTCTTTTTGTGATCTTGACCCTGGCTAGTACAGTCTGAGACGATTATAGTATACAATTGGTATCTTCTGAAGGAAGAAAGATTTTTTTATTTGGACATAATGCAAAGAGAGACAAAAAAAACAAACATGAATAATCCACCAAACGAATATTGTATCTGTGAAAGAAAATCTATTTGTCTGTTTGTTTGTAACATTTAACACTTAACCGCTGAACCAATTTTGATAAATTTTGGTATAAAGATAGATTGGTGCTCGGAGAAGGTTAAAATCCTAATATAGAAAACACAAAAAAAAAAATCTACCTATGTCCGTTACAGACTTTTAAACCATCCAACCGATGTGCCCCAAACCGTGGCTTCATTAGAAAGGCAATAATGCGAAAATAGTTTTAGAACACCAAAATAATGAAAAAATAAACCTATTATTAGCACACGCTGGGTATACACTAGTAAAGTATAATATCTAAATCCATATTTTAAAAGTTTTTAGTGTGCCTTTCAGGCTGCACCATATTGTCCTTAATATGGTTTTTCTATAAATTACCATGATAACACTTTAGGTATTTTAATTACAATCTCTTCTTCTAGGCAAAAAATTTAATTTGAACGTATCTTTTTTTTTGATTTGGTACGCTAATCTTCAAAAGACACTTCTGATCACAAAATTAGTCCACATTTAATGGGAATGAGTAGCCAAAATAAGGAAATCTTTTTTGTCTAGAGCACGAGAGTAATATTCAGTAAGTATTTATTATCTCTAATATCGAAGAAATATTAGAACTACCCAAGGAACTACCAAGTACTTAACCTTATAAGGAGAACAACTTAAAAATTCTCCAAATACCACATACAATATTTTTAGAACGTTTTCAATCGCTTGCATGACTGCCCAACGCAACCTCTGAATATTTTGAGCTTTATTGGCTAAGCTATATTTTAAGCTCAAGTCAAAATATTGGTACTAGGAGAGCATATTCTCGAAGCGCTTTAAAAATATAAACACGCTTTGATACACTGGCATGTTAAAGCCCAAAGTCTATTTATGGTACGTGCATCCGAATCGAAACTTTAGTAGCACATAGAGGAGGCTAACTTGTAAGTAGTTTTTACAAATGAGGTTTATAAGAGCACGACGAGTTTACCTAATAGTGTAATACTGTAATGTCATTATAAACATGATGTCTGCTTGATAAAAAATATTAAAGATTTTTTTTAAATTATATGATTTATTGAAGAATAACTTACTCGTATTTTACAATTTACATAGGGGTATTATTGTAATTTCATTTGTTTATCCGTTCAGATAATGATATCTTCTTCAGCATATAAAAGCAACATATTACGAATAAAATAATATCAAATCCCAAATCAACATTTGGTACCTACATTTAATTATAACGATATCAAAATTATGCAAAGAAAGAAAAATAAACTTTGTTACCAAGAATTATTGTCGCGTAATTCAAAGCATATTTAGAATTCAAGCCCTTTCAAATTATTTCTTTATAATATATGTCAAACTTTGTCCTACTTTCCCGCGATCTCAATAGGGAGAAATTCGAAAATTAAATACGTTGGCACAAAGCTTATTTTTTTAATATCGTCGACTTTGTCGATGGACATTGATTGATCGGCGCGAATGGATTCTTTGCAATCGGTCATGGTTAAAAGGTTCTTATTTTGAATTGTCCGCATAAAGAATCTTTTGAGCCGATTTTCTTTTCATAGTTTTGGAGCAATTTTTTTATTTGCCAGTAATCGTTAATGAATCTAAGTGGTTCAAAACCTGACATGATCCTCATGATGACCTACATAGTTTGTCCTGTATTAGATAATCTATGACATCACAAACATATGACAAAGGAAAATATCGTGATAAAACCTGTAGGCAGCAACCATATTAAATCTCTTTGCCTTTAGGTTAGTCTTCACATTAATTTAATTTCAACCTAATTAATATGTTAAATGTTAAAATAAATGAACATACATCACATTGCAATAACATTTAAAGCATAATGACCTGAATTGTGATGTAAACCCACCTAAACTTAATTTGAAGCATTGCTGTCTATTACTTACAGCTACTACACGAGCACGAATTAAGAGTCGTCAAATGGGAATTTGGGCGCGTCAATCAAATATATCCGAACATTTTTAGAAAGCACATTTAGAGGATATGGAAGGGAATGAAAGCACTTTCCAATACTGTCTGGTGATTTTCTATAGTTATTTTATTTTTCTTACAGAAAATCATAATTGAAGGAAATTCATAGTTTTACAGAAATAAAACCTAAACTTTAATTCTAAATTATTCGAAATTTAGGTAAGAAAATTACGAATTTTAATTAATAAACAGATGGTTTCTGAAAAATTATCGTAGATTATTGTAAATTTAAAATTATTTTTCTCGAAAACTATGCATTTGCGTGGTTAGTGATTTTGCAGAAACCTATATTATAATAAATGTACACGTGCAAAAATTGTGACCCTCGTATTCAGCAGGCCATATTGAAAAGTTAAAATTAGAGATGTCAAACTAAAATACTATGAAAATATTTTGTTGACATGATTAAATTTGAATATGACATTTTCGCATTCAAAATGTATTTATTCAAGAGTAACCTGCTGGAGTAGATAATCTGAAATCGCCAACCCACAGTGAGGTAGCGTGATGATCAATGCTTGTTCTCTAATAATATTCGATTGCTCTACAATGAGGCAATAATGGCTAGGTTTTAAAATTTTCTTAACCAATTATAGTACCTACTGCATTTTAATAAGATAGGGTTAGAGATTAAGTTTGCAAATATTATTCTTCTTCTTAGCGAGTCGACGCCAAACGACTCATATTCTGCAACACGCACTGCGCTCTCAGAGGCAATAATAAGCTCCTCCTGAGTACAGTTGGAACACCTAAATGGGTAACCTTGCAATTTCGCCTTCGCATAACTCGTTTTTTAACAAGGTAAAGTCAAAAATACTCTCTTTAAAGCTCGCTTATACCTAATATGTGACAATACTTAGACACTGGTTCGTATTAGAGTAGGACAATACATGCCTGTATTACTTGTAAGGGTAGGCAGAGGTAAAGAAATGATAACACTTTGCTCAACCCGGGAATCAAACCCAAGACCTCACACTCAACAGCCCCGTTCACCCAAAATCAACGAAGCAGTTAGAAAATACAATATAAAAATAATATTTACCTCGAAACGGACGCCAGTGAGATATCACCCTAAAGAAAAACAAACCACGTTGGTAATGGGCTGTCCCGGGGATCCATCACGCCGCGACAGATTGCGGACGAGCAGTCCACACGGTCAGTGTTCCAATTACAACTGAATACACGATATTGAAACTTTGTCTCAATCAATCATTCGTGTAAACATGGGATCTAATGCTTAGCAAATCGACTTTTAGTTGCTTTTTTATCGAAATTAATACGTAGTATCACTGTTAGTAGCCTGTTTTCTTCGCAGGGTGGGCAGAAGTGTATGCATTTCACCGATGCAGTTATTTAAATCCCATGTATGATCATTATCCCGTTAGGGTATTGCCATTTACCGGGCACAGTACCATACTCCGAGCTGCTACTGAAAATTTCCTAACAGAAAAATCCAATAACACCAAATAACACTGCTCGACCCGGGTATCATAACTCAGGATTTTAGCTTTCGTCGTTTAGCTGTCCTGACAAATGTTGAATTAAAAAACTCAGTTAAAAAAAAAAACTGTGAACCGCACCGAAAACTATCCTTATTGCTGCTTGGATATAGATCGTTATAATCTGATATAATCTATGTGCTACGATCTGAGGCTACCGACCAATAAAAACTGTCAGTGTCAAATTATTACCATAGACAAAGGTTAACTTACCTACGCCATAAATAATATATCGCTAACAAAACATAAACCATTCAACACAAAAGCGATCCAACATAATAAATGAAGTTCAATGTAACAAGCAAGTTGAATAACAAACTTCAATGTTGTGAACAAACAAATCGGTTCTTCGTAGAACCGGCGGAAAGTTGGAAACTATACAAAAAGTTGGCATGGGTAGGTAGTACATCAATAATGCGGGAACACACACTCTCATCTGATATTTAGCTTTTGAAATATTACTTACAAAACTTCAACTAGGCATATAGGTACTTTTTTACTTAAACATAATTGTATTGGAGTTCTCATTTTTTGACAATGGATCGGTACACCCATTTTTCTCGACAAGTAGTAATGGAAATTAAATAATTACTGAATTCTCGTGTCATGCTCGTTGCTAATGCTAAATTGATATAACTTTAGAGTTCGCTAAGCATGCGTTAATGCTTTTCATAGATTTATCTTTAAGGACTTTATTAAATAAACACTTATTAATGTGCGAATTAAAAGCTCGCTTAAAATCGCGTACATCTTATTCAATCGCTCCTCGAGAACGAGATGGCGTGGTAAAATTAGCAATATTAAGCATTAAAAATAATAACAAGTTTATATTGCCGTGACGCGCTAACGCACAGGTGCGAAGCCACTAATACTGTCACACTTCACAGAATTACGAAACAGTATTTAAATTGTTAAAAAATAATATTATGCGAGTGCTAAATAATCCAACATTAAGGACAAAATAATAGTAGGTAGTAGGTAAATTTTTTAATAAATTGGTCATTACATATGAGGCTGGATTTTAAGCCTGAGCAGCAAGCGAGAGCATTTCATACAACGTTTTTTAACACATTTGCGAGGTAAAAAAAACATTGTTTGCGTAATCATAATTTGTTACTAAAATGATACGCAGATTTCTTTTTATGTGCGCCGTGTATGTGGTCTATATGCGCACGCAGATGGAAGGAGAGGCACTGACGAAGTTGCCAAACAGCCTAATATTAAAATTTAATAAAGTGAATATTTTTCTATTTATAATATTTACACAATAATGTTAATTTGGCGACAAAATTAAATGATTTGATGAATTGAAATATTAATTTGACGATTTAATGTTAATTAAAATACGATAAGTATTTTACCTGCGTTCCCATCTATGAATAACTCCAACTTGAAACACATGGTAAGTACCTATATTGCAAGTTCACATGCCTACCATGGCAAAATAGACTGAACTAATTATAAATTAAGAAGCTATGTAACAAAAATTTGAATGTTTAATTATCTTGACCTAACCATTCATAATAGTTAAGCTGAATTCTTCCTTCACGTTTTAATACATCTTAGGAACCGTATTTTAACATATTTTTTCATGCGACTAAAATTATAAAATAGTGCTCACTACTACTTTATTAGAAACCATGTCCAGCTCTCAGCATTAGTAATAATAGCTAAGTACATACGTCTTTGTTAGAATATACGAACGCGCCTAGAACGCACAACAAACGCGCAACTCTTTTGTGTACACTATTAAAGAAAAGTGAACAAAACACTAACGTAAAACCCATAAAACTCGCACAAAGAATGTCGAAGTGTACATTGTGAACGTATATGTAAGCGAGTCAACTTGTAATGGAGTTTCCTCAAAGAAGTTTTGATGACGCCCAGTTTACGTCACAGTAGGTCCTTAACTATGTTAAATAATATTTTAAGTACCTAACAAATACTAACAAAGTATTATGAATATAAAGAGTACGTATCAAATATATATAGGAAGGCTAGGTACATGTTACCGAAGCCAAAAGTAATAATAACAATAATAAAAAGGCTCCAAGCAAGCCCTCCAAAGGTCCGGGTTTATTCCCGTGATTAAAGACAACCATATTAAAAATAAAATATATCTAATGTGCAACATGATATGTGGAGCGGACTCCGCTAATATTGGCAGAACGAGTTAAGCGCGCAATTTTCAACACTCGTTTCCAGTCCACCTATTTTGAATAACAAAAAAACAAAATTTGAATATGCCTCACGAAAGTTATTATACAAACAAAATTAAAATTTCAAAAGTTCTATTTAAAAGCATAAACAAAAAAATACGGTATAAAAACACAATAAACATGTAGCGACATCTATCTCGCTACATGGTAACTACGCGCACAACACTCTGCATCGCGCAATCAAAGTTTGAAGACGAGTGTGTATATATACGACCTCCCGACATTAACCGTCGGGCCGTGGCCCGCCAGGCAATATCACCCGCCTGGTTGGAGGATCCTCCCTTTTCTATGGAGGAACACCACACCTCGTTCCCCATACTGGTGACCCCGAGCACGAACATCAGTGCAGCCTTCGCTGAAGAGGATCAGCAGCAACCTCGTCGTCACTCCGTCATCTCCACTCCCCCTCAGCATCAAATCGAGCAGCAAGCAGCGAGTCACACAGCCAGCCAGCATACTCGGCTTCAACGGGTACCCTGACCACCAGCCTGTAGCAGACGCGCAGATCTGGTCATCACCCTCAGCCACAACAGCGACTTCGGCACAGCACACTGCACCTTCGGCCGGTCAACAAGCAGAGCCATTCTCTCCTGTTCGACGCAGCAGCATGCCATTACGCACCACTGCACTACCTCGACTCACTGAGGATTACGCAGCATCACCGCTCTCAGTTCCGACTCACCGTGAACTACGCGGCATCCGGTTCCGACTCACTGGCACCTCACTGGCACTGGCAAGCTCTTCAGACGCACTTACCGCTGACTCATCAACACGATCGACCTCCGGTCTCGGAGGGGAGTGATGTAGCGACATCTATCTCGCTACATGGTAACTACGCGCACAACACTCTGCATCGCGCAATCAAAGTTTGAAGACGAGTGTGTATATATACGACCTCCCGACATTAACCGTCGGGCCGTGGCCCGCCAGGCAATATCACCCGCCTGGTTGGAGGATCCTCCCTTTTCTATGGAGGAACACCACACCTCGTTCCCCATAAACACCCTAAAATATAAAAACACCGACTGTAATTGTGTCATAAATGGATTTTCTTTCATATCTTTCCCGAAAAATTAGATTAAATGAAGTTATTCAGCGCCGTATGATCCTTTATTATACTTAAATTGGATTGGGACTACGATACTGTATATCGTACATACCATAAACCTAATTACATATCTGTACCTACCTACTCTGAGTAAACATGAATACATCAGATAGGTGGGTATCATGCCTACATTCAATCAATTAATCAACTCTGCCTATCATACGCTTGGTAGACATAGATTACGGAAGATCCAATTACGGCTGACTGCTCCATTGAAAAATTAAGGTATTTCACTAAAATTGGAATAACTCTCCGCCATATTGTTACGTTAATACAACAAAAATTATTTAAAGTTAGTTATGCACTCATCAAAACTATATTTGTTCTGTTGTGTAGCAGGTGCAGTGGTCGAAAAACCAGCTTCTGCGCCGCGTGTCGCAAGTTCAATTCCTGCACGGAGCATTAATATTAGTATGATCTACAGATAATTGTTTCGGATCTGGATGTGTGTGCATGTGAGATTATATGTCTGTAATCGCACCCACGATACAGGAAATTCCTAGTGTGGGGCAACGTTTAAAAAATAAATAAAAAAGCAATAGAAACAAATATTCGAAGATGGAATGAAAAGAAAATGGTAATTGTGGTTTGGTGGTTTAGTGCTAGTCTAATATACAATTTTAAATATCTTTCTTCCTAATTATTAGTAAAGTTATTTAAGTGACAGTTGACAGTAAAAGTCGTTGATGTTCTTAATCACATTATGAATAATTGTGATCGCATATTGTTTTTCCACACAATGCATTCCTTAAACAATTACTTCGGCCATCTTTCTCATAAATCACAAAAACACCACAGAAAAAATGTTGAACTAGCAAAAAAAGAAAAAACATATAAACAACAGACAATAGTGGTGTCCATTCTGAGTTGATGACGTTTCATTCCGTTCCCCGCCACAATTCACAGAGACTTGTTGAGGTCTGGCCACACTGCAATAACAAGATAAAAAATATACAATACTATTTCTTCTGTTGTTTTTTT
Source organism: Xylocampa areola (assembly GCA_935421205.1). Classification (NCBI taxonomy): domain Eukaryota; kingdom Metazoa; phylum Arthropoda; class Insecta; order Lepidoptera; family Noctuidae; genus Xylocampa; species Xylocampa areola. The sequence goes on along the minus strand of OW285219.1, from coordinate 3,182,598 downwards.
TTTTACAAAATTACGCGGGTATACCGCGGGCTTATCTCGATTTATATTTTCCTTTTTCAAGATTGTACGAAAATGTGGTGCCCTTGTTTGCTTATCAAAATTGGAGGGCATGAAAACTATGAATATATAAGTATACATATATGATTAAAATACTTTTTGGGATATTTTTCATGTTGTTATTTTATCTCCTCCTTTTTTCCCTCCCATATTTACATTTGAGGAGAACAAAGAGAGTAATCTATGGTGGTAGAGAGTGGTAATGTAGACAGTGTATACAATAATTAGGTACCTAAATTAAAATCGTAGATACTCTGTTAAATTTACAAATATGCTTCTTCTCGAATAAACAGGTGTATTGATTTGTGCTCAACAATAATGTAATGCTTACATCTTTTTATTCGACCAAGAACTTAACACAACGAGACATTAGCAATTACTGGATTCATCAAATTAAGCCGGCATTCGAATAAATTAAGGACCAATGATGCGACACAAACCTACACAAAACATAAACAGTATTTAACACGACTAAACATCAAAATCGCAACCTTTTTCAGTATATTTTTGTCCAAGCTTTCGGTCTAATGGACAGGCGCCCTAACAACCCTTTTTACGCAGACGATTTTTACGACCGCGACCAGATAAGCCAGGACATCACTAAACCGCCATATTTTAGACGAAAACTTGTGTATATGAGTTTATCCATACGTATATTATATGTTATGAATGTCTTTTATTGCGTCGATGACATAGCTATGAGTTTAGCAAGGCTTATTGTAGCAGTAATATATAGCCTGTTGGTTTGCCGTTGGATTCGCAAGTCACAGGGTCTTACCCAAGGCAAGCGTGCTCCTTCGTAGATCGCATTATCGCTTAACATCAAGCGAGATGGCGGTCAAACGCAAGCCTATAAGCTAGTAAAAAAAGTCACGCAGCGCTAACGTTTCGTAATCAACTATTAGAAACTAATTATCACTTGAACAAGACGGTGAAGGAAAACATACCTGAAAGATTTTCTCGATGGTTTAAACTGTGCTGTTAACTGTAAACTGTAAACTTAAACTAGGCTGTTCTTACAATAAGGAGAAGGGAGAAGGAAGGTTTTAGAGCTCTAATTCCCTCGGCGGCAGTCGTCGATGCTCGACGTCAGTCGACGACGTTTGGCTGCAGTCGTCGTCTGCCGCCGAGCGTCATGTATAAGGTGGTCAGTCACATACATTGCCAAAGATTCGAAAATTAAACTATCTAAAAACTGTTTATGCTTATTTGAGGGTAGTACTCAACTCCAAATGACTGTCTTTCAATAATTCAATAAATAAAGGATATCTATTCGCAGATGGATTGTAGAATCCGCTGTTTTACAAAACTGCTAGCTGATTTACAAAAAAGTACTGTTTTATAAAACAGCTGAACGACGTTCAGCTGAATTGCCATTGCGATACGTTTAACAAAACAGCTATCCACCTTTAGACGTAATGCAGAATGACATATCTACTATGGGACAGGTTTGTTTATTGTATAGGGATAATAAATGGATAGTCACCACTCAAGTAAAAAAAGATACTGTATTCTGATTTGACTTTCCGTGGCTGGATCGACCCTATCGGGTCCGGTCCTATTTTTGTGTCTGTAAGGTTAGAAAAAACCTAAACACGGTTTTTCGAACCTAAACTGTCCGTGTCGGGATACACGAAACTTCCGAGCTCGCTTCGCTCGCTCATGGATCAATTTCGTTTATTTTCTGTCATAATCCCAATATATTGTCGACTATTATAGTGGTTTAATATATACGTCATTCAAAATTTTCATCTTCTTTTTGCTATTGACAAATAAAATAAAGTTAGGTTATTATTGCTAAGACATACAGAGCCATATGTGACAAAATATCGAACTAAAATCAACAATCTGACAGTTCATTTCACACTGTTTTACTTAATCTCTGATCGTTGACCCGCTGCATTGATAAACGCAAAACGTTCATTCAATTCTGCGTGTTATATATAGTTCAGTAATTATGTAAAACCGCCAAACGTCATTCAACTGTTTTTCATAATAGTACCGTTTTGTAAATCAGCTAGCAGTTTTGTAAAACAGCTGATTCTACAATCCCTCTGCGACATCTACATAAAACTCAGAAAAATCCCAATCGAATGTACAGACAGCGCAGACTATTTATTACTCCACTTCTATAATAAATAATGCTTAGGGTTCTCATAATCTTGACTCGTATCGTATCAAACAACTTTTACAGTTTGTTCAATATTTTATGATACGTTAAATACCTACCTTTCTTAATGGTATAAGTTATTTATCGATCAAAGCAACCCGAAGTAAAATTAGGATTCTATTCGCAAAACGGTGAACATACTTACATAGCATCAGGCCTGTATGCATCGAAAAGGTAGGCAGAGGTGTAGTACATCTTACCAATGCTGGTATTAAATTACTGGGGTACGTCTGTTGACATCTACCGGACACAAATACAAGCTTCGGGCTGCTACTGAGAATTTCATCACAGAAAAACCCAATAATATGGCGCGAATCGAACCAGACCAGTGTGGCTTTCGTCTGTACTGTAGTGGGCATGACAATTACCGCACAAAACAACATAATTTTTTTCTCCTACAATTACATCCATGAGATATTATTATCAATGAATACATACCTCTACACAAAATAAGAGATATCATGAAATATTGTAATTTAACAAACGCTTTTCGAATAAAAAATAAACGGAGTACATTTTAGGTTCCCTATTTCACCGTATATCGAGATATACTGGGCGCACTGTACGTAATTCAGAGTAGTACAGACAACGCACGATTTATAGGGTATTACTTTAATCTGATGAACGAGCCTTTAGCGAGTATTCGAATACAAAATTCGAAACGGATTTTTTCTTTTTTTTTGTAATCTCGTATGTGGTAGATTCATCAAGATTACTGGGAAAACATTTTAGGGATAGGCCTTCGGAATACTGGCTTGATACAGAATATTTTTAAAGTAAATTAAAGGGTTTAAAAAATAAAAAGTACTGGCCATTGCTATACTGACCACAATAAGGCTCGGTTGCCAATAGCCGTAACCGACGAGTTCCTTTATTATTTTGACAACGTTTCTATGTAAATTCTGTCAAAGTGACACAGTAATAAGTCGGTTACGGTTAAGGTTTAGTTGGCGCAACTGACCCATTTTTTTTTAGTAATAACACAATTACTCCGTTATTAGACTGCGCTTCACTCTCGCTAAATTGTTGGCCCCACTGTAAAAGTAACAAATTTCGCACCGTTTTAATGGTCTCTCGTGCCAACATTACGGCAAACGAAATTCATAGGCACTTTAATCGTGGTCAAGCCAGGCTCTAAAACATGAGCTCTCAAATAAAATTTTACTTTAATGATAACTCAACTAAAGAAACGCTGAGTTTAGTAATCTATAAAGATCACTAAATAATTACTTAGTAATCTTTAAATGATTGCTAAATACAAATCGCCAGGCGCACCCTGAAGACGAGAAAGGAACTTAAAATTTAATGGTACGACACGACAGCTCAGGGGAGAGCCATGACACGGTACATCAAGGGTCACGGGTTCGAGTCCTGCTCGTGTATATTATTATTCAATGTTACAAAAAAAAAACATAATCAATATAGGCATTAAATGGCCTTAATATATCACTATAAAAAAAAAACATTTAAATATAGTGTGTAATTTATATTGATACCTAAGGCTAATTATTTTCGCTTGCTACGCAGCCTATTGTACCGACATGACATTGTGTCTGCAAGATGTATGTCCTAAATATTACCATGAGTCACTCCCAGTTCCTCTTTTGCGGAGTAAATATGACACACGCGAGGTTTTATTGAGCGTAGGTAACACCTTTTTTCTTTGAATAAAAGATGATGGTATGCATTGGTGGGTAACAGTTGTATTCTAATTTTACTAGGTGATAACTGCTTTGTTAGTTTAGTTTAATATATCTGATAGTGAAATAAATTTGAACACAGGTCGAATAAAATTGTTGATAAAAAACAAATTAATTTTTCAAATGCATTAATGCATGTGCACCGACCTTTAAAGTAGGTACTGATAGTCACTACAGAGACTGAATGGATTATAATCTCATCAAAAACACTTCATGTAAAGTTGGTTGCCAAGACTCCTAAGTTCATAATGATTTCACTGTTAAAAAGTTATGAGATCTCTAGTAGAGCCAAACTCATAGCTGAGCTCGGATTTGTGTTACGCTTCATAGTCTACGGGGCCTGTCCAAAGTCCAAAGTATATATAGCTCTACGTGCTCTTGACTGTAGCTCATTTATAACAATAAATAAAAAATAACTTTATTTATAAACTCTGAATTTAAACTCTACAAGGCAAGCGTGCTCCATCATAGACCGCATCATCGCTTAACATCAGGGAAGATGGCGGTCAAACGTAAGACTATAACTGATAAAATTAAAAAAAATAGTACTGCTTGGCCGTTTCGTATTGTCGCACACACTGGAACTCCTTACGGACTTAAATGTTACGTCACGTAGTAGTTTCACGAACATTAAACGGCCAAGCCATACTTTTTAACCATGCAATAGGTGGTGAGCCTATTGCCATCAACCGGACACAATTCCAAACTCTGGGCTATATACTACTCAGAATTTCTATTCAGAAAAACCCAATCCCACTGCCCGACCCGGTTTCGGACCCTGAACCTCACGCTCGAAAAACATTATTGAGTCTAGCAACATTTTCCTAAGTCTCATCGTAAACATAAAGCTGCGTCCACATGGGAGTAAAAAGCGCAGGCGATAGCCTATTTTCATTAGAGGTGTCACCGGCGCTGAAAGTCATTGTGCGCGCATTCGAGCTAGGCATTTCCCCCGGGCGTTACTCGCGACATATTTCCTTCGTAATATTAACAGTAATGCCACAAAAATGTTACCATGTAAATTCGCATATTTGTCACCTTCATCTGTCGAGAGAGTTTACAGAAAATGTTGTTTCAATATTAACATATCATAGCATCACGCCTATATTTCCCGAAGGGGTAGGCAGGGGTGTACACCATCTACTAGTGGTCCCCAGCGCGACCGCTGAGTATGAGGTCTTGGGTTCGATTCCCAGGTCAGGCAAAGTGTTGTTTGGTTTTTCTGTTAGGAAATTATTAGTAGAAGCCCGGAGATTGGAATTATGCCCGGTAGATGGCAATAGGCTCACCAACTATCACATGTGACTTATTAACAGAATTGGTGCAATGTGGGTGTGCATGTGTAACTGTGTAGGTACACCTCAGCCTACCCCTTCGGGAAATAAGGCGTGAGTGTATGTTATGTTATGCCACATTAATCCAGCCTCTTTCTCCCAGCCGCCAGGCGTACCTACTGGACACTTCTTCTGCCTTGTGGTTGGCACTCGAAAGCCTCTGTAGTACTTAATGTCAACCCCAATCACCGCCATTTTCTCTGAGCAATTTCTCGCTCCATGGGCTGTCCCTTAAATCGGCCTCCTCAGCATTTAAAACACCGATTAGGGGTTTTATCAGATTCAATAGAAAGTAGCTACCACTTAGTATTCTAAAGACATACTCATTTCTTCCAGTATTTTACTTATCAACACGGTTATCAGACTCAACGAAGATTTTGGGTAAAAAAATACATATCAGTGTCTTTTTTTATTCATTGGTATGGTCGATTTTACGAAAAAGCTGACGATAGGCAATGGGCTAATGCGCGTAATGGTTATGGGCCACCCATAGCAAAAAAAAAACATTTAAATGAATTTCGTAATAACATATAGCTATATTTTATTAAAAGTAATTATTTTATATATTGTTATACTGTTAGACACTATTTGCAATGTGAATGTGAGTACGATGTGGGCCAGAAATTCATTCATACATGAACCTCATAGACTGTCTAGCGGTTTTGAGTCGTTTTATTTAGGTCACTTACGCAAATGTCCTGATCTGGTATCGTCTTGTAACGGGTCGTTGAGCTCCCTTAGTTATGGTTGAGCTACACGATGACTGATGCATACGTGCCGTCTGACAGGACAGGTCACCTCGAAGCTGCTATGGTTCTTTCCTCAAAAGGCCATTCCAGGCGATCCCTGCATGGTTACACTCACATAGATATGTACATACTATTATGTCTGGACTTTAAAAGAGACGTTGACCTCTGAGTTTGTTTCTGCGTTTCTACTCAGAGACAGTCAGATAGGAAACGCCGGCGCCATCTAGTTTATAAAAATGACTTGTATAAGTGTTTTCAACAAATCTAGTTACAGAAATAAAACCGTTTATCATTTATTTAGTATGTACTATCTTTTCGGTTTTAAAGTTCCTTTATTATCTTATTAATAGCGTTAGCTACATAATATTATAATTTCTGTGTACTTTCAAACGTGGACACTCCGAGCCAAAATGGTATTAGATAGTGGGCATTATCTTTTGTCAAACTATGTATCCCATCCAGTCAAACAAATTCAATCAGTCAATCGAAATTAAAACTACTAACACTGAACTCATGTCTGAAATAAATAATTTGAATTTGAATTATCTAGTCCCTAAATTAACTGAACTCCTACATACTAAGTAATTTGTAATAAATCACACAAGTGACAAATGGCTTTAGTTAGGCAGTTTGTGTAACCATATCAGTAGTATTGAGAATGGCCTTAATTAATAGTATGATAGTATCGTAGGCCCAAAGTTAGCCGGAATAATTTATATGTCTGATTACTGAAACATTGGTTTTGTCAAAGCTTGCTTATTTTTTGTCAATGGATTACTTATCAGTAAATCGTGGGCAGACATACACAATATATTGTTTTTATTAGTGTCATGGTTGAAAGAATCCCTCCTTAAAAACATGCTTTCGGCCCATCATGTGGAAAGTAATCACATGTAGAAACTAATAAACTAGTATCGGAGTTTTTAGTTAATGAGTAATTTACAAGCGAATATGTCACTCTATCAGGGAGTATCAAAGTTGTTCAAAGGGCCTGGAGGCGAATTTGTCTAACTCTTCTTAGCCACTGTTACGTTCTAGTTTGGACATTTACAAACCAAAAAACAACAGACGATTCGCTTACAACTGAATTTTGAACACTGATACAAAATGTATGATGACAAGCGCTTTCGGTAAGCAGAACTACGTAATACTATTACAATATTTATTCTGAAACAAAACTAAGCTTTATGGCTTTGATTGTGTGATTCAAATTCGGTAAGAGGTCGAGGCAGACGACCTATTCAGGACCACCTAACTGTGATCATATTTAAGCATCTTAATTCCTTCATTAGCACGGTAGGCAATTTCTAACCGCTACACAACAAAATAACTACATAGTGACTAACATAAATATTGATCGACGAATCGGACATATCTACAGTTGCCTTTAAGTAGTAAGTCTTTCAATCTTATTTGGTCCTTCCGGGATAAGCAGCTTTCGTCCACTTCCAAGGAAATATGGGAAAGGAGCTTTATACATACTTATTTCCTTTGATATTCGCGCTTTCGGGATTATAGCATCGAGAATGTGCCGGTAACAATGGTACGGTGGCGAGGTAAAAATGTAAATTGTACTGCGCATTTCAAAGCCTGGCCGACGTAGCTCTAATGCATATTTTACATATCATATCATGTGTCGATAAGCAAATTTGCATGTGTTAACGTGCGTTGGGGAAGATCTTTACGTTTATGCGAACCTGGTAGAATTTTTAACGTGCCGTGCTCTGTAATAACAGAAGTTTGCCTGTAAAACGGTGGAGTTTTCGAACTCTCCCTCGTTACGTTTTAAAAGGTGGTTTTGTGGGTGGTGTAAGTATAATAGCTATTATCAGCTTTATGGAATCGTTATCGTTTATGTTCATAGCGTTCACCGCTCGTGAACTGATAGGCACTGAATAAATTCATTTTACTTAGAGACGATACCTGCTGCGATTTGATTTGCATTCGTCCAATTAATTTTAAATGTTTCTTTCAGTACCATACTCGAACATCCTCTTCGATGTAGGTTTAATGATTTGGAATCTCGACAGCTATACTCACCGAGCTCTTCAGAAGGCATCCTTCATATGTTTACGAACATGGCATCTTTAAATTCCAACTCCATTAATTTAATTTTATGTCTCCAACAATAATCGATGTTTTTGCCATTTCTTGAGCTTTGAAACAGCGTGTGTTTTTTTTTTAATAATATTTAGTTAAAATATTCCATTCAAACATGGAATCAAGAAATCCACTCACAATATTATCATACTAATATTATAAATGCGAAAGTAACTCTGTTTGTTTGTTACCTTTTCACGACTAAACGGCTGAACGGATCGTAATGAAATTTGGCAAGGAGATAGATTAGACTTTGGAGAAGGACATAGGCTACCTTATGTCACGCAGACGAAGTCGCGGGCACCAGCTGGTTTTAATATATTTTCAAATCTATTCTCTTTACAGCTAGTATTTTGCCTAAGCCTTAATTTCAACTAAACCCTGCGCCCCAGTAAGTATCTATAAGCTGAGGAAAGTTATAAATGGTACACATTTCTCATTTTAATAGCCACTTTGAGTGCTATTAGATTTGATGAAAGTGTTCTCTTAAAATCGCGTAAATTAACGTTAGTAGTCTAATGGCTAAGCTGTGACTTTTGAGTGCCTAGCACATTTTTCTGTGGACTTAGTTTTCAAGGAGGTAAAGCTAAGGGTGCTATTCTCAACCCATTCGTTAAGATATTTATTTAAGAATAGCCTTTATAGTTAGATATTTAGATGATATCGTGTAAAATCTTTCAATCTTTCCATCTGTCCTTCATAAAATGATATGAAAATATTTTCTATTTGTCTCTCTGCCTACACAGACATTCCAAAAATGGATCTACGCAGTTGTTTTACTATAACATTTAACTGTTTCTAAGAAATATCAGTTTACCGTGGCTGAAAACCGCCCTCCAGTAATTTATTTTGTAAAGAATAATGTCTATGTTGATAAAAATAAAGCTAATTTCTTCTTTTTCCACGTAATTATTTGGAAATTCAGAAACAGAGAGATGTTTATTATACTGCTACAAAACAAATAAACTAAATAAACACCTAATCTAAAAATTGTATTATAAACTAAACATCGCCTACGGGATATAAAAAGATTATTTCCCTCGAGCGCAAACTAAGTGGAAATTTTCTCAATCCGAACATCTAAAACGTAATTTAAAAAAATATAACAACAAACTCTATAATCGACTAAGAACGGCCCTTAGTCGATTTTCCGCGACTCTTAACGCCAGAATCAGGCAGCCAGAAACGTCCGTCGAGCATAAAATTAAGCGTGCACACTGTACAAATATAGCAGAGTATAGTATAGGTAAGTAAATGGGTGTTCCCAACGGTTCACGGGCGGGTGCGCGGACGCCTCTTCAATTAGCGCAGTAGACGGAAAATTAGCTCTCGTCACCTAAATGCACACCTGCTACACTTACGCGCAACTAACTGAAATAAACAAGCTTCGAAACATCATGTAACTTAGCTTTTACCCGAGGTAGCATTCGGGTGGTTAAATATATTGTATAGCCGAGAGCACTCTTCACCTCTCCAACTAGCCCTGACCAAAACCACTGACAAGTTGCTGTATTTTGACGTGAAAGAAAGTTAAACAAACGAAGAAGGCAACCTTTCGTATTTATTTATTTTTCGTATTTATTTAAAAATAAAATATTAGTATGTATTATTATTATTAACAAGGCTGGCAATACTTATTTAGTTTCTTCATAAAACAGTAAGAACGAATTTCCAAAGTACTAGGAGAGCAGGAACACGTAGCAGCTGCGAACAAATTAAGGAGCCGTCTAACTTATACGTTAATTGTGTTACTTAAGGATGTTTCTTTTTCTTGTTTAGCGTTAGGTAATATAATTAACACCTTGTGATTTCCTTGAGGGTCCTCAAATTAATTGTGTTTATCCATACAGTTTCCATGTTTAGATTTCTATGAAACTATTGTACTTGAAAAAGTTAAAAAGGCTATTAGATTAGCTAGTGTTTTCAAACCCTTTCTTCGATACAAAAGATTTAAAAAAATTGCTAGGGTGAAGTTATAAGGTAAGCTCAATAACATATCTCTCGATTTTAATCTGCCCTCTATGAGAGATAAATATATTTATCGTGTCTCCATTTTCATCAACAAGGAGCGCAGTATAAAGCAAGAGCTCCATCAATCTCGTGTCAGATCGGCCATGAATTGTTGCACGTGACTGAGTAGAATTTATATGATACAACAATCGTGTGTATTTTAACCGTAAAACAATAATACATGGAAAGGGCTGTATGCTTTGGACTTAAAACAAACTATTTGAAAAATAATTATAAAATATACTTCGACGAATCACGTTTGTTTTATGTTATATTTTTATAATCTTGTTCTTGAACATAGTTTAATTAATGTGTTTAGGTATCACTAGCTTTTACCTGTGACTTTGTCTGCGTGGACTTTAAAATTGGGTCCAGCCGGGTTAAAAAATATCCGTTGTTATCATTATCAAATTTCATCTAAATCCGTTTAGTAATAATTATTGCGTGAAAGAGTAACAAACTTAAATTCTCACAAACTTCGCATTTATCATATTAATAGGATTTCTGTATAATATATTCTACAAACATAATTTCTCTATTTAAATAAAATTATAAGTTTGGTATGTAATAAAACCATGTTTTTTCTCCAGAAAGAGAAAAAGATTAATTCTTCATCTCTGAAGGTACTAGGGTAGCAGAACATCTCGAGAGCTACATCAATCATCCGTCAGATCAGACACGGATCGTTGCGCGCCACAGTGTAGATAAATTGTCTCTGTTACATACATACGAATAATAAACGGCTGCACGTTATGGACTTAAAACATACGATTTATATTAATTATTAGAGGCTTTCTGTACATAGGTACAATGTCTTTTTATTTTTATTTAAAATACTGTAATGTCACATAAACAAACGCTTAGACCCAGAACAATTATCTGTAGATCAGACAAATATTTGCTCCATGCAGGAATCGAACCTGCGACATGCGACGGAGTATCCGGTCTCTCGACCACTGCGCCAACCGCGCCGTCAGTACCTACATTGCTCCGTTACCTAATCAGAATGCTACAAACGGATGGATCACTTAACCATTAAGAGAGCCCACCACGGCTTCGAATGAGTGCAATTTGCACAAAAATACCATCAAATTTTCCGACTTTTAGCTCGCTCCGCTTTCTCTCTTGAAGGATACCTACCTGGCTTAGTGAAAATGCTTCGAAAACTGTATGTGACCTTAATACCACGAGCGCCACTATTACGTCTTTCTTCATGCAAGCTCTGCAAAAGGGCTGTCTGTAACATACATAGATAAGTAAGAGCTCTTTAAAAAAAGAACCGAAGAACGCCAAACCACCGCTTTCAAATTAATAATACGTCACAGGAGTCTAAACCATTAACGGTTGATTAAGTTCAGAAAATTATCAATATCCCTAAAAGAAATAAACCGACATTGTATTTATTCAAGTCGAGTTTCGTGGCCGCACGTATGAACAAGTAAATGATGTTCGTGTTCATACATATTCACAGGCATCGTCCTCACTTACCGGTGCGTCGGAAAAACTCACGGCGCGGCGCCATCTTGCCTTTTATCTTGTAGATTTTTCGTATCATGAAACATTGGAACGTAGCGCATTGATTTGGTATGAGAGTAATAGACGGCCATAAATAAGTAGGAGGTTTTGTATTTCTAGGAGTTTTTTTTTTTAAGATCTTATATAACTTTTGGATCCAGTGTATAATAACGCTTGTCACATGATCACTTATTGAAAGCCCAGATTTAAATGCTTATGCCTACGATAAAAAACTAAAAAAAATTAAAAATGTAATATCACTAATATATATATTGGCCCTTTATGTTTAATATAACTTATTGTTATACCTGCATCTCAATGATTTGTGCAGTACCTAATATTTTGATTCCAGCGTCATTGCGTAGGGAGACTTGAGGCTTTTTGAACTCTATGGCTAGGTATAATCGATTCATTGAAGTCATTCAAGTGAGCCCATGCACCCGATTTCTCTCCTGTAAGTTAGTTAGGAAATGAGTATATTGCAGCATCGGGTCAAAATTACTATGATTTTGCAATGTTGTTGAAGTATGATAATATAAAATTTCGACTCGATAAGGCCTGTGAAATTTGCACACATCGCTTTATCATCTAGTAAAGAGCTGATGATTTTCAAACGACTGAATAGATTTTCCTGACTCATAGATTCAATCAAGTCATCTTTCAAATAAACTAAATCGAAATGGATTCCTCCCGTTTGGGAGCTACGATGCCATAGACAGATACACGCGCTAAACTTATAACACCCCTCTGTTTTTGTCGGGGGTTAAAAACGATATTGAATAAAAAATAATGGTTACTTTCAAATTATGTTGTGCTTATTTGAAAATGGTCACCATTTTACTTACGTTAAACGTTTCAGTAACGATGTAATTATCTTAAGTGAGCGGTTATCGATTTGTTACTAATATTTGCATTCATTTTCACTCAAAAAAAGCAATACATGCTTGGCTATTTTATTTTCAATACCCGATCCGCAGTCCTTACAAAATCTTTTTTATTTTTACAATTTCGTCATCATCAAGCATATAACGAGCCCAATAATAAACATAAGCTTCTTAATTTCCACCCCTTTACCTAGGATCCCCAGCTACTCGTCCTTACCTTTTCAACCATCTTATCTAGGTCGTCAGTCTACTAGGACATTAGCAAACATCCTTTTATCAGCGATTGGCGCTTTTGTGACTTCAACAATTCTGCGTCTTGGCGACTCTTCGTTTGAGTTCAGCGTTTAGTCGCTGTATCGAGCTTCCGAAATGCGACTAAATCACTAGGCTAAGATTAGCATGTCTGCTAATGTTTCTAATCTTAAAACAATTAAAAAAAAAACTTATCACGTGTTTAGCATTATTCCTGTCACTTTCACACAACTGTGAAATTTATAGGTGTAAGATAGAGATGGAACATAAGATAAACATTCTTGCACATGCTTAGTAATATTTAGGTATTTATCTAGGTGTAACATTCTTGTCACATCAAAATTCAACTTAATGCTATTATAATACGTAGATGATATGTTTCTTAAAGAACGACCAATGACAAAGACAGGCATCAATATCGATTTCATATTGTTATCCTTGTACAAAATAAGCTTTTCAGGGGAGAATAAATCATCTTAAGCAATAGCAATTTGTTAAACGTAGGCGCCAAAAGGAAATATTGCACGGTCATCTTGTGCTGTTATTTATGTTATACTTTGTGTATCGCTGATCGAGACTAAAAGCAATTTATAAATAAATCGGGTTTTATAGACAATGATGTTTTTTTTTTGCTTTGCGTTTTTTTAGGAAAGGGAAATTGCTCAGGCTTATTTTGATTCTATATTAAGCCTTAATGGAGAAAATAATGAATGTGCGTACAGGACCTACATTTTAATTTGTTTTACTTAGTTTAATTTACGCTTCAATATGTCCGCTGAAATCAAACTTCGCTTAATTTAAGTTCGCTTCATGATCAACCTTTTATAAGAGGGCCAAATTTTTTAGAGTTCTCTACTGGTTGCCTTTCCGTGTATTTATGCTTATTGTAATAAAAAAAAGTGGTTTATCTCTTCTATTTTTTCAACTAAAGAAAACAATATAGTAAAATATTTATCTATAGGGACAGCGCAAAATATCCATTCAAAAATGACACAAAAAGAACTTATTAGTTAACAAAGTAACAAAGTTCTGTTTTCCAAATCAGTATTTGATTAAATCAATATTGAACCAACTCGAGTTTACAGTTCTGCATTCAATGACATCAGTAAGTTCAAAACTGCTGATACGCTCGAACACAAAACTGCTTGCACGGTCAAATTCCCAGTAAGTCGCGCCGGACGACTACCAACTTTAAAATATCAAACGAATCTATTACATCTGTGTTGAAACTTCATTTCACAAATTTTTCCTTACGTTTTACGTTTGTATTTGACGCATTTGTGAGAGTTTAAGCTGCTCTCTTTCTGAATCAAGTACACTATACACCGTACAGTAGAAATAGCTCGTAGTGGTATGGACATGTGATACGGAGGAATGAGGATCATGTGACGAGGAAAGTATTGAGTATGAATATGGATGACTAGGTATAAGTAGCTTTGCCAGATCTATTTACCTAAATGTCGGGAATTAAGTAGAAAAAGCGACTCTGGGATGAAAAAATTGGACGCTAGAAAAATGCACATTAATAAACTTTGTTTTATATCAAAACTTTCAAATCTTTATTTCTAAATCAATTCTAATCATACACTACACAATGTAACCAACAAATTTAATTTCTATCTCAGTATTTTTCGCTTGCGCGCCTCTTGCGTTTCTTTATTCAGAGGCTGGCTAGATCAAAAAGCAGGAAGCGGCGTCCCGCTCAGGGTGCTGGCGAGCCCAAGAGGCCTGAAAAGCGGGACATCACGTAACGCCATAAGTGTAGAGAAAGACCCAGAAAACGATAGACTCATAGAGGGATTGTGAGAGAGATATGACTAGAAAAGGAGTGACTGAAGATGACGGCAGACAAAGATGTATGGAAGAAGACATGGTGCACCGACCACAAATGAATTGGGATAAGAGCATTGACAGGGGCATGATGATGATGTATCCATAACATTTTCCTCAGAAAACTGCTCGTTAATGTAGTAGCAATGCTTTAAATTAAGCTCGCAGAGTACTTCCATTCACAGTTAACTAAAAAAAACATACCCAGTCGTAATTGGCATACCACTGCAGGGCAAGGGCCTCTTCTCATACAGAGAAGGCACGGAGCTTGATCACCACGCTAGCTCACTGCGGGTTGGCGATTTCAGACTACCAAGTCCAGGTTTCCTCACGATGTTTTCCTTCACCGTATGTCTGTGATGTCTTAGATTAACTAAGAAAGTACATATGACATTGAAAAAGTCACATTGGTACATGCCAGGTGCGGCTCAGGAGGCGGGCCCGTAACCACTCTCGTCCACCACGACATAAAAATAAAGCTGATTTGAAAAAGTTGTTTACTAATTCTACCTTTATAAGCTATCAACGATTGATGCCAAAATTTATAGGTGGAAAAAGTACTCTCACAAATAACCTCTGTGGCCGAACGAATCCCTGAGCACCGCCATTATTACTAAACTGTCGATCTAATTGCACTGAAGCGTCGATTCCCTCGTCGTTGCGTTATCACAAGCTCTCGCAGATTGCCTCCGTGTCGTATCGCGACCGTGCTGCCATCTGGAGTGGGGCTCAATCGCTCTACTTTCAACGAACTTGCGTACCAACGAGGAGGTAATCGAGAATTCAATTTTTGAATAGCGTTTTATGATAATGTTCTTTTACTTATTGATTTAATTTTGAGACTATGGAAAATATTCTACTGAGTCGCGGTCTATTTGTAAAGTGTAAACACTACGACTGTCTGGTAACCACAATGTTTTATTAGAGTACCAAATACCAAAGTGCCATGGCCACCCATGCTGTTTCTTATTGCCAATGCGATTATGAACCCTATTACCAAAAGCTTTCAGAATAAATTCATGCAATTATTCTATTCTTATTCTGACTGAGTTTTAAGATTATTGTTTAAACATAATTTTCTTTGTTACAGATCACGATCATGGGCCAGCGTTACTTAATAACTTTATGTGCGTTGATATTCGTCACGGCAGGCTTCTGTCAAACTGGTGAGTATAACTTACTTAGGCTCACTTCATCATTTTGAAAGCCTTTATAAAAACTGACAAAATAACAAAGCAATACGTCGGTAGATATAGTTAAATTGCGCTGAGCTAGAATCTATATTATGTTATTGTTATTACATTTTATTATCTAATACGTGAAGCAAAAACTTCTCTACTAAGCCCTTTTTACGAAAATTACGCAGACGGTATTACGAAGGAGTATGAAATTTTGCACGGTTAAAAGTTTATATGTAGAAGGAGTCCAGAAAGCTAATATTTTTAAAAAGCATAACACACACTACGATGCGTTTGACAAACACACACACACACACACACACACATATCTTTGATATGTAACTCAACTTGGGTACTCTGCCTAAACTTTCGGGTATACAAGCGTGATGTCATGTTTATATAAAAAAATTATTCATCCATAATATTCTAGAAACGGAGCCCCCAACAACTGCAACGACGAAAGCTCCAGTAACGACGACGGTGGTGACATCCACCACCACGGCCTGGGAGACGGAGACGTTGAACGAGGGGCAGGCCATACAGAAGGCGTTGCAGTATCTGTTGCAGCACCGCCAGCCCGACTGGGGGTGGGGCAACGATACCCACCATGTTATGCTTACTCTGCAGGTAATAGCGTGCAGTATTTAAGTTTTTCGGATTTGGTCCCAAGCATAACTGCTGAGGGTAAGGTCCTTGGTTCGATTCCTAGGTCGGACTAAGTGTTATTAGTTTTTCATGTGAGGTATTACTTCTCAGTAGTAGGCCGGAGTTTCAAATGGTGCCCGGTAGATGGCAATAGACTCACCACCTTTTATATAAGACTTGATAACAGCATCGGTTAAATGAGGGTGTACAAGTGTGTACACCTGTGCTGACCTCGGGGAATACAGGCGTGATGCTATGTATGTATTTCGAGATTTTTTACCCCATATTTCTGTACGCTGCAGAGAACCCTGCGAGAAATTGAAAAGCAAAAGCTAGATGCTCTAGAGATGTGATGCTGGAGAAGAATGCTTGGCGTATCGTGGACTGAATTTTGTACCAATACGTCCATACAGAACTCAGCATCAAGCAGCGTCTATCGGCTCTGGTCCAATCTCGCATACTTAAATTCTTTGGGCACGTCTCGCGAAAGGAATTCTCTTGTAATGCAAGGCTAAGTTGAAGGTAGCAGACTGCGCGGAAGGTCGCCCATGTTATGAACCGAGCAGATAAAATCTTGTATGAGCGGTCCCATAAAAGAGTGCACCATTTGGGTACTCATTAGTAAAAAGTTATGTGGTGGTGGGACATCACGAAACGAGCTACACCCCTGAAAACACTTAACAGTCACGACGGGAAAGTCATTGTTAGTTATATATATAATCAGGTGTGCATTGACTCCCTACCGGCTTTACTATCTACCGGTTCTTAAAATCCTTGGCAAATAACCAACTAAGCGAGCATTGTCCAATCAAACAAATTGCCTCCCTGTATTGGCACCAGCATTAATCTTCATATGTCTTGGCATTGCCTGCCAATACCTATATAGTATATATGAGTACGTATATATGGTGGTGGCTATAATAGTGACTTGGTTATTTTGTCATAAAACCAACGGTTTTTGAAATGACATACAAACATATGTATATGGTATATATACATGTCTGTAACTTTGTAACTCGGTCTTTCAAAACATGTTATTTTATCTAGAAGGCTCCGGCATTTTCTATCTGACTCCCTCTAAGAAAAAAAGCCGAAATAAGAACATAACATAAGACGTCAAGGTCTGTTTTAAAGTGTAGATATCATTGTGTAAGCCTGTAAGGTGGCGGTAATCATGTAGGACGTCTGGAATGGCCTTTTGAAAAAAGAGCCATAGCAGTCTCAAGTAGACATGTCCTGTCTAAAACAGCGTATTTTCCTTTGACAAAAAATTACAATGCACAAAATTTTTCCTATCATTAAAGTTATTTAAATATGATACTATAAAAAGAAATCTTCTTAAAATTTCTCTCTCACGTAGTGATTTACACTTTATTATTTCTATAGTGGCAAAAATAAAGTTATAATATTAAATTTAAAAAGAATACGTTCGCGAGCAGGATTCGGACCTGCGCCTCCTGGATAAATACTCCAGGCGCTCTGACCACTAAGCGATCTCGACCTCTGCTCACTACCGTGAATTCCTCTTCCATATTTTACACGTCTTTTGGTGTGTATAGGGACTGAATAGATAGTTGAATAGATACATTTAATATTATAACTTTAGAGTTCGCTAAGCATGCGCTAATGCTTTTCAAAGATTTATCTTTAAGTGCCAAAAATATTTACATAAGAAAACATATTCGCTAGCTTGTTACGATAAGAATAAGTATGAAGGTTTTATTGTTCTAGAATATTCTACAAGTGCTACAGTTAACGGTATCATTCTGTTCACAGTTGGCAAACAACACCGGTAAGGAGATCGAGCAGCAAGGTCTGGAGATGCAGCTGTCAGCCAAGCAGATGGAGATCGAGATACTACTCATGATGTCCAAGTGGGTCACCTTATTAAATTGTACATATTCGATCATTCTTTCGCTGTCCGTCCACTGTCAATTTTAAAAACTTCCCTCTCCGATCATATTATTTGACTCACGGCACAGTGAAATGATTAGGGAAGTTAATGCTAAACACTGACTCCAATATTGAGGTCGCTCCTAACTCCGAAGAGAGATATGAAGAAGATTGAAGCCTAATGTTAAACGACTGCCAAAAAAAAGAGTGTTATGTTTTTAGTCAGATCATCACTGACTTGCTCATGTAAAACTTTAAGTTATAAACTTCAATTTTGTCACTCATAGATCCGTACTCATTATTTCGTCGTATTCATCCTTACAGGGGTATTCATTCTTACAGGGGTCAATGTACTCATATATACGGCCAACTTTTACTTCGCGCTTTCGAAGTTAAAGTATAGTAAAAGTTGTTTCAAAGTTAGTTCCATAGTAGAAGTTGTTTCAAAGTCAAAGATTTAAAAATAAATGGTTTCAAAGTTGTTCGTAAACATAGGCACATTTGCCCCTAAAAGTATGACCACGGAGTTCCCAACCCTACAAATAAACATTTTACAATTCCCAGGCACCACGAGTCTCCTCCTCCATTAGGGCGTCTCGCTGCCTACACCCTCGCTCTCGGAGCTCTCTGCAAGGACCCTCGATCCTTCCACGGCCGAGACCTGGTGACTGCTCTACTGCATCGGGAGCCGCCACACGATCTGGAGTTTGCGTACGCGACCTTGGCAGCATGCTCATCAGCTGCTCATGTTCGACGCCGACATATCAGAAGGCTGCTTGATATTGCCAATGCTGCGTCCGACCATAGTCTTGGTAAGTGAAGACCACAATCTTGGTAATATGTTAGTATTAGCATTTTCTAAGTAGTGATATCTACAATTGCTAATTTTATGGATCTCAACTTCTACAAGCTGCGGTTTTCTAAGTTTTTTCCTTCATTGCAGCATCAGAAAAATAGTAAATTCTCTACACTGTGCTCACTACTGAGTGAGAATGAGCAGTAATGGCATAGTGGTACGACCACTGCTTTCGCAAGTCAAAGATCGAAGTCAAAGATCGAAGTCAAGATACCTTTTGACTTCTTGACGTCATGTCCGGGTTAAAAATTATCACTTGTTTAAAACGGTGAACGGGAACGTACAAAAATTACACACAAAAAAGCAAACCAGCACACTTGAGAGATATTCTCGATGGTATTATAAAGCCAATTCAGAGACTTAGACAGGTCTCTGAATTGCTCTTACACTAACCAGGTTGTTTATTAAGCACACGTGAGGAAGAAGAAGGAGTGAATAGAGTACGGTTTGCAATCAATGACCAATAATTGTTACCAGATCTTTCTGTCTGAATCACTGATCTGTAAGTACATATTGACCCTTGTTATAGTGGTCACATAGAGATTTCTAATCTCACATTCCAGATACGATCTCGATGGTGATCCTGGCGCTCCGCTGCGTGGTGCAGGACCACCGGCACCGCAGCCTCATCCACTTCGTGAGGCGTCCCATGGCGGGGCTGGCGCGTCAGCAGCACTCGGACGGCAGCTTCGGTACCCTCACTACTACTGCGTTAGCTATCCAGGTACGGTCCTGTCACGATAATCGTTTTAACGGTGTCTTCTAGAATTAAGTATAATAATGTCTGCTAACATCTGAAATAGAAGCAGATGTTAAGACTTTTTTCTGGAAGATGAAGAAAAGATAACTTTTGTATTCTGCCTTATTTTTCAAATACATTTCTTTAAATATTGAATCTTTTATTCTGCAACTTTTACAGACGATACGATAACAGTGGAGGTAGACCCTTTACATTTCTAAGTACTTATTTAACGTGTCTTTTTTACACATTATTATAATCATTTTTATTTCACAATAAACAGAGTTACATAGAATTAATAAAACAATTGGTTCAGTCTGTTTTGTCATCTGTTTGGATCTGGAGTATGGATTTATCGGGAATCATCCTTACTGGATTGCGCAAAACTCTATCGACAGAAAACTCTAAACATTAATCTTATTCCCCAGGCCCTCGAAGATTCAGACAGTGGTCCCGGCGCGCACCAGCACTGGAGCTTCCCGGCAGCGCGCAAGTGGCTGCTGGAGCGGCAGAGCGCGGATGGCGGGTGGGGTGACGTGGCCAGCACCGCCGCCGCCGTCGCCGCGCTCACGCCCGCGTCGCTCGCCGCCGTGCGCCCGCCGCACTGCAGCGACAAGCTGCTGGACAACCGACACGAGCCGCTAGGTCAGTGCTACACGCTGGAGGACTAGCGGCACACGGCTATATGTGTAGGTGCACCACCAGCTCCGCCGCCGCCGCCGCCGTGCGCCCGCCGCACTGCAGCGACAAGCTGCTGGACAACCGACACGAGCCGCTAGGTCAGTGCTACACGCTGGAGGACTAGCGGCACACGGCTATATGTGTAGGTGCACCACCAGCTCCGCCGCCGCCGCCGCCGTGCGCCCGCCGCACTGCAGCGACAAGCTGCTGGACAACCGACACGAGCCGCTAGGTCAGTGCTACACGCTGGAGGACTAGCGGCACACGGCTATATGTGTAGGTGCACCACCAGCTCCGCCGCCGCCGCCGCCGTGCGCCCGCCGCACTGCAGCGACAAGCTGCTGGACAACCGACACGAGCCGCTAGGTCAGTGCTACACGCTGGAGGACTAGCGGCACACGGCTATATGTGTAGGTGCACCACCAGCTCCGCCGCCGCCGCCGCCGTGCGCCCGCCGCACTGCAGCGACAAGCTGCTGGACAACCGACACGAGCCGCTAGGTCAGTGCTACACGCTGGAGGACTAGCGGCACACGGCTATATGTGTAGGTGCACCACCAGCTCCGCCGCCGCCGCCGCCGTGCGCCCGCCGCACTGCAGCGACAAGCTGCTGGACAACCGACACGAGCCGCTAGGTCAGTGCTACACGCTGGAGGACTAGCGGCACACGGCTATATGTGTAGGTGCACCACCAGCTCCGCCGCCGCCGCCGCCGTGCGCCCGCCGCACTGCAGCGACAAGCTGCTGGACAACCGACACGAGCCGCTAGGTCAGTGCTACACGCTGGAGGACTAGCGGCACACGGCTATATGTGTAGGTGCACCACCAGCTCCGCCGCCGCCGCCGCCGTGCGCCCGCCGCACTGCAGCGACAAGTTGCTGGACAACCGACACGAGCCGCTAGGTCAGTGCTACACGCTGGAGGACTAGCGGCACACGGCTATATGTGTAGGTGCACCACCAGCTCCGCCGCCGCCGCCGCCGTGCGCCCGCCGCACTGCAGCGACAAGCTGCTGGACAACCGACACGAGCCGCTAGGTCAGTGCTACACGCTGGAGGACTAGCGGCACACGGCTATATGTGTAGGTGCACCACCAGCTCCGCCGCCGCCGCCGCCGTGCGCCCGCCGCACTGCAGCGACAAGCTGCTGGACAACCGACACGAGCCGCTAGGTCAGTGCTACACGCTGGAGGACTAGCGGCACACGGCTATATGTGTAGGTGCACCACCAGCTCCGCCGCCGCCGCCGCCGTGCGCCCGCCGCACTGCAGCGACAAGCTGCTGGACAACCGACACGAGCCGCTAGGTCAGTGCTACACGCTGGAGGACTAGCGGCACACGGCTATATGTGTAGGTGCACCACCAGCTCCGCCGCCGCCGCCGCCGTGCGCCCGCCGCACTGCAGCGACAAGCTGCTGGACAACCGACACGAGCCGCTAGGTCAGTGCTACACGCTGGAGGACTAGCGGCACACGGCTATATGTGTAGGTGCACCACCAGCTCCGCCGCCGCCGCCGCCGTGCACCCGCCGCACTGCAGCGACAAGCTGCTGGACAGCCGACACGAGCCACTTTACCTTCATATGAGATAAACGGTTTCCTCTGAACATCTTTCGCATCGCCTAATAATTTCGTCATTATCCTTCACCCACTGCAGAGCCCTCTCAGCCTCAGCCTCTCTCTGCTTGAGCTTATTTCCATGCTCCTGTACCTACTATTCTCATCCAGTTTTTTCCAGCAATAGTAGGTAACAATATCAGCCGCCCATCTTTCCGCCATAATAAGATTTTAGGTAGGTACAAAAATTGCGATAAAATAAATTTTGATAACCTAAGGTATCTATATAAATTAAAATTAGGTAACCTACTAATTGGGTAATAAATTAAATTGATTACCCTCTTTATTTCAGGTTATCTCAGGGTTAAAATTGGTAATTACCAGTAATTGGTTATTTTAGACCAAGATCTGTTTGAATATTTTGTTTTTAAATTAGTACCAGGGAATCATAGAGCCAAAGAATTATGGGCCTAATAACGACACTGCACAGAAAAAGGCCGAATCGTATTTATTCGCACGAAATTTGTTTGGTGCTAAAAAAACTTGAAAATATTCCGGGAACGCAATTTAAAGATGATTTACAGTAGAAATGTTGGAGGTATCTACTATCTATCTACCTACTATTTGCCAACAAAGTGCTTTACTTCATTTACTTAGGTATATATAAGCAACATCAGCCCAACATTTTCAACTATATGTATAGTATGTGCTGGAAACAAAAAAAATATACCTTGGAGTGAGTTAACCTACGACATGAATTGCTCTCCATGTCATCGTGTTTGTCAAAAACCTTTAACTATTACGAACTGCTATACTTTAAAAAAATAAAAATCAGTAATGTATAATTATGCAACATACTCATAATAAAAAAAAATGAATTTCAGATAGTAACGGCGGCGACGGTACGCTAAAACTGGCTTACCAGTCTGGCAGCACCAGCAATGAGTCTGACGCGCGCAACGTTTCCTTCACGTACACGCTGTGGCTCGGCACCAATGTCACCGAGAACTATACGCTGCACATGGTGGCTCCTAGGTAATATTTTTACCAATATTTGAATAACGTCACAAAACACACATAAAATATCCTCAGGATGATAAATCTATAAGTGTAAAGCTTTGTATCCCTTTTCAAGTATATTGCGCGCACGTAAGAGTCTGAAATTAGGCGTAGTTAAAAAAGTCAAGTATAATAAAAACACACGATCGAATTTAGACTACCGGGCGATCAATATTTTGAATTATTGACAGCTTTTCTATACCTAGTACATAAAAAAAAATTAAGATTCTTTGTATCCCACGTATTACAGTATTATATTCTATGAAAAAGACCATTATTTTTACATAGGTAGGTAAAATTCAGTGTATCACGAAGGCCCCAGTACCGTATGGTAAAGCTCTCAAAGTTACTGTTGTCTTAAAATATAGCAATCTACTCAAATTTTAGTTGAATTGAGCTATAATGGAATCGGATAATCTGCATGATCGCTACAAAAATGTCTTCACTTCCAACTTCATTGCAGGAACGTATCATTCTACCACATAATGCAAATGGCAGCGGAACACAATCCCAAATTCAAGTTCGAGGCGAGCGAGTGG
This sequence comes from Xylocampa areola, assembly GCA_935421205.1. Lineage (NCBI taxonomy): Eukaryota > Metazoa > Arthropoda > Insecta > Lepidoptera > Noctuidae > Xylocampa > Xylocampa areola. The sequence continues at coordinate 3,158,853 of OW285219.1, read as the reverse complement.
CCCAACGGTCACTACGTGCACACGCTGGCGGGACACAAGGAGGAGCCGATGGGCTACCACTACTGGCTGCTGTACCGCCTGCCCGAGATCCCCGACCCCGCCAGCCCGCCCGGCAACCAGCTAGTCGCTCCCGTTGGTAAGGAATTCTCCATAACCCTAGCCCCTTTTTGATGAGAAACTTCGTAAGCAGCGATTCGATAAGTGATAAGTGAATGAGAATTGTAAGAAAATGACAGAGACATTACATGAGAGAGAAGAAAGATATGACGTCATATCGCCTTCGGATGAAAAGTACGTAGTACTCAGAGGGAAAGAGCATTTATATTATTTATTATATTCTCATAGAAGTGGAGCAAAAGAGAGGGACTTATACAAGATACAAAGCGATAGAATAAGATAGATAGATATACGCCTCAGATGCTACGTATGAACAAATCAGGTACTACGCATACGTGCGTGTGTAACGCAATTTTTTTAAGTTTTCTTGTTAGATATTATTATGGTTCTCATGGGCCACTGTCTGTACGGTTTCCCTGAGATAACCAACAGCGCCGTTTCTCCCGTTGGAAAAAAAACCATCGCTATCTGTTTCCAAGTATTATATAAGTACCAAAGATCAGCAGGACAATAACCAGGTTTTCTATTTGGAATTTCTAGCTTTTGTACAGGCAGAATAAAAAAAAGAGCGCCTTGTAAATTTTCAAAATAATCTGAATTCATTTATTAATTTTAGTTCTTTACAGATGTATATTTTGACTGTTATTAAACTTTGATTATGTCATCTTAATAAAACTTAAACAAAAAAAACCAATAAGTATATCAATCGTATTCTCCTACTTTGTTCCAGGTGTGGACGACTTATTAGTTGAAGATGGAGAACACTACTTGTTTTGGTACAAGAAGTTGTAATTCCCCCACCAAGCCAGCAGTCGCATCGTCGATCCCGATTTTATTGTATTTCCAAGACATTATACCAAAGAAGTCGAGACAGTTTCAATATTTATTTAAGAAATATTTGAATCCTTATTTCTGTTAAGTATACCTACCATTGTTTCCCTATAAACTCTTCAAATATTAGATGTAAGGAGTTCACAGTTGTATTAATTAATATGTATCTCAATAGAATGAAATAGGAATTAGAAATTTACGTACCTATTTATCAAGCGATATTCTAATAACATCTAATAAATTCTGACTACTCCAATTTTTCATGAAAATTTATGTAGCAGGTTAATTCTGAAACTTTTGAAATTTCAAATTGCTGTCAGTTAAATTGTCAAATTACTGTCAGTTGAAATCAATTCAAGTAAAATCGTTTACGTATGACTATTTTATGAATAACCAAAATTGGAATTGGAATTGGAATTGGACTATTTTATGGCTCCAGTTGAAATGTCGAATTTCTGTCAGTTGATATGTCAAATTGATGTCAGCTACGTATACTACCATGGGGAAAGAAAAATACCAAAACCTTTCCATTTTATGACAGAAAGTAAGGATTTTGATGTAAATATTTTCATGGTGTGTGATAATGAGACAGCGATTACACTATTAAAAATTCATGTTTACCAGGATTTTCCCACAAACGACTAAGTACTTTAGTACTCTTAAGTGCCATGCTTCCCTGGTACATCTTACATTTCAATTATAAAAAATAAAAGGTTCTGTACTGGTACTTAATCAATGGTCCCAGGTAGTAGTCATATTCTAACATAAAGACTATAAAAAATACGTACATTACAGCAGATTTTACCCGTTTTGTTCTGGCAACATTAAGCAAGTGATTTATTACTAGATTAAGGACTAAACAGCTCTTTTATCTCATCCTAAAACAAATTGTAGGTTCTATCACTGACAAGCAATTAGTTCAGTGTTTACTTAAAATGCATTATATTTTAAAAGTGCAATAATAAATTCTGTAATATGTGTAACATTGTCAATAATATTCTCAGAAAATGTTCACGTCTGTAGATGTTATCGAATTTTCTGTCGATAATAATGACATTTATTTTTATCTGCAATAAATAACTCGCATGCGTTAGTTGAGCATGTACTATAGCATTAGATCAACGTTTATGATTCGTGTAACAAGTAAGCTATTCTCAATTTAAAACATTTTTAATACAACCTTCGAGTCAATGAAAATAGTGTTGTTTATGTGAATTATGCATATCGATTTTATCTACAATAATATTATCGATATGTTAACAGATACCTAACATAACATCACGCCAATGCCAGAACGGTTAGGTGAAGAAGTACAGTTGTACACCTACATTTCACCGATGTAGTTATTAAGTCCCATGTACCTAATAGGTGGTGCACCTGTTGCCATTAACCGCACACGATTCCGCACTCCGATAATTTCGTAACACAAAAATTCAATAGCCCTGTGCCCGATCCGCGAATCGAACTCGGAACCTCACACTCAACAGCCGCACTTGCGACCGCTAGACTAACGAAACAGACCAGAGAAGTACATACAGTCATCATCACATTATTTTCATTAACTCGATGCGTAATTCTAGTAATATAATTGTGTAATCTCAGAAACCATAGATTTTAAAACTAATCATTTTAGACGAGACTGAACGCAGCGTTATCTGATTGAAGTGCGTTAGAATAACATTTTTATTGTACCTATTAAATGGTTCTTAATAAAGTATGAAAATTCAGTAATCCCTGTTTTACTGTCATTGATTTTATTTATTTTTTATTATGATACCTTTATCGAGTAATTTCAAAAACTATCGCGGTGAGCGAAATTGTTGTTATAAATAAAAGTATTTTAACATTCACAATGCATGAGCATTAAAAAAAAAAAAACTTAAATTAGTCTAATCATGGTGCATTTTTGATTCAAACTGATATTCGCTAGAAAATAATTGAGAACTATAATATAAGATCACCTTTTATTGAATGTTCTGCTACTATTTATTTTATTAAATTTATTGACTCAAGTAAGTATGACTCAAACTATACTTTCAATGCTGAGTGTACTACAACTGCATAAAAAAATTATTATGCCGACTTTTGTTTACTAAATGTCAAGGCTATGTTATAAAACCACATATTTAAGATCCAACATTTATTAAATTTGTACAATTTACATATAACACCAATATGACCACGTCGGCTAGGTATCAGTACCTAAATAGTGCACAGTAATCTACAAAATGTTCATATATTGCATAGAAAATGGAAAACAAAATGTCTTCATAAAATAGCGTTTGAATACATTTAATTTGAAAGTGTTTATCATAAGAACTTACACAATAAGTTATTGAATAACTTAAATCACACATACAACCTTCATAATAATTAATTAATTATTGAAATATAATGTAATAATGGTTTTTACTAAGAAAGTAAATGGCTCCGTAAACTAAATCAACCTCAACTCAAATTCATCATCATTCACGTAACAATAATAAAAATTAGGCTAAAATACCATTTCTCAACCAATGTCTTCTATACTTTACAAAAGTATCTAAGATCAATACACAATTCTTCTATTAACTTGACAGTTATTGCTTAAACTTCTTAAAAGTATTTCGTCTCAAAATTATCCTAACATAAAATCATTTAGTTGAACTTAACAGAATATTCTCACAATTGAAAAAGCGTTGGAATCATTTAAAACTATAACTAAAATTAAACAAAATTGACAACCTATTCATTCTGAAATAGCTACTTGTTTTCTAAGTTGATAAACCATTTGTTTCTCAAGATTAAAAATCCTCAAAATAATTGCAAAAATTACTTTGTTTAAAAAATGTTTCGAAGCATATTTCTTGTTTTCGAAACATTCATCAATCATGTTTAAACATTCTGCAACATTAATATGGGACTCTAAAATGTTTACAAATGGCTAACCAACTCCTTATTTTGCAATACAATTAAATAAAAATAGGTATCCATAATAGGTAGTTTAATTGTCTCATTCACTATACAAATTATTTCTGGTAAATAAAATAAATTCCATCGCAATGCTTTTCATTTCTTCTTAGAAAAGCAAGACAACAGACAAGGTCTTAAACCTTAAGTAATATTCATTCTAATAGAGATTTCAATAAAATGAGCAATAATAATAAATAAATAATTGTGCATAATATAAATAACTGTGTTGATATACAAAATGTGCATACAGAGCTTGTCTAATGGATTTACGACTATGAAGCTTACACAAAGAATGATTATAATATTAACAGCAAATAAAAAATATAACTTAAAAAATATTTTAAAATATCTGTTAATTATATAGCCAAGTTAAGCCTATTCAATAAATTACCACAATATAACGCTGTTTTATTGATAATAGAAAGCAGAATACAACTTATAATATTATTAAATAATTGTTATGATTGACGCAAATAAAGCAATCACCCTAAAGTTCTCTAATACCCGTACTTTAGCATCAATATATAAAGTAAATACAACTTATATTAACAACCATTGATTTAATACAAATGAATTCAGCCTATTATGGTAATTTATCAATTCTGAACTCGTTAGAACAAGACTTTAAAATTAAAATCATTTTTCAATCGTCAGTCATTTTGTCAGATGAATATATAATTGTATTATTTGAATTTTGACAGCAATAATAACAAGCACAAAAACAAATAAAACAAATTTATTTCTCAAGAATGTCAGATCAAAATTATTTGACGATTGAAATATCAACTTTTAGGAATGGAATGTCGGCAAAAACCCCAAAACCATAATCCTTTCTTTGTGTAAACAAGTTTGTATATTTCCTATTTCTATAGCATTTTCACGGATTGGATCTACAAACATTTTTGTTATAAGTGACTATATATAAGTAGAAAATCTTCAAATCTATGCAAAGGGCTATTGATACACATATCTTTGAATGGCGATTTACAAAAACAGCTTGTAAACAAGAACACACTAAAACCACAATTGTTTGGTAATGATCGTGTAAAAGGTTGATCAGAACAAAACTAGAAATATAGTTTTTAATGAAGTGTAAAATAAAAATTGCGTTTAGTAGTCTAGCGTTAAGTAATCCTATACAGGACCTCGAACTTAGCCAAGTGTCAAATTACAAGTATTAAAAAATTACAAAGTCGTCAAAACTTTGTCACTTTCCAAATTTATTTATTAAATATTATATAATTAAGCGATTCTATTACTGAAATAGGAGTCGATCATCACGGTCAATAATGTACGATGTTATGTGCAAGCAAATCAATTGCGGTTTCAGAGAATCACGTCTCAGTCATCGACTTAAATTCGAACATTTTCTAATAGGCAACAATATTACAACGTACATCCTATTATTATTACAATGTGCGTCGAACTATTGTTTTATTGACAATAATAATAATTACAATACCAGCTTTCAGCGAATATTATTTACAAATACAGTGGAATAGACGAGAAATAATAAAATACTTACGATACATATAATTTATATCACATAGAGTACCGAAGAGGTAATGGTTGCAGGTCAAATCACTTGTTTTTAGTTAAGAATAGTACTGACTGAGTCGAAACGCCTTCCACTTCCCTGCCCTCGAAATAGACACAACGTGATTCATGGGACAGGGAAATTGCTAAAACTAATAGGCAAATACTAATATGTGACTCTTTAAGTAAGGTGGGAGCTCCAACTCTCGTGCTGTCACTGTCACATTAAAGTGACAGAAACAGAGCGAGGATTGAGGGCTACCTACTTACAATAGAGTAGAGCATTTCAGTATTTATTCCTCAATTACACTTCAAGTTGGTATAACTCCTTGTCTTAAAAGTAATAAAAAGCTATCACCCTGTATAATATGCGTACGATATTCTATCATTAAAACCATTGTTTTAATCAAACCGAATACACTATACAGACACACCATCAATAAGATATACATAATTAAATTCGGGAAGGTTACCATGTACTTGAGCCAATCAGTTTAAGATCTGAAATTGGTACTGTAAGATTGTGTTTACGTGAAAGTGCACGAATAAATGGAGTATTTTTTTCCGTTAGGCAGGAAGTAGTGAGATAATTAACAAAAAGATCCATGAAAATGTAGAAAAAAAAAATTAATCTTCTTAGAATTCTTTAGGAGAATTACTTCCAAACAATGTTTTATAAGACTTTTTCACGTTAGAAGTAGGTAATTTTGTTAAACTTTATAATTTATAGCTAAGACCGTGCGCGTCCACTTTGATACAGAAAATGTAACAAAGTATCGCTGATAATTTGACAAAACTTTAATGTTTATAGAATTTACCTATTCGATTGCCATCAACATTAAAGTATATTCAAATTGGCTAAACTGCATTAAGTCCTTATTACACCCATACATATTCATACAAATATACCTTAGAAGGCTTCTCGCAAGCAATTACAAGATTTAAAATATTGTAATTTCATGCATTTTATTAATGTTGTCTTAGAATCTGACACACCTTATATCCGGTACACAGTTTCATAAATGTATTTATTTCTGTTTCGACCCAGTCCTATAGCATGACAACTATTAACTTAACCTTCACGTTATTTTAAATTCACAAAAATGTCTATGACGTAAAGTTTTTGTCGCGACGGGTTTGAAAATGTCAACGCCAATAGCCAAATCAATATTTCATTAAATTATTTAAAAAAAAGATTTCGAAACCGACTTCAGTTTAATCTTCAATGAACAGGTTCTGAAGTCATTGTAAGCTGCTGAAATAAAGTCGGTAAATAGAGAATTTTTGTTAAGATCATAACACTAACACACAAAAAGAGAAATGGAACGATGAAAATATTTTATTTTGATTTGGGCATTTGCATTTTCTAACTAGCATTTCATGACCACACATTTTCTTACAACTGTATAAAAAACATTGAAAACCTTAAAACTTACAAACAATAACGCTGTTTAAAAAGTTCAAACTTAAATAGGAGCTAATTGTAAAGCAGTAAATAATACAGAACACAATCTTGTTAGGGTCAAGTTTAAAGTTGTAATGCTATATCTATTCTAACTTACCGGTTGATGACGTCACGACAAGTGACGTCACATAATTAGGGCGTGATCACGATGCGGTTCATGACTGTTGTGTACGCGAGCCCTAACGCCCAGGAGACTTCGTGCCCGTTCACTTTCTTGAACAACTGCAAAAACAATAATCATTTAAAATTTCTATGAAGTTTATATTTTTTTACTATTATTATAAAGTACTAGAATATTGATACTCTATTTTAATTACAATCTAGCTCTACTCTTCTTAGTTTCTAATATTATAATTAAGACACTTTTTTCATGTGTTCTTAGTCAGAATTTATCACTATATTTGTTTGTCTGTCACGATTCACTATACTAATTCATGCGGTTTTGTCCGTTTGACTCCTTAATATGTCCATGATTTACAATATGACGGCCGTTATCTACCACATTTTTACGACCTTAATTATGGTTTTTATATAATGTTAATGTATAATGTTATAACTCAAATAAAAATGGATGTCAAATCGTAATTAAGCTTTTCTTTGCGATTTTCTTAAATACAGTAAAGTGAAGAGCCGAAATATCTAGGTCAAATAGTGAACAATGTTTTTTTGTTTTTATTTGTTTAAACCTGTATTATCTACAAATAAAAACGACGTTATCCGAATACCCTCGCCTTAATTTTTTATATATGTTAGTGTATAGTATAATAATAAGACCAGTATAATTGTGATAACATACGGATATGGGCTCGTTGTCGTCTATCTTGTATGCGTCCTGCAGTAGTGTGACGACGTACACGAGGTCCAGACAGGCCCAGGGCTGCTCCACGTTGGCCGCGGAACAAGCGCGGACGGCGGCGGCTCGGTACTGCGCTACGCTTACAGTTCCTCCTCGCATCACGTCTGTGGTTTGAAGTATTGCTTATTACCATGTATTTACATATAGTGACGCGTCATTTTTTAAATTAAGGACATTCTGAAATATATTTTTTTATTCGTTTATCGTTTAAAGTACATAGTACTTCAATAGCTCGTAACACGTTTATTGTAATGAGAAGATTAATAACTGGGGCAGTACTAAAAAACCAAAGGAGCAAGGTAAAACTTTCTTAGGAGACTTGCCCATATTTGATAAAAGTTATTGTGCCTTAATTTTTCATTTTGGGTAGCATGAAATTTTCAATAAAAAAAAAAACATTTTGTTTGGCATACATACACTTTCGGCTAAGCTCTACAAAGAACTGTCTACAAAATCTGTTTTTTTGTTACAAAATATTACCACGGTCTTTTCAAAAGTATCTGAAAGGCTCAGTTACCTATGATACCGGCGTCAGCAGCCACGTCGTAGAAGTAGCTCATGGCGGCGACGGTCCCGCGCGGCGGCTCGCTGGGCTCCCAGTCCAGCGTCACGCGCACGTAGCGCCGCACCACCTCGTGGCACGCAGAGTACACCGCCAGCCGCTTAGCGCCGTGGACGCGGAATGAACCGCTGAAAAGAACAGATTTAATAGAAAATAATATAAAGGGGACTTTAATAGGGAGGTGGATATTAATGGCATTTGAGTTGCACCCGTGCAGACCGCATTTATTTGTTATAAAGGAAATATTAATAAGGAGGTGGATAATAATGGAGTTTGAATTGCACTCGTGAAGACCGCAAGTTTCGCTGATTTATTACGTTCATTTTTTCTTAATAAATTTAAACATGTTCAGTATAATTATGCACTTGTATAGAAATAGTGTAAGATTATATTTCATAATTTGTATAAAAACGGCTTGTGCCATATCGACTTTGGAAAATGACAAAGACAAAGTATGGAAAATGATAAAGTCGTAAAAAATTTGCCATTTTCACGTGTAAAAGAGTTTTAAAAATATCTATTTACAGAATTAAGAATTTAATTTGAAGCCCACCCTCAAAATTACTACAAAACGAACCAATGTCTTCATTCAATTAAAATGGAATTGTTTTCGTTTCTTTTTTAATATTTTACATATTTATTTAAAAAAACCTTGTTGATGTTGTGTTCGTGACGTCCATCTTTACCAGATTAAATCGCGTCAGACCTAGGCCATAGCTTTAATATAATAAAAATATATCTCGTACCTAATAAAGTAGTTGTTGTTGGCATAAGTCCAGGGTTCCCTCTGTATGATGGGGTCCACGCACACTGACTTGAACTCTGTCGTGGCATTGTTGGGAGCCTCCATTTGAAACACACCGTATCTCGCCGCTAGTAAGCCGAGGTTTAAGTAACTGGAACAAATATAATGTGAAAATGTATTATAGGGAATAGCAAAAAGCGATACAAGAATTCAAATGCACTACAGAAACTTTAAATGTGGATTATGAAATTAACTGTTAAATTTACTCTAAAAAAAATACTGTGGTATTGCTGATACATGATTCTAACACATGTATAGCGAATTCTACGGTGAAGTCACTGTATAGAGACTGGCGTCCGAGCACGGACCTTTGTCGATTCGATAAAAGTGTAAATCTTTGGAATTTTATTGTTCTATATACAATTTATGTCAAATTAGACGTTTCAAATCGACAAATGCGTCGATTATAAGAACTCATGCTCGCACCGCTGAATCGATAGCGATGACGGGATCATAAGGAAAGAAAGAAGAAAGAAAGAAAAAACATTTATTTATCCCCACACCAAGAATATACAGCAAAAATAAAATATTTATATAAAAAAGTAGAGGCTAAATAAAAATCACATGAGCCAATGATAACAATTGTGTGTCCTTCGTGTGGGGTAAAAAGTACATCGCTCAGCTATGTGCTGTCCACCGTGGAGTAAACAGACGTATTAATGAGTAAGAATAATTCAAAATAGTGAGTAGTGCTTGGTTTTTTGCATGTTTCTCTATTGCTGCTGGTTAAAATCCTTCTCAAGACCGTATTTTTCCTTTTTATACAATTTTTATTTTTTTTCCTTCTTTCCCTGTATGAGAATGTATCAGTGGGACACACTGGTTGCGATGTTTCCTCACCTGTGCGTATACAAAGTGATATTGGTCCCGGCCGGTACCACGTACTGGTCGGCGAGGGGATACGAGGACGCGTCGCTCTCGCTCAGCTGGTAAGTGATCTGTGTAGATCCACCGCCCAGGTCTAAGGCTGCCATTGTGTCACTATCAATTAGGTCTGAAAGAGGTAGAATACAGATTTTAATAAAAAAAAACGTGGGTATCGATGAAACGTACAGGCTGGCCATAGTAGGTCAGAAGTTAGAAGACAACCTAGTATAAAGTTGTTCAATCCACCCATAAGCCTCTAACTTGGCTTAGCGAATGTATTATATATATAATTATGTTTTTTATACATGTTAAAACCATGTAATGCCTAAAGTTACAATATTACATGGAAAAAGAATACGGTCGCGAACAGGATTCGAACCTGCGCCTCCCGGATAAATACTCCAGGCGCTCTGACCACTAAGCCATCTCGACCTCTATTTAATATTGTAACTTTAGAGTTCGCTAAGCATGCGTTAATGCTTTTCAAAGATTTATCTTGAATCATGTAATGCCTATCTTAATTACTATTTTACGAAGAAAGCATAGAAAAATAACAGATAGGAACAGGGCTACCCGCGACCTTTGAGAGTCCGTGTCGTTGTTCGCTACTATTAAATTTCAAGCTCCCTTCTAATCGTTTTAATGAGACGCCTGGCGATATGTATTTAACAATCATATACCGATTTACTAAACTCAGCGTTACCACTTTGTAAGAATGGTATTACTTAACAGTCGGTACCAACGAATTGTGCCCTCTGAAGCACGGAGACACTCGGGTGAAAATTCTCGTAGCTCTCACCCATTTACAGGATGCCCGTGCTAAACGTTAAATATCACCTAAATTCATAATCGTGCTGAAAATATCTTTCGAAGTCTAATAACAAGACTTTTCATTGACAATAAAGGGATAGGGATTTTATGGGGCTTAATATGAACGTTAGCTTACAGTCGTCGTATTATAACTGTGCATGTCTGCAGTTAGGCTTTCCAAAAGGCAGCGCAGGTACAGTCGTATGGAAAAGTGCTAACGTGCTAAAATATTTAAAGCTGTTAGCAAAACCAAAACGACCGCAAAACATTTATGGCACTGACTGTTCTCAGCACCTGAGCGAGCGAGATAGATGTATTAACGGAATGTAAAAGAGAGACACCATACTGTTACGGCGTTCGCCAGATTACGCATATGCCCTGCCGATTTTACCATAAATTTAACTGCATACTTGCGTCTAACTTCAGACATTTATGATATGACAAATGTATTTTGGTAACCCAGATACCCTCCGAGACATAACAAGCAACATTAAAAGGTTGCTAGCTTTTAACGAGGAGTTATGGTGGATTGAATAACTCATATACGCCGTAGAAGGAAATTTTTCAAAATAGCTCTTTATTCGTTATACTAATATTTAAAAAAAAGTGTTTATCGCGGTACGTACTATTTATGTTGAGCTTGGGGTACCTTCCCAATCCCATACTTCATTAGCATTGTCTAATTTTGACAATCATCGACTATAGACTGTCCATTTTATTATCATCTCTATGGCAGCTCGACGACAGATTAATAGTGGTGTCCAAGTAAATCCCGAATGTGTTATCGATTCGATAGTATCGATAGAATTGATGTAAGTACATCGATGCTGTCCATAAATTTTACAATTCCTTTTTTTTTATTTAATTATTTGTGGCGTTTTTTAAATATATACACGCACCAGTACGTCATTAAATGTATTTTTTTAACGTCAATATAAATATTACAACCACAAACCAGTTTAAGAACGTTATTTATAATTTTTTCATGGTTGCCTATAAAAAAATAAGAAAAATTACAATTTATTATACTTTTATTTCCAAGCAATGACTCGAATATTTAACATAAATTGGAATGGAATTAAACGTCGGAATTAATAGTTTTATTACATTTGTTACCTGCACTTTATACTAAAAAACAACAAGTTGATAGTCCTTCAAAACGTCATCAAAAAGAGATTAAATAAACTGGACAGGGTACAATCGAGAAATTGTAATATTACTTTATAAAATTATAAAATCATCTTACGGTGTCTTGTAATATTTACACATAGATGACCGTGACCGTCTCTGAGTTTTTTGATCTGGTCTTTGTTTCTTCTGGTACTATTTATACATGCACGTTTGAAATGTTCTATGCTATCCTTTAATTCTGTTTCACTTTCTAAAAATATTAAACACAAATGTTTTTTGACATTTATGCCTTTATGCATATTTTTATAAGAGTTACTTAGACACAGTGTGGAGAGTTTAATTATTGTTTTGGGAATGGTAGAAAGATTGGGGTAGTTTTTCTCGGGAACTTCTGCATTTAATTAATTAAGATCTAAACATGGCCTAATTATATTAGTGAAGTTCCCTATATGGATAATTATAAGGATTAATATAAATAATAAACCATAATTTAACTTCTATTGTTTGCGTAAGAGCTTCGGTTAATAAACACGAGGTTGAACTGCAGCCCGAGCCAAAGGTGATGATTGTAAAGAAGCCTAGTGTGTAATTACTAACTTATCTCGCTTGTGTTGATAATTTACTATTAATGAATGTGTTTAGCACTTCAAAAGTACCTCTACTAATAAAGTAGGACCAGCTGAAATAATATTTGGAGAGCGTTTGTAATAATGACACCCTACTATCATACTAATGTTAAAAAAATGTGAATGTTTGGACGATTGTTAATCGATCAAGCAAAAACTACTTATCAGATTTAGATGAAATTTGGTATATAGCTAATTCAAATACTGGAATAGGACATACAATATTTTTATCCCGCCAAAATGGAAACTACGAGGCACAGCTGGTGTTTTTTATAAACACTCTCCAGAAATTATTTCATCTTCCTGATACAGATTTCATGGATCTGTTTCTTAAATAGCTAGAACATTACTTACTGTGCAGCAAGTTTACAGTGTACCAGATGAAGATGCCCTCGTCCGAACCGTCCATGATCTTCACCCCATCAGTGCCTACGTCATAACCCAGTCTGAAAATAATAATAAAAGTCTATGCTTTAACATCGAAAGTTCTTTGATTGCACATGCCATTTGTTTATACAGGGTTAACACAATTTTGTAACATAAAATTGCATCGGAGTAATATTAACCGAAGATATTTCACCGATGCTATTATTAAGCTCCATGAAGCCTGCTGCCATCTACCGGGCACAATAGGCATGATGACTGATTTTGAAATCTTCTTCTATAATATAGGTACACGTCTACTATTTTCGAAAAAAACATTATTTCAGTAATAAACTTGTTTTAACGCAGATTATTACATTTTAATCGATCTAATTTGGAATAAGCCGGAAAACGCTCATGGGTGTCATGGCGCCGCTTATGATTAGTTGTGACGTCACACTTTGATAATATTTGACAAAACTTCAAGCAAACCACGGCGGTGATTGACATTCCATTTAGGCGTGACGTCATTCGCTGTAATTGGCTTTTCAGACAACATGGCCGATTGCAGTACTGTATACTTTTTTTTTTTTAAATCTTAGTAATCTTAATGTTTTTATTAAAACTAGGTAATTTTTTAGAATTTTGTGTACATATATTTTTCCCTAAAACCATTTATTCTTTGATTCTTTAATACTGTCATCATGCCTATTCCAAACTATTAATATGTTACATACACGGCTTTAGTCTGTAAATGAAACACCTTTTCAGTTTGGCAAGAAATTCCATTGTTACACGACTGCGAACTTCTTTTCACTTTTTAGTAAATTTTTTATTTTATTTTTATTTTGAAATGTTAAACTGTTCTCTACCTAAGCTATTTAAAACCCCAGTACACACTTACTTGGCAATAGCTTTAGCGACGCTGTCTATAAGTTGTTGCGCTTTAGCCGCGGGTAGCAGGCGCAGCCCAGCTGTCGCGCGGACTATGAGCGGAGTTGCCTTCCTCTTCTCTGGCGGCGTCAGGAATTCAGCTTTTTTAATGAGCTGTACTATTGTGTCCGCACCCTAAGAAGGGAGAACGAATATTTAAACCTTGATTCCACACCGTTATTTCCTGAGAATTAGATAGAAACTATTTTTTTTTTATTTGCAACACCTTTAAGTACACATGAATGCAATATATGCTTTGGCTTTGACATTTCGCAGTTGCTGTTATCAAGACCTATGTGGTGCCAAACTCCGGCCTGCTACGGATTTATTGGGTATCCCTGTTTCGAACCCCTCACACTCAGCAGTCGCACTTACAACAAAATAAATCTATTTGAGAAGTAGTTTAAGCATTACCACTAGAAATTCAACCTGGCAATGCTGCCAGTATACTGGGCACATTATCAGATGACAGCGATGCAGAGGAATACGTCGAGACTTCTACACCTAAACCACATTTGTTTTATTTTTATTATTATAAAGAAAGAAAGAAATTATTAATTCAGTCTTGTGGCCGAACTTATTACTAAGGAAAGGAAAAACAGTAAATAAACATTAAAAATACAAGACTTACTAAATTGCACCTGCACGATACCAAAAAAGGCCCCTATTTCAGCATAAAGCGGCAACATCGAGATGTTGATAAACATCATGAACAGATTTTTTTTTTATTCTTACAGATTGTTCATCATTATATAATTGTAGATGTTATTAATGTCATGTAATCTTTACTATATTAACACGCAAAGAGAACATTTTGGACCAGTTTTGCGCGCACGCAGTAATGTGAGAATGAGATTTGGCAAAATTAAAATTTATATGGAGAAAGAGTGAAGAAAGATAAAATTTGTGCGACCATTGGTTGAAATTAATCACAAGAGATAAGGTTAAAAAATAACATCATATCTATAGCTTACCTTTTCTGGGTCGTCGGCAAAAGACGACAGGCCCGGCTTGGATTGTTCAAAATATTCTTCTACTAAGTCCAAGTTAGTTTGGGAGAACACTGGAACAAGATTGTAAACTAAATGTGAATGTCATATATTTGTTTCTAATCACGCTTATTCACCCGGGGTAAGCAGATGTGTACCTTTGTACACCTGCATATAGCCTATAGAGTTACAAATTTCCATTTAACGGACACAATAAAAAGCTCGCCAGAGAGAAAATTAAAATATTGATCTAGTTCCAAATTCTAATCAAGATCGAACCCAAGATTTTTAAGTAGCGCCTGTGCCGAAATCTTATCAAATGTTTAAATAGTATTCTTTTTTATTATTGAAAATTGATGTAAGTACGTTTGGCCACCAATTCGATTGGTGATAAGCGATGATATGGCCGAGAATGGATGATGCACGTAGATCCAGAAGAGATCTATTCAATCTAGCCTTGAATATGCTTAGATTGTATTTCTCAGGAAACAAAACGGCAGGGATCTGCCGTCAAGTTACCTGAGAAATTTGAAAGTATCATGAACGTGGACTCAAATTCAATAAGGAAAACAAAGATATATATAAATTTTCTATTACAGAAAATTTTGCTAAAACGAAGAGTTCATTGCCAGCGTTCCCTAGTAAACTTTATTTTCTTCTGATAACTCATTCCATCGTAGACCTCATCCATGTCCATTAGGCGAGATGACGTCAACCGCCGATCAATTCACAAATAAAAACCTTTATGATTAAAAGATTTTTAAGCGAGGAAAAATATAGAACCGCCTGTAGATAGATGTTTTATATTCATTATCAATGATGGCACATAAAACGTAAGATAAGTTATCATTAGATAAGTTCGTAATTACTAATTAGGTACTTAACAAGATCTCCACATACTACAAAACAATTTTTACTTCCGCGTAATACATAATAAGAAAAACAAAACTTTTGAACGTTTTATATTCAAGTTTTCACTAATTCACCGTTTTCTTTCAAGAATTTTATTACTATTACTAGCATCTACCCATGACTTCGTCTTCATGGACTTCAGAATTGGGTCCAGCCGGGATTAGAAAGTACTTATCCTATGTGCTCAAATTCAAATTCAAATTCAAATATTTTTATTTCATATAGGCCATATTACAAGCACTTATGAAAAGTCAAAGCTAGGTGCACGGTTCCAAGGCGTTGATCTTATGGAGAAGAGCCGGCAAGAAACTCCATAGACACTCTTTTAAAATAAATTGGTATAACAATAAATAAGGTAATGTGAGAATAATGCAGGTTAATGAGCAAAATAATAAAGGAAAGCGCTAGAAGCAATAACTTATATAGCCCTTTAAAATGATTGCCAAAGCAGTTAAGAGCTGACCAGTCCCGACAGACAGCACCCGTTCACGAGCATGACGCGCACATCAGCCTCGCTTAGCTCAACCATTTTGTAGGGAACTCGACGACCCGATGTACAACGCCACCATCAGCAGGACATTTTAGTGAGCATGACAAACTCATAATGCCTGACAATGGGCAATATGTACGTAACATGAGATTAAAAATAACATTAATGTCCACATAATGCTCACATTTTACAAAGAAATGTTAATATAAATTTAAAACTAGTAGGAATACTAGCGGTTAGTTAATGGATATGTAAATTTACATAAACAAACAAGTGTCAAAAAAAAAAAAATACAATTGGAATAATTGTACTACGTCAATAAAATTAATTGTATAAAAATAAAAACTAGTAATTACAAAAGTAATCTGTTGAGGTTACATTCATACATGAAATAAATTAGACAGTGCCAGTGGGTCGCTGTGTGCAGGAGGGGATCGTGCGCCAAACATCCTTATCCTCAATGTAATGTTTAATACTATAATATGCTTTAGATATTAAAATGCGTTTGATCACTACCTTAAACTTATCATCTGGAAGATCTGTAATATTAGATGGGATCTTATTGTAGAATCGAATACTGTTACCCATAAATGATTTGCTAGTCTTCCTAAGCCTAAAACCGGGGACTATAAGCTGGTGCTTATTACGAGTGTTTAAATTGTGGTTGTCACTCTTCTTATTGAAATGGGCAATATTTTTGCGAATGTACATGATATTACTGAATATGTACAATGATGGCAAGGTAAGTATATTTATTTCCTTAAACAATTCACGTAATGACTCACGACAGCCAAGATTATAAATAGCTC
Source organism: Xylocampa areola (assembly GCA_935421205.1). NCBI lineage: Eukaryota > Metazoa > Arthropoda > Insecta > Lepidoptera > Noctuidae > Xylocampa > Xylocampa areola. The sequence goes on along the minus strand of OW285219.1, from coordinate 3,141,799 downwards.
GGACTGCTCTTTTTTGTAATATAAAAATAGTCTCAACGTCAGCAGCCGAACCCCACAGTAAGATGCCATAGGACATAATACTGTGAAAATAAGCAAAATATACTAGTCTAGCCGTTGCTACATCTGTCATCTGTCTTATTTTTCTAACAGCGAAAGCAGCAGAGCTGAGTTTGCCTGCAAGTGACTCTATATGAGGCTAATCTAGGTTCTAATATAATCTAGGTGCTAATCTAGGTTCTAAACTATATGTGTGCCAAAATCCTTTCAGTAGACATAACGTGATAGAGTAACAAACATTCATCCATCCACACAAACCTTCGCATTTATAATACTAGCTTCTGCCCGCGACTTCCGTCTGCGAGGAATTCAGATTTGGGTCAAGCTGGGATTAAAAGTACAATAGTCTCATATGTGTAAAGGTTCTAAACTATGTGTGAGCCAAATTTCATCCAGTTCAGTAGTTTTTGCGTGAAAGAGTAACAAACATCCATTATCACAAACTTTCGCATTTATAATATTAATAGGATGAAATAAAAGCATCATGAGATCGTAATGTTAAGACATTACTTAATTCTGTGACGAACAGATGCCTTTAAAACAAACTCATTGCAGTAAGTAATTAATAAAATAGTTGACGCCACGGTTGGCGCAGTACCCGAGAGACTGGCAGCCGCGTTTCACTGGTTCTATTCTCGCGCGCAACGCAAATAATATTTGAACGATGTACAAATAATTGTTTTGGGTCTGCGTGTCATGTGTGTGAGAAATTATTTGTCTTAAAACGCACCCACGGTATATTAATTGCAGCAACGTATAAAAAAAGACTAATGGTTAAATACACTAAGTTTTCTTTTAAATGATGCCAAGTACTACGTAATATTATTTATAATTATACCGCTGCAAGATAACAGTTGTTGAACAGTTGAACGAGTAACTGATAAAACAGCATTATACAAAAAAAACAGCAATAATGAAAAACCTTTTAACATTTTCACTAACTTTAATTAAAACTAGGCTCGCAATACTCGCTAATGAGGAATTGAGGAGTGTCTTATTAAAATCATATTCTGAGGTCATAATTATATGCTTGATAAATGTCAAATTTTCATTGACTAAAACTCACTGCACCGAGGTATCCGATAAGGCTCGGTGCCACCAACATAACTAACCGTAACCGACGTGTTACTTTGTTATTTAGATAGCTTTCTATATAAATTCTGTCAAAATGACTGAGTAACATGTCGGTTCCAACACGCGCAAATAATATTATTTGACTTGAAATCTAGCAGTAGGTACCTTTAGCATGGAAATATATAACATCTGTGAATAAATATAATTATGAAAATAACCACCTTTAGCTTCCGAGAAAATGAAGTAGGTAAATTACGCTGGTAATTGGTATTAATATAGATAAATATAAGAGAAACTCACCTGTAAAAGGTACTCTAAACTTATAAGCAAGCACCCTGGAGCCTGAAGAGCCGGCGTCGATGATAACCGCGTAGTGGAACACGCTCTCGTAGCCCAGGCTTTTGGCGAGTCCATCCAGCCATTGTGACTGACCCGCGAACAACCCTACAACAAAAAACCTCATGCTGAATCGGAACAACACGGACACAAAATCTGCCAACATAATGGTGGAAAAAAAAAGTCCTGTCAAATCTTTTCCCGCGCTTTTTGCTGTCTAAATAATTTTTTTCTCATGAAAATAATTAAACACACAGTTGACAGTTACACGGTCAAAGAACATAAACTAAATGAATATAATAAACAACGGATCGTTGTTTAATAACAATTACGTAAAACATAATATTATTAATTATTATTACATGAGATGACCTGGTTTGAACTACATACAATACTATGATAGGAACTTTTAATCTAGGTAATGATGTACACAGAATAAAGAACTTCTAACGACGGTTTAATGAAGTGATCGTCGATAAGATCTTGATGACCTAAGTACAGTACCTACTTATCACATAGTTGTGTGTAAATGTCCTTTAAAAAATAGTAATTTTCAAAGATTAATTTATACAGATAAATCATTTAAACGCATTACCGCATGCGTGGCGTACTCGTAAAGTTATACATTCTTGTGGAAAGAAAAAAACAATCACAAAAATTTATAACTTTGAAGATTAATTTATTACCTAAAGTATATCATCAATATTGCTGACAACTCAAAAGAAACAAACTTGATTTTAAATTGGATAGTATTAACCCGGTTTGGCGAATGTAGCGATTTCGAGTCCTAAGATTTTTAAAAGTATCTAGGGTTAGCCTAACATAACTACATCTTTTAGTATTTTATGTCAGATAACGTTATGTACCGTTGGTATAATTTTACTTTAGTCGGGCATGAATATCGTCAATATTCAGTACCGTATACCGTATATTCTCCAACGTACCTACTTTGCAAGTAATTAAAAAAAAATGTATATTAATATATGTTTCCTGTTATTAAATTCTGATCAACGCGGTCTCGCGCTATACGTTCTACATAATTCGGTATTAGACCATGAACTGTGAACGTCAGAAATCCATGTCATAAAAATATTTTCCTTTAAGCCCTGTCTACAATTAAATTGATAAATAATCATACTTTATAAGTGAACTAGATTTTAGAGATCAATATGTACACCTTAGTTGTAAAGTAATAAAGATTAATTGAAATTAAATAGTTTTTTTTTTATATTATGGCTATTTCTGGAGCAACGTTTTATTTATTTATTCCAAAAAAAAAACATTTGGTTTTTAGTATTTTTAAATGTAGCTTCCTTGTAAAATAAACTCCACCAATAAAGTTAACCTAATACAAGTTACAATCAACTTTAAACTTAGTTTTACACTCAAATTCTACTAATTAAAAACTACTTTAGTTTATTTACTTACTCCAACACAATATTCTACAAACAAAATACCTGCAAACAAAACAGTACGCACTAATGTGGCTGTGCCATTTGCCATTTTTCACTTTAAGAATCTCCGGATCGTTCGATATATATCTGTCTGTGAAACGAAATCAACTGTATCAGTTATTCAATGAAACACCTTATATCGAATGAGAAAATATCGTTCTAACATCGTTGACAAATAATTATACCCTTTACAACTTGGTCATAAAGTCGGTTCTTGCATAATCTTTTCAAAGAAACGCGACACTGAGATGTCTTGTATTGACAGAAGGTGTTTTAATTTAATGTACACGTTTTATTTAGAAACTCGTTCCGGAGGTTATGTATAATGTATAGGCCATATTATTTTGATAAAAATTTATTGTTACTATTTCAAATCGTGAGCTATAAAAAATATACTTATAGTGCGAGTTCTATTTCCGTGAGTGGCTTATCTACACCTATTCTATCTTTTTTATAAATATAACGTTATTATATTCTGTTAATTATTATTTTGTTTGTATATGTTATGTTGTGTGTCAATAAATGTTATCTCACTTTCCAAAATTTCAGAAATACAGACCGAAATGTTCAACGTAAATTAATGTTGACAGTACTTAATTTAATAATTTTATTACAAGTCCTGTGCGAAAATATCATTATTATTAATAAATAATACTATGCGTAGTATAATCATCAATTTAAATGTTAGTACCTTTAATTGTAATAAGTCGGATCAATTAATAGGAAGCTTCGCTTAATTAACTATCTAAACTAAACAATCATTAGTTAACGAAGTATTAGGGTAATAGTGATTATTAATTGTTAAAAACAGGCAGGCTCGGTTGCACATAACTTTAACCTTAATCGACGTGTTATTTTATTATTTTGACAGTTTTCTATGTAAATTCTGTCAAAATTACACAGTATCTTTAGCAATAGTTAAAGAATGGGGCGCTTCGTGGATTTAACAGAGCATAACTGCCCCGATTGGCAAAGTAAGAAAATATTTCTTGATAGATTTGATTTCAGTAACGTCTGCCGACTCATTTCAATGACAATATGATAAAAAACGTAATTTAGTAATGATAAGACAACAAGTATTTTTACGATATCGTGATTTAGATTAGATCTCCTATATTGATAACGTCACTGCCATATTTCCAAGTCTGTTTGATAAGGCCAATACCGAAGATTACTAGATTTATTTTGATACTGACGAGATTTTTATATCGATATATTAATACGTAAAACAAAAAACTGCCTCGTTGGTTTAGTGGTCCGTAGCGCGACTGCTGAGCAGGAGGTCTCGGGTTCGATTCCCGGGTCGGGCAAAGTGTTATTGAGTTTTTCTGTTAGGAAATTCTCAGTAGCAGCCCGGAGTTTGGAAATGTGCCCGGTTGATGGCAATAGGCTCACCACCTATTACATGGGACTTAATAACAGCATTGGTGAAATGTGGGTGTACAATTGTGTACACCTCTGCCTACCCCTTCGGGGAATACAGGCGTGATGCTATGTTATGTAAAACAAAAACTATGTACGCCTTTTACGAAAATTACGCGGACGGAGGAGTACGAAATTTTAATTTTTGGAGCTAATATTTTTACCTAATATGCATTACAAACATTAAATTAATAAATAAGAACATTACACATACTACCATGTGCATAACACACCGACATAAATATCTTTGAAAATAAAAACTTTGACAATAGAACGTTAATAACGTTCAAATTTAAAATTTAAATGATTTTATGGTCGAATTTCGGCCAGTGAGCGACCAATAGTATCATTTATCAGTTGAGAATAGTCGACGGATAGATTTCAGCCTTAATTCCCGCAAGTTATGAGCTTACGAGCATGTCTAGTAGCAGAAGTGTAGGTACAAATGTACTTCTACGACCTCATTGGTCTAGTGCTAAAAAGCGGAGCCGTTAGAGTTGCCAGGTTTTACAACCGAAAAGTTGGACAGACCAACTCGTTTAGCCGGACATTTGGGTAAAAAAGCCGGACACCCTTATTTTTTAGTCTTAGTATAACACGATATTATTGATTTTCAGTAAAAAAATGTTTATCATTTAACATAAAATCTTATTAATGTAAATAAAAATCGTCAAAGTTAGAAAAAGCCTATAAAAGCCGGACACGCCGTCTAATTTGGCCGGACACGCAACCAAAAAGCCTGACTGTGTCCGGCTTTATCCGGACGCCTCGCTACGCTAGGAGCGGTGAACAAAGAAAAAAGCCACCACTGCTTCATTTCCGTGCCTCGCACATGTCTGGTGGAAAAGACTTAGCAGAGTTGTCTTTGAAGATACAATATGAGTGGGCGATATGTGCGGGAAATGCGAGCAAGGAACCAAATTCACCCTCTAGCCCGTCGCATCCTCGCACAGCTGTAGTGAAATGAGTACGTTTCACAGCTCCACTAAACATCGCTCTTTTGTAGTGTTATGTTGCTAACGTTGAGCAAGGGTGCCAGCCAGTGCTCCTTGTGCAAGCATTGTGTTAGCAGTCGGGGAGACAATGTTTTTAGGGAAGACAGGGCATAATGCCAGCGCAGCTTCTTTAACACGCTCGACAGCACAGGAGTGATACCCCTGGTATTGCAACTTTACAAGCGTCCATGGGCTCCGGTAGCATTCATACAATCTCGCCTGTTTCCTGTTAGGGTTTGCAGAGACTGTCGATTTCAGACACACCTCTTTCGCTTCGCTGCGGTAAAAGCTTACCATAAACGTCATAAATAGACCGTTAAGCTGATCTGGATAAGATTTGGCAGTGATTTTCATCCTGACAGAGGTCATAGCTTCATCCTGACAAAGCTCATAGGTATTTTAATGTCGGTAAGCGCTTAAAGCAGAACGTCGGAATTCCAGATAAAACTTGCATGTATAATGTATGTAAAATACATGTAAATATAAAGGTAACAGGTGTAGGTTTAACAGTTTTAGTTCTGATAAGAATTCAATTTTAGCACGCTCCGCATAGACGGAAATGATAAGAGACGGGTGCTCGAAATTGAGGTGTCATGAAATGAATCAAGCAAGCAATTAAAAAAAACTCATGGTGAGTTTAGTATTGAAGTTGTTCGAAATTAGATTAGGCATTATTATTAAAAAAAAAAACGCACAGTACTTAGATATCATTTTAGTCATTAAGGTCAGACACATAAACAATTTACCGACAACAATATTAATGTTTTACTTTAGGCCGAAAGCAAAGCCACTGGGTACCTATGGGCATCGAGTTAATTAACATTACCAATAGAGTACTCTCAGCAGCTAACCGTAGCGGTAATCTAATTCAATAAAAACAGTCAGACCTTGGTCCATAGCAAGGAAATGGCTTAGATGTCAATTTGACACGTATTACTTGACCCCTCTTATAATACTCCTCCCGACCGTATTCACGGCGGCCTATCTCCATAGAGATAAGCCAAATACGCAGGAGATATTAAAGTGCACAAGTGTATGCGCAGACAGGTGCAGGAAGAGGGACTTCCTTCACTCTCATATTGCGACACGACCGGAGAGAGATCAGGCGCAGGACCGACGACTTTACGTGCTCTCCGAAGCACGGTGGTGTCACACCACCAACTTCCTGACTCCGGGCTGCTGCTGAGAATCTCGTAACAGAAAAACCTAATAACACTTTGCCCGACCTGGGAATCTAATCCAGGACCTCAGCAGCCGCGCTTGCGACCACTAGACCAACGAGGCAGTCAATCCCCTCTTATATTGGCTTACTAGCGGGGTCATATAATACTTAGTATATTTCCCAAACCAACGCACGCACAGATTACTCAGATCACTCAGATTGCCTTGTTGGTCTAGTGGAGCCAAGCGCGACTACTGAGCATGAGGTCCTGGGTTCTATTCCCAGGTGAGGGTTGAGTTTTTAGAAAATTCTCATTAGTAGACTGGAGTTAGGAATTATGCCCGGTTGATGGCAACAGGCTCACCACCTATTACATGGAACTTAATAACAGCATTGTTGAAATGTGGGTATACACTGTGTACAGCCTCACCACCTATTACATGGGACTTAATAACAGCATTGGTGATAGATGGGTATACAGCTCTGTACACCTCTCTCTACCCTATCGGGGAATATAGGCGTGATACTATGCTATGCTATTCAAAGGAAAACAGAGAACACCTACAATTTTATCAGCTTTAAATTAACGTGAAATGAATGTTTTGTGTTCGCCATCACGAATGTTGTATAATATAACAATACCTCTGTATTGACGCACTCGTATGGGAATGTTTAACATTGCGTCCGGTACTGGTATTTTCGAGTATTTTCAACAAAGTCATTATGGGCTGGGAGCCGGCTACAACGTGCAACATGGCTGTGACCGGGGGTTTTGGGAGCGTTAACGACCTACTGAAGTCCGTCACCCGCAGGCTATGGGTCAGGATGGCCGGGGATCATGGATTGGGCTCCGGCACCCACCACGTCTTCTGGGGAAGTACATACATGCATTGACGTGCTGGAAATGCATGTAGGTATGGATCATGCATAAGACTGCCACTCGTCCGAGCGTCTCCAAGAGAAACGGAGGGAATTGTAAAAAAAAAATAGAGATTATAGTTTGAGAAGTTTCACTTTTGATTCTCAGTTCCTGAAGAATAACTTTCGTCATTCAAAATATTTTTAAAACCATTTTTTTAATAAGAATTTCCAAATATTCCTGTATGGGAAACACCATGATTCTTTATCCTAGTTCGGAGAACAGTTCATAAAGTATATCATATCAGTTATATATAACTACATCCTAAATTGTCGACCGTCTTTCATGTAGGTAGATTTATGTGAAATTGGACATTCGTCGACAGCATTTTAGGTTGACTGTTACTCCACTATTTGTATTACCGACGACGGTTTGGAATCTGATCAGTATAGACTAGGCACAGTGTAGATGAATTTAATGGACATAAACAATAACAATAGTGACAGCCTAGTAGTATGATCATAGGACTGGCAAGACCAAGTACCACTGGCTTTTCGAAGTGCGTATTAGAAGTTATACATCACTTGTTTATAACGGTGAAGAAAAACATCGTGAGGAAACTATGTCAGAAGCTTATAGGCGGGTTAAACTCTGACACTAGGTTGTTCATCAACCCTACAATGAGAAGACGATGGACATAAAAATGTACCTACGAATGCTAAGAATGAATAAATAAATATAATGTTTAAAATTCCAGTAGAACCCTATCTCGTAGCCTGTATTACATGAGACAAAGCCCTGAATGGAATACCCCACCTCAAACGAATACGAGGATTGGTTTCGGATGACTTATAGTAATGTTGCTAGTAACCTCGGTATTATCAAATAAGTATAATTCTATGCAGGTTTGTTGATACCATACAGTTCTGTTCTACACAAAACGACAGCTCCTATTATCATGCTTACAAATTGCAATGCAAACATCAATTCTATAGCATTATGCCACGCAATCATTGTTAAGCTGTAACTTGTAGGTAGAAGTAGTGGGAACGCCAACTTACAATACGAAGCCTATATTTTTAAGATTTCATGTGATATGTTTATTTTGATGATATGACTGATGCATATGCATGCATCAGTCATATCAGAGGAGAAAAGGCCCCTCGGATAAATAATCCAGGAGTTCTCTATCAGTCTCGAATTCAGCTCACAACCGTATTTTTCTTTCCAGAAAAAATTATAACTGTAGACTTTGCCACAGATGCGTTAATCTAAGGTTAATGTGACTGAAAGATTTTTCTTTAATGTTTGGATTTGAAATACCAGTGTCTTCCATTAATAGAAAGTATTTATTGATATATATTTCTGGAGGGGTGCTTTTTTCGCGTATGAAACACGTCTAAATATTATAATATCACCTAATGTAACTTGCTGTGTACGGCCCTCCTGGCTGCGGCCATGTTGTTTACATTTTAACAAACTGAATTATCACCTCTAAACTACTTTAATACACTTTCAATATGCAATCTTAATATACCATGTAAAGGTGGTTTCCATGAAAACATTGATTAAATAAAATTGGCACTGCAAACTCATGTATATAACATTAATGGCTGTCACGCGAACATAAAACAATTACATAAACTCACATCATTCTATGCCTAACACACAACATAATGTGTTATTGCTATTTAAGAATTAAATAATCGCTTTATCATGCCACAATGCTGTAATAATATAATTTTAATGATTTGCTTATAGATAATGTAATTTGTTTACTTCATTATGATGATTTAGTCAGAAAGGGAGTGACTACTGAGATCATGACGATAGAGGTGTATGGAAGAAAAAATCTACTGCACCAACCGCAAGTAAATTGAAATAAGGCCAGGGGGATTATGATTTTCTCCATTTTAACTCAAATATCTACACAGGCCACTGAACCATTTTTATTTTCTTTTGATACAGCTAATATTCCTTACTTTTTACCATATTAGAAAATATATAATTTGAATTTCAGCTTAATACCTGTATTTATTTATTCTTTTTTATATCTTGTAAAATACCTTACTTTAAAGTGATTGCTTTGCCAATAAAATCAATTTTTATAAATTGATACAAAAGAAAGAAAGAGATATATTTTTATTAAAATCTGCTATATGTAGGCCAATAAATATTGTTTAATTTTTAGGAAAACCTTGTGGTAGAGTGGTTACGAGCTTGCCGGAGCCACAGAGTGTGGGTTCAAACCTGGCATGCACACGTGTGAAAACAACAACTTTGTCATAATACTAAAATAATTAACCTTTCGGCTCAGCCACGTACCGAATTATATGTTGTAACAATAAAAATCTATTGTGTCTGCTAATGAGCGAGGCAACAGCTTAATAACCTAAGGTTCCTAAGGTTAAAAGTAACTCATGACTTAGGTTCTCATTTTACTTACGAAATAATATTGTTATCAAGTAAAATTTTGTAGTTTCCCGAGTACACTGATTCTGTTTGCCCGCTAATTACCAGACGCAATAGATTTTTATTGTTATGCAGTATAATTTTATACTTCTCCCATTCGAAGAGTGAAATATTCATGAATTGACATGTTCAATCCCACTTTTATTTTTTATTGTTATATTTGAGTTTGAGGCAAACTAATAACGAGTCCCTATAGATTCCACTCATTGATTAGATTTCCAATTAGTTACCACATGAAATACTTTCAGGGATATTCATTCTACCTGTAGATATTAGTAAGATTATTTAAACATATGCTAACTATATATTATTAAGGTACTCACCTAAAAAGTATGTGACACATAGTGCTAATACAATGAGGAAGAAGAAAACTTTCTTCAACCGCCTCGGGTGCTTAATAGTCCTACTTCTAGTATTGATATGTGGGGCCGAGGTATCATCTTTTAACTGCAAAATGAAATGTAAAATATTAGGAAACATTATTAAAAAATCTGTATGTTTCTCAGAAAATATTGTATGTCACCCACTACGATTGGAAACTTCATTTTACCACAATTGTATAAGAAACAATAAAATTTAATGAGTTTTGGTATTTCATTACATTGCTGAGGTTTTATTGAGTTTGCATAAAAACACTGTGTACAAGACAAACTACTCATAGTTTTTTGTTTTCTCAATTATTACATATTCTAATTTTCATTGAATGGCTCCATCATAGTATAAAACAACTTTTTATTATTTTTAAACCTGTTGATTTACTATGATTCTACCAGGAGAATATAAATCATCAAAGTACTGTGTCAAAGTTAATTAAAAATAATAATTAATGGAAATGTATCAATTTTTTTTTGTTGAATTATTATTTGTGGTCATTATTACTATCAGGTATCAGTGATTTGTATACGGACTACCGTCGCAGCAAACGCAACGCGCAAGGTATATGTTAATTGTAGCTAGTCATTATTCACATAAATCTTTACAATTAGTTTTAAAATATATAACTGGCAGTAAAATTTCTTCGTCGCTTATTTAATCAACAACATAAAAGATATAAAAACAAACGCCAAATATAAAATAACATACGTCTTTGAATACTTTATTTACACGACAAAATACACACCTCTAAGTACCTGTACGTGCTGAACTTTCCCATGTTGACTTAAAATAAACATCACAACCGATATATCAGTTTCATAAATATTATTTCTAACTGGAATACATTAGTCGGTTTTAAATTTCTTTTTTACGAAAAGAGCTTAGAGCCAAACGTCACGGTCAACCCGATGTGCAGTGCTGCCAGCAGGATGAATCAAAACTAACCTAAACTTCAGCACGATTTTTGGCAGGAAAGCCAGATATAGAAACAAACCTTAATGTTACTTATTTTATTTGTTCAATTTCAGTATATTTCAGGTCAGTTCTCTATTTCATTACAATTTAGATCTATTTATTTATTTTAACCTTAATTAGAACGGCCGCAGGCCACTAACACTAATCAAGACAAACTTAAAACATATATTAAAAAGACACAACTAGCACACAGACTTCTCACAGTACTCCAAACATACAGACACAATCGTCTTCCATCCATCCGCAAACAGGTCACAATCAGGATTTGCTTCTATGCTGGGCTATAAAAAAATAGTCAATAGGATTATTTCAAATTTATCAACCAAAAAAATTATTTGAATATCTTCGCTGAAAAAGGCTCAAAGGCCGATGAAAGGCCTAGGGCTGCCAAAGGCCAACACATAACCAGAAAGGCCGTAATCGGCACCCTATGGGCCAATCTGGCAACACTGCCAATGTGGTAATTTTGGTAATGTCAATCAATTGTCAATTAGTGATGAACAGATTAGTAGTAGCTTAATTCCTTAGTAAATTGCGTGAGGACGCTCTCGATTCAAGCATTTAATCGACTAAATCTGATTGCAGTTTTTGATCCATACACATTCCTAGTATCTTAATATTTTTTTAATAGTTTTTGGTTTACACCTAGCAACTAGCGCAAAAAAATAATTAAAGTCGGTGTGGTTTCGTGCAACGGTTATTATTACAATATTTATAAATTACTGTTTGTACAAGTGTAAACGTAGAATACCCGAATACTTACCTACTTGTGGAAAGATCCATAGGTTAAATAAATTTAACTGCTTTCGTTTTTACTTTAAATATATTTAAACAATTTGTTAAAATTACCATCTGCATTTATTTAAACCTATGGTTAATTAAAATGTTAAAGGTACAAATTGTTTTTCACATCTAAGTGCTTTAATTACTTTACATATTAACTGCGTATTATAATCAAAAGGGATTAGGGAAATAATTAATTAAGTACCTATACAAGGTAAGTTAAATATTTTAATCAAATTTGTATTTTAGTTACCATCCTGTAACATAGTATCGCTGTGTTTCCACGGCTTTTTCACTGATCTTTCATGTAAAAAGATAACCTCAACTTAGATAAAAACAAAAAAAAATAAGAATATCATTAACCTTTGCACTAAGTTCATAACGTTATAAAATATTTTTAAGCAGTAAGTAATTACTTACCTTTCTTTGGCGTACTTGCATTATAATTTAACACTTCCGCAAAAATACAAAAAGTTTTAATTTACACACCAAGTTCGGGTAGTCGTTTCACAATTTATGTAATTCTAAAATCTGTTTAATAATAGTCCTCATTGAATACTTGCTGGACGCAAACTAACTTAACATATATAAAGTAATGATCTTAACCTTGTATAATATTACGTAGATAGGTATATAAAATAAAATCACAAGTACATAGCAGACGTGCGCATCACGAATGTATAGAACCACAGACTATATATCTAGACAACATGACTGTATATGGAAACCTAGGATGATGACTGAATAATATCATTGGTAGCACTTTATCACAGACGATTTTATCGTTAATTCATCATGACTGTAACTATGCCTTGTAGTTTAAGGCACGGTGAATATGAAGTAGCAGGACAGGCAGTAACGTTTCGAATGTGATAACGATTAGATCTGCGTGTAGATACACTAGATACGTACACGTTGATTGAAAAATGACTTTGACCTTAGCTTATGTAAATTAATGACAAGAAGCTGTATAGAAATTCTTGTCTGATAATTATATCATACTACGATTTTTATAGATTGCAGATATTTGAATGTATTTCTGTATGTACCTATCTACTAAAAATTGTAGAAGGTAAATAATTATAGTTAACATGTGTTGTTTGAATTATGTTTAATTTTATAGAGATAAAACATAGGTAAACATTTAACTCTCTGATTTCCGGTAATTATTATAAATAACAATTAATTGTTTATTCGGAATAAAGTATATGACTATCACTGACAGTTTACGGGCCTGGGTGGGCAATAGCATCATCATTAGTTCTTTATTTATGCTATAGGTCTTCAGGCTAATGTACATTTTAAATGGCTAGAGAAAGGATATCATTGCATAAATTACGTAACTCCTACATGTGTTAAAGTGATAGCTGCATCATTATCTCCTCCTTTACTTATCTTTATGAAACAAGTAGTTCCGTATTTCCTTGTAGATAGCCTACTACTGTCTACGCAAACAAACAAAATTAGAGTACTTATGTAGTCATTTATAAGTTTATAACACAGCAGATAAAATTAGCCATAAATCCGATTTTATGCCGTTTTCGTGTGTGAGTTGCGATGTAACAATTATCGCAGTTGTATTTTTACATTTAAGTGCAGTATAATTATGCTTATTCTTATATAGAACATTTCCATAACCACTTAAAATTTTTACAATAGTATTCATTTATTATTACCTTCCTGCGTCCATGCTAACAATCAACTTTTTGTTGTATAAGTCAAGTTTTTATTGTATTAACTTATGTAATAACCTGGTATTAGTACATACCAAAAGCACCAATTTGTATTGTCAAGGATATACGGTTTTTGCTTTCCGAAACACGGCGATGTTGGAATATCAGAATATTCTAACATCACCGTGTTTCGTAAGGTACGTGTAACTGTAGATACCCATTGTTATCAATATATACAGCAGTTGTTAAGCTAAATCATGGGCGTGAACAACTGACGCTACAGGGTCAATTTGAATCCATCACAGTGATCAAGGAAGACGCCCATTTTCAATGCAGTGCATGAGTACGAGCTGCCACAACGAAACTAAATTGATAAAATACATAGCATCACGCTTGTATTTCCCAATGGGATAGGCACAGATGTACTATAATTCACGGGGACAATTTCACCTCTGGGCTGTTACACAAAATCCAATGACACACGGCCCAATCAGGAAATTGAACCCATTATGACTAGACCAATGAGATGAGGTTACATTTTAATGTTTAATATATGTTTTCAGGATGGAGGTCAGGCAGTACTTTCTTGAAAAGCTTATCTCGTACGGCGTGGGTCGTCGGAAACTCGAGGACATACTTTTTATAAACGATAAACCGCCGCCAAGACTTGGAGTTTACGACTTTGACGATGAAAACCTGTGCCATGAAGTGTATGTATTATATTTTTGCTGTTTATCGATTAGAGGCAAGTCAAGTGGTCCCAAAAAGACTTTATTAAAACATTCTGAGATCCTTGATAAATAAAGTTACTATTAACTAGGCATAGGCCTGTTGGTGAATTGTGGTAGGGACTCCTGAAGTTCAGAAACTTTTTTAGGACCATCAGACTTGTCGCAAATTGATAGTTGTCAAGTTGGAGATTTAAGAAACCTCATTTATAACAGAAAACTTATAAAAGAGGTTTTCTTAAATTATATTGTCCAGCCAAACATAATTTTTGAAGTTCTCATTGTAAACAAGGCCTCTACCTCTATACTGTTGTAGTATACATGTTGCTGTTCCCGACACAAACGATAATTGGCACCATAATGCTTAGTTCACCACATATACACCCATATATTATGGAATGCAATAAACTGTAGAGTATTGAAAACTCAGCATTAAGGAAATATAAAAGGTCATGAACAGCACTTGAACTTGCGCTACCCTTATGAACGAATTCTCTGTAATGTATGAAGTCCAGCATTCTCGAAAACTCAAGTTGTAAAGAATGTAGTGACTGCTAGCAGTTTTTCTGTCTGTATCGCAAAAGTAATTGTTAAAATGTTTTAGCATTACATTTCAGAAGAACGTACTTGTTTATCTCTAAGTCATCTGACTGCAAACAGCAATGATCCATGTCGATTCGAGAGTTGTATTCCGTTATGCCATTCACATGTACACAAATGACCTTTGCTGATTAGCTTTTTTATTTATAGCATACGGTCTACATGCAACATTCCTGGTTGCATGTTCACTTCAGAATCTTTGCTGGAATTTGAAAACCACTACAACGCATCCCATAGATACTCCTGCGCTCAGTGCAAGAAGGTTTTACCTTCACCTCATTTTCTGGATTTGCATATACAAGAAAATCATGACTCCTTTTTCGCAGTATTAGCCGAAAGGAAGCCGTCGGTAAGAAAATTGTTTAAAAATGAATGAATGAAGTTTGCAATATGTCTGATTTTACGATGTTTTTACAGTATTGCTGCTTTATTGAGGAGTGCAAACAAAAGTTTAAGAATGCTAATGAACGATTGCAACACTGTGTCGAAGAACATAAATTGCCAAAAGAGTTTCGGTTCGACTTCAAACCAAAAAATAAAAGCAAGAAAAAAAGCAAAACAACTCAAAGCTCAGAAAGAAATGAGATGTCTATGGAATTAGATACTGGTACTGCTAGCGACGATAAAAATAAAATAGTGCTAGCTACTAGCAAACAGAAGACATTTGCGAAATATAGTGGCAAAAAATTCACGAAAAGCGATGGCAATAAAACTACAAAAGACATTAACATGGATGACGTCATGGCAGATCTAAAAGAAAGTTTGCCAGAATAAAAGAAGAACTTTGTTTATATAACGTTTTATTATTCATACGCAAGAACTCTACATAGATAAATATTGAACTCCTATGGTTGATAGCATTTCTTGGCATAGACCCAATTTTTTTAAAGCAAATTTTGTAGTTATTCCATTGCACATTTTCCACTTGTTTACAGAAAGATAATCTCATGAACGTTTCTCATAATATGTCCTCATAATAATGTACAACTATTATGATAACTTTTAATTGCTACAACAAAATAAATTACTGTTTTCTCTTAAAGTTACTTGGCCTTTCCTTGGGCAGCTACAGCTTCCATCGCCTTCTTGACGGTTTCTTCATCACCAAGGAAGACCATGGAGTCTACTGGTTTCATGTCTTCATCTAATTCGTACACGAATGGAATGCCAGTTGGTAGATTCAGTTCCATAATGGCACTGTCACTGAGACCTGGAAATTAACATTGATAAAATTGAATAAGAGAGACTAAAATGACCTCTGAAAGCCGTTGGAGACTTCCAATGATAATTATTAACCTTTTGGCCGTCATTGCTTTAGACAAGCTAAGAGTGAAGTTGCATTTGCGCCAAAAACATTGATGGATTAAAATAACCTTCACACGTAAATATAAAACTGCAGCCTATCAAAAGATTGTATATCTCTGAAACAATAAATTTTAAGAAATCTTTTTTGTATGTCTGTGTGGATCATTATTTTTAATTTAATTAATTTTATTTCATACCAGTTGTAACAGTGAATAAATTAAAAGTAATGCTAATAAAATAAATACATACCATCTAAATGCTTGACAATACCCCTGAGGCTGTTACCATGGGCAGCGATGATAATCTTCTTGCCAGCTTTAATCTGAAATAAGAAATAATGATTTTATTAATAGCTTGACATGAATGTGGCCAACAAGACAGTTCATAAAAATTATAACTAGATATACCTAAATCTGGGTAAACTAAAGTTATGCTAATCTAACTCATAGTCTGTTAAGCGTTTAGCTCATACATGTAGATTTTGTACAAGAAAAGAAAGAGGAGCTTATGGCTAAATTTATAAGCCTCAAGACCTACTGGTTTATGGTCAGTCAGTGTTATTTTGGGACCTTCCCTCGGACCCAATTATAAAACGAAGATTTATGATAGTTGTAATGGTTCTCAGGTGCCTCCAAATTTGACATCCAGTCCTACAAAGTGATTGGTTACCCAGTAGGTAGTAAACTGCAACTAGTTAGGAAGATTGAGAACCATTTATTCTATTACACAATAACTATATTTTTTTCATACCTGTGGTACAATAACATTGTTCCAATAGGGCAGTGTTCTCTCAATGGTGAGCTTCAGACTCTCGAACATGGGGAACTCTTCAGGTTTTGGGTCATTAGCGTAGCGAGGGTCGTTGACAATGGTGTCATAGTAAGGGTGGTCCTTTCCCATAGGTGGTGGGGGAACGTCGAAACTGCGGCGCCAGATTTGAACCTGCCAAAAATAAGTCATATGCTTTTGATTTTCATAAAATTATGCCTTTTGGCTATGAGGGCAAAATAAGACTTTTCCAAAAAACAAATTCGAGCAAAAAGAAGAAAAGGAGAATAAAATAAAATTGCTAAAAAATAACTACATACCTGAGCATCTCCATATTTGGCAGCAGTCTCGGCTTTGTTGAGACCAGTAAGGCTGCCATAGTGCCTCTCATTCAGTCGCCAAGTCTTCTCCACGGGCAAATCGGGCTTACCAAGTTCATTCAGAATTGTTTTCAATGTGTTTTGAGCGCGTCTTAAAACAGACGTGTGGGCGACGTCAAATTCATAGCCTTCAGATTTCAATGCCTTACCAGCAGCAACGGCTTCTTCAATGCCTATAAAACGAAAAAGAAATTAAACAAGGAAATTTATTACAGTAAAGTACCATCATTTGTGTGTATGAGAATTACCCTTTTCGCTAAGGTTAGCATCAAACCATCCACAGAAAAGATTTTTCTGATTCCATTCACTTTCACCGTGGCGCACCATAACAATCTTATATTTTCCAGGCATTTTGAACGATAAAAATCAAGACCGGTGTAATTTGAAGCCGACTCTTTTTTCTCTTGAGAGTTGACGTAAATAACCCGAATGACCTCTCCTTTTACAAAGTCCACAGAATATTAATCTATAATGTATGATAAAGTCAATAAAAATTAGTTGCGATCCATTCCATCAAAAAAAGGAAGCTTAGCATGAAAATGAAAAATATCGTTTATTAATCGACTAAAACGAGAAAAGTGTAACCTACAAGCACAACACTAACTACGAAAATTCATAATTTCACCTACGAGCACAAAAAGCAAGCAACGAATTGCAAGCACAGCGAGTTTAGGCGGGAAAATAACACTGAAGACGAGGCGGTATGGTCTAAGACCTTAGCCTGCCCGATTAGGGCGAAGGAAATAAAAAAAAAAAAAAAAAAAGCAAGCACAGCACTGAGCAAATGAAAGCTAATTCGCAGCAAAAGATATTTGTTTTCAAATGAGAAACTGTTTTATATTTTGAATTTATTGAGGAGCCAATCAAATCAATTTATCTCAGAATAACATGAAGACATATGTATAGGCAAATAGTCATACAGTAATAAACAGTCAATCTTAACTTTGACAATATTCTCAAAAATGTCACCAAAGAAGACAGTAAAAAATCCATCAGCAAAAAGGAAAATCACTGAAAAAATGCCAAAGCGCACGGTGAAAAAAGGGAAGTCTACAATTAACAATATGCCTGTTAACTTAAAAGTTAGCATACCACTTACTACAAACAGTTCAGGTAAGTTTGAAGATTATGCCAACTCAGTAATATTGTACTTTTATTCAACTGGGCTCTAATTACATGAGCTTAACAATATTCTCAGAATTAATAACGTTATAGAATAAGTATCTCATCAATATAACCTCAGTTCCTGTTTAAAATAGCCTAGGAAAGTTTTGGAGGTACAAACCATAGAATATTCTATTTATTTATTAAATGAATACCTAGGTGCCTAGGCGAAACATATAAATCGTTACTTGGTTGTTTTAAAAACATCTTTTACTTGATATACCTAAGAATCCAAATTATTATCATTGTTTTCTTACTCAGTAATGGTGTTATTTGTATTGTCTATAACCATCCTTTTGAAACAACATTTTGTTTGCTTTATAAGTACTGATGATCTACTGCAATTTGTAAAATGTTTCTTACAGAAGCAGGAATTCATATGCCAATCATCCGTGGTCGTGGTGCGCCTCGGTTTAAGAGGCATTTAGATTTAGAAACGAAAGTAGAACTGGCAAATTCAGGTAAAACTATTCAAATTCACTTACACATGAAATGAGGAATTACGGTCTCCCTTATGGCTACCTAACTGTAACTGTACACTTATGTTGTTTTCTTAAATCAGGAATTGTATACATCTGGCTCCAAATTGTAAAAAAATACCTAGATGTCAGAGTGTAACATAGTCTCATCGATTTTTTAATCTATGCAGTCCATAATTCAGTTAACTCCTGAACTATGTGTCTAAAGAATGTACTAGAAAGGACAAAGTTTATCTTCATAAAATAAAAATAAAGATATTTTTGTTTTATTTTATTTATTTAAACACACATACAGCTATCATCACAGGCTTAACCTAATACAATAGTGTAGTTGCAGTTATAAGTATATATAATATTGTTATTCCAAACAATGCCTAATAATAGTGCTGATAAATCATAATATTTAATGTAACCTGAGTTGTACGTCATGCTCCCCTTGACGTCATTGCTTCCGGTAGCATCATGGATCGGGTCGCCACCTTCCCTCTAAAATGGCGAGGGAGGCGATGGCTGATCTTTGCGTTATGCTTGTGAACGGGTGCTGCTTGTGGTGACTGGTCGTCTTGCTGATCACAGTTCCTAATTTATTAAAATGCATTTATTGAATTAGCCAAGCTGGTCCTAGTTAATGTGCAGTTTCTATCTCTTGGCATGTGTAAGTGGGTACGACCTTCATACAAAATAGTTTTAGATTGAACGCTTTCGGTAATTTTACATTGTTTCTCGATTCATTTAATATTTTTATGCATTGGCATGCATATTACATAGGCTCGTGCTAGCTAACTGTGCCCAAGATATTTTATCTCACTAGATACAATTATTTTATATAAATTCAATTTTAGATTTGTATAGAATCTATAAATAATTTTGATACAGACAGACGTGTTGCTGGGAAGTTTGTTGCGCCACTTCTTCTTTCCAGCTAAAACACTAGGAAGCGGTGAAGGGTGAGCTTTTTTGGGGGCTGTCTTAATGTTTGACGTTCAAAAAGCGCAATTTTTTTGCCTAATTTGATTAAAGAAATTTTGATTTTGTACCCTAAGTATTCCTCATGAATCTGGCTGTAGTATACAAAAATAATTTATCAAATCTAACTTGTAGTTCCACAGACTAGAACGTTTAAAAAAAAACTCTTCTGCATTAATATTTCATTTAGTAAATAATCTACATATTAGGTAAAAAAATATATTTTTACAGCACAATAAATTGGCTACTACCAACATTTTCTTGTCCTGATCCATTCTTCATAACGTCCAATATTATGTTAAATAATAAATCTGATTGTTTCAGTTGCTAGGCATCAATTGCTAAAACAAGAAATTCCTCATAATGAACTTGTTAACAGTGAAAATATTATTAAAAATCCAAAAAAAGTGCGACCAAAAAAAAACAAAGTGGTTTCAAAATTTTTCCAAGACCGTATTATCATTGATAATAGCAGTGCAGGTTAGATATTTGTTTTACTACTAGCATTCATTTGCAGCTTTACTTGTATGAATGTTCTGAAGTCAGCACCAGATTACGGTATTTTTTTGTAACTTTACAAATTACTGCTGTATTACTACATATACCAATTTGTTTGGTAGCACACTGAGTTATCTGCCTCGGGCAGCAATTTCAGGGGGCTCCAACTTCAATGTTTGAAGAAAAATACTTTTTCACAAAGTACCTAGTACGTAGCGCACGTTTTCCTATCGATTATTCTGATTATTTGATTATGAAATGCAGCATACCTTCATTTGAGTTTTTCTAAATAATAATTATTTATGGTCCTAATTTATTAAGTAATTTCTTTTGAAAGGGTTAATGTTTGACAGCGCGGTTGGCGCAGTGGTCGAGAGACCGACTGCTGCGCCGCGTGTCGCAGGTTCGATTCCTGCACGGAGCAAATATTTGTACAATCTACAGATAATTGCTCTGGGTCGGGGTGTGTGTGTACTTGTGAGATTTATATGTCTGTAAACGCACCCACGATACAGGATGAAATTCCTAGTATGGGGCAATGTTTAAAAAAAAATGTATAAATCAAATACATTCACTTAAGCCAAGAATTAAATGGATATAACAAATTATTTATTATTACCATTCGGAGAAATCGTAGATCTTGGGCTGTACTAGCCTCTGCTCGCTACTTCTACATGGACTTCAGAATTCGTTCCAGCTGGTATAAAAAGTATCCAGGTTCTAAACTATGTATCTGTGTGCTAAATTTAATCCAAATTTGTTCAGTAGCTATTGCCTGAAAGGGTAACAAACATGATGTTTTTTTTATTTCTTTATTAATATATTGCCCCACACTAGGTTTTTACATGTTTAAAAACACATAATCTCCCATACACCCAGACCCGGAACAATTATCTGCAGATCATTTAAATATTGAACCTGTGACACGCGACGCAGCCGGGCTCTCGACCACTGCGCATGCCGCGCCGTCGGATGTTTTTTACTCTTTCACCGTGGGTATATCCTATATAAACTACTTGCCTATGTGGTTCTCTGCCCCTCTACCAACCCTGGGCAAAAAATTACGTAGAACCATGCTCTGTTCAGATGTGAAATAACGACAAACAAATACACTACTGCATCAATAATATTAGTGCACAGAAATGCTGTGAAACATTGTATCCATAAAAATAAATTAATTTGTTCGTCTTTACAGAAGCTGTTGTTTCTTCAACAGTTACTAAAGAGGCAGAAACAAAAGTCAATGAAGAAAAGCCAGCTCCTATACGACAAATTGGTAATTAGTAATGACATTAATCATAATGTAGTAAAAATACAAATTTGCCAGGTCCATTCATGGAATTCTCCATTTGCAGCAGGAACACTGCATTTTCTTTGAATAAAAAATATTCTATGTCCTAATCCAGAACCTAGAATGACTATTTAACAAACTATATCCAAGTATATTCAGTAGTTATTGCGTGATTGATTAACAAACTTGCAAATATTCAAATAATAAGAATTTAAGAATTAAATTACATAAATAATATTATATCCCACAGTTACTAGAAAAAGATTAGCCGATTCAACAGTACAAAAGGCTGTGAAGCGTCAAAAAGTTGAAACACAGCCCGAAACAGAAAAAGTCGAAGTTAATATTAAATTGGAAGAAAATCCTTACGACGTAAGCTTGGTTGAACCTGACAGTAATCCAGCCGAGCTACTAGAACCTGTAGTAGAACAACCAAAGCCTATAGTCGATGAACCACAACCTATAGTTGAACAAACGCAGCCTGTAGCTGTGGACACAAAACCTAAAGCTAAAAAACCAAGAACTGTGAAAAGACCGCCGTGTATAGCGAAGAAACCACAACCAACAATGAAACAACCCCTAGTTCGTAAGAAGAGAGCACCAAAAGGTAAGCAAGACGTCATAAACGATGAATCTCCTTCCGTACTAGACTGGCTGACTAAATTACCCAAACAAACCGAAAATGAAGTAAAAACTCAACCCGATGTACCAAAATTAGTAGAGTCCCGGAACGCGTCAGTAAGTAGCAATTCAAACTTGTCGTGGACTAAAGACATATCCAGCTCGAGCACCACCACTTGTATCACAGTTTCATCCAATGATTTTGTCCGTTTCAATAAGAAATTGCCCGTATTGAAACTTACTAACATCGATAGTGAACTGAAAAAACGTAATAATGATGTGCGAAGGAATGCTGAGATCGATAAAGCAAATGACGACTTATCGGACTCATCCGATTCTGATTCTGATTGCACGACTAATAAGGAAAAGGTCTCAGATCGGTTAATTGATCGAATAGATGTAAATTCCCTTCATTTAAGTGCTTCATCACCACCAAGTAGTCGTTTCTCGCAAACTCGTAGCAAAGAAAATTCTTCAGATTACGCAAAAGCTGCCGAAAAACTAGCCTTAACTATGAAAAAAATTGATATGGAAATTATAAATTGGATTAGCTCTGAAAATGAGGACATAAACCCTAATCTCGCGAAGTACAAGGATAAGATGTTCGATATTTTAGATGCCGAATTCGGAGTGATAACCCACTGTCGTCGTCTCAAAGAAATATTAGATCCTCCTAAAATTGTAGATATCATTGATAACACTAGCATTTCTAAAGCGGTTGAGCCAGTTGAAGAAAATACTATCAAGGATAAGGAAAATACTTCGGTTAAAGAAATTACTAAAGAAATAGAATTTGTAAAACCTAAGCCTTTTAGAAAGCTATCTAATATTTCCGAGGGTAATAGATCTATCACAGACGAAGTTTTAGAAGATGATGTCCTGCCTAGTAGAAACTACCCGTACTATGATCATCATGATGATGACGACACCCTGTCTCTCTTCGCTGAAAGCATAACTTGTTTCGAATCCTCTAGGATGAATAGCTCGATTGCTTCAGTGTCTGTTCCTAATCCGCGTCCAGTTGAGGAATACATTCCTCAACCACTTAAAGAGAACGTTTTACCAAACGCAGAAAAACATACCTATTGTCCAACAAAAATAAACGAAGAAGCCGAAAATAATGCTTCTAAAATAACAACTATTTGCGAAAAACAAAATGCCGATTCCACCTCAATTTATAAAAAAAGTAATAGTACGGATGACGCTGAAAGTTATCAGGATTTAAACGATAATATGGATTTGGATACAAGAATAGGTCCTCCGGAAATAAAAAGACCACGTTTAATAGAGACTTACTTCGAAATTTTGCCAAAGACCAGAAGTATTGTATTCGGCAACTTATGTTTCTACAACTTAATGAACTGTTGCCGGAAAATGAAGTTCGGGCAGTGTCGGTTTCTGCACGTTATACCGAGCAGTGCACAGATTAAAGCTAAACTCAGTTTATTGGACGAAAGAATGATAATACAGGAGTATCTGTTATTGAGGAATTGGGCGGGATTAAGAAGGAGATACGGGAGGTGCTACGTGGAGGAATGTGCGAAGCGGGGGATGACTAGGATTCTCGTAGAAATGGCTTACGATTTCATTGTTAAGGCCAGAAATGACGATGATGAAGACACGGATCTCAGAGTGGACACAATAGAAATTACTCTTTTACATTTGAACTCTGTCGATTTGAGTGAATGCGAAGATTTATTGAAACTGATCATACATTCCGATCAACTGAGCAGGACACTGCTCTGTGACGTGTTTATGGCAACAATGTCTATAACGCAGAACTTTTCGAGATTTAAAGTAGTGTTTTTAAATCTCACGTATTTCATGGTGGACAATGATAGGACTTTTAACAAGGATGTTGTAGAACATTTCTTGGAAAGAGTATGCATATTGCCTTTTGAGGAGCCTGTGGCGAGGGCTTTGATACAGATGATGCGGTTAACGAATTCTGAGATATTCCAGAATTCGATGATTGGACATTTTGAGAAGCAAATCTCTGTGAACAAGAATGTGTTTGAAGAGTATAGTTTGCTGAAGAATCAGTGTGCGTTTACATCTATGTTGGCGTCGGCTGTGGTGTCGAGTCCTCCGCTGAAGATAGACACGCCGTCGATCCGGTCCGAGGGTGACGGCCAACCGCCGGTGCCGTCGCCTGATACCACCAACCTGGATAGTATGGTGAGATCCTTGAATTTTTATTTTTTATCTATATTTCAAGTTTTGTGCTATAGTAGCTGTGGGCAATTCAGATATAAAAATTGCGATGGAAAATGTTATATTCCACTTAAATTTGTGGGAAGTCTGTCTGTTTGTATGTTTCTATTAACCAGTTAATACTCACGTGCATTTGTCGGGTGTGTCCGATTAGATTTTTTATAACCACAATTGTTACACATGACAAAAAAACTAATAGCAAATTTAACTTAACAGAGCAAAACCGACAAGCCCTCGCAGCCTCTGATAACCAGGACTATAGGGATGAACCCGGCCATACTCTTCAACCGAACTCAAGCGAGTCCAGGGACGAACAGAGTTCACAACAGTTCTGACACAGTCCAGGATAACCCTGGGTCTACCAACATTCACGACAACCCTGGGGCTGCCAGAACTCACACCAGCTCGGGGTCCTCAAATAGCGACGAGATAGTGAACATCCGGAAATGGCGTAACCGTTCAATATTTCCGCATTTGAGGCCTCCACCGATGGCGGAGCGGCCTTTAACGCGTACTCCCCTGAGGCCTCCAATGAGGAACAACCACATGAGGCCGCCTCAGAGAATGCCCTTTAACCAACGGCTGGTGAAGTTCAGAAGCCCTGTTGTATGTATACCTAATTTTGTTTCTACAGCGGGTTAGGTGAACTATGTTGGCTAGGTGACCGAATGGATTAATTATTCGAATGAAGTATTTTGTACTTCTCAGGACGATAATTGGACGATAAAGATTGTACTATTGGTACGAACAAGTGTAAAAAAGGGGTGACTTCGTATTTTCACTTAAATGGGAAGGGGGAGACGAGATGATACGAATTACTATGAGTGTTATCCAAGTTGGTTTTACAATCTAATAAAATAATTTCTTTCATATATTCCCTTATAATGAAAGCAATTTGAAAATAAATATAATATTGATCGTATTTACGTCGCGTCTCAACTTGAGATACACTGGTCCTATAAATTAGATTTTAGTCCAGAATAATTTTATGAACTTTCAAACAGCTTTGAAAAAGTAGCTAGGTGTTTTTAAAAGTCTTACAAATCATCTCGTTATCTTTTCTTCTTACAGACTTCCAAATTGACTATTATTTCGAATCCTATTCGCGACCGTATTCTTTTTTCATTTAATATAATAACTTTAGAGTTCGCTAAGCATGCGTTAATGCTTTTCAAACTTTAAAATTGTCATTATTATTTTAATTCCATTCCTAGCGTGTGTTTATATATGAGGCACTTATTGGTGTTTGTGGTGTCAATCAATATTTATGTAAGATGTTTACTAATACATTTTACAATTTCTTTCAGAACTACATGAACAGGCCACCGGGTCCGAAGTACTGAAAATCCTCATTAATTTAAGTAAGTTGTTTAGTTATGTTAATTAAGTAGAAATACAAAAACAAATTAGTAAAAAATTAAAACACTTTCTTTAATTATGGTTGACTAGTTTTAAAAGTTGATGTGAATGCCATTATGAATATCTGAGATTACGATAAAGAGAAATATGTATAACACGACATGTATTTCGTATAGCATCACGCCTGTATAACTAAGGGTTAGGCTGAAGGGTCCTGTTATACGTTTCACCAATGCTGTTATTCCAGTCCCATCAACCGGGCACAATTTCAAACTCCGGGCTGCTACCGAAAATGTTCTCACCCAATAAGCTTCAGACCTCCCAATAATTTCTGCAGGCAATGTAGCCCGGGCTTCTAATTGAATGTCTCGTTAGTCTAGTGGTCCCAAGCGCGACTGCTGAGCAGGAGGTCTCGAGTTCGATTCCTGGGTCGGGCAAAGTGTTATTGAGTTTTGCAGAAAATTCTCAGTAGCAGCCCGGAGTTTGGAAATGTGCGCAGTTGATGGCAATAGGCTCACCACCTATTAAATGGCCTACCCATTTGGGGAATACAAGCGTGATGCTATGTTATGTTATGAAATGCAGGTCGTGTTAGTCTGTTTGTTCTGTAAAATATCTAGTCGGTTCACTTCATATCTTTCAATCTTCACTAATTTTTAAGTTCCTTAGTTTATGAAGGGATGAACGTCCGAATACAAATGCCACTTTCAAGTAGCTGTTAAATTTATTGCTTGCTCTGTCCCAAATTCAAGGCGACAAAACCCTATTTCAAATTTAGTATTGAGTATTTGGCTACTAACCAGTTGAAGCTGTAAATTAAATAAAAAAGTTGATTTAAACGAGACACAGCTGTCGTAACATAACTGTGCACTTCTGAAATTGTACGCAAGTACTCTGCATGTATATCTCTCTCAATTTTACGATACCCAAGCACCGAGTACAGTCGGTGTTAAATTTTTCGCGGTCGTGGTGATTTTCGTAACAAATTTAAATATTTATAACACTTTTTTATACAACTGTACCTGCGCAACCGTTTGGAATGATAAACTTTAGACATGCACAGTTATATTACGACAACGGTTAAGATAATTAATATTATTTAGCATGCGT
Organism: Xylocampa areola; assembly: GCA_935421205.1. Classification (NCBI taxonomy): domain Eukaryota; kingdom Metazoa; phylum Arthropoda; class Insecta; order Lepidoptera; family Noctuidae; genus Xylocampa; species Xylocampa areola. Next base: position 3,114,679 of record OW285219.1, on the reverse strand, counting down.
TTTCGCTTAGCACTATTCCTGTCACTATCACACAGCTGTCAAACTGTAGTGCAAGAAAGAGACGGGAATATAACTAATCCACACGCTAAATGAAGTTTATTCATCGTGACCTTAGCCTAAATTAGTTTGTAACCGGTCCATGTTTATAATAGTCCTGTCCTTATAATAAATAAGTATATCAGCCCATAATCAATTCATTAAGCCTTAAAGTTGCTAGTAGAAACTAGTCTAGCCTTTCAGCCGAGATAATATTACTTTAAAAACCTTTAAATCTGTTGACGTGTTTATTTAAAGTTGCCAGTGATTTTGGTGTTGTTTATTCGTCTGTTATTTTATTCCTAAATAAGGGTATTATTAGTTATCATAAAATCTAAAACAAAAACGTATTTGATAAAAGTAAAATTGCCTCATAACATAACAATAGAAATATTCTTACCAATAAATAAAAATTGGCTTAATAAAATTAAACTGATAGTTTATTAAAAATCACTATTTCCTAACATTAAAATCATTTAAGTCTGTGACAGTATGCTAAAATATTTTTTATGAAAAGGCTCAAGGAATAATATTTTACCGCCAAGACTGTTTATAAGCATTTTTATTAATTCAGTTTCAGACTCAACTTGTCGTAAATTACTTAATTTATTGTTTACTAAGGTTCAATTTACATTGTAGCGGAATATGCGTCCGACAGGCTTTAAAAAATGCTAAAGACAATCATCACGTGCTTAATGGATACATATACAAATAAAGTGCAAAAAAAAAGCAAAACGTCCCTTCTCTTTCACCGCCATGTTAATTGAGCCTTAGAGGTGAGGTGTGCAAACATCAGTAATATATAATCATAAGTGTACACCAACATTTCACGAATGCCGATATTAAGTCCCATATGGTGACATTAATGCCATCTACCGGACTGCTACTGAGAATTTCCTAACAGAAAAACCTAATCACACTGCTCGTCCTGGGAGCCAAAACCCAGGACCAGTGACGCAACGTACATATTCCTAATATGTAAACAGTGACATTGAAATGTATAAACTTAATTTTAATTTAATACTGTTGACAATACTTGTTTAATAATCTAATAAACATTTTAAGGGTTATTAAAAATATACCCTTTGAGGCAGCTCTTGAATCAGCGCATTATTTTTAGTATCATTCATTCTTAATTACTATTTTTCAAGGAAACATTGAAAAATAATAGACACGAACGGGGATTGAACCCGCGACCGTGTCGTTGTTTGAAGCTATTGAATTTCAAATTTCCTTAAAATTCAATAGCTTCGAACAACGACACGGTAGCTCAGTTGGTAGAGTGATGACACGGAATGTCAAGGCACGTGGGTTCAAGCCCGGTTCGTGTCTATTATTTTTCAATATTTTCTTGAAAAATGGTAATTAATATAGGCATTACATGGCCTTAACATGTATAAAAAAATATCATTGTATATCATTCATTCTTTCATCGATGTTATGTTAATATTGTTTTTATTCATCTCTTGCTCAATCACTACTAACGTGAAAGAGAGGTGAGAAAAAGTGACATCTTTGATATCCCACTCTCTACTCGGGAACTACATGGAAACAGAAAGATTATGATCGTCTTGATTATAATGTTTAATAGACCATGAAGTTGATTTACTGTTACTCCAATTCTAATTTAAGATAATTATGGTTCCATCGTGTTATAACAATTACTTCAAGTAAAATAAGATTGACATTCGCGTCAATTCCAATGTAGCAAACTAAACTAAATTTAGAGCATTGCTGTCTTTCACTAACCGATACTATAAGAGCGGGACGCGATGACGTCAAATCCAAATCATGTCAACCTAAAATTTTCGTTTTATGTCTCTAATTTTAGTGGCTACCTAAAACCTATAATTTGAAATTTCTATTGCATTGGAGCACAAAATGGTTTCTTTAATTATTTTTTAGCAAAATATAAACCACCTAAGTATAAATGTAGGTACCTACCTAGTTTTATAAACAGCTATGTGAATATTAAGATAGTCGTACCTAACCATAGATATAGAGAAAATCTTCTCGATTTCATGTTAATATTAGTATGTTCCTTTCTTATTAAGCGTGTATAAAAATCTGTTTTATTTAAGGTTATTATTGACATAGAACTTGATAAGTTTGAAGATCCGGTTCAAAAAGTAATTTGTAAAAATGAAAAAAAAAAAATACAAAGTACTGTAAATATGTCCAAGCACACTTTGTTTTTTTGTGAATTGGTAATTTAGACATGTACAGTCGACAAAAGAGATAAGTATCCAGGGTCGTCAGATATAGTTGAAACTTTCTTAGAAACCGATGGATGTTTTGAAATGTAATTTAATATCAAAAGTAGATAAGAAGCATTCATTAATTGAATTGAGTTTCAATCCATGACATCCATCGGTTTCTAAGAAAACTTCAATTATATCTGAAGACCCTGCATACCTATCTCTTTTGTCGACTGTACATTATATAATCACATGTATATTAAATAACATACATAAAATGGTCTTTATTATCTAAAATTAAAGTAGATAATAAAACAAGTACAAATAAAAATTCAAACATATTTTGTATAGTCACTGAAGTAGCAAAGAATAAATACAATTATACGTACCTATGTAAAGATTTGTTCGCCTCTCGCTCGCACTTGTTCTTGGCGAGCGAGAGGCGAATGGTGTAACTGCCACTTTAATTATATTTGTTGCATTTTCCTTATATGTGTATGTTATTTTGAAAGTATGGAAAGGTGCTGATTTTCTGGTAAATTTCAGTTTATATTTTCATATTTTAAGCTATGCCACAGACACCGGGTATAACTTGGTGTATCGTCGGAGACTTAGTGTAACTAGCGAATGTAAATAAAGTTATCGAAGATAAACCTTACGGTTTCAATCAGCATTTTGTTGAAGTTGGTTAAACTCTCCGTGGTATTAACCATAGCCAGTTATTGAAGTCTCATCGACGAATTATTATTATAAGACAACTTTTTAAAGCAATTGCTTTAGAAGTTTAACTACCTGTATAAATATTTTTATTATAATAAAAATATTGTAATAACAAGATGTTTTTTAAATACATATACGGAACTTAGTCATTATGGGCTCCTATTATTTAGTGATATAGCATGACGCATGGAGCCGCGAAGGGTATGTAGAGGAGTCATTTGACATATTTCGATGTTAAAAGTCAAATTTGACTTAATTTATTGATAAAATTGAATACATTAACCCTTTGTCGACTCTGACAAGTACGAACACGGGAAGAAACCACAATGTCGCCACCTCCGTGTTCCACCGCGTTTGAGCTATTTATTATTTAAGAAAATTTTGGAGTCGGGATGCGTTTCAAAATGAAATGAATAATCGATACAACGTGTGCCAGGATGCGCTCGGATGGTCTTAATTAGAGGGGGCGCCACTATCAAGTTTCTACCCCGGTTCGAAAAATCGTAGATCCGGGGTTGCATGAAATTGCCGCTTTGGACAGATACCCCAGTTTGCCCCCCTCTAGATCTGAGGCTTGAAATAAGGTGGTGAATTATAGCTTATTGCCATCATCAGAAACACAATTCTAATCTTCGGGGTGCTACCGAGATTTTTTTAAGAGAACTGATTACTACCTATTTCGGGACTAAAAGCCCCAGCATTTAACGCTCAGTAGCTGCGCTGGTAGCAAACCACTATACCAATGAAGCAGTCAATATTATTTAGTGCCGAAATTCATAAATACGAATGCTTTGTTCCTGTCCGTCTGTAATGATCTAAATTATTCCAAGTTAAAGAAATTCATCTGCGCGGGCAAGCACTTGCATTTGTAGTAAGTAAAACGTAGTTTGTATAAAACCAAATATAATTAGACGATACTGTAGCATTACAGCCAATGCATTACATACAAATCATGAGAACACATTTAAAATAATAATACATGCTACCATAATAATAAAAAAATAGGTACATTTGAGCCTCAATTAAGAAATAAAAGTAAAAATGTAGGTAAAACTACAAGACAATCAGTCTTAAAACGTACAGTCAACGTCATTTTATACTAATTCAAAAAGTTGCCATCTACATAAATTTTTCTTTCCTATATAATTTTCCAAAATTATGCTTTCTCATGACGCCAACTGTATTGGACAATAAAGCAAAATCTTCAGAGATTACTGAGAAAAGTAAATCACACAATCTTATCCTACGTATATTTATATATAAGGTCCTAATTTATTAGGTAATTTCCTTTTAAGGGGTCAATGTGTAAGTGATAAGAATTCATTTAAGCCATAATTCAATTTTTTTACAACAATATAATTTTTATCTTAATGTTCGCCGTTCGAGGAGCAGTTTTCGTCTTGCTAGTACTATGGTTATTACAAATAATTTGTTATTTCCATTTAATTCTTAGCTTAAGTCAATGTATTTGACTTATATATTAACCCTTTCAAAGGAAATTACCTAATAAATTAGGACCTTATATATTAGGCGACTACAATATTGTCACAGCGAAGCGTATTAGTGTAAAAAAACCTATGTACGTGTTAGTTTGTAGAACGAAACGAGTGGCGTAAAATGTAGTACCTAACAGTGGACATAAAACATACATCCATATTTCAAGTGTGCCCTACTATCAAATATCTTCTTTAATATCTAAACCTCTTAGAAACGTAAAGAATAATTGATAGTTCTACTAACAAATCTACGTAAATGCTCATTCCTACATTTACAAACCTAGAATACTCAATAATATTTCAAATATCTACCTAGCTACCTTCCCACAGTTAGTCCACAAATTATTTATATTGGCAACACATTTTAAGCTACTCCATTCGTTCAACTGTTACAACAATTTGTACTCAAAGCTATACAATTTGGCGTTATAATACTGAATATATAATACTCGTTACATTAATACAATATCAATCGGTTTTAAGTACATAAATGACCAAATAGTTCTACCAAAAGTAAATGCAAAGGAATTATCGAGATATCAAACTCGTATATCTATCTAACAGTAAAGCTACAAACATTAGTACATAAAATATAGTTTCGTTGCCTCAAAAACTTTATAGTTTCATCCTATATCAACTTGATTTAAATTATTTATGAACATATAATTTAAACTTCTCAAATTAGTTAGAAATTAATTATCACTTGCTTAAAAACCGTGAAGGAACAGGAGGAACACCTGAGATATTCTCGATGGTATCTAAAGCGATAACAGAGGCAAAGGCCTTTGATTTAATCTGAGGCATTAAATTGTTCATCAACCCAATGATGAGAAGACATTAATATTTCATGTACTAATAGTATGTTTTAAAATGATTATAAGCTATTTCTCAACATAAATAAGCCAATCGCGGATGTATTACAATAATAAGAAAATACTATTAATATAGCACCAATTGCATACAAAATATCGATAAGGCGACATAAAATTATAAAACGCGAATGTCAAGTTTGTGATTACCTCATTGAATGGGAGAAGTATAAATTAAACGAAATCTATTGGGTCTTGTAATTAGCGAGCCAGCAGATTAAATAATATCAGAATGATTGTAGTACCGAACACTGACGTAAATTTTAATGTAGGTAGTTTATCTATATTAAGATTAGAGCATGGCTGTATTTTACTAGCATTTACAATAAGAAAAGGATGGGATTATATTAGAGACGTTAAATTCGAATTTAGGGACGTTTGCCTTATATCTTCGAATAAATCGGGAAATTTCGGACACCACTAAAATTGTATGAAAATTTGAGATTACCATGACGAAATTTTAGCTTATCCCGTCCAGCGTTCAATGATAGTAAAATACAGTAATGCTCTAATTTTAGCGTAGTTGACCTACATCAACATAAACAATATATTGAGCAAAGTACATCGTCATCATCGATCACTCGTTAAACTTATGAAATAAATATCAACATACGACTTCTTTGTGTGTCCAATTCCATTATATTATTGGCAATTTATTCCAATATTGCCGATTGAATCGTCTCGAGACTTCTATTCTAGCAATATTCTACCCTAATTTTACAGGAATTAAAGCCAGAACAGTGAAACTATTTTGTCACGTGGCGTGATATAACGTAGCTCGTAGCCTACGTGTGCTTTCCGTAGCCTCGCTTTAATTTGCGATGTTTTAATATTCTCCCAAAATATACACATCTATAGTTGATTTTGCTTTCTAACATAATTCATGAACGTAATTTATGCTAAATGACATTCGCGATTAACAATCTCAAGGCACCTTTTCAAGCTAGTCTTACATTAAGCGGTGGGATACATTTTTTGTGCGTTTAGTTATTACATTATGTAATAAAAGCTTCAATGGAAGAGCGCTCGAGGTCTCTTCTTGGCGAGGATGTGCCACGAATGGGTGACGCCTTTACGCCGCTTCGGTGACAGACTGTAAATTTTATAGTATTTATTAAACAAATAAATTCATGAAAAAAATGAAATTTCCTGTTTTTAAAATTTTTAATAACCAATGGTAAAGTTTATTAACTGTAAGTAATTGTTCCAATTGGTCTACCCTTCAGAACAATTAGGAGCAATCAAAATTATGAGCATGCATGAAGAATTTAATAAACATAGGTGAGGCGAGAAAGAGGTGTGTCAGAATCATAGTAAGTGGAAATCGATAAGCTCTGCCTACCTCAATGGGAAACAGGCGCGATTGTATGTATGTTATTGTATGTGTTGTTTTGGGATGCTACCCGCTGCTCAAAATACTAGGTACCTATATAGTAACACTGTTCACCACATGAATTAACAGTGGACAGCATTGAAATAACAGGAAAACAGATATCAGATATAACATAAACATGGTGGTTTCAGAGGTTCACTCTACTCTACTCTCTATTCCACCATGGCGGCCCATGTTTTAACTATATTCCTCTCTACTGACTTGCAGAGTCTTCATAGATCAGAAACCTGCCATGATTTTTCTCAATACTTATGTCTCCTTATCATGTTGATCTGTGTTTTTTTTTATTTTTGTCAAGTAATACTGGTAGAGGCATTGTGTAGATCCTTGCGTGTACAGGTGGTACAATAGAACAATAAAATTGATTAGTTGAATGTGCATCTACCACTTACCCATGATCTGGTGTATCAGGCATGTATGGCGACATCCTGAAGTCACGGTTGTGTGGTGTCTCTATTCCAAAGGGACTGTACAGCTTAGTGGGACTCCGGCCCAATAGCTGTAAATGAAAAAATCAAAAATAAAATCAAAATCATTTATTTTCAAATAAACCATTTACAGGCTTTTGAATTGTCAGAAGTTAGTTGCCACGTTCCAAGGTGTAGATTCCTATGGAGAAGAACGGGCAAGAAACTCCACGGTTACTCTTTTTCATCATATAGGTTTTTACAATAGTATTGGTTACACTGTTTTTGAAAAAGATGAACCATATAGGTATAATTATGTTTTTTTATACATGTTAAGGCTATCTAATGCATATATTAATTACTATTTTATTTCCCTAATGCTCCCAATATCCCAAAGCTCCACATAGATTGCCTGTCTGTGTAGACGCAACCAAATCGAGTTAGTGAATATAAAAATTATAGTCATTCATTTTTTTTATACATATCTTGATGTTAGGCTAGAACTACACACTGTTAGATACTTTTTGGCTAAAGGCGGGTAAGGGGGCGTCGCAAAAAAAAAATGTTAGCCTCCCAAGGGCGTCACAATAAAAATAAGTTTGGGAAGCCCTGTTCTAAAAAAACATTAAAAAAAATAAGTAAATGCCCACTAACACTTTGTCCAACCTGGAAATTGAACCCAAGACCTTCATGCTCAGCAGTCACTCTTAGGATCACTAAATCAAACAGTTAGGCCGTGTTATTTAGACTAATAATATGCAAATACCACAGCATATCATAGTAATAAGGCTACATATTCCTGCTACATACCTGTTTCTTCTTCATGACTGGTGTGGTTGGTGCCCGGCATGGGGATCCTGCCTCAGTGAGCCGGTGACGACGCCTACCTCCCAGCCTGAAATGCTGTACCAAGATATTATTTAAAACCATGTAAACATTCAGTAGAAATAACTAAAAGAATGATTTTTAACAGAAAGTGTAGAGATACTATAAAAGAATAATATTCTATAGAACCTTGAGTGTTAAAATTATGAAGAGTTTTGCAGTAGTGGAATATTAAGTTTGGGAGTGTTTTACAGACAAGTTATTTCGTGTTTTAAATATTATATCCTAGATGTAGAAAATATCGTTTTGTTCAAAAATATGAGATGCGAAAATACCTGTGACAGATTCCCGAAAGTGTTTCGAACACTCCGAAATGTTCTTGATATCTTGTCCGCACCCGACTGCAACGCACGTCGAGAGTTCGCGAATGAATTATTCTTAAATAAATTCTTGTTGTAGCAACCTTCCACATTTCTTAGGCTCTCCCTGGCCGGCGAATCGATAACAGAATCCTTAACAAAAGGATCCTTCATTTTGAAGTATTTGAACGTCGCACTATCAATATAAATACACTAGGAGACTACTAACATTACTTTCTTGCTACAAATTTATAGAAAAATCACACTTCAATACACATTTTCGTTAATATCGATGTAAAAAATCAATCACGCTGAAAACGACAAAGACCGTTGCTTTTGTTGATTTTTTAAAACGGAAACTTGGATTTTCTTTCATGTTAGAGCTTGAACACAAGGCTTTCTGCTCGCAAGTATCGCGTTCCATTTCAGATTTCTAGGTTATGTAATATTTTATGCAGGCTATTTAGTCGATTTTAAAATATAACGTCTTAATCTATATATAATAAACAAATTTTACTTGGTACATAGCGTAAATAGATCAATTTCTACGAATCATTTGGCTTTCATATAATCTGGCACCAACATATTAACGGGGCCAATAAATTAGTAAGGATTTTTGCATGGTCCTGGGAAGAGTTGTAATTGACCTGACCCGAGCAGCGAGACCTGAGAGAAAACGACGACAGAGCGCTCCTTGAGGAAGCGTCTTAATAGCTTTTTGTTCCTTAACTAAGTAACGCGATTCCTCTCACAAGGTTGGCAACGCACGAGTGATATCCCTTGTATTTGAAGCGTTCATAGGCTACGGTAACCTCTTATCAACGTCAATCAGGAGGACCGTAAGCTTATAAAAAATGTTAGTGATTCTGGTTTTCTATAGAATTTAATTCAAACTTAGTCCTCATTGTAACTCACCAAAATAAACCTTGGCCTAATGCAGAGTACCTACAATAATTGTCTTTACTAAGTTCATAAATGCCAATGGACTAAGCTTGACCCCTAGATACCCTCAAACCTCAGTTCTTATCGTGTATCGCTGATATTGCTGGATTGTGCATAAACCTATACTCAGGGCCGGACTTAGCCATCTAGGCGCCCCGGGCGAGTTATGCCTTTGGCACCCTTTTAGGTATACCAATTTCATTACAATAAAAAAAAACTTATTTTGAATTAGTACCATAACTTTTATTGAATTACTAGAAAACTACAAACATCACATGGATTTCTCCGCAAATAAAATTGCACAATCACTTTAGAAGTGTTGCCTGTTATTTTAAGCTGATTCGCTCTACCTACGGGTATTTCCCAGACTACAAAATGTAAAGATATTTTTAGACGAGAATAAATGGGCGTAGTAAATAGTAATGGTACCTATTATCTTAATATAATTTAGCTATCACGCAAATAATAAATAAATAATTCGATGGTAAGTTATTGATATTGTATAGGTTTTCCGATTTGCTTGTGAACTTTCGAATATGTAAAAAACAAAGACAAGAACAAAGAAAAGAAAGAAGTACGTGTACTGCAGGGGACCTAATACGAGTTGCAATTTCTCGCCTGTTGCCTCTATTTCGTTCTACACAGAGACATAAACGACAAAATGACAGGTCATGTTTGTTACTGATACTCGCTCCTACAAGATAAGTCTTATCAAAGTTAATACGCTGAGTCTAGTTTTCCCTTAGATCGATAAAATAGGTATTCAAATTAAATGGATAGGTTGAGCTGGCGCGCGCAGCTGCCTGTAGTATCTGGTGCCCCGGACAGCCGCCCCCGGCTCCCCTAAAGCCGGCACTGCCTATACTTAGTAGTATAACTAAAAACCGTTTTTAATATCTAAGTAGTTTTATTGCTAAGAATTACTAAATATAAATTATAATGTTATAAATAATTATGAACCACGTTGATGCATGTAATAATCAATGACTGTCGAAAATGCTGCAAAGCCTGCTGCACCAAACAAACCCGCTCTGACACCACCTGGAATTAACGAGAATTGTATCTATAATCTAACAAAATTCAAGCTTTTTTTTTATAATTATATCACAAAGTATAATTCCAATATTTATAAAATGGACATGAGTTTTGCCAATTCATTGAAAAGGATGTGTTTATAGTGGAAATAATATTTTAAAACAGTTGCACTGGACAAAAATCACACAATTTTTCTCAAATTGTTCTGTTATTTTATAAATTTACAAATATTATAATGCCCTACCTCTTAATCCTATTAAACCACCTGTAACTCCACCAGCATAGGTTCCGTTTTTCCAATCAGTTTTTCCTCTAGCGGATTCTATGCAGCATTCAACACCAGAAAACACAGCACCAAGCATTGCAAAGTTCTTTGCGTAACTAAGCATAGAAGTTTTCATTTCACGTAATATTTCTCTAGCAGTTTGGACCTGCTGAGCCGATGGATCTGTTACATTTGGCATTAAAGAGGATGTGAAAAGACCAACTGCTGCTCCTAGACCATAACCTGAAAACAAAGATATATTTTAAATGCATGACAAACCCAACATCTTTATATAAAATTAAGTGGTACTACAAAAAAGGGATTTTACACAATTTTATCATTGATACCAATCATGAGGAGACTTGAGAGGAAAAATTAATATAATAATGATTTTCAATGTTTCTTTGAAAAATAGTAATTAATATAGGCATTACATGGCTTCAACATGTATTAAAAATATATATATTAATGATAAAATAAGTAACCAGGTACACAGTGCTATTAAAATCTCTAAATACTGTTAATTTCTATTATCCATAAAAGAAAAAAGAAGATTGGTAGTAGCATTTGTATTCCTCAACTTAACCAGTCCATAATTGTCCCACAGCAGGGCAAGGGTCTCTTCAATATATTAGATCAGTATGTTAGCTCACTGTGGGTTGCCAATTTAAGACCTTAAGTCCAGGTTTCCTCACCATGTCTATATTAATTGAGATATCTTATAAGTTCATAAATGACATTGAAAATATCACATAAGTTCATGCCAGACTTGAATCCACAATCAATAACTGTAATCCTACAGCAACATAGTTTCATGACAATTAAAGAGAGAGGGTTTTCAAACATCTGCTACATTTACTTACTTAGTTTCTATTGACAAATTGGTACAATATCTGGCAATATTTTTTTGTAAAATCATATTAACTTATTGCTTTGTTAAACTCTTCCCTGCAACTGATTGCAATATTTTTTGCAGTAAATTGCACCATTCGTAATGTTGTAGAGTTTTACATAATATATTTACAGAAATTGCACCATGATACTCTATTGTTTTGATCATGGGCTGCGATAGTTGTCACTTTATACGATGTAGTAGGGCCACTGTAATTGAAACAACACACCCTTGATGTAAAATATATTATAGCGGTAGGCAATCATTCTTTGCAGAAGGTTCAAAACCTAATTTCTTCAGTTTGTTTAATTTAAATTTTACACTCGGAGCAAGTTTTTTTTATTTTTATTATTATTTATAGGCTTGCGTTTGACTGCCATCTCGCCTGATGTTAAGCGATAATGCGATCTACGATGGAGCATGCTTGCCTAGAAGAAACCAGATTAAAAGTATCGGGGAAGACCCACACCGGGAGCGCATTCCACTGTTTCGCGGTTCTTATAATGGACGTGGAATCAAAGTGCTTTGTTCGGGTTTTTGGTATATCAACCATAAACCGATGGCGCTTTTTCGTGCTTCTGGCCGTCCGATAGAAAAAAGGGGAGGAGCTAGATCATGCAGATCTGAAGCACACTCTCTATTTAATAATATAATCATAACTTACCAATAATGCAACTAGTCAATGATTTAAAGGGGCAGCTTTCAATAGTGCCTTCTATCATTTTCTCCTCATTCGTTTTAATGATAACAGGACCGAGGATCCTTGGAATTATGATGTTCTCGCGAAATCTCTGGTTATTTCCCACCAGGTACTTGGCAAGTGAGTCGTAATCATCTTTCTCCACATAATTTAGTAAATGCTTGTCTGTAGGTGGTCGTCCTTCAAGTTGTGACATTGTAAGGGCTGACTACACAAGAATCCTTGAATAGACTCGCATAAAAACATAAATTAATACTCCTTAAAAAATTAGTTTTGACCGACAATCGTTATCAAATTTTATATTTTCTAACCTACAAAATATTCAGCTGATCAATAACACCCGTTTGATTGTGATAATGACATTGACGTTTGCCGTTTACGCGACCAGTTTATTTTGGCAGATCATGGCAGCGCTGTTTACAAATGCAAATGTCAATAATGTGTCAAATATCAACATTTACAGTTTCCTGGACTTGCTGCCACACGGAAGCGATACTGAGGAGTACTGCGATGCCTAAATAACTTTTTGTATGCCTTATTTTTACACTATAATTTTATATTTAGTTATAACATAGTTTAAAATAAGTTTCTCATTTGGCCGCCGACCAAGATAAACTGGACAAGGACAATAGACATGCTGCACAGAAAAAAAAAGTAGACACTACTATTTCTTTACATTTACGAAATCGGCTACTAATAAACATAGAGGAACAATTTCATTGAAAAGGCTTACCTAATTATTATAAGTGATTATAAGTATGAGAAAGTAGCCATGAGATATAAAATTTTATTACATCGATATCTGATTACATAAAACTATAGTAAGAAAATCATCATCATCATTGAGCCATTACTCAGTAAGCCCACATAGTAAAACATACTTCGTAAAAAGTAATAAACAAAGAGGTCTGTTTACGGTACAACAGTACAATTTCTAATTTCTTTTTTAGTATTGCACTAGTAATAAACAATGTCTGATTCTTCTGAAGATGAGGATATTTCACGCTTCAGAGAAATGGTGGATTCAACTTTTACTAAAATGATAAACGAATCACGAGGCCTAACGACGAAACAGTTACCTCATGACAATGGTAAGATTCCATTAAATTTACGGGTTGGTATACAGCTGAAACATGAGTAATATTTGACTCGGTAATTAATAAATAATAATATTCCGTGCGTAATGCCATTTTTAGGTGCCTACTTATGCGTACAAGAAATTGCTTTAACCTCATTTTACAGGGCTGTATATATGAAGGGCTATATATTTTATAATCTTAAGAAAATAGAGATACTTTTCCTGAATTATTACTTTGTCTTAAAGAATTCTGCATACACACATATATACAATTACTTTAATACAACCTCTTTCTCTTCATCTATGTTCATTAGCCTCTTCATGCAAGTTATGGTTAAGTTTGCTGCTGTGACCTGCCCCTTTATTTTAAAGTTTTGCATTGGTTACATAACCTATTGTATGCCACAGTTCCAGACATAATTAAATGATATTGTGTCTTGCGTGGATCCACCTTCGCGGCATACAAGAAGTTAAAGGACAATTAAATTTACAGCACAAGAAAAACCTAAGTCTGAAAGATATTTGCAAGAAGCATCTCACTATAATGACGTCAAAGTACCAGAAGCAATGCAAAAGCAAATTGGTGCTAAACTATCTGCTGTAATACAAAAGAATTTGGAATTTGTGGACATAGAAAATAAAACAAAGTATTTTTTTAATTACTTTTTCACATGGTTCTGATAATATCACAACTAGAATGAGTTTATATGACACAAATCTGCATTTTTATTTTCTTTACAAAGTGCCATCTGCACATGCTATTCTAAGTATACAGTACTTCTAGTAACTAGTAACAATGAATAGATAATATTTCAATGCTTTCTTAGAAAATAATAATTAAATTTATTTTAATTTAATGTTTGCCTATTAGTTTCTTATATATGTAAATTATTTCATTTCTAGAAAACGTAAGATCAAAGGTGGTGTAAAACTATTTAAGGCTTCTGAAGGGTTATTGTCTTGTGAAGAAGTACAGGACACATACACAGATGGTCATAATCTTAAATCGAAAAAACTTGAAAAGAAAAGGAGGCAAGTTGATCAAGAACAAATTATAAATGAACAAGGTATTTAAAGATTTTCTTCTAATGTTCTAAGTATATTTGAAGGTTCATATTAATTAAGGCCTTCTATAATAGGCATGGTGACAGTATTAAATAGAGATGGGGTAGTTCGCGAACGATTGAAGGAAATGGACTACTTCATTTCGAAAAATAAAGTTATCTCTCATTCAGTAGTCATTCAAATGTGTCTCTACTTCATTTAGTTAAGTTGTGATTCAGTTTTTCTTTACGCTCGAGTCACAATACTTCAACACCAAACTTAGTTGAAACTATGTACCAGGTCTGCACTGTTTTGATTACATTCATATTTATGGGTGACAGTCCTAAGTCTGTATAAAATATGAAGGACAATCTATAATTTACAAAAAAGTGAACTAAATGAAGTGCGTCATTTGTCGTAACTAAATCACTATCCGAGCTTCATATCTCATCTGATCGGATGGACTTGTTCTGATTTGCTGATCTAAATGAAGTACTGAACTAAATGAGTGGACTACTTCGTTGAGCGAAAAGACATACTTCATTCATTTCTTTTCACTGACACATTTTGCGCATGTCTAGTATTAAAGAACCAAAGAATAAATGGTTTTAAGGGTAAACATAGACACAATGGATTCTAAAAAAAGATCTAGTTTTTTTAAAAGCATTAAGATTAATAATATTTTCAATAAAATAAAAGTTGCAATTGGCCATGTTAACTGAAACGTTAATCACAGCGAACAACGTCACGCCTCAATCAAATGTCAATCATCGCCATACAATATTGGCTTCAACTTATGTCAAATATGCTGAGGCATGCCGTGAAAACGGCGCCATGACACCCAGCAGCGTTTTCGCGGTTAAATCGAATTAGATAGATTAAAATGCAATAATTTGTGTTGAAACTTAGTTTCTTGCTGAAATAATGTGTTTTTCGGATATAGTAGACGTATACTTACATTATAAAAGGAGTTTTCAAAATCTTTCATCATGCCTAATATACCTCATATAAGTTTATTTATTAAATCTCTCAATTAATCATCTCAACATTATAATATAATCAGTAATAATTTTTTCGACTTTCAAGATAAAGTAAATGCTGTAGTGGTTAGCGGTGAACATATTATGTCGAAAGAAGAAACAAAACTTTGGAAGTCTCGTAGAAAAGAAAAGCTATTTAAATATAAAGCACAGAAGAAAAGTAAAGTTTTGACAGCAGTGGATTAGACAGTCAAATTTAATTTTATTTGTATTATCATGGTTTTTTCATGGCTATTGTTTTTAATGTCCTGTAAATAAAGCATTTTGGTTATTTGTTAAGGTAGTGAAATTAAAAACGCTTTACAAAACGTTAAACATTTTATTTACAATTATCACTTCACTAGGAAATAAATATGTACAAAAGAATATTATCACTTAATAACTTTAATCCACAAGCCATTTTTTTTCTGTTTTAATTACCATTGAATGTTTTTAGACTTCAAAATAGTTTTAAAATCATGGGAAAATATTGTGCTGCAATTTTTTTGTGATTAAATTTTATTTCACTTTGGTGAAAGATACAATCTTTAAAAGATATACAAACTAATCCTAATCTAGCTACGAATATTTATATTTTTCTTTGTACATCATTCAATAATAGAAATAAATGCATATGAATTCAAAATGATGCATAAGTAATAACAACTTTTGGGCAATTGCTTTGCAGCATAAATAAAAAAAGAACTTCTCTTTAAAAACATCCTTTATCTGTCCCCATTTGAAGAATGAATAATTATTCATGAATCTGAGAGCATATGTAGGTACCTGTTTAATATATATTTGATAATATCCCACTTATCTATTCTACTCTCAGATATGAACAGGGTAAGTTATTTTTAAAGAGACTATGGCATGGACGTAGCCACAATAGGGCAGAGAGGCATGTCATTAACAGGTAATGCTTACTCGACTTGATACTCGTACCGAGTTACTTTAAATCCTCTCCAACTCAAAACTATTCTAGCTACGCCCAAGGAGTATACGAATTCTTGATAATAAATAAAATGTATTCAACATAATGACACTGAACATAAATTAAACTTCTAACAACTTAAATATTCTAAAACTTAACACTCAGACATACCTTATTGGTATAACGACAATGCATAATTTATAATTGATCATAGACATTCGATCACTGCATTTTTATACCTACTGGCTGAATCAGTCAGGGACTTTATAAGCGCTATAGGTATTAAAACAAATGACCTGTTTTGCTTACTCCTAAAGGAACATGCATTGTTTGAAAGTCATGTTTGGCTTTTCAGGCTTTTGTATGAACTTACATATTTTTTATTCTGTTCGCCGATAGTTTTTTTTGCTGATATTGTTAGGCGGATCTAATACACGTAATTTTGATTTATTAAAATTTTTCAATAGTTAATAACCAACTTGTTAAATTTTATTCGATAGTCTTCCGGGATTACTTTGGTTCCGAATACATCTTTTTAGGTAAGGTTAGTTAATTAATTGTGACATTTGTTATGTCTTCTTTACAATTGCAATAAAAACATTTTGTTAATCTAAATAAAGAGTAATAACTTTGGAAAGAACAGTTCATAAAATTTAACTAAAATCAAGCTCTGTCGTTAGGGCCATCGTACACAAAATCTTTCATCCGCCCCTTTGTACTTTATAACAGCCATAGACATCCTGATTACGGCACTCGTTTTTGTCATGACCTTATTGCCAGTCATTTGAGATTTGGCACTGAACCACCACGCAAGTCAAGGTAACATAGGAAGCAATTCAATTTAGGCATCTAAACAGAACTACGCGAAACTTGAATATCGTGTAAAGTTAACGGCCTCATGTTTATCAATAATGCCTTTATTATCTACAGTCTTTCGCTAGCTGTAATGGGTAGAGTTCTGCCGGCGAGTCTGGAAGGTAGCTCGTCTTGAGAAAAGGCTCGGTTGTCGAGTCCAGTGTGTTTGGGCTCGTCTGTTGATGCTGCTGGCTTCTCTACTGGTCCGTCCATCAAGAACATTGTTAGGAAGAACATTATGCTGCCTGTAAGGTCGAAAGAATGTGTTTAGAATGTGCGAGTTGTTTTTAAATTTTCCCTGGTTTTAAATACTTAAAAAAAGAAAAAGAAAATCTATTGGAGTCATCATAGGGACCGACTTTTACTTTTCTTAAACCATTAAAAATTTGAATTTAGGTGCTCGGCGCTGATTTTTTTGTTTTCTATAGAGGAGATGGCTTGGTTATTGCAGTGGTCCAGAGACCGGTTGGTGCGCCGCGTGTTGCGGGTTTTTTTTCTACACGGAGCACATACGTTTGTGCGATTGCAGGGTCTGGGCCATGGTTTGCATGTTAGATTATATGTTTGTAAACGCACTCACAAACAATTTATGCGGACAAGTTTGTCTCAATTCTGGTCCCACGGATATCTTTTCGAGGACATTTTGTCCCAAGGACATAATGATCGTCGCTTACGCAGCTGACACATAAAAAATACTTACTTAAACCATAGAACCCAGCGTAGAAGATCATGATCGCCTCCCTGTACCCAATGGCTTTAGATACGGGGTCGACCAGGATGGGCAGATTACCTCCGACGTTGTTCATGACGAAGAGGAACACGCCTACCGTGGTGGAGCGGACGGAGCCTGGTACGATCTCTACCAAGATGGCGAACACGATACCGAACCACATCTCAGCTGGAAAAGAAAAATTGTAAAGCTTTAGGACTGACTGTTGGGGATATTTTTGAGTTTGGTAGCATAGCATCGCGTCTTCCCTATCAGTTTAAGCAAAGCTATTATATACTATTGTATAACATTTCACCGGTGCTGTTATTAAGTCCCATGTGTTGAGCCTATTACCAAATACCGGCCACAATCCCTAACTTAGGCTTTCTAGTGGGAAAGTGTCAGATTATTCGCACGGTAATTATTTCCTAATTCTGATAGGAATTCTCACTCCCATTTTATTTTACCTATCATAATAATATCTTATTTTATCCTGAGACTACTCAAGTGGCGCTTAGTCTAACACGCGATGTCATACAATTGTTACATACATAAACTCACGCCTTTCTTCCATGGGGGTAGGCAGAAACTACAGACGCCATCTGCTACGATCCTTACATATGCCTTTTGCTTCGTTCACGTTCATACATCTGGTCATACACGCGCGCCGGTTGCGGGTACTACGCACCTTACCTTTTTGGAGGATATCACTAATAAGATCAGAGTATATTCTTCTAGGGCGTCCCCTTCCAGCTTTTCCACTTACACCTGCCTTATAGATACGTTTTGTTAACCGTCTTTCATTCAATCTCTCGATATGACCAAACCATCTAAGCATACTCTTTTCAATTGATAGTTACACGATATTGAAGTCTCATCAACGATTTGTAACAACACTTACCAAAGAAGTAAGAAATAGCAAGAGTGATCATAGCCCACAGTGGCCCGAACACGACTGATCCGAAAGCAGGCAGGGTGGCGATCAGCTGAGACAGCGCAAGTACTAACACTCTGGAACGAATCCCCATCTTCTCAACGTACCTGAAAAACAATTTAGATGAAATAGATAAGTCATGAAATATTACAAAAGAGTCTGTGGAAATATTCGGATTGCATTTTTATGTTGACTCGTTTTTAATTAAAAATAGAACAGGTCAAGTGCGAGTTGGGGAACTGGAAGCACCTTCCACAACTGTCGATTGTTATGTAGAAAATCTCAACTAAAATTAGAGGCATTGAATGTGACGTCTCGCTCTTATTGTAACTCATAGTAAAAAATACTATCTATGCTCTAATAATTAAGTTGGGCTATATCAGAATGTACACCAAGAACTGCATAATTTGTTTTTATTTTTTTATTTTACAGCAATAAAGTATATTTTATGAATCCTGGACCCGATTGTCTGAAATTATCAACTGTGAGTTAGCGTGGTGATCAATGCTTGTGCCTTCTCTGTATGAGAAGAGTCCTACGTCTTGCAGATGGGACAGTTAACGGGCATATGTTTTATGTAGGCGTTTTAGTTACCTAAGGATATTAATTTCAATTCAGCACCTTGAATAGACATATATGTGGCAAAATCCTATAAGGTTTTTTCAGTTCATTTACAGAACCCTAACAACATAGGTACGTACATACGAGAACATAATGTATGTAGCTATCTAATTGCATTTCTGTGTACGGTCCATTTAATGGAATATAAACACAGTGTTCGTATAGAATTTGTTCGCATAAGCTAAAAACAGCACGCTAATTGGAAAATATCATCTATCCATACAAATATTTTCATAAAAAGTCAAATTGTACACTCACGTGTTTAAGGCGGTAAAATACCTTTATGAATACTAACTTTTAAACTATCGCGTTGCATGATATTATTATATGTATAACTAACAGGAATTAACAGGAGCCTGCTTGTGACCACGATCAAAGGTATTTATTGCGCGTTAATACCTTTATGAATACCAAACTGTAGGTAATTCTCCCACTGCTGGATATAAGCCTTTTCACATACGACACGACACTTGCATTACCACCACACCGCGGGTTGGTGATTTCAGACCATTATTTAATAAGTATAAAAATGAAATTCCTTCTCTCTTTTACCTGATATCATTCTTGTTTCTTTATTGTAACACCTTTATATAATACTTGTGGAGTACAATAAACTTATCGAGTCTATGTTTCCCTACGAGTTCTGCCTTCACCGTATAGGTATTTCAATTGAGTCGTGTAAAAATACCATCAAAAAGTTTGGATTCTTACTTGTCCGAGATGACTCCTCCGGCCACAACACCTATGGATCCGATTCCGACGGTGACAGCGAACAGCCACCAGCCTAGGTCCACATCGGGGAAGTAGTCACGGTAGTACAGATCAGCGTTGTATGCGAAACACATACCACCTGGACAGAAGTACGTAAAGATTAGGTTATAATATTCCATCGCATTAGTTTTGGGTGGAAGTTTTTTTAGGTAGAACATTTTGAAGAGCTCGTGGCTAAGTAACAGCTTGCCGCGGTCAGTCTGTGGATGGGAGACCATCATTTCATATCGAGACCCCTCCGTGCCTCGGAGAGTACGTTAAGCCGTCGGCCGTTAAGTCCGGGTTGTCAAGTTAAGATCTATACCTACAGCCGTTACGGGTCGTCAGAAGCCTGAAAGTCTGACAACCAGTCATACTACGAGATATCGTGAT
Organism: Xylocampa areola; assembly: GCA_935421205.1. NCBI lineage: Eukaryota > Metazoa > Arthropoda > Insecta > Lepidoptera > Noctuidae > Xylocampa > Xylocampa areola. Next base: position 3,094,205 of record OW285219.1, on the reverse strand, counting down.
AGCCAAAGTCGATTGTGGAGGTTAGATAGGCAGTCGGTAAATATAAAATACTGGCATTAAACTGCAAGCGGTTTGATTTGATACCGACCTCAATGTAATTGGGAAAAGGCTAGGCCAGATAGGAAGATTTTTATGTGGTCTGCTATTGATCAGTGATTGGGCCAATTTGAAATCAAAGTCAAAGTCAATACATTTATTTCAATTTGAACATTTACAGGCACTTTTGAATTGTCAAAAAAACTAGTTGCCACGTTCCAAAGTGTAGATTCCTGTGGAGAAGAACGGGCAAGAAACTCCATGGTTACTCTTTTTCATCAAACAATTACAATATTGTTGTTAATAATCGTGGGTTGCAGCTGTTACTGTCTTCCGACATAATGATGAGTCCTGGCCCCTTTAGCCCTACAATACACCATCATGCTTTTGTGACAATACACTTATTGCTTTCAACCAGCTTGGGTCCTCAAATAATTATTTGAGTTACCTATTGTTACCAAGTTAATTACGCAAGAGTCGAGCAAAACGAGATATAAAACAATTACTCAATCTACGCACCCTTTTATCTAGCACTCTAAATGGCACTAGGTCCGTGTAATGTTCATAAAGTAGGTCTCAGACTTCTCCCCTTACATTCATAATGGAAATGGACGTTTGGATAAAGAAAATGATAAAGATAAGTTGCCTTTTAACGCGGCTTCCAATGGCTGTATTAAATGGATCTCCCACTGACCTAAATAAAGTGAAAAGAAAGCTATAAATGTCTCGCTGACTGGATTATCTTCCTACGCAAGTCCGGTTCACTATGAGAAGTGTTGCGGACACAGAGTTGGAGGAAATGGAATATTTATGGTTGTATATCTCGTTCGACTTCGGCGTAATGCAGGTTACAGCTGTCGAGCGGCGCCACAAGCTACACTAAAGCATACTATCACGCCTGTATTCCCCGAAGAGGTAGAGGCAGAGGTGTACACAGTTGTACATCTACATTTCACCAATGTTGTTATTAAGTTCCATGTAATAGGTGGTGAGTCTATCGCCATCTACTGGGCACAACCGCTAGACCAACGAGGCTGTATTGTTATCTTAGATAGTTTCACAATTTGGAATAATAGGAATGTAGAGAACATAAATCGAGTAACACTCCATTTATTCGTACTCCATGTTTTCGGCTGTCTACAGCGACTCGACATTATTACTTTATGATTTATATTCTGAATCGCTGTTGTATAGAAATTATGTATAAAACAGGGAAACAGATATTCGTAACTAAGTTTTAGAGCGTTTTAATTTAATTGTCTTTTTTTTTAAAGTAATACTTAATGTAGTAATAACATAGGTTTGCGCGATCACTACACATTATAATAAAACAACTTTTAACCGGATTAATCGCGTGTACGTCACTTTGTAAAGTGTTCGAAACGTCAGGAAAAACAAAAAACCAATAATACACGCGATTAATCCGGTTAAAAGTTGTTTTATTATAATAATACTTAATGCCGACGATGTTGGCGATGTTGTGTTGTGTTTAGTCTTTGGAGTTCTCAGTTCAGGCTATCTCTGACCAAAAAACTGACTATAAAAATGGGTAGCAAATAGACTAACTGCAGAATTATAGATATGAATTTGTCGCTCTGCCCATCTTGAAATCTTTCGGGGATCACCATAGTTTAAATATCTTGAAGTGATCACAAATTTCAATCTCTTGAAGTGATCACTAATTTACCAGTATATGTCTTGAAGTGATCACAAATTTCAGTCTCTTGAAGTATTTAATCGTGCATAAAATATGTGTCATCTAACATTATCTTTAAAGTCTGTTGTAATCCTGACGCTAATTCATTTTCCGTTTTGAGCTTCATTAAATATTACGAATACCGCTGTTTCTGATAAAAGCCCTCTTCCAGTTTAATTGGATTAACAAATGCAATTATTTTAGCGTTAAACGTTAAACTTTAGCGTTTAATACATTAATCATTATAGACAGCTTGAAGAAACAACAGAAGATTGAATGTGACGGACTCCATTATGCGAAAATGTTTTTATTTACAACCCCTCAGGCCCTCAGAATCCTGTCGCTTCAAATACAATCATGTCGTTAATTCGATTTGGAGTTTTATGGTGTTTATTTAAGAGTAATTACTAAATGCCTAAATTAAGATCAGAAATACTTCTAATGGGTAAAAAGATATTTGTGAAACAAATTTTTTGTTAAAGAAGTAGGTACATTGTTTTTCTCATATCCATGACGTCAACAATTTCAATTACAAAAAAAAATTGTCTCGTGGCCTTCTCTTTTCTTAATAAAAAACGTTGCCCCACACTAGGAATTTCTTCTTGTATCGTGGGTGCGTTTACAGACATAATCTCACATGCACACACACCCAAATCCGGAACAATTAATAATAATCTGTGAATCATACAAATATTTGTTCCGTGCAGGAATCGAACCTGCGACACGCGACGTCTAAAAAGCCTTATCGTTTGTTATCGGCTTTGAGCTACGCTTTGCGCAGTTAGTCTGTAGATGGGAGCATATTCATCTGAGAGTCTTCATGCTTTGAAGGGCACAGTTCCGGCTTTTGTTAGTAAATAGAAGTCGCTAGGCTAAGTCAGAGGCCTATGGGCGGCGACGACTCAGACACTAGATGGTTCTCCTAATCACACGAATAGAAAAGAAGTCATTACAATATAACTTTTCTGTTAAAAATAACATGTGTCATGAGAATCGCAAGAGATACTTTAAAACTACATAACATAACAACAGTATCACGCCTGTATTCCCTGACGGGGTAGGTAGAGGTGTACACAGCTGTTCACCCACACTTCACCAATGCTATTATTATGACCCATGTAACAGGTGGTGAGCCTATTGCCATCAACCGGGCACGGTTCCAAACTCCGGGCTGCTAATGAAATTTCCTAACAAAAAAACCCAAAAGCACTTTGCCCGATCCGGGAATCGCACCTGAGACCTGCTGCTCAGCAGTCGCGCCACCATCACCACTTGACCAACGAGGCAGTCTTATTTAAAATTACATAATAATAAATAATTTTGAAACCAAATATCTTCCAGAATACCAAAGAACTGTTGCGGTTCCAAGAATCAGAACAGCTACATGTTAAGTATACTTACTCATAATAAACTTTAACAACTTTATTCATTTATTATTTTGGCAATTAAAGTAAACAGAAGGCGGGAGAAGTCATTGAAAACAACAGTTAATTTTGATTATGAAGTTGTTGAACTCGCGAGGTAGTAACTACAATTATTATGTTAATTTATACTCCACCTAAAGTACTTTTACTACACAGATACACTTAGATTCACTAGAGTTTAGTACCTTGTTAGTTTAGTACCAATAGCCTATCACATATGTCACATATGTATGTCAAAATTCTCGATTTTCACGTTCCAATTGGGCAGCTCAAGTTTTTCCAAGCTAAACTTAGGTACCTCACTTTCATATTTTCAACACTTTGCATCAAAATTGGCAAATTATTATGTAAGCTAAGTAGCTTTGCTAAGAGTAACAATAGGCTCAAAAAAAATAATTGTCGTGATAAACGTCGTGAGCAGGATTTTTACCTGCGCCTTCCGCATAATTACTCCTACTAAGAAATCCCGACCTCTGCTCACTACTCCGAATTATTCGTCTATATGGTGACGTCATCGCTATTTATTCAGTCCCTATACCTACACAGGTCACTGAATAGATAGCGTCAGTTAATGCATTTCAAAGATTTATCTCTAATACTAAAGTTCTGTAGGTATTCAAATTGCGGAAGAAATACTTGAGACACTAATATCCGGTACTTGCAAAGGCTTTACTAACATTCGACCTTGGATTTCGCGACATGACAACTGAACTGGTATCACGACAGGCAGGATACTGACTACAAACTTACATTTGCGTATCAAACCTCCTTCGTTAGATAAAAAAATTGCATTGTAGCCTCTATAGTTCAGAAATAAAGAACATGAAATAAAAATGAGGTGTTATGCAATGGAAATTGTAACGTTGTAAGCTTTTGTCGTGAATAGGGTTTTACGTAGGTAGGTGCAACGAGTCATAGGTACTTACCATGTAACTACATAATTCATAATCTTGCTTGTTTATGCAAAATCAAATTATTATTATATCCTTTATTTGGAGGCTGAGTTGCCCGCGTCCGTAGGAGTGCACGCTTAAAATGGAATCCCTACACATGAGGAATGGAATCCCTACTGGTGGGAGGCTTCAGCCGCGGCTGGTTACGACACACCGGACGAAGCCATGCCGTGAAGCGACCTAGTCGTGTTTCGGGATTAACAATTAAAGCACTTAATATTATAACTTTAGAGTTCGCTAAGCATGCGTTAATGCTTTTCAAAGATTTATCTTGAATTATTAAGGTAATTGCATTCTTTACGACATTGTATCAACTGCAAAGTTAGTCGTGTCGGTTCGGTCACCTTTTAGGTACTGAATGGATAGCAATGACGTCGCCAAAAAGACGTGTTAAAAATATGGATGAAGAATTGGCGGTGGTGAGCAGAGGTCGAGATGGCTTAGTGGTCAGAGCGCCTGGAGTATTTATCCGGGAGGCGCAGGTTCGAATCCTGTTCGCGACGGTATTTTTTTTCCATTTAATATTATAACTTTAAAAAATAATCCTTATGCGATTTGTAGAACTCCATAAAAGTACAAAAAGGTAGCTAAATTATAATAGCTATGGCGTTAAGGTGAAGGTTCAAGATAGATTTTTATTTTTAAATGTAAAGCTTTCTCAAATTCACGTTTTATTCCAAACTAGGAAAAGTGAAGCCTGTTATGACTATTCTATGACTAGGAAAACAGGTTTTTTAATAGTGAGCTGCCAATTTATTTATATTTATATCTAGCTGTGCCTTGCAAACGTTGTTCCGCCATATAAATTTTCTGGATCACCTAGGGGTATAACAAATAACCTACGACCTATTCTCAGACCTACGAAATATACACAAAAAAAAAACAAAAATCGGTCAAGCCGTTTCGGAGTTTGATACTGTGACACGAGAATTTTATATATTAGAAGATTAGACTAGACCGAAAATCGATAGGGGTAATGGGTGCGCATGCGCAACAGCTGAATAATTAGTCTGGCTGATACCGGAGTTGTACCATTCCCACACAAAAGTTGCTGGTTTTGGTATAATATTATTTAAATACGCAATTACAGATAAAAGAGGAATCCGAAATCTTCTTCTTAGCGTAACGATGGCAATTTGTATTGTATCAGCCCAAAACCCTGCTAAGACAACCGCATCGTCAGAAGCTTCCATGAGGTCATTTAATGTGCAGGTATTAGGGCACACAGGGCAGGATGTCAACTGTTCCATCGTTTGCGGAACAGGACCACACCTGCATTCCACCACATCAGAATTAATTTATTGTAAATAATGCAACTCACCACAATGCCTGATAGAGGCAGCCAGACACAACAGTATGATCCTAGGCTGCGTAATGACATGCCAGATCGTCACTTGGGGCATCTTCTTGCCGGACTCCAATGAACTGTCGCTAGCTTTGTTGTTTTCTGAATAAGGTACAAGTCTTATGAGATTATGAGACCCTCGAGGAAGTTTTTGTATGTCTTTAGGAAAACTTAGATTTCAAAAGTAAAGTGTATGAAAATTTTGGCTTTTTTTGTGCAGCCGTTTTTGCCATCGCATAGGCCAAATTGTACGATGGTTGTACAGTCTACAAAAGAGATAAGTATGGTCGTCAGATATAGTTGAAGTTTTGTTAGAAACCGATGGATGTCTTCGATTGAAACTTAATTTAATTAATCAACTGTTTATTATCTACTTTTTAAATTAAATTTTTCATACGACTCTGGATACTTACCATCTCTTTTGTAGACTGCACATAGTTAAAAGTGTGAAATTTTTTAATTCTTTTAGATTTATTTAGAATTGGCTTATAAAAATATTATCTATTTCCACCAGGAGTTAATTAACGTTTTTTTATCATAACTGTTCGTCATCAGTAGGAGACCCCCCTACCAACTAAAACTACACGCTCTCCACTAACAGCACTAGTGAAGAACTTTAAGGCCTTTATCGCGTTCACGGCGATCTTTTTGATGGAGAATTTAGTTAAAAAGTACCCTATTTCTGGATTACAAATATACAATCATTCTACCTTCTTCTCCAATGGTAGTTCTGGAAGGTTCCCGAAGAGTGAGGAAGGTGAAGAGTGTGATGACAAGACCCACGATACCAGCTCCATAGTAACACACACGCCAGCTCTGTGGACAAATTTGATGACCATGAACTGAATACCAGTATTTCCGTAAACAAAGTGGATATTCATCTAACTAGAAATTCCTTCTTCAAAATGCCTTTCTATACATAATACGCTCACATAATCATAAACAGTGAAGTCTGGATTTTGAAAGAGACAGTGACCTCCGAGTTTGTTTCGGTTTTACTTCTCAATAGTAGTTAATTATGACTTGCCAATGCTTTCTAGATAAAAAAGTGACGCAAGACACAGCTGCTGAGTGGTTTGTTTTTAGAGAGATTAATAAGTCTCTTTTAAAAGTAAATAATTATGAATTTGAATAAGAAGAGTTTAAAAGTTATTCTTGGAAACTCACCAAGCCCCAAGCATTGACTTCAGGGATGTATCGTCCAACGGGGAACGCAATACCGTAACCTCCATAGATGCCCCAGTTGAAGATAGACAACGCCAGGGCCCTCTGTTTCTCAGGGAACAAGTCGGTGAGGATGCCTGTAGCTAGGGGGTTGCACCCGGACTCTCCTGCCGCCATGATCATACGTAGCACTACTAGATGCCAGTATTCCTGCACGCTGCCCATGAGGAGGATAGCGATCACGTAGACCAAGGTGCAGAACGCTAGGATTCTTGCTCTGTTGAATCTGTGGACAAATTGTAAGATATAATGGTAAACTGACTGTCTCGTTTCTCTTCGACCCAAAGTAGTGATTTTACATCCTGGTGATAACCACCATAAAGTGTCATTCAGTATTTCTGTTAGATAATTCTAATAGAAGCTCGGGGTTTAAAATTGTAACCTATTCATGGCATTTCTTATTCTTATAACTTCTTAAAAAAAAAATTTGCCCTGCCCTAGGTATTTCTTCCTGTATCGTGGGTGCGTTTACAGACATATAATTTCACATGCACACACACTCAGACCCGGAACAATTATCTGTAGATCATAGAAATATTTGTTCCGTGCAGGAATCGAACCTGCGACAATCGACGCAGCAGTCGGTCTCTCGACCACTGCGCCAATCGCGCTGCCAAAGCATTAAGCCCTAACAGGCTTTGCACTGTGAGGGTTCTGGAGTTGGTCTCTTAAGTCCCTTAACGGGCTGTTAGTGACCATCAGGGTAATTTTATGGTAGGAATCCCAAACTCCTTTTCCTATTTTTTTAATGGTTGGTTTAACAAAATAAGGCGCACCATTGCGGCTAAACGGGATTTGATTACGACATAGATTAATAAAAAATGGAGTCTATTTACCCTTCAATCCTTCTACCATACTTCTATCCACCTGAGGTTGTTTTAACCGTCACCAGAAAAATATGCATAATAAAATAAGGTGTGCCATATTAAGAGAATGTTTCTTACTTGTCAGCCACCACGCCCAGTATGACTCCGACGACGGTGAACACCGCCATGAAGGCGGGGCCGGCCAGCACCTGGTAGTCTATGCCCAGTCCATTGTAGCCCCATTCGCAGTACCGCGTCCCGTTCAGCGTTAGAGTTGCACATCTATGACAAAAACAAATAGGTTTAAAAATTGTCGCTGACAGACATAACAAATCAAGTGAGGTGAAAAATCGCGCAAAATAAAAGGTCGCGAGTCAAACTGCGAAATCGCCGCGGGCTCAGCTCATGAATAAAGACTCCGTTTGAGTTCGAAACTAGTCGGGCAATCCCGAAGAATGCGCGTGAGTAATAACCGTTAAACTATAATTACTTTAAAGTTATTTACATAATTATTATTTACGAACTCGCCTAATCTCATCAATGTTTAATTGTTAAGGAAGAGCGCTGCTGTCTGAAATACACATATTTATTTATCTAGGTCAGACACAGATGTCTTGTCAATTTGTGGTATATTAAGCTGTATCTGTTAGTGAAATCTGCTTTAAAATTTAAGTTATGTGTGAAAAATAAATAAAATGAATGAATGAACACAAATACCTAATCTTATTACAACACATTATTACCGTCTCGTCTCAGTAGGCACGTACCTAAACACTTTATAAATTAAATAACTTAGGCCGTACTATGATTTATTGTCAATATCACAGCGGTTCATGTCACCTGCAATGATTTACGGAGTTTAATAATGTTAATAACAGCAAATAACTTCTACGCATTATTGTGGAAAGACAAATCACATGGTTGGTCTAATAATTAGACATAGCGTCACGCCTGATAACCGAGAGGTTAAGCAAATGTGTAGGTACAGTACACCCCATGTTATCTGTGTTGAGTCTATTGCCGTCTATAGGACAGAGTTCCCAACTACGGGGGGCTACTGAGAATTTACCAATAGAAAAATACAATTACTCTTTGCCCGACTCGGGAATTAAACCAAGGAATTCGCTCTCAGCCGCTAAGATAGCGTCAACTAAACCAATTCTTATTGGACAATTTTTTGAAAAAAAAAAACCTTATTGGGTTCCATAGTTTTCAATGAACACGAAAAATAACTTTGTTTTTATAATATTAAATTGTATTTTTGGACACCACAAACTACTTCATATTATGCTTATGTCACTCATGCAAAGGTGGCCTGGAAGAAATCGCTAAGTGCAATAAAGCCGCCCGTTGTAGGTACCTAAACTAATTAAAGAATTTAAACATGATATAATAAATTGAAAAAATTCAAAAAACGATGAGCCATTTTTTTTAATCTTACGTTTTAACGATATAACTAATTTCGAAATCGAACGGAGCCCTTATTCATGAGCTAAGCCCGCGGCGATGTCGCGAGTCAAACTGCGAAATCGCCATTCCTACTATAAAAAAATATTTTTATAGTAGGAAAGCGATCAAATTCGAGAGTCTTTAAACACGACTGCCAAAAATAGGAGTGTTATGTTTTTAGGGTTCATGTATGTAAGTATGTTTGTGAGTTACTTTATTCCACCATAACTTCTAAATGCCTGAACCAATTTCGATGTATGGGCCCCCATACAACCCCATGGTGATTTCGCAGTTTGACTCGCGATATCGCCGCGGGCTTTGCTCATGAATAAGGGCTCCGTTCGAGTTCGAAATTAGTCGGGCAATCCCGAAGAATGCAAGTGAGTATTAACCGTTAAACTATAATTAATATGAATGTGTCTCACGAAAGTTATTATACAAAAACGTTAAACTAAGCTATTTATAGGTGAAAAAGTATGTGTGTGGTATGCCTCCCTGTGTGTAATATGAGGGTGATTGTATGAGTGTGGGAGGTTGAGTATAAAGACTACTGTGCTACGTTTAGTAAGTTTTCGGTTTCAACATAACTGAGTTTCTGAATATAATAACAAAATTTTGTTTTACAATGTCTTCATTCATTCATAGTTGCATCTTCTTTCTCTTATCGTGTGATTGATGAAAAACCTAGTGTCAGAGTTTAAACACTCGTAGGTCTCTGACATGGCTTTACACACTCTCGAGAATATCTCTCAGGTTTCGACGTTTTCATCACCGTTTTAGTAAGTGATAATTCATCGAGTTTCGTCATGGATTCACAATTTATTCGCATAATAATTTTATTTTTATTATATTAATTTACATTGCGATACTTTTACACACCACTTTTACACTCTTTACATATCGTGATATCGTGTTACCCAGTAACTGGGTTGTGGAGGTCAGATAGGCAGTTGCTCCATGTAAAACACTGGTATTAAGCTGCATCCGGTGTGACTGGAAGCCGACCCCAATGTAATTGGGAAAAGGCTAGGCAGATAGACATTGGGATACTTTTACTATACAATATATTAATTCTGCATGAATTGTTAGGCTTATATTTTTACCGCAATTGCTCCTAGCATAATTATTTTGAAGATTTATTTTAAAGACCCCAACAACCATGCATCTTTTTTACAGATAAATTTTCGATTAGCATTAACGCATGCATAGCGAACTCTAAAATCATAATAGAGGTCGTGATGGCTTAGCGGTCAGAGCGCCTGGAGTATTTATCCGGGAGGCGCAGGTTTCAATTTCGATTTATCAAGATCGTATTCTTTATACACAAAAAAAAAACACAAAATGCTATACAATATTTATATTACAGCGGACATCTTGTAAAAATCAATTTAAAAAAGTGTTTCCCCGCCTCGGTGCCTCTGTGGCGAAGCTGTCGACAGCCTCGGACATCATAGCCTGTCCTGTAGCAGGAGTGCGGGGCGCATAGCACGGCATGCTAGTATTAACGACACTATCCGCCGGGCTCTTGTCACCGCCGGCGTACCAGCTGTTTTAGAACCTAATGGGTTGGTTCGAGACGATGGAAAGAGATCAGATGATATGACGATATTGCCATGGAAGTTGGGTCGGCCTTTGGTGTGGGACGCAACATGTGTCGACATCTTTGCACCATCCCACCTTCCTAGCTCAGCGGGCTGTGCTGGCGCCGCTGCTGCGACAGTGGAGACCCACAAACGGCGCAAATATAGCAACTTGCTCAGTTGCTACGACTTTGAGCCGTTTGGGGTCGAAACGCTCGTCTCATGGGGTCCGAGTGCGAAACTCCTGTTTAAAGAGATTTCTCGGCGACTGGTCGACTCTTCGCGTGACCAGATGGCTGGCTTGTTTCTAGGTGAAAGTATCAGCATTGCCATCCAACGTGGCAATGCTGCCAGTCTTCTGGGCACCTTCCCAGAGGGCAGCGATGCGGAGGACTTCGCCGCATGAGTTTTACTTTATTTTATATTAGGATTGTTTTTAAATTATTGTATACATGTAAGTATAGTGTAATTTGTAAATAATTTAATTTTTAAATAAATATAATAATTATTCATTATTTTGATATAAAAAAAACTATATTTATATAAGAACAGATAAACATTGAATAATTTAAAAAGTCGACATGAAAATATAAACCACGACTTTTTTTGTTTTTGTTTTTTATTTCGTCGCTAGCAGGTTGGGAATAGCTGATCCCGATATGATAAAATTGCATTTATTTTTAGAATCCAATTAGATTGCTTTACAGACCAAGGAATTGGGATTAGGAATTCAAAACTTTATAAATCTTTTTATTATAAAATCTACTTGTTGAGGACACCAAATTGTTAGAAGGATTTGAATTTGGGCAATTATGAAAAAAAATATGTTTTTTTTTTAACTATTCGCAAACGCCTTTAGTTTGATTAAGAAATCATAGAAAACTAGGTACTTATGGCTGTTAGATATGCTTATTATTCTTAATTTTAGTACTGAAATACGAAAGCACCATGTTATTGTTTCAATTAAAACGAGTATAATTAGCAATTTACATATTCAATGGAAGGGAACGATTGTATTTTCATAACAGTCTACCAGCAACCCAAAGTTCATTCACCGTTTAAATACTAAAAGGACTAAGGCTTGATACAGACGAACGGTTTTTAATCCATACCCGACCGACCATAGACGATGAAATTCGGTGTTCCATATTCAAATGAACGTATCATCGTAGCCTCACTACACCTACCCAATGAAAGAAATGAAAAGGAAAAGAAGAATGGTACCTGCGTCTCCTGGATAAATATTCCAGGCGCTCTGACCACTAAGCCATCTCGACCTCTGCTCACTACTGTGAATTCTTCTTCCACATTTTAACACGTCTTTTGGCGACATCATTGCTATCTATTTAGTCCCTATATAGGTGACCGAACCGACACAACTAACTTTGCAGTTAATATAATATCGTAAAGATGCAATTACCTTAATAATTAAAGATAAATCTTTGAAAAGCATTAACGCATGCTTAGCGAACTCTGAAGTTATTCATTTTTGTGGAATCAGAATATGGTCGCGAGCAGGATTCGAACCTGCGCCTACCGGATAAATACTCGAGGCGCTCCGACCACTAAGCCATCTCACGCACATGTGTGTTCTTTCTTTTCATTTTCTTTCTAAATGCGAATTTTCAGGGCAATATCGGTTCAACCAAAGTCGCTCGTCTCCATATCCACCAAAGTTAAACTATGTGAAAGTTATCAAAACAGTATGAATTTAATATGAAAGCAGTGCCGCCAGAGGGGTGCGGTGTAATCAAGCCCGAACTCAGTTGTAGTAACTAGTTTACTTGTTCGGCTTTATTGGTGGCAAGGTATACATTATGCAAGTGCAGAGTTGTTGCAGGTTTTGAATAAATATACAGTTCAAGATAAATATTTGAAAAGCATTAACGCATGCTTAGCGAACTTTAAAGTTATAATATTAAATGGAAAAACAATACGGTCGCGAACAGGTTTCGAATCTGTGCCTCCCGGATGAATACTCCAGGCGCTCTGCACACTAAGCCGGTCACTTGTATAGGTACTGAATTGATAGCAATGACGTCGCCAAAAGACGTGTTAAGAATATGGATGAAGAATTTGCGGTGGTGAGCAGAGGTCGAGATGGCTTAGTGGTTAGAGCTCCTGGAGTATTTATCCGGGAGGCGCATGTTCGAATCTTGTTCGCGACCGTATTCTTTTTCCATTTAATATTATAACTTTAAATATACAGTTATTTTGTTTGCTAAACGAAGAATCCGGTGCAACAGTATTATCTGCTTAGCCTTTTACAGCTTCCAGTCTAATCGGACGCACTTTAATACCAGTATTATATCGATGCAAATAAATACAATATCTAGCTACTAGATATTGTATTTATTTGCATCCATTGTAATGGACTTCCGCAAAGTAACGCCTGGGTCTATTCAATACTAGTATTTCACATGGAGTGACTGCCTCCACAACGCAGTTTATGGGTATAACAGTACGTATACCTCAGCAAATCCTATGAAGAAATTATGAATCATACAAGAAAGAGCGATGATATGGCCATATGAGGAAAACTTATAGAGGTACAGCAATATGGAGAAGGGGAGAAGGTTATTTGTTAACATATTAATCACCATATCAGGCGATCCTTACGCCGACTGTCATACCGAACTTCGAAGTTTAAAATACCGATGTACTGTATTCATACAGTTTAAAAGTACAAATTACGTGAGTAAGTAGGTACGATTTGACGAATTACGCGATGTACGGAACTTCGAAAACTTGCTATCATGAATTACTTAATTGAGAATGTTCTATCTTAATTAAATATTTTATTCATTGTTTTTCATTCTTATTTATATTTTTTTTTTGAATAAAATCGGTAGCTAGTGGTTTCATTCTCCTGGCAAAGAAAGTACCTATGCATATCCTAGTATTATGCTTCAATGGGGTTACCTTCGGAATCCTGTAACCTCACAACTCCCAAAATTACGCTCATTTTATCTTTGCGCTCATTGGACATCACCGAAAAGAGAATAAAGTATCAATAAAATGGCGCAGTTCTGAGCAAACAAACAAAAACAATACAACCGAATTGATAACCTCCACCTTTTTGGAAGTCGGTTAAAAAGAAAAAGAGATAAAGATAATCTCTTTCTTATATTTTGTCATCAACTTTCCCTCGGTATGTTCCTTCTTTCATTGGTTGCTAGTTCTTTAACTTTATTCAAGATTCTATTGGCGGGATTTGATCTGCTGAGGCTGCAGAGAATACACATCTGAATCCTGGAACCCTGGTAAAGGAGAACTCAGTGATTTTAGTCGTGAGGAGTCCGGTACATCATCCAGGAGGAGTTCCTCCATGCGTCAAAAAAAGAACACCTGTAGTGTTTAGTTAAGTGGTCCCAAGCGCGACTACGGATCATGAGGTCCTGGGTTAAATTCCCAGGTCGGGCAAAGTGTCATTAGGTTTTTCTGTTAGAAATTCGCAGTGCCCAGAGTTTGGAATTGTGCCCGGTAGACGGCAATAGGCTCAGCAGTTAATAACAGCATTAGTGAAACGTGGGTGCACAACTTTGTATATCTCTGCCTACCCCTTCGGAGAATACAGGCGTGTTGCTATGTTATGTGTTTGTTATTTTATTAAGTTAACAAGCAAAAACTATGCCAAAGTTGAATAAACGTAGGTATTTATGTTTTTGTAGCTACAATGATTATGTAACAATAATTATCCCACCAAAAACATTAGATGTAAAAAAATGCCAAGTCTCTCTATGCAATCATTCCACCGTAAAAAGTTTTGAGATCTCATAGAAGCCAAGTCCTATTCAATTTATTTTGTAGTTAGTTATCTATCAACATTTGGTGACTGTATCAATAGTTTTATTTACATTATAATTATAGTGACTTGGCAATGAGCACCAGAAGAAACAAATATAAAACGGCATATTTGGAGGAGGTGAAAGTAACGCATTACGCACGCGTAAAGTTTAATATCACAAGATTAGTTGAGTTCTTTTGATTTACATTAAACATAGGTATAGATAATAATTGTGATGTTCTTTTCAAATAAACATAGTTCTTTTTAAATATATAATTTTAATATTATTGCGCACGTAGTCGATGGTGATCATAACTACTAATTGGCCGCAAAATCATGTCTGTGTATCAAATCACACATCAGCATAACAGTTAATCTAATCATAGTACTCATAGATAATTTTCGTCAATAATAATATTTATTCGTCAAAAAAGTCGCACATAATTCCACACAGCAAGCAGCTTTTAATTTGTGCTCATTGCCAAGTCACTATAATTATAATGTAAATAAAACTATTGATACAGTCACTAAATGTTGATAGATAACTAACTACAAAATAAATTGAAAAGGACTTGGCTTCTATGAGATCTCAAAACTTTTTACGGTGGAAAGATTGCATAGAGAGACTTGGCTTTTTTTACATCTAATGTTTTTGGTGGGATCTCATTTATTTTTTGTAGGTGAGTCTCTTTCTTTTCTTTTTGGGTGACGTAATAATGTCTTTTACATCAGCTGCTGCTTTTCTTAGAGCCCATTCCGTGTCTCTATCTTAAACAACTATAAAATCAACTACTATATATGTATATAATAACTAACTATTTAACTAACTAACCAACTAACTGTAACAAACTAAATCTATATATATCTTCTAATATATAAAATTCTCGTGTCACAGTTTTCGTTGCCATACTCCTCCGAAACGGCTTGACCGATTTTGATGAAATTTTTTGTGCTTATCCGGTATCTATGAGAATCGGCCAACATCTATTTTTCATCCCCCTAAATGTTAGGGGTAGTCCACCCCAAAATTTTTTATTTATATGGCAAAACAACGTTTGCCGGGTCAGCTAGTATATATATATACTTATAATAAAATCGTAACTCGAAAGCCCGAAAATTTCAAATTCGCTTTTTGGATTTTTTTTCTTTCGTTATGTGTTATTTAATCGACACCAATGCCAAATCTGATGTTTTTAAAATTTGAGTATTTTTGTCTGTTTGTATGTCCGAGGTTGGCGTCTAAACCAAGAGACAGAAACAACTGAAAATTTGTAAAAAATATCGTCAAAAGCCGGGTCAACTTATAGGCTTTTCAAAATGGCGCATTTCTTCAAGGGAGCTGAGCAGTGATTATAACCATCTAACACTCAGAATCTAAGGTGGATGGATTTCAATAAAAATGGCACTGCTGTATAGTTTATCAAAACTAATAAGCACTGCAAAAGGTATCATTGCGCTTTATCATATGGGGACCAAGCATTTACCGGTTTTGTATTTTGATTAGTAGATTGAGAATGCCTATTTCAGAAACATGGTCAACTGATTAATTAGTTGCATATCGTACATAGGTGATTGGCACATCGTAAGTATGATGAAGATCGAATCTCAAAACAAGAGATTCTTTTTGCAATTTTTTTTTTTTTTTTAAATACAACATTTCTATTTATTCGCAGAAAAACAACTTTATTTTAGTTTTGCGTGTCCGCTTGTAATATAAATCCATTTTTATGTTAAAGATAAATCTTTGAAAAGCATTAACGCATGCTTAGCGAACTCTAAAGTTATTATATTAAATGGAAAAAGAATACGGTCGCGAACAGGATTCGAACCTGCGCCTCCCGAAGTGGAGTATTTATTCGGGAGGCGCAGGTTCGAATCCTGTTCGCGACCGTAGTCTTTTTCCGTTTAATACCATTTATGTGTTTCGCTTGCTGTCTTATATATTATCAATATGGTGAAGTATAGTGAAGATGTTACACGTTAGCGTTATAAATTAGTATTTTTAATAACTAACTATTTATGTAACCAATAACTAGCTAATCTGGCAAACTTCGTTTCGCCGAATATAAATTTTCGTTATTATAAATTTTAGTTTCTAAGTGGTTATTTTCATAGATAGATAGATATCATACGAAAATGTCCAAGATTTTCTAAAGTTCTATTTATATTTCGCCCTATAATGAAACCATAGTGCGATTTAGAAACCAGGTACAACGCTATCTAGCGAGCGAACACAGACTATTTATTGCATTACATTGATATTTTAATTAAGTTTTTTAGATTTATTCATTTTATTAATTATGAAATATCAACTCTTTTAAATTTATTTTTAACTTTATTAAATTACAATTTATTAATAATCTATACCAATTTAATATATTTTGTATGTAAACAATTAACAAAGTTAACAATGCAGTCGAAATTCATACACAATGTTCCTGCAAAACGGCAAATATAAAATTGTTTTCTATAATTAACTACTTATTAGTGTTTTAATAATTTTTCCTTTATATGAGCTTAATAACCTATATTGATGCCAAATTTCAAACTTCTAGGTCTGCTAGAAGTATCTTAGATTTTTGATGATCGGTCAGTCAGTGAGTGACAAAATGATGTAAATTTGATCGACGATAACTCGTAAACTATAGGCTCAAATATCATGTAATTTGGAAGTTTGGCTAGTTATAATGATTACTCTTGGTTACCAAAAGTTCAAACTGCTAGCTTTGTCCGCAGCGAAGATATAGGGGGGGTAAAAGGGCCGGAATGGCTTCGAGAAAAGGATGGTACGGCCGTGCCTGCTTTGCTCGAGACTTGGCGGGGGCACTGCCGTGCCCCCAGATTTGGGTGAAACAAAAACATACCTAATTATTAGCATAACTTTTTTATTGTGTGTATGAATAGTGCGTTGGAATGTGGTTATAAAAACATTTGAAAAATGTTTAAAATATCGACGTAGATAAAAAACTTTATTAGTTTATTCTGAAAAAATGCCCGCAGTTTTAGTTGGCGTTCATAGTTCTTCTTCTTCTTATCGTGTCGATCAATGGCATCTTATATTTTGTCAGACCAATACTTAGCCATACAAACGGCATTGTCTGTGGCGTTATATAGATCCTCGCATGTACAGGTGGTAGGGCACGCTCGGCAAGTCAGCAGATGTGCTATTGTTTGCGGAGAGTAACCACACTCGCATATGTTATCCGAGCTGAAACCCCACCTGAACATATTTTCTTTGCATCGACCGACTTTGGTCCGGAGTCTATTTATAGACTTCCACGTCGGCCATGGTAAGTCGTGTCCAGGGGGTCTTTCGGCTAGCGGTATAGGCGATAATATTGTTATAGTGGTTAAATATGTTCAGTTTGTCAAGTACGAGGGATTTATTTCAAAGAAAAATGTTATGTACGGTAACAGATATTAAGGTAGTTACCTGTGAATAAAATAAAGAATTTACCTACATTATATATGGTTAGAACCTGACTTTGAACTAGATTTATTGATATCCATCAACACTTAACTTACAGATACCTAAAGTTATATTTATTTTTTTGTGGAAGAGGAATACGGTCGCGAGAAGGTTTCGAACCTACGCCTCCCGGATAAATACTCCAGGCGCTCTGACCGCTAAGCCATCTCGACAACAACGGTCGGCGCAGGTTCGAATCCTGCTCGCGACCGTATTCTTTTTCCACAAAAAGTCATAACCATAACAGTTCGCTATGCATGCGTTAATGATTTTCGAAGATTTATCTGTTTTTACAGATACCTGTTGATAAAATAATCGAATCCTTCTCACCATCGTATTTTGCTTTGCACAAATTGTATAACTTAAGAGTTCGCTACGCATGACTTTATTAGTTTGAAATATTTATCTGTATTTGTAATTAACTTTTTTATGTCATAGCACTCAAAAAAGCTTGTATTCAGCGCCATTTAATTTCGAAAACAGAATTTGCAATGTCACGTTCCATCACTAAACAAGTTTGGCTAACACAAAAACGCATTCCAAGAAAACCCAGGAGTATTAAGAAATCAATAATGACTAATAGGTCCCAATATCATTGGCATAAAAGGTTTGCACAATTTTTTTTCATCCGACTTCCGTGTGACAGCAAAAAGTTGCGTAGTCTAGATATTTATTATGTAGTTCCTTTGTGGTAATAAATTATAGTTGATAAGAACCTAGGTTACCTGACCTTGTTGAGATGAATTCTACTGTACCTATATTATACCTACATTTAAATTGTATCCGAATGGTACTGATAGATCAACATTTACGATGCCTGTGCTTGTAAAGATTTTTATGAACATTTTGCAATTACTGAAATAAATCACGACAAATTTACTTTAAAATCTTCGAAACATATGCCTGTAGACGTGCGAAAGAAGGTTTTAAGCCGTTCATACCGTTTAAAAAAAAAATACAAAAAGAAGAGTTTATGTAAGTACCTTCTTATCGCGGATGAAAGTATATAGTTCTGTGTTCAAAAGTTTCACGGATAATTCTCGAATTTTGCCCCTAGTAGGTATTCGCAAACGTCATTCAATGTTATTTAAATTCAAGATAAATTCAGAAAGCCAAATAACTAATTAGATATGCATTTTGTTTCTAGAAAAAAATCTAATTATTTTTAGATTTGCTAAGAATTTCATTTATTTTGGCAGTTCTGACTTCTGAGTAGGCGCCATTTTAATTCAATTTTATTGTAGATCTTAGTATTGCGGGCTTTAATTATACAATTTAATATAGAATATTTGAGATAAGAATTGAGTTATTTTTAAATCGTCATTAATTTTTGATTAACATGAATCACGATGATGATTAACATGAATTGAAGGAATTAGCCTGGATTGATAACATCAAATGCTGGACCAAAATCAATGATGCTACTAATCTTTGCAGACTAGCACAAAAGAAAGAGACGAGTTCCGTGGGTGATGGGGTGGTCGCCGACACCCACTGAGGATATGGCACAATAAGAAGATAGAGACTATGTTATTCAAAAGTGCTGCATAAAGTTTTTTATATGTAATTTTATTCTTTTTTGTGGACAGTGTAACAAATGAAAGGGTCACAATGAATGAAAGGGTGCAAAGTTCCGGATACTGATTAAAGGCGGCCTTCGAGTTTCTCGATTAGCAACTTTATGAAAGTGACTTTTTAATTTCTCCAAGTCCGGCTCTGATTTTTAATGATGAAAGTGTCAAATAAGATGCGAGATTATTCTTTTGTGAAGTGAGTGGTTTTTACGAAGAGTTTTCGATTAGGAATATTTTAAGATTTATTACTAACGAGGTCGTTGGCAAAAGTGTTAGAAGAATAAATCATACAGATTAACGCATGGATAGCGAACTCTAAAGTTATAAATTTTTGTGGAAAAAGAATACGGTCGCGAGCAGGATTCGAACCTGCGCCTCCCGGATAAATACTCCAGGCGCTCCGACCACTAAGCCGACCTGATCCATGACCGATCTCGACCTCTGCTCACCACCGCGAATTCTTCTTCCACATTTTTAACGACATGGTGTTAATTTACGACATCCACGCGGACGGAGTCGCTGGCACAGCTAGTTTATATAATAAGACAACTTTAGTCCACAATTTTATTATTGTTAGTAACACGTAACTATGTTAGTACACATGATTAAAACTAATAACTATATGGTTGGTGTTTAGTTTTATGTACTTCCTTAATCTAAGATATCACAGACATACGTCGTGCGAAAACCCGGACTTAATAGTTTGAAATAGCCGACTCGCAGTGAGTTAGCGTGGTGATCAAAGCTCGTGCCTTCTCTTTGTGAGAAGAGGCTCTTGCACCACAGTGGGACAGTTATGTTATGATAATATTCCTTATCTACACTAATATTATAAAGAGGAAAGATTTGTATTTTTGTATGTAACGAAAAGACTCAAAAACAACAAGCCCGATTTCAAAAATTCTTCCATCATTAGAATGCTACATTATCCCTGAGTAACATAGGCTATATTTATTACTAGAAAATATTAGGGATCCTTACTAAAACTTCAATAATGTAACCCAAGGTGTAAATGTTCACCCGTGCGAGGCCGGGATGGACCTCTAGTTTATATTATAAGGAAGTAAAGTGAGGACAGGAATTATCTCCTTTAACGATCAATTATGAAATCATAATTCTTAACAATTAGTAATTACTTATGTATTTATTTAAAATAGGAGGTAAATCAAAATAGGTTTAATTAAATTTGATTGTTTTGTAGGTATATTTTTTATGGAGATCAGCCGGTTGGCCTTGTTGTATCAAAGGCCGACCATAAATCTATGGTAAAATATAGTTTTATTACCTATATAGTCTATGGTTAGACGTGTATAATTAGGAGGTCCGATCAACCCACATAGTTTCGATAAAATAACGAGGATTATGTTTGTATTCTTTGAAGGGTTCGGCAGAGGTCTACCTACTGTGGTATGTAGGTAGTGTGATGTGTGATGGTGAGCCTACTCCAATCAACCAGGCCCAATTCCAAACTCCGGCAACTCCGGACTCCGGGATACTACTAATTTTTAAACAGAAAAATTCGGATAAATCTTTGAAAAGCATTAACGCATGCTTAGTGAACTATAAATAAATGTTTGTGGAAAAAGAATACGGTCGTGAGCAGGATTCGAACCCACGCCTCCCGGATAAATACTCCAGGTCGAGATGGCTTGGTAGTCAGAGCACCTAGAGTATTTATCCGGGAGGTGCAGGTGCAAATCCTGCTCACGACCGTAATCTTTTTCCACAAGAATTGATAACTTTAGAAATATCAAAATAATAAAATAGCTAAGTAGAATTTGGATTACTGTAGTTTAATAACTACATCACGGTATGGTTAAAATTGAAAATGCTTAAATGTACCCTTTTGTGGATCGGATCTAGCAACCCAAAAGAAAAGTTTTTTTTTTTATTATTTCTTATTAAATAGATTACGTACATTAATAGTTCTTTACGTAATCTATTTAATGAAAATACAATTATTTTTTAAATATGCTATTTTTAAATAAGCATTTATGTTAATAATAAATATCTTAACTGCAGTTAATTTAATTATTGGGAATGAAATTTTGTTTTATTTTAAATAGTCAACTATTTTATCTCAACAAATTATTATATTTAAACAGTAGTTGCTATTTAAAGCAAAATAATTAAAAATATCTACATTTTTTGAGCTTACAGTTACTTAAATGTATATAAAATAAATGACGAATAAAGTTGTTAAATCAATTGCGTATTTCTTAATCAAGATCAAAGGAGATAATTAACCAGTTATTAACTTCCCAGTTAAAATAAACACAACTTAGTTTTAAGCCGCAAATTATATTACCTTTGGCGTAAATGCTGTGTTTATACCAATCATGGTCAATAAATACTATATTAACCTGAAGTAAGTTGTTGCTAAGGTTCGCATGGTTCGCTAGATACCTAAGTATTGGTATTTAGACCAATTACCTGAGTCAAATTTGTATGTAAGTAGGACTTCAAAGAACTGCCTACTTGCTAATAAAGGTATCAAACTGAAGTGTCCCTCTAAACTAAACCAGGTCGGAGACACCGACATAAATATATAATTATTTGTGTAAGTACTTAAATATGTTTGGTATACATTTACCTGATCCCTGCACAAGTATAAAGATAAATCTTTGAAAAGCATTAACGCATCCTTAGCGGACTCTAAAGTGGTTATAATAAATGGAGTTCGCTAAGCATGCGTTAATGCTTTTCAAAGATTTATCTTTAATTGTACCATTCTTGTTTGTATTCATTTTGTCATTATTCTTTTCTGTTAAGTGCACAGTAAATCTAGATATCTACGTTTTTAGACTTTTCCAAGTCTTGTTGATAGTGTTTGGTGGAACTCGCATTGCAGTTTTATTTTTGTTGTGGAGTTGCAAATAAGCTGGCGGCTCATCTGATGGTAAGTGATCACCGCCGCCTATAGACATCTGCAACACCAAAGGCATCTCAGATGCGTTGCCTACCCTTGTCAAAAAGAACAGAAAGAACTCTCTTTAATTTTTGTTTGAAGCTGTCCAAATCGTAGCCCCGCGGTAAGACCTCTGGAGGAAGCCTATTCCACATTTTGAAGGTACGTGGTAAAAACAATCGTGTAAAACGAATTGTGTGTGATGACCACGCATCTACAATATGTGGATGGGCCCTTTCGCGATAGCCCTATAAGATGGTTCCTATAAGATAGACAGAGTGAGTCGAAATCTCGACGCAGGCTCACTTTTTTGCGCCAATCCTATTTGCAAGGAGTCTAACTGATTTCGGGTCATCAGTTTCGCAGCTGCGGGTGCCCACGCACTCGCTGCGTAGGTACAGCACGGAAGTAATTTGAATAGATACTGAGTCCATAGGAAACAACCAATTAGAATCTAAATTATAAACTTCACGAGTGTCCGTCTGTATATGGTCAATAGAAAATAAAGCATTTTAATCGGAAATCTGTCTTGACTTTAATTTGGCACAAGCTCTCACATAAAGGATGAAGGACAACTTTTGACCGGATTAATCGCGTGTATTATTTATTGGTTTTTTGTTTGTCAGTCCTCCTGCGACTACGAACGCTGTAGAGTGTTCGAAACGTCAAAAACAAAAACCTGCGATCAATCCGGTTAAAAGTTGTTTTATTATAATGTGTAGTGATCGCGAAAACATAAGATATTACTAAGCATGAAGGATTTGCACTGTTTTCCGGCTGTCAGTATACGGCTTATAGGTTCCTGGCTTTTAACCAAATCATAGTGATTTGGCAACTTCAGCCTATTTTAGGTTGTATTGTCTATGGATGGTTCCAGTCAAATAAATATTCTCTTTATTTTCTTTAATACTGCCTCATTGGTGTAGTGCTCGCAAGGGCGACTACCGAACATGAGGTCCTGGGTTCGATTCCCGGGTCGAGTAGTGTTATTGAGATTTTCTGTTAGAAAATTCTCAGTGGCAATAGGCTCACCAACTATTACAAATGGGACTTAATAATAGAATTGTGGGTGTTCTAACTGTGTACCCTTCTGCCTACCCCTTTGGAGAATGCTATGTTATGTTTTGTTTATTAATTAACATAAATCATACATTCTAGGTTATATGGTCCCACTAAAGTATCTATGAATCACATTTTTCGTTGCGTAAATGAAAAAAAAAACAACGCGGTCCTTATGTCATCAGCTCCATGCAAAGAGTGCATTGGTTATACTAAAAGCTGACTTAGTTTAGATGAGGCCTCTAAACCTTTTTCAACTTCGTCGGCTAGTCAGATATACATACTACCTACCTACCAGCAAAATTAGGATTAAAATAAATACATGGCTGATGAACCTATCTTATGAAGACACAGAGAAAATATTGTTAACTACAGGCTAGACATACAATACACACAAACGAGCGTACAAAAATACACACACACACATACACACAAAATATGCTTAGTTCATTGTACTTTTAGACGTATATTATTATGTTACTCCTACTTCTATTATTACTATTTTCCTGCAGTTTTGTAGATTATATTTGTAAAACCCCTCTGCTTTATCATAATGGTGTCTCCGACACAAGCCTTGGGCTTAGTGCAGAAACTAATGAAAAATGTATAAATAGTTAATTGTTTACGTAAATAAATTATTCTTATTCTTATTAAGCAATGCATGTTTCACTAATTGTTACTGAATCAATATCAATGTTAATTAAAATAATAAACAGAATCGCTTGTCACGCACAGATGGTCAGATGTCTAGATATCATCTAATTGTGACCAATTGACTAAATAAAGTCCGTTGTTGTATGTCGGCGATATGAAAGCCTGGCAATTAATGAGGTAACAAAACGTATAGCATCACGCCTGTTGTCTCCTAAAGGGTAGGCAGAGGAGTACAACCTCATGCTGTTGTTAAGTCCGATGCAATAATGGATGCAAATAAATATAAATAAATAAATAATAATTTATTTTCTCTTCACAATTGGTAGGCTTAGAATTAGTAGTTATGGAGGAACTAGGTGTGGTGTTCCTCCATTGAAAAGGGAGGATCCTCCAACCAGGCGGGTGATATTGCCTGGCGGGCCACGGCCCAACGGATGATGTCGGGAGGTGGTATATATACAAACTCGTCGTCAAACTTTGATTGCGCGATGCAGCGTGTTGTGCGCGTAGTTTCCATGTAGCGAGATAGATGTCGCTACATAGTTATATAATTACTTGTTAATTAATTTCCACCTTTGTGATAGACTAGCGCCTGAAGAACGCAGAACTTACGATTTAACTGTGATGTTATGGCGAGAGTGGTGTGTGTATAAGAACCTGTCGCTTGAATGGGTGCTAGTATGAATAATGTCGTGTACGTGTGTGTATTGCTTATGTTGCGAGTTACAGCTATGAAATTTATAATGGATGCATATAAATATCTATCTACTTCCACAATATTGTGGAAGTAACTAGATATTGTACCTATTTATTTGCATCCATTGTAAGACTTCCGCAAGGTAACGCCTGTATCTATTTAATATTCGATGTAATTGGTGGTGAACCTATGGCCACATACCATACTCCACAAAAAAAAAACAATTACACTTAGACCGGTTATCAAACCAAAGACCAGTCTGTGACCACTGAGACCAACGGGATCGATGATTCAGTATAATTTTAAATTAACATAATTGCTTGTCACGCCCGATGGACTGATATCTAGGTATCATTTAATTGGGACTAATTGACTGAAAAAAATCCTCTGTTTTATGTCGGCAATCCGAAGGCCTGGCGATTTGTGAGGCAAGACTATAAAAATAATGATTGATTAACAATGAACACGCTGTTTCTGTGAATCATGGTTATAACAATTTGCTGGTACGTAATGAGTAGTAATGTCTTAATTTACTAAGGATCGTGTACTATGAATCTTGGCGTGTGTAATATTATGAATAAAGAAATGCAAAGAGTGAAAAAAAATTGGTCACACCAATAGGGGTCACCCTGACTCCTGAACTAGGTACCTACATAATCCTGTGACTTAGGAGTCAGTGTTCTGTTGTCACCGTGATACAAAATACCTTTTAAAATATGTGTTTTTAGAATGCATACTTAAGATTTCACATTACAGTAAGTAAATTAATCTGCATTATAAGATGGTACCATTTTATTTTCGGAAAGTACCTACCTACACACATATTTTTAACGTAGAGACCACGGACCTTAAAAAATACGGATGCAGCGTTGCGTACGACATGTGAGAAGCATGCCTAGTCATCCAATTTCGCTTGTCATACACGACACAACGCATACAAATACTTGTATGAGTAATCTATGCTTCGCATATGACAAGGCAAGGTTACATCCGTATTTTTTAAGGTCCGTTGTAGAGACTTTATTTATATTGCATGGCAAGTAGCCTACGCTTTCTCACTTCTAATTCATAAGCAAATTCAGAATACAGCCCTAGTTATTCTATAAGGAAAACTTACCAAAATTCCTTCCGCAATTTTTGCTTCGTTACCTTTCTTTCATTTAGGATACCGTACAAAGGGGACAATGGGTAAAGGGACTTAACCGTTTTATACTCGGGTTGCCTTATAAAAGATTATTGTGTCAAGGGCGGCGGTGGATTCTACCAATCTTCATTAATTTGACAGCTGGAGCGATCGATATTTAAAATTGGATTTAATAATTTGCCGCCGAGAGCCGCGTCGTTCGTCTTGTGTCGACCTATTTTACTTGATTGAAAAAGGTTTCGCTATTTTTGTCTGTAAGTTATGGCATTATATTGTTTTATTGTCTGGGCACTACTTATAATTGCTTTTACGATGCTTATCAATTTTCTTTACACGTTATTTGAGGTTCAAAGACCACAGCTGTCCCTATATAGCTAGCTCATTCACAGCGATTAAAGCATTTTAACTTACCTTCCCTAAAACAAAGAAGAATATTAGCTGACATGACACTTCTGTACACAATTGTGAATGGCGTTACATCCACCCCTGAACTGCTGGGAAAAATTAGCATATACATTCCGCGTCGGAGTCTGGTGAGGTCGGCTAGAATGGCTCCAACTTTCGTAACTAAAAGTAGTCGTACTAACCTAGGTCGCTCCGCACCCTTGAATAGACTAATGAATTGCTATGATGCGGAGTGCTCTAATAGCATTGGCTGTGACATATTCTCTGATTCCTTACCAAAATTTAAATCTAACATCACTCATATATTTTGTATTGATCAGTAATCGGCCGCTCAAGTCTTTAGATTGTATCAAATAGTTTTTTTTTGTTTCATTTCTATAACAAGCTACTCGTACAAGTAGCTTCACTTATTTGCACAGGATAAAATTCTGTTTATTATCTTAATGTCAATATTTTGTGAATAAGTTGTCGGTGGCCTTGTAAATAAATATATAAATAAATATTAAAGAATACGTATAAATCATGTTTGAATACTACATATTAATTACTTACAATGGCATGATATAACGTACCAATAAAATGTTTTGTTACATTTTTTGAGCGACTAATTAGATTATAATTATGTTAACACGCATGCACGCAAAAAATATACATAATCTTGTGATTAACTTTAACTTATTGTTATTTTATCAGCATAACCTAATAATTATTTAATTTATTTTGTTGATTACGCATAATGTAGCCGAGGACTGTTAAAAATACCACGTGGTAAACATTTGTCAAAATTATGTTTAATCAAAAGATAAACATGATTTACGAGTATGATCAATATGAAATTAGGTTCTTTAATAAATTTTTCTTGCAATATTTTAAAAACTATAATACATACAACTGCTAAATTTGGCTTGGTTGTTGTGAAATACTTTGAAGTTAAATAAAAAATAATAAAAACTGTGTATTAAAGTTCTGATATTATGAACATTAGTGCGCGGGTTGAGCTACTGTCACTTGGCTGGTTCTTTTAAGTAGATATTTGTTAATAAGTTTTGTTTTTTTTATTAACGGTGAAGGAAAACATCGTGAGGAAACCAGCACACCTGAGAAATTTTCTCGATAGTGTGTCAAGCCATGTCGGAGGCCTACGGGTGGTTTAAACTCTGACGCTAGTTGGTTCATCAACCATACGATAAGAAGAAGAAGAAGATTAAGTTTCTGTCCAACTGTACTCATAGATTATGTGTTATGTGATAAATGTTTCTACTCTCTAATGAACAACCTTCGCAATTAAAATATACTTTGTGAGCTGTGATTGTGACTCATTTTTTAATTTATTTATATAAGATGGCAAGTAGTCACTGAAAGATAAGTTTTTATGACTTCCTGACCAATTGTTAAGATTTATTATTTGTTTTTTTTTACGTGTCATTATGTGTGATTTCATTTACACTGAATTTTAATTCTTTTTTTCAAATGCAACCTTGATTTCATAAACTTGTATTAAAAAAATATTATGACTGTCTCCCGACCTTCAAAGAAGTTTTTGTGGATGTCAATTAAGCTAAAAGGATAAGTAAGAACATTAGTGAAACTACGGGTTAATTAAATTAGGAAGTTTTGGTCCTAATGTGGCTGGGAGGACCAGAAAAGGTCACTTGAGTAGAGAAGGAAAATAAATTACTTTTACTTTTAAGATCTTTTTAGTTCGCACTTATTACTATGAAAGTTAGTTTAAGATTGATGATTTGACCCTCGTGGAAGGACAGTACAATAAGCTGAATTAACTTTGTCTACTTGTCATACATTATATTTAATAACAGAAGGAAGGAGCACGAGATGCAAGTGTGTGAGTTTGTCTGTCCCTTTCTCAGTCTTTCCATCTCCATTGGTTTCAACTAGCTTCGCTAGCAGTGATAGCCTAGTTGTATGACCGTTGTACTGACAAGTCAAAGGTAGCAAGTTCGAATCCAAGGCACGCACCACTGTCTTTCGAAGTCATGGGTGTATTATAAATTAATTATCACTTGCTTAAAACGGTGGAGGAAAACATCGTGAGGAAACCTGCACACCTGAGGGACAAACCTTATCAAAGAACCGTAACCTACGGGTGGCTTAAACTCTGACACTAGGTTGTTCATCAACCACACGATAAGAAGAAGAAGAACTATCATCGAACCGTGTAACAAAATTTTGACGTATAATAAGTGCCTATGAGTGGATTACGTGAAATAAAAACTTTTGAATATTAAATGGAAAAAGAATACGGTCGTGAGCAGGCTTCGAACCTGCGCCCTCCGGATAGATACATGGCTTAGTGGTCAGAGTGCCTGGAGTATATATCCGGGAGGCGCAAGTTCGAAGCCTACTCACGACCGTAAAAAAGGTATGCCAATTTAAAGAATCACGTCGAACATTTGTTAATTATATTTTTGTGTTCATACATGACATGGTGTTAATTTACGACATCCACGCGGACGGAGTCGCTGGCACAGCTAGTAATGAATATTTTAATTTAATTTTAATGTGCTTTTCGAAAGATATTCTTATTATACAAAATCATATTATATAGTTCAAATATTTGTTGATTTTGTGTAGAAAATAGCTGGTACCCGCGAATTCGCTTGCGTGAAAAAAGGTAGCCTATATCCTTCTCCAAGGTCCAATCTATCTCCTTGCCAAATTTCATTAAGACCCCGTTCACTCGTTTAGTCGTGAAAAGGTAACAAACAAACAGAGTTACTTTTTTACATAATTGAAGTTTGGATTTGCTCACAGTAGCAAATCCTCAAAGTTATATTTAAATAAAAACAAATGCAATCACTAGTTCGAATTATAACGGCGTCCCTCATCGCGCGGCGAGATATGACGGGTCCAATAAATTGTCTAATTAACTAGCTATGCCCGCGGTTTTACCCACGTATAATTGTTTTTAATTTTATCATTTGCATTATAAATTACCATGTTATTTTTTTCAATTATCATTTAACTTTCTATTGTTTCCATTTCTATTGAATTATATTTCTTCCCCTCTACATTACCTTATTACCTGCCTGTCCACTCGATTATTTGTGCATACTGTGATTGCCTATAGGCATGATGACAGATTTTGAAATCTCCTTTTATAATGGCCTATAATGGCTATAGTATATATAGTAGTCTAAATGGATATAGGAGACGTGTACCTAACACGTCTACTATATCCTAAAAAAAAAACATTATTTCAGCAATAAACTAAGTTTCAACGCCAATTTTTGCATTTTTATCTAACTAATTTGATTTAACCCTCGAAAACGCTGCTGTTTGTCATGGCGTCGTTTTGACGTCATGCCTCAGTATATTTGACATAAGTTGAAGCCATATTGTACGGCGATGATTGACATTTGACTGAGGCGTGACGTCATTCACTGTGAAAGAAGGTTCAGTTAACATGGCCGATTGCAGCATTTTATACTTTTATTTTATTGAAAATATTATTAATCTTAATGTTTTTAATAAAACTAGGTAATATTTTAGAATCCTTTGTGTCTATATTTACCTCTAGAACCATTTATTCTTTGGTTCTTTAATACTGTCATCATGCCTATTGAATGTACATTACGTGATATGTTATGCGCATTATTAATGTAGGTATACTTATATAATTTAATGTATCATTCGGTGGTAATCCTCAAATACATAAATTATAATTAGCCTAAGTTACTCCTTATACAGTCAGCTACCTGCCAGTAAAATCTTACCAGAATCGGTCCAGCCGTTTTGAAGATTAGCCGGAACAAACAGACAGTTTTTTTTTTAAACTGATTTCTTGGCATAAGTATTGTTCATATAAATGGATGAGCTTAAAAAAAACAATTATTTTGACATAACAGACATACCCTTCAATTTTATTTATTTGTATTGATAGAATATAGATAGATAGAACGTGATAATATACGAAATTAATACAATAAAATACAAGCAAAAAAATCTTTTAAAAAGAATGCTTTTATATAAATGCTCTAAAAAGAAGAAAATTAAATTTTCTTTTAAAATTTTAACTATCGACTTATTTTACACAATTTATATGATCATAAAAGCCAGTCGCGCGATAAAAAAAAATTAAACTTTGCAGATTAAGTTACTCAATTGAATAGGTACTACTTTATTTACACAAGTAAACATGTTACAAAAAGTAATATACATTGCAAGTTAAATAAAAGCTTCTAAAATGTACTCACATATCGCTAGAGTTGACCTTCTCGCACACGACGGGCAAGTCGCTCAGTGAAACATGAGTCAGGTTCAGCATGCATGACTTGTCTCCGTAGTGGAGATCGTCCGCCGTCACCTTCGACGTTGTACCTAAGGACCAAAAAAATTTTATATATTAGGTACATCACGCCTGTATCCCCGAAGGGTTAGGTAGAGGAGTACAGTTGTACAGCCACATTTTACATCCCTTGTAATCGATGATGAGCCTATGGCCAACTACCGGGCACAGTTTCAGGCTGCTACTGAGAATTTCCTTTCAGCTCGGCAGCCACGTTTGCGATCTCTAGTCCAACGAGACAGTGTGTATGTAAAAGTACATAATTTTACGCACTTGGTATATTAGAAGAGGATTTTTTATTTGCACTGTTTTGAGTCAAGGGGTTCTGACTTTTGATTCTATCTTGACGATCTTGCCTTGGTCCATGTTCCTGTCGGAGGCCCTGAAAGCGAATGCATCTTCCACAGCTCCCGTGTGGCTCGCCTTATATGGGCTCTGTCCGGTGAAAGGGGGGAGTCAGGTGTTAGGTTCCCTTTGTGACTTCTAAGGAGCCCTCCTTAGAAGTCACAAAGGGAACAAGGGGGCGCGCGTGGAACACTACAGGACAACGAACATCCCCCGGTGCGCCGTCCCTGAACTCTAGGTGGGCTTGTGGGATTTGCTGGACGAGAGGATAGTTCGCCCTGCGCCGATGGCTTGTGCGCCTTCATGGGCCTGGAAATTACGCGTCTTCTGGCTTTCCCTTTCCGCGACTTCCTTCTGTGAGATTACTGTTACACAGAAGGGAATCGCGAATGTCCTAAGACTGCGACTGATAGCCGACATTAGGTTGGCTTCTGAGTAACACGAAAGAAGAAAAAAATCTCTCAGTCGGGTAGAAGGACCCATCAAAACACATACTTTATTCATTAAGCATGACCGATCTTGCTATTTATTGATGGCCATCTATTAATCAAGCAATAAAGATTAATAACGTTGTAATATAGCCTTGTTTAGAGAACGCAAGTGGTATAGTGAAGTTAAGCAATGTTAGTAGTATGTTGAGAAATAAACCTGTTGGCAGATAGTGAATTTTGTTTCTAAATCTGTTTGTAATAATTATTATTTCAATAACAGTTAATAAAAAATCGATTATATTTATTATATTTTGTGAAAATTTTAATGTGTTTCAAAATAAATACCAAATTTGAAGGGAAAACTGTTATTTATCGAACTAAATGAGCGATTCTTTAATTTTTGTGTCTGAAAGTTTCTCTCGAATAAGCTCCGAAACCGCTTAATGGATTTAAATGAGAATTGTAGAGACTAAAACAGAAATTTTAACCTAAATTTTCGTCTACGTTCCATTTCGATATCTTGCAGGATCATCAATTTATCCAAGTCCCACGCGGGCACAGCTAGTTGAGAAATAAACTTGGTAAATGTGAATTTCGTTTGTAATAATTATTATTGCTAAAGCACTTGCTCGGGTCGATTGCATCACATAACCTTAGCCAACGTATTACTTCATTACTTTGTCAGTTTTTCTAAGTTAATTCTGTCAAAATGACACAGTTACGGCTAAAGTTAAGTTGGCGCAACTGAGCCTTAATAACATAGAAGCACGCCAGTATTCCTCGAAGGGGTAAGCAGAGGTGTACACAGCTGTACACCCACATTTCACCAATGCTGTTATTAAGTCCCATGTAATAGGTGGTGAGCCTATTGCCATCAATCGGGCACAATTCCAAACTACAGGCTGCTACTGAGAATTTCCTAACAGAAAAACTTAATAAGACTTTGCCCGACCCGGGAATCGAACCGGAGACCTCCTGCTCAGCAGTTGCACTTGGGTCCACTACACCAACGAGGCACTTAATATCGAAAATGTATTAAATAGATTATCACCTTTAGTTTTGTCCGTTATGCTCGCTGTGCTATGAAATCAGTCATGGACATTGTGTGTGCCGTATACCTACCAACTAAAACCACACGGTTCTCTATTAACCTACACTATGGTTATAGATATTACTGTCTTGATCATCTATAATTGAGTTAGCGTTTTTAAGTTTTCTAAAGGGTCACAGATGACACAAAGATGTGAATGATTGGTTCCAACATGTGATGTTGTAACTGTCAAATGACGTATTAACTAGACAGTAAGTACATACATATTTTAGTATATATTTGCAAAAATGTTAAGATATAGTATTTGTCTCCTAGTCTAACTCTAATAATGTTGCTTAGGCGAGAAACCACATGTCGTTCCCACGCTCGCTTACAAAAACAATTTGTTTATGATCAGACATCTGTAGTAGGACAAAGACAAAAACATTCACTAATTACAACACGTGCGGATAAAGAATAGGATTGCAAATGGCGTCGTTTCTATTCACCTCTTGCTCTCTCTCTATCGAATTAAAAGAGAGGTCAGAGGAAGTAATGTCATTTGACAACCCATTCCTCATCTGAACGGGTTATACTCAAAAGTACGAGACATTCAGTATCTAGGTCCTCCGAAGTAAAAACCTTTTTCAACAAGATGAAATTAATTTAAAAAATTAAAAGAACGCTGCCATTTTTAAAAATCTTACTAGCCTATAATACCCGGGAATATAATAACAACAAGGATTCTAACGATACTCCGAAATCAAAATCGGTTAAGGCGTTTTGAAGTTATAGTGGAATAAAGAGACTCACGTACATACTCCTTTTTTGGGCAGCCGTGTTAAAATACTCGACTACACTCGACTCGGTTGGGGGACTCATTCAAAATTATGTTGCAAGATATGTACTAAAAATACTAACCGATGAAATTTAAAAAGCTTCGGTTACTATTAAAATTCCTTCGCAAAGCTAGCTTCGTAATAAATTACGTAAGTAATACTGTTATAAAATATTCGCGACTTGACCGAAATACTGGTGCCTTGTGAACTAGGCCTTACGCGGTGCCAATGATAATGACATTGGACGACCTTGGCAATGACTTATGACACGATTTAATCGACTGATTCGATACGGTTTTTTTTATCGATTTTCGTCTAAGCTGTTGGTCATATCGATTAATTTGTTATTTATAGATTTTGTTTTTGGTACTGCTGGTAGGTTAGTAGGTAATGTATTAATTACATAATGATGGAAATATTGTCAAAGTCAAATTCAGTTATGGTGAAAGTCCTTTTCAATCGATTTATTTATATTAATAAAACAAGGGGAACAGAATAAAAAAAATCCTTTTTCTTTTCGGCAGGCTGAAGATTAAATATTTGTAAACTTATGTTAAAAACCTCTCTCGGTCTTGTAAGTTTTTTTTTTATAAACATACTTATAATTTTTAGGTTTAGGTAATTAGTAATAGTAACATAATAGATGACATAGACGGAAACTGTTCTAAGGTAGGCTCTTTATTGTTCATAAGTCGTTGTTCTGATGGACGAATCGAGTAACCGAATTAAATTGTTATCTTAAACATAATTGTAATGAATCCAACAAAAACATCATGCCTGTATTCCCGGAAGGGATAGGAAGAAGTGTACACAATTATACACCCACATTTCATCAACGCTGTTATTAAGTCCAATGTAAAAGGTCGTGAACCTCTGCGAATCGAATCCCGTGCAGCAGGCGCACTTGGGACTAGACTGACGAGGTAGTTTCTTCTTCCATTTGATTAATCAACTCGATATTTATAATAATCGACATCACGAGGTTAATTGAAAGTAGATTTTTTAGATTCACGTGATTATAATTTATAAAGTAGTTACGACATAAAAAAGAAACTTAGTTTCAAGTTTATCATACAAAGCCGATAGTTGTCAAGTCATAAATCTGTAATTAAAAACATTGTAAACCATAAATTAATATTTCTATTGAAATACTATAAAACAATGAATGAGTCTTCAATTATTTATTTTTCCATAACGTAGAAATAGAGTTATTAACTTTTGAGCCATGATACCATAATGCCTCAGAATCGTGAGATCTATGGTATTAGAGGTATATCTAAAAAAGTTCATGGCTTAGAAATGCAAAGAAAAGTCTGCAATAAAATTTTGCTTCCATTTAATAAATAGCGAAATTTGCGAAAGTGACTGCCTCTATAGTCTAGTGGTCTCAAGCGCGACTGTCTTGGGTTCGTTTCCTTGGGAAAAAATTTATTGAGATTTTCTGTTAGGGAACCCTCAGCAGCAGCCCGGAGTTTGAAATTGTGCCCGGTAGATGACAATAGGCTAACCACCTATTACATGGGACTTAACAAGAACATTGGTGAAATGTGGGTCTAGAACTGTGTACACCTCTGCCTACCCCTTCGGGGAATACAAGCGTGATGTTATATATGACTCGAACAAAATGTTGCTGCTGATTTTTCGCACTTTCGTAGTTGGTCCTATGGTAAAAAATGTATCGTTTAAATTGGTACATTAACGCTAGGGTTGCCAGGTCTGTTTTTCTCAATGTCGGTACTTGTGTGGAAAAATAGCAGGACGCAGAAAAAACTGCACATCAATATACTTATAACTTTATTTATAATTCAATCCTAATCATAATACGATAAGATTAAAAAAAACACTTCATCTTATTATTTTTTCGCTCGCTCGCCTCGTGCGTTTCCTTGTTCAGAATCTAGCTAGATAAAAAAAGCTAGATTTTGGGCGTCCCGCTCAGGTTGTGGGTGGGACGCGTCCAAAGAGGTCTAAAAAGCGGGACGTCCCGCCATAAGTGGGACATCCTACAACGCTGATTAACACCCTAAACTTTGACTAGGGACTTCTATTACACTATAACCTCATTTCTATCGAATTTTGTCGTTTATTCCTTTTTGTTACCACATACCCACGTAAATTCAGTAGGCACTAGACAGCAAAGGGAACGTCCGTTTACTTATTCACGAATGGTTATAAATACTTCTGAATCGAACGTGTATGGATCTAGGTGTTCTACTGACCTGAACAGCCTTCGTACTGTCACTATGTTAAATGTCAATGTGGGCAGGTTTTGTTTATATATTTTGTCTGAATATGGAGTTCAGGGAAGTGAGACTTCATGGAAATGAAAGACTAACCACTTTATATGTACCAGTTTTCAGGGGAGTAATTGACACCTAAAAACTAAATTTAAAAAATATTTTTCACAACAAAGTGTTAATACAATGTCTGGAGTACAAAAACGTTACAACTTGGTCATGATGTAGATACGGAAAATGCAAAAGATCATTTCATCGTATCACAATAATCGGTACTACAGTCGGTGCAGGTTTGGAATGTGTATAAATTAAAATGTCACATTTTTTTTAAGATTTTCATCATCTTATTTTTGCAATAATTCTATAACGTAGTGAAAATTGAATAGGAGTAAATAAGATTTACGTGTTTCTGAAGTCTATCGTTGTTAGATAGGTGTGGTAAGTATAAATCTATGCAGGGTAGGTTTGATTTAAACCTAGATCAAGGGTTATATTGGAAACGTATCCCCGGAGAAATTATGTATGTATTCATGCACCCTCGCTCGCTAGATATCGCTTTATATTCCATACAAATATGTAAATGCTGCTATTTATACAAAAATAGATTTTTAACATTCAGTACATATCTAGTGGAGATTGATACTTGTAGATTTGTTTATTTGTCACGGGTTTTGAAAAAAGATTCACTAGCCGCGGTTGGTCTGTCGATGGGTGACCATAATTTCATATTGAGAGTCTAGTGTTGCCAGATGTCTCGCTTTTGGCGGGACATCCCGCTTTTCAGGCCCCTAGGGACGCGTACCGCCAGGACCCTGAGCGGGACACCCAAAATCCCCCTTTTTCATCTAGCCGAGGCGAGCGAGCGAAAAACTTATAAGAGAAAGTGATTTTTTTTATGTGTAGTTCTTCTGCGCCCCGATTTTTTCATTCCAGTCCCGTTATGAAAAACCATTCTGGCAATTAGCAATTAGCACGTTAAACCGTTGTTCCTAGTTGTCAAAGATCTAAGGGAGTCGTTACGGATAGTTAAATAAGAGTTTAACTAGCAGTCTTACCACGAGATATCATGTTACCCAGTAACAGTAGCAGTGTACTGGGTTGTGGAGATCAGATAGGCAGTTGCTCCCAGTTAAATACTTGGCTGCATCCAGATAGACTGAAAGCCAAACCCAATGTAAGCAGATTAAATAATTCTTTGTTAAACTTACCAATAAGATAATGTCCGAGTTCTCCTAAGATGTAGCCGATCGACACCAGTCCCAGCACATACCACTTGTAAAAGCCTTGCAGCTTCGTCCAAATGCCTCCGTGGAACATTTTGATTTATTTATTCTGTGAACAAGAGAAAGGTGACGTTAATATTGTTTTCGATTTTGCTTACTAGAAGGAAAATAGGTTATTTTTTATGTTAAAAACACTAAGATACACACACACGAAGAAGAAAATTGACAAACAAAGAGTCGCAAAAGCAGATTTTTAGAGTTCAATCTATATTATATTTATATTTTTAGAGTTCAATCTATATTATATTTATATTTTTAGAGTTCAATCTATATTATATTTATATTTTTAGAGTTCAATCTATATTATATTTATATTTTATATTATTATATATAGGGGCCTCGTAGCTAAGTAACAGCCGCACAGATCGATCGATCGATGTTAAGCTGCGCTTGCCGCGGTCGGCCTATGGATGAGTAACCATCATTTCATATCGAGACCCCTCCGTGCCGAGAAGCAAAAGAGCACGTTAAGTCCCGGTTGTCAAATTAAAATCTATGGCAGCCGTTACGGATATCAGAGAACTGAATGTCTGACAACCACTCATACCACGATATATTGTGTTACCCAGTAATTGGGTTGTGGAGGTCAGATAGGCAGTCGCTCAATGTAAAATATTGGCATTAAGCTGCATCCGGTTTGACTCGAAGCCGACCCCAATGTAATTGGGAAAAGGCTAGGCAATCTCTCCTACTCGTAAAGAAAAATAGCAGTTGTACTTAGGTGTAACTAACGCAATTCAGCTACGATCCTGCGGCCCCAGTAAAAGTTTAATTGAGAACCGTGCGGTTTTTAGTCAGTAGGAGTCCGGCACAGCGTCCATGTTGGATTTTCCATAGACAAGAAAAAAAAAAGTAAAGCAAAAATATTATAGCGGCTTCCCGAAGTCAGAGGCGTATTTTATGGAATATATTTAATAAAATAGTTAATGCCACGCCAGTAAATTTTAAATACGATCATATATATACTAGATTATAAATAAAAATATCACCTCATTAAATAAGACATCTAAGTGTATACCTGAGTACACATTAAAATTTAATTAACCCGTTATTAGCTTATAAGAACTTTAAATAGGAGTACCTACCACTACCAAAAGATCGCGACACACAATACCGGATGAGATCAATAACGAGTTATTGCAGATATTTAATATGTCGTGTGTAAACGGCCTTAAATTAAAATAATTAGGCCTTATATGGCCTAAACTGTATCACGTTCGTGACATAGTTCGATCTCATTTTGAAAGAAAAACGTAAAACGCCCTGAAGCTAGGTATTTATTAGCTATAACATTAAACCTCTGTGGTATGGGAAGTGGGAGGTAGCGGTGTTGATTTGAAACATAAATTATTTAAGAGTCTAGCGTTAGTCCGCTACCGCTAGCCTCTTACCTACGCAATTTGTAAGCCTTCAGTATGCTCTTTTCAATTTTAATTAGTGATAATACATATACTGATATACATAAATAAACAAGGATTTTAAGGATGTTAAACCAAGACTAAACATATTAATTTAAAAAAAACCCCTTTGAGTGTATTTTTCGTTAAATATTTTTTATATATAAGGTCCTAATTTATTAGGTAATTTCCTTTCAAAGGGGTAATATATAAGCCAAATACATTCACTTAGGCTAAGAATTAAATGGATATAACAAATTATTTGTAATTAACATAGTACTAGCAAGACGAAAACCGCTCCTTGAACGGCGAACATTAAGAAAAATATAAAATTGTTGTAAAAATTTGAATTATGGCTTAAATGAATCCTTATCACTTACACATTGACCCCTTAAAAGGAAATTATCTAATAAATTAGGACCTTATATACAAATTTTCGTAATAAAATAAAGAAAAATACGCTGTTGTAAAATAAGCATTTATAATTAATTGGCAAAATATCGTGCAATATAATTTAATCAATTGACGAAAATATTGACTCGTATCCCGCTGGTACGCTTTACTGCCTGCCTTTCCCGCCCCGCTACCAGTCCGCTTGTATATGGCATCGGGCTTACAATCTTATGTCAACGGAAACGCGTGAATTATGTGGCATGTGTCAACGTAAGGATACCCGTGGAGGTCGCCATAACGACTGTTAGTTAATAGGTGTTCAGATTTTTAACTTATGTCTGTTGTGACATGCAAGGTGTGTGTTTGCTTAATTATGTCTCACAATAATTTTCTGCAAGTAGGTAAACCAGAATTTAAAATATACATAAATATGTATGTGTGGTACCTTTTACTGGCTAAAACCACTTAATTTTTAAGTATAGAAATCCATCATGGGCAATCAAAAACCACACGGTCCCAAGGTCCTACCTAGTTCTTGGGATCGCAGCTGAATTCACCGCGATGACTAAAACCGTACTTATGGGCATTTCTGTAAGTAGTTTTGCCAAGGTAGTTCCGCGATCTCAAATGTCACCTCCTAGCTTTGCATTTGTCTTTTGTTTAAACAAGTATAGGTGTACAATAGGAACACAATTATCTTAAATATTATATACAAAGAAGTCAATTAACTCAAGATAAATCTTTGAAAAGCATTAACGCATGCTTAGCGAACTCTAAAGTTACAATATTAAATGGAAAAAGAATACGGTCGCGAACAGGATTCGAACCTGCGCCTCTAAGTCTAAGAGGTCGAGATGGCTTAGTGGTCAGAGAGCCTGGAGTATTTATCCGGGAGGCGCAGGTTCGAATCCTGTTCGCGACCGTATTCTTTTTCCATTTAATATTGTAAGTCAATTAACATTTCAAAGTTCATTTCGCCATAAAAGTTTGTGACTAAACTTGGTTTTTCTTATATAAGTCACTAAAATAGCTATAGACATTCAATGGCTGATCAAACAGTATCATAGTTAATGGTGAAGCCTTTTGTTATTGTTAGGAACTTTGAATTTATACTACTTTTTTAGTACATATTTTAGCAACATTCTGACAGCTGTCGGGTGAAATGATTGATCTCATTTTAATATCTTATTATGTATTCACAAACCACGCTGTGGGGCGTTACCTATAAAAATCTCTGGGAGGGGATATTTGTTTATAATAATGTGATAAATTCTTTAGTTGTTTTGTAAATAAGTAAAGCGTGATAATCAGTAAAGAAACTGATTTATAAATTATTGATGATGGAACTAATTGTATCAATAATCTAGGGCGTGAGATTTTATCAACAAACTGTGAAAATCGCGTTGGAATATCACTAAGTACTTATGATTACGGGATCATAAAGTACATATTCTATCAATGCGTCATAAATTAATCCTGTCATTGTCACTTAAACGTCAATAAATAGAGATAACTACAGATTTTTACGCCATTTCAACTAAAATCTTGATGCACTGTAGGGACACTGTGGCCTAAAAGCATTAAACCTTCCCTATATTAAATATTACCAGTCTATCATTAATAATTTTACTTAACTGTGTTCTGTGGGACGAATTTATATTTTTATCTTTAGCTTTATGAGTCTTGCTGTCAAAATATCAAATAGATTTTATGATGAATAGCTTTCTCTTTACCATTGCAAAATCCATCCGTAGAAGTACGATAAAATATGAGATTAATCTTATGTTATTACTTACAACCCATATTTCCTTAAATTAGAAACATTGTTACCTCTAATCTAAAAATAACCCACAACAACACATGTCATATTTTAGGAGCCGCCATTTACCTGTCAGGGAGACCTATTTTTGGATAATAAAAACGTAACAATGACCCAGTTGATAACAATGACGTAATTAAGTCTAGCGTCGCGTGTCGCCATTGTGTTTTGCAGTCTGGCAGAATCTGGTAGGTTACGAGCGCTGGGAAACTAATTATAGATAATGTTGAGAGAAAATTTATCTTTTAAAGTTGACTTTGAGTTTTGATTTTGGTGTTTGTAAAGTGAAAAGTAAACTGCCTTTCTCGGTAACTGTTACCGTCTTAATAACTTTGTGTTGAAATAAGTTACTACGTTCACAAGTAGGTACTCAAATTAAACGGTCAACTATCATGCGATAATTTAGTCTATAGTCTGCTGGGGATCTTCCTGTTTAAGTAGCTATTACTACAATTTGTAGTTTCTCTAAAGCCCGATTTTTCAATAGGCAATTATTTTTCATCAGAGGGAGTTTCGACATCCTTGCCATACAAAATCTGTTAAAATTCATAATTATTTCACACACTGACAAAAAATTATATATCGATAAAAAATCAGCCATAAAACGAATAAAAAAAAAACATTTGTATATCGAACAGTTAACTGTTATTTTTTCCTTTTTCTGGTGCGAAATGAAAGTTGTATTCAGAGTGAAAAAAAAACATTTGAATATCGAACAGTTATAGGTTATTTTTTTCCTTTTTCTGGTGCGTATTGAAAGTTGTATTAAAGATTGCCAGTCTAACTAACGATGACCTTAAAGTCGGCCTTGCACTTGAGTTTACATAAAGTCCTCGACTCTACGTTAATTAACAAAAATATAAATAACCTTCCGCATTTTCATCGATTAAACGCCGATTTTACAATCGATTGTGAATTTCGTGGCATAATAATCAATCTAGTCATTATGTTGCAAATGGCTCTGAAAATCGTTTATCGTAATTTGAAGGTTAGCGATGAGAAAGATTAGCATTCTTGCATTCTATTATGTAATATTTTTATACACTTTGATTATTAAGGAGTGGTGAAATTGCTATAATCCTATTCCCTTATGTACCTACTAGTTTAGTCAATCGCCTTTCATCCATCCTTTCTATATGCTCAAACCATCTTAGCATACCCTTCTCAATCTTTGCCACTACATAATGTTTCACTCCACAACGTTCCCTTATCTCGCTGTTCCTCACTTTATGTTTCAAAGTTAAGAAAGAAAGAAAGAAAGAAAGCATTTATTTAAGTCTCGTGGACGAACTTTGTATTTACAATAGCAGAAAAAAAGAAAATGTAGATAAAAAATACAAGGCTTACTAAAATACGCCTCCACAAGACCAAAAAAGGTCCCTATTTCAGCATAAAGTTACGCCACACATACTTCTCAGAGCTCTCAACTTTCTTGTTTCTTCTGCCACACCCAACTTTCACTACCATACATAAGAGTTGGCACTAACACCCCTACATGAACGGCCAGCCGCGCCTTTTTAGACACATTCCGGCTATCCATGAAATTGTGTAGTGCCCCATTCACCTTGTTACCAGCAGTCCCTCTCCTTTCTATGTCCTTCACATGCATCTCATTCCTCGTAAACATAGATCCCAGATATAACTCTTTCACTTGTTCCACTCTTTGGTCACCTATCAAAATATTGCACTCTGTCATAATTTCGTCCCTTTCAAATAATTAAATTATAACGAAAACAAAAGATGCAATTTAATGTCGGGAGTCAGACAGCACCCGTTTACGAGCATGACGCGCACATCACTACTGCCAAAACACACAATGATTAGGTACATACATGTTCATACGTTTAACTTTAAAGCTACCTATATAAGTTTATGCTCAGGATTATGTACGGTCACCAACAAAAGTCGCAGAACATATCCAAATGTTTTTGGTTAGCTTTGAAACTAGTCGTCTAACTATCTGGAGTACAAAACACACCAACCTTTTTTTTATTGTATAAAAACTTTCCTGAGTCATATTCATATCAAATATTCACCGGTTACTATGCACGTGGACTTTTCGGGATTGCCCGACTGAACTATATTAGATCACAATAACCGGCACT
Source organism: Xylocampa areola (assembly GCA_935421205.1). NCBI lineage: Eukaryota > Metazoa > Arthropoda > Insecta > Lepidoptera > Noctuidae > Xylocampa > Xylocampa areola. The sequence continues at coordinate 3,051,810 of OW285219.1, read as the reverse complement.
ACAGTGCAGTTTCGATGCGTGTAAATCGACTTCTATTGCTGACTGTACCAGCGATTATCTTCTACAATTTACATAATAGAATATTAAAGCAGCTAGGTCTTCACGATGTAACAGGCATTGCATAATATTGTGCAAATGTTCAAAATGTTGTCGATTGACATTTGCACAAGTGAACGCAGAACGAGCGGGGATTTGGACATCCAATCAATAGTTATTACTAAGTCGTAACTACACACTGCAATTTGTACAATTTTAAGGTAATTAAAGAATCTCTTTACAATATTTAATGGAAAAAGAATACTGTCGCGAGCAGAAAACGCACCTGCGCCTCCCGTATAAATACTCCAGGCGTTCTGATCACTAAGCCATCTCGACCTCTGCTCACTAACGCGAATTCTTCATCCATATTTTTAACAAGTCTTTTGGTGACGTCATTGCTATCTATTCTGTCCCTATACAGATGACCGAACCGACACGACTAACTTTGCAGTTAATATAATGTCGTAAAAATGCAATTAGTTTAGCAATTAAAGATACATCTTTGAAAAGCATTAACGCATGCTTAGTGAACTCTAAAGTTATAATATGAAATGGAAAAAGAATACGATCGCGAGCAGGATTCGAACATGCGCCACCCGGATGAAAAAATCGAATCCTGCTCGCGACCGTACTCTTTTTCCTGGTAACTTGCAGTGCGTTTAGATGTCCGATGGTAGAAGGGGTGGGAAATCTGACTTGCAAAACCCAGTTACTGGGTAACCCGTGGTAAGATAGGTTATCAGACTTTCACGTCTTTGATTACCTGTAACGACTGTCATAGATCTTCATTTGATAACTGGAACCGACGGCTTAACGTGCTCTCGGAGACACGGAGAGGTTTTAATATGAGATTATGCTCTCCCAGCCATAGACCGACCGCGGCAAGCGCAGCGTAACCTCAGTCGATCGATCGATAGCTACGAGCCCTTTTTATGACATACAAACTAGGAAAATCCAAGAAATTATGGCAATTTGTTTATTAAAAACCTTTACTTCTTGTTAATCTTTATTATATAAAATTTCAACAGAAGTTTTAATAATTAATATTGATGTTTCCTTTTAATAAATTCAGAGTGCGTAGTAACCCTGACGATTAAAAAATAATTATGTACCTAAGTACTTCAATAAAATGTGTCTCTGTAAATGGATCTTAAACAATTATAATTGCACAGCTATGCCATTATAATAGCAGTTTGTTAGATATTTTAATTGATATTGATTTTTAATTCAGTTTTGTCGTTATCTGGTCATGTAGGTACAGTCAGCATCATAAATATAAAGTGGGTTAATATTTTAAAATGTTATGAAATGATTTTCATTAAGATTGTTTATCTTCTTTTTGTTAGATTTTATAATGTTGAATGAAAAGTATTATGATATATTTTGAACATTAATCAACCCTTGTAATTTATTAATTTGAAAGTAATGAATTTAATTTTAAGTCAATCAAAGTAGGTGGGTGCTTAAGCTTCGTTTTACTAACACAACAAGTGTTATTGATCTTTCTGTTAGGTAATTCTCAGTAGCAGCCCGGAGTTCGGAATGTGCCCGGTTGATGGCAACAGGCTCACCTAACATTTGGTGTGACATAGCTAGATAGAAGGAGACCGTATCGGTGGCGGTTACCACGAACAACAGCATTCCCAATGAGGGTTTACGTCAGGCAAGCGGCCGGTAATAAACATTGCCTAAACTTTAGCAGCATACAATTTCAAAAACAATTAAAAAGTGGTAGAAGAATACATGCTGTGTCGATTCGAAATAAATTGGGATAAGGTCAGGGGGCTGATGATGATATTAATAATATGTTGTTTAGTGTACTTTAAGCCGTAACATACTATATTCAGGGCCAATCTGTCCTCGTTTTAAATCATTAAAATCTGTGCGGATTAGGAAAGAATATTATTGTAATAGACGTAAGTCAAGTAAGGACTTGTCTCGCCCATAACTTGCCTTGCCTAGGCGCAAGCTACCACAAATTAGTAATATATGTATCCAAGCTACTACAGTCACGTAAAAGAGACACGTTTTAATTTACATAGCAATTCGTAACTATAGACTTCGCTAAGAATGCGTTTGAAAAAATTTACCTGTAAATTACATCATCTTTTTTATCGGGAAACGGCCTACGAATTACGAAATACTTCTCGAGTGGAGTGACGAAATTCATTACCGTAACAAATGTATGGCGAGCCAGTCGAATGTCATCAAAGTGATCGCAAAATTACGAAGGAGGAATATTAAACGAAATTCGCGTTTCGTGTTGGCGAAGTTAGATTTCTATTTCTAGGTCACCCGTCTACATTTTCTGTTTTTCTAATGCGTGGTTTTTTCTTCGGAGCTATTGGTTTTGCATACATACATGGGTACATATTCCTCAAACGATTATAGTAGTTCGAAACTAGTTGGGCAGTGCCGAAAAATGCACGTGAGTAGTAACCGGTGAACAATAATTAATACCTCCATTGTGTTTGTGTGATCAACCTAGTAAGCGACGACCTCAATTTTTTTTTGTTGTTAGTTTTTGAATATTGAAATGTTCTACAATACTAATACTGTTTTGTTTCGCCCTTCACACAACGCATGGCTTGTTGAATTTCATTCATAATTTCATGGATGGATTAATGTTCACGCTTTTAGAATAAATGGAGTGAATCGTTATGTTCAATGGTTTTTTTTGGGGAATTTTGTTGGTGCACTTTGGTACCTTGTCACCAAGGCTTTTTAGTAGGCTTATGTTATGTAGTAGGTAGTAAGATTGTGATAATTAAAGAATCCGAATATACACGAATAAATTTTAATTTCCGAAAGATTTTTATTATTATTAGCATTTCACTTCATTTAATCTGATGGCGTTATTCGCTATGAATAATTTTTAACAAAAAAAAGAACCGACTCCAAAAATCTTTCTGTTAAGTAAAATTGCACTAAAAAGTTATAAAATAATTGCATTATTTATTTACTACAATTTATATAAAAATATTTTTTTAATTTTTGAGGATTCTGAATAAAATCAATTTATTAGGGCAATTATATACAATTATTATTATTTTTGGAGTCGGTGCCAGACAAACTTTAAAAATATTTAGGAAGTTTCCTAAAATTTGCAAAGTATATTTAAAGGTACATTAACCATCATTATTTTTACGATAATGTATTATACCTAATTGAACCTATTTACAAATGAACACAACAACTGCCTAAAGCGAACGTAATACGCTTCTTCATGAATGTACTTACACGTTTATTATCCTTTACTGGCACCGACTCGACTATGTTATATTATGTAAAAGAAACAGATCCCTTATACTTTGCCCAGTGGGTCAACGGGAATAATTTTGTTCTTTTACAAAAACTTTTTGTGTAGTTAAAATGTCGAATGATTAATTTAATCAACCCTAGCTCGCTATCTACATATTTAGCGATGCCGTCGAGTTTTAATTAACTTTTCATTTAGAGAATTTCATGGATGCTATATTTCACTACAGCTTTCGTAATTAAGTAATATTTTAGCCTCATTTAATGTCGTATTTTTATTCTAACCTTTTGGATTTTTGATGGTTTATTTAAAATATTACCAGATTTCGGTCACGGCGGCCTATCTCCAAAGAGATTACCCAAGTACGCAGGAGATATTATAGTGCACAAGTGTATGCGCAAACACAGGTGCACTCCCTCTTCCTTCACTCTCATATTCCGGTGAGACGGCAATCCAACACGACCGGAGAGAGATTAGGCGCAGGACCGACCGACGGCTTTACGAGCTCAACTCGTCATTACCAGATTATTAACATTATAAATAATCAGACTTTTAGACACGTTGTTTTTATCATAATTGGATCTACGTTTGGACATCAACTCGCCTCATGGGAAGAGACGGTGTGGCCGAAGATGGAGCATGTTAGTCCAGAAGAAATCTATTCATTCTAACCTTGAATATGCCTAGATTTTATTTCTCAGGAAACTCGGAAGACAGCAGGGAGTTCCATTCACAGGCAGTACTTAAGTATCAAGAATGTGGATCCAAATCACTGCGAATTAATTTACGAATTTTCGAAATTTCCACGTCATTTTTGACAACTGGGAACGACAGCTTAACGTGCCCTCTGAATAGTGTTGCCAGATGTCCCGCTTTCTGTGGGACGTCCCGCATTTTAGCCCGCTCGGGAAGTGACCCGCCGGCAACCTGAGCGGGACGCAAAAAAACCCGCTTCTCACCTAGCCAGCTTTAGAACAGAGAAACGCACGAGGCGAGTGATCGGAAAAGTAATTTTTGTTTTAATGTTAGGTTCGTTTAAGAAGTATGTAGATTTGTTGATTTTACATATTGGATATTTTCATTTTTTTATATTAATGTTGTATGTAAAAAATTATAATATAAAGTGAAATTCGTTTATCATTTATTAGGATTAGAATTAATTTAGAATTACAGATGTGTAACTTACTCACCATTGATGTAAAAAAAAACTGCATCATCCCAGTCCCGATTATTATCCACATAAGTCCCGACATTTAGCAAAATTGATCTGGCAATCTTACTTCTGACGCACGAAACTGCTGGACTCTAAGGCTTCTCTTAATAGGTGTTGAATTTATTTATTTATGATCGTCACTAGGGGGTTCATAAAGAATACATAATTATAACTAAGTATTTATATATATTTAACTAAAACTATTTTAATAATAAGAAAAAAAACTATTACCTATCTAAATTAACTATTATTAAAACTAAAGCTATTTTAATAATAAGAAAAAAAAAACTATTATCTAATTTAGAACTATAAGAGAGCATCGAAAAATTAATCCGCGTCGCTGTCAACTGGGAGCGTACCCAAAAGGCTGGCAGCATTACCAGGTTGAATAGCAATACCAATTCTTTGTGCAAAATGCAGACCGGCCTTTGGGTCACGTGAAGTGTCGACCAATCGCCTTGCGATCTCTTTATAGAGAATGCGAGCGCTCGGACCCCACGACCCGAGTGTTTCAACCCCAAACGGTTCAAAAATATAGTTACTAATAGAAACGACATGCCATCTGGTGTCTTACCATGATGTGTCATAAGTCATAACATTGTAACTAACACACATAACTCCTTCTCAATAGGTAGGTACTTATTCACCAGTCATCTGTTTGTTGGTAATTTAACAATTTTGAGGTTTAATTATGAAGGCCAAACTCCCACGGGTATTAAATTATGTAAGTAAATAACATATTATTGTGATGTTATACGGAAGTAGTGTTGTTTACACATACGAATTAGATTGTATCCGCCATTGTTCCGCTTCTAAGAATGTATCATTTTCGTGTAAAGTCGAATATGTGAACTGCCTCTTTGGTCTAGTGGTCCCAAACGTGACTGCTGAGCATTAGGCAAAGTGTTATTGGGTTGAAGTTCTTGATAGTAGCCACCGGAGTCTGGAATTGTACCCGGTATATAACATATACAGACTCACCATTTCAATTATTGCTCAACGGTTATTACTCACTTGCATTCTTTGGGATTGCCCGACTAGTTTCGATCTCGAACGGTGCCCTTAGTCATAGAGAGCTGAGCCCGCGGCGATGTCGCGAGTCAAACTCAGTGTGTAGTGGTGTAGTGAGTAATAACCGTTGAACAATAATTAATATGAATGTGTCTCACGAAAGTTATTATACAAAAATAGATTATTACATGGAACTTAATATTAACAACATTGGTGAAATGTGGGTGTACAACTACGTACACCTCTCCCTACTCTTTCGGGGAATATAGGCGTGATGCTATGCTATGTTATGATGTTCGAATTTGCGGGCGTTGAACGCCGACTAAGGCAAAAAGCGCTTGCTTGTAAATTGTAACACATATAATACTTCTTTTCAAAGAAACGTGAAAGTTGCTTTCAATGGAATGGTGAAAACAATACATAGACAAACGATCGCAGCATTTGCTGGTCATTTGGTGTTAGTTATTGAAGAGTTCCATTGCCTATTTCCGAAGATCTTCATAAGATCATAATACATATATTATTAACTAAAATCTTCCCCGAAAAATATGTATTTAAACAACGGACATACAAACATACATACAAACGGGTCGAATACATAAGCCATCTCGACCTCTTAGTTGGCTTAGTGGTAAGAGCGCCTGGAGTAAGTATCCGAGAGGCGCAGGTTCGAATCCTGCTCACGACCGTATTCTTTTTCAAAATTAGAACTTTAGAGTTCGCTAAGCATGCGTTAATGATTCCAAAGATTTATCTGTACATAACCTCCTTTCTTGAAGTCGGTTAAAAAGCTGAAACATAATAATTAATACTTATTGTTTTAATATTACTCTTACCTACAAAAAATATCAAATGTTGCTCATAAATAAAACTTGCTAGACTTCAACAAATAAGTTGGCCATTGTTATTGTTGTGCCAATAGCTATAGTAAAGGAGGGTGGTAATAATCGGAAGCCTGCGGGGGTGAAACGACTCAAGGTGAAAACATACGCGGGAGAAATGGGAGCGTTGACGCGGTAAAAACTTCAAATTAGGAGTTAATTTAAATAAAATAAATAACACAGGAAATCCTAGATAATATACATATATTACTTGTAGTATGTCATTAATTACTTCCCAGAATTTAATCTTTATTAGCAACATTATAATGATAAATAATATTTATTTCGTATCTGACTAGCGGTGCAAGCATGGTTCTTTTTGTCGACACGTTTGTCGATTTTAAACGTCAAATCTGACATAAAGTGTTGATAAAACGATAAAATTTAATACATAAAAACTTTTATCGAGTCGACAAGTTTATCGAAAAGATCCGTGCTCGGACGCTAGCTCTGAGAAGAAATGCCGAAACAAACTCAGAGGTCAACGTCTCTTTTAAAGTCCAGACATAATTTTATTCAACATATGAGTGTAATTTTGTAAGGTTAGGTCTGGGATGGCCTTTTGAAGAAAGAGCCATAGCAGTTTTGATGTGTTATCAGATGGGTTGTATTTTTTTTCCAAAATCAATGGGTTCGCTTCTAGGCATATTGATTTTTTTAAAACCAATTATACACTTTTATTTTTAATTAAAATCGGGCCCGAGACTCTAGTATTTTTCACTATTCCTTATAGCTCCGGATATGGCCTTCGACGCCCACATGAAAAATTAATTCTGTATAGTCCTTTTTTTGTGTATGGCATCTCGCACGTCAACCTAGGAGGTTGCCGGCTGCTTAACCGGGCTTTCCTGTGGTTGCCTTAATAATTTTAAGGCCCCCAGCCAGGGCATTCAACGTATAAACTAAGCAACAACACGCTAAATGCACCACCTGCGGGGTACGGACCTCGGCTTATGGCGTCGCTGGTAGGAGGACAGCAAGGGTCTGGCTGGATCGGATTCAAATAATAATTATTATTTAGGGACGAATTTAAAGCTACAGGCTCAGCGGCGCGGGCTGCCACGAGCAAGGGTCGGGGTGGACCTATATAGTCCAATAAATTGTTCATATTTAAACGATTTGCCAAAGTTTTCTATATTATTAGATGTGGTGTGGCAGAAAATGATTTTTTAAACTACCTCCTTATTTAATGTCATGCCGCGGATTCTATCTCGCTAGTTTACTTCGGGTTTTATACGCGGCTGCAATAAATCAACAGATTATGTATAAAAATTGTACCTGACAAGTCTCGGCCTTGCTCTAGATTCTAGTAAGAATAACTTTATTCTCATCTTAACAGATTGAATTATATCATGTACATTTTATCTTTTGTTATTACACTGTTTCAAGGAATCATTGAATTAAAATGAATGATGTTTTCTTGGACACCGTGTGTCGTTTAGATCTTTATTTATCGTCTTACTTTTCTGGTAAAGATGTGTGCCTCTGCCCATCCCAATTTTGTAGGATTGTACATTGTAATATCTTCTTGATATATTGTAAAATCTTTAGCTAGTCTTAGGGTATAGCAATCTCAGCATATAAAAAAAAAACGGAAAACATCGAACACGTGCTGCGCCGATCCCAAATAAATTGGGATAACGATGATGATCAAGTATTTTATAAGTATTTTTTATTTGTACTAACATTTTGAACACTTATTAGCAATTCTGGTGGTAGGATGTTTAATTACTTTCATATTTATGTTTGTTACTTAATTTATTCTGCTTTTGAAACGTGTGACTAATGGATCGTCATTTTTGCTAGCGTGGCCGTGTCAAATATTTTTGTGTATGTTTTCAAGTAAAGGATCTTATGAACGCTATCCACCAAATAATTCTATTGTAATATTTAATATTGCTTTATTAAAAACGGTAAAAGATGTGATATTTCTTCTTAGAATCGCTCATAGACCGTTCTTCTTTCGTGTTAACAATTCAAATAAGTAGTCTAACATTTTACCCGACAAATGAAGAGGAGGTGCTCAAGTCGACGGGTATATTTTATTTAAACAAGTAAGTCGCAACTTCAGCTGCCGGGCGGCCCTCTAATTTGCTGGTTTCAGCTCCTCCCGGGTAGAGGTAAGGTGCCTGCCACACCCCCTAAGCGTGCTCTCGTGCCCATTGCGCACACATCAATTATGGATACGAGAGCACGTGTAGCATGTCTTGTATGGATACTTCACGCTCACATTGCATTTGAAATGGCTTTACAATACCCCATTTGGGCAAGATGCTTCTGTAGCAACCAATTTAGTCCGGAGTCGGTTAAGCGATTTCCATATTGGCTACTGCAGTTTTTTGCCCGACCTGGTAATCGTACCCTCACTCTCAGCAGCTTCTCTTGTGACCACTAGACCATTGAGGCAGATATATTTTTTATCGCATAAAGGTATCTTATTTATTTTATTTGAATACAAAAACAAGTATTTTAATTAAACAACTTTTAACCGGATTAATCGCGTGTTTTAAAATTTTGTTTTCCTAAATCACCCTGCGAACGCTACAGTGTTCAAAGACAAAAACCAATAATACACACGATTAATCCGGTTAAAAGTTGTTTAATTTGATTGCGAAAAACTAAGACTTTACAACTCGAAGGTAATCTCTAAAGGGGAGTGCACACAGAAAATATATTGTGGAAAGGTAGGTGCTTTCTTTCCTGTACAGCCAATTTGGTGAAATGAGTTTCCACTTTCCGGGTGTAGCGATAACAAGGCCCTTACGGAAATGTTGATTGGTATATTTGACGAGCATGAGGTCCTGGAGTCGATTCTCAAGTAAGGCAGCGTTTATTATGGTGTTTTGAGTAGTAATTTAAGTAAAGGCATAGTCAGTTTTAATGTAAAAAATATCGTAGCCCTCTTTGTCGGTTTCGACGGCGACCCTAACAGATATTAGCCTTTCGTGAGCTCTAATATGACTGGCTAGACCGAACTTGGTTTCAGATAACCAGTACGAGTAGCTAACCCCATCGGCGCAAATTAAAGTGGACAAAATATTGCGCTGGTGTAGGCCCACTCTCTCGTCTTGCTCCCTGTGGTCCAATGGACTAGCAATCCAGTACGATAGGCAGAGTTTAGGATGCATTACTTATTTTTTGGAATCCCCAATTTGACATCCCTTAGTCGCCTCTTACGACACCCATAGGCAGAGATGGCGGGTGGTCTATTCTTTAACGGAACCACACGGAGAATATGATTATGTTTCTATCTTTTTGTCAGTTTTTACGGCTAAAAAGCTGAACTTATCATGATGAAATTTCGCTTAGAGATAGCTGGTGATTTTCAGATAATTTAACCGCGAAATGCCTCATTGGTGTTTGTGTCATTGCTGCTGTGGTTTGGTTCTGGGCTCAAATCCGAAATAGGACACTGTTATAAGGTTTGTCTGTAAGGAATTTCTCTGCAGCAGCTCGGAATGTGGAATTGTGCCCTATTGACAGCAACAGGCTCACTACCTATTAACATACATAACATAACATAATGGTCTCAAGCGCTACTGCTCAGCACGAGGTCTGTCGGGCTGTGTTATTGAGTTTTTCTGTTAGGAAAGCTTCAGTAGCAGCCCGGAGATTAGAATTGTGCCGGGTAGATGGCAACAGACTCAACACTTATTACATGGGACTTGATAACGATATTGGTGAAATGTGGGTGTACAACTGGTGTACACCATTGCCTACCTGTACGCGGTATACAGGCATGACGCTATGTTATGTTGTCATTAATTTTGTCATTAGTGACTGTGTCAAATAAACGTTTCCTTTCTTTCTTTCTATACCATCTTTGTATTGTTTGTATTTATGGCTTGTTCGCCACTCACCCGCATTATAGCGTCAGGTTTCAGCGATACGATGCTACCCTATAGCTTTACTACTAAGTAAACGGTAATGGAGTGTTGGGAACAGAGGGAACTCGGGTCTTCATTAGTGAGTTTAATAGGGGTCGACTGCATGGTTGGTCTAGTGGTCGCAAGCGCGGCTGCCGAGCGTGAAGTCCTGGGTTCGATTCCATGGTCGGGCAGTGTCATTGGGTTTTTCTGTTAGGAAATTCTCAGTAACAGCCCGGAGTTAGGAAGTTGGTGGTCTGTCACCTCTGTGCTTCGGAGAGCACGTAAAGCCGTCTTGCGCTTGATCTCTCTCCGGTCGTGTCGGATTGCCGTCCCATCGGACTATGTGAGTGAAGGTAGAGGGAGTGCACTTGTATTTGCGGGTACACTTGTGCTCTATAATATCTCCTGCGTACTTGGTTAATCTCCGTGGAGATAAGCCGCCGTGACCGAAATAGGTACGGTTGGGAGTATATTATTATTAGGGGTCGGCTTCCAGTCAAACTTTCAGTTTAATACCAGTATTTTACATGGAGCGACTTCCTATCTGATCTCTACAACCCAGTTCCTGGGTAACACGATATCTCGTGGTATGTCTGGTTGTCAGACTTTCACGCAAGTGGTGAAAATTGGGATTGCCACCAACTACTCTACACGTGTTTCCCCTCCCACGGGTCCTGAGCATGTCCTGTGGGGAGAGGGGGGAACACGGCGCCTATAAAAAAAAAGGACTTGACTTCCGCAAAGTAACGCCTCAATCTATATAATACAGTCTCACATGGTTACCATGGAAGTTTGAGAGTATTGATGGCGGTCGACTATACATTTAATATTCCCATTATGAAGACTTGTAAACTGTAACTTCAAGGACTTGAAATAACATGTCATGAAATCGCGGCTCAAGCAAAAAGAAATTTGCATCAGAATGCGGATTTACAATAAACACAGTGAACTCCGTATAACTCGGAAAATCTCGTCCACTAATGTCAAGGAATGAAACGAATGGACGAACGAATGTATTCTTGTCACGTTTCTAGCGATGATATCGTGTTGCCAACAAAATATTACACACACGAGACACCAAATATCCGGGATCACGTAATACATACACTATGATAACATATCCCGTACAATGAAATATAATATGAATTGAGGAAAAATACAGAAAAAAATTATAACGCATTATCGCATGCATATTTCACAACCGTAATATTCTTTCCACAAAAAAATATACAACCTTAATTGAGACATAGTTTTTGAAGTGAAACTTCTTGTAATGAAGTAATCGATAAGTGAATGAGAATTATTGAGAGTAACATTTTAAGGACGCGTCCCGTTTAGGCTCATTGCATTACATGAGAAAGAAGAAATATATGACGTAGAGGAACAGAAAGAGATATTCAAATCGATAAAATTATTGTTCATCGGTTACTACTCACGTGCATTTTTCGGGATTGCCCGACTATTTAAGAACTCGAATGGTTTAAAATTAGAATTAGTCATGAGCTCAGACCGCGGAGGTGTGAAACTAGTCGGGCAATCCCGAAAAATGCACGTGAGTAGTAACCGGTGAACAATAATTTATATGAATATGTTTCTCGAAAGTTATTATACAACAACTGCCTATCTGGCCTCTATAACCCAGTTACTGGGTAACACGATATCTCGTAGTAAGACTGGTTGTTAGACATTCAGTGATATCTGATTACTCGTAACGACTGTCATTATAGGTTGTCATTGGCAAATTGGGACTCTCCGAAGCACGGAAGGGTCTTTATATGCAACGATTAATCATCAATAGACTAACCGCGTCAAGCGTGAACTTTGATTAATCATTCTGTGTAGTTACTTAGCCACGAGCCCCTCAACCAAAAGGAATTCTCCTACAAATACGCGCGTAGAGTTTACAAATATTTTTTTGTTCTACATGTCAATATAGTTGCCGTGTTTTGTCTATTATTGCTAAAAGTGAAAGTCATCCTTTAGCTCATTATCGGCCAACCTTGGGCCGGGTCACAAGCCGTAAAGAATTTGTCACACTGACTGACGGAAATTATTTTTGTTAACCATGAGCTTCCTCTGAAGTCTTGATGGAAGTTCTTGTTTTGGTCGTGAATTGCAGTTTATCGTGTTTTTCTTGCATATCCATAGGATCTTCTTCTTCTTCTTATCGTATGGTTGAGGAACGTATTTCTGACATGGCTTGACACACCATCGAGAATGCCTCTCAGGTGTGCTGGTTTCTTCCCGATTTTTTCCTTCACCGTTATAAGCGAGTGATAATTAATTTATAATACGCCCGTGATTTTTAAACGTCTTTGGTGCCTTGTTTTCGAAATATGCGGCCTTTGACCATTTGGCTTGCGATCTCAAGCCCGGCTGCTAAACCATAGGACCTGGGTCGATTCCCAGGTCGAGTAGACAGAGTGTTATTAGGTTTTCCTGTTATAACTTTCTTAGTAGCAGCCAGAAGTTGGGAATTGTGCCCGGTTAATAGCAATAGGACTTTATAACGGCATCGTTGAATTGTAAGTATATAACAGTTATCAATGCCCCTCTGTCTAATCCTATGTGCGGTTCAGGCGTGATGCTATGGTCATTTAATTTCCATTACTTACGTTGTATACGAATTAATTTGCACAAAAACATATTATTAAAGAGACAATGATTTATTGACCTAGCTAAATCATTTCCACGGATTGCGATCACAAATGACACACAATACGAGTAGGTACATACATATAAGTAATTACCGCAGGTAATGATGAATTACCCTACCTAGCCTTTTTCCATCTACGTCATTCTAAAGTTATACATTTTTGTGGGAAGAAAAAAATACGGAGATGACTTAATGGTCGGAGTGCCTGGAGTATTTATCCGGGAAGCGGATACGAATCATGCTCACGACAGCATTTTATATAAAAAAATAAAAAAAAACTTTAGAGTTCGGTTCGCATGCGTTCATGCATTTGAAAATTTATCTGTATATGTTATTCTAACCGAATGTAGTTTATTAACAATAGTTTACATGAAGCGACTGTCTATATAACCGCCGCAACCTAGTTACTAGGTAACACGCATTAGGTGAAACATTTAGATGTCTGACTACCCGTAACGGTGTATGTCATATATCTACATTTGACAACCAGACCTTCGGTTTCACGTGCTCTTTGAGGCACGGGATATATTTCATTAAACACATTTAGGTACCATCTAGTCATAATAATTAGTATTTTATCGAGTTCTCAAGGTGTTGAACTTAATTATATATAGCTATTAATAACCGACGACGATGAAGTAATCGATTGAAGATTCACTCAAGACACACGTCATGTTGCGTAATAAAAACATATTTACATTTGAACTCTCAGTTTTCTTCTGAATAATCGCATTCCGAATTCCGAATATCCTATTATTAATAGGTATACATGAAAGTACAGAATTGTATGGCTAACAATAATATTTCTATTGTGTCTGGTATTGGCGAGTCAACAGGTTTTATTGTTCACCGGTAACTCACGTGCATTTTTCGGGATTGCGCGATCGGTGATGTCGCGGGTCAAATCAAGAGTCAAACTGAATGTGCCTCATTATAATAAAACAACTTTTAACCGGATTAATCGCGTGTATTATTGGTTTTTTGTTTTTCCTGACGTTTCGAACACTTTGCAGCGTTCGTGGTCGCAGGAGGACTAAGGTGTCAGGTGTCTTAACAGTTTATTTAAAATTATTTCAGTCTACCGTACATATAATTGATAAATTCATAAAATTATTATTGTCTCTGATACATATTTAAACTAAATCGCGACGGTATTTCCTAAGACTATCCCTGAGAAGAAATACCGAAACAAACTCAGGTCACAGTCGTTTTAAATTTAGAGATACAATTTTACAATTTTATCTCCTTAACACTAATACATTCGCAAGTTCGAATCCAAGGCACGCACCACTGTCTTTTCGAAGTCATGTGCGTATTATAAATTAATTATCACTTGCTTAAAACGGTGAAGGAAAACGTCGTGAGGAAACCAGCACACCTGAGAGATTCTCGATGGTGTGTAAAGCCATGTCAGAGGCCTACGGGTGGTTTAAATTCTGACACTAGGTTGTTCATCAACCACACGATAAGAAGAAGATTAATTATTATTTTCTAAGGAAACATTGAAAAAGTAATATTCAGTGTTTCCTTAACAAATAATAATTAACCTTTGATATGTTATAGTAATAGAACAACTTTAATAGATGGAAATATTGTAGATTTGTCATCTGCTGTCAGAGATTTTTTATTGTGGTCAATAAGACCCACCTTGATACCTACCTACATACAGTTTCTTCACATATATTTCCTTAATGATTAAGACATTAAACAATCATTACCTATACGAAATGGCAAACCGGATTAAAAAGAGAAAATTAAAATATTACTCTGTTGGAAAATTTTTGTCAAAAGATATTTTAGAATATTCAAGAAAATTTTAAGAAAAATCTCAATACCAAAATGCTATCCATACATTAGAGTGCATAGTGCACTTTAGTATGATACTTTATGCTCCCCTGAGAAAACCCTTTTCTAGTTTATCATCTATAACACAGAAAAGTTTGATCAAAATCCATTCGATAGTTTTTGCGTAATTGAGGAACAAACATTTATACATCCAACCTTAAAAATCACATTCATATCATAAAGTAGATAATGAGTAGGATTATACTATTTAGAGGCCAAACTGTAGCATTGCTTTTTGACAGGCTGATAGGTGTAATAAACATTATTTAATACATAAAGCTACACACACCTTCTTAATTATGTCACTCGAATTACCTTAAGTTATGTAACTTAAACTAAATTATAAACTTCAATGCCCATATTGGTCATTGAACACACGGAATGTGGTAAGGTCACATGACTGCGTCAAGTGTCTATAATTAATAATATCAATAACACCTATTATGTAATTGTTGCATACAAATACAGACAATACAATTGCATCTGAGATGAAATCGATAAAGATTTCTATGATAAAATAATGGTTCCGAATTCGAATCACGAAATTCGTGAGCTTCACGATTTTTTGCGGTGTTGAATCTGATATTATACGCGTAAAAAAGAACCGGTTCCGTTTTTTCTGGAACGTACATCCTTTTGGGCATGGAAACGTTTAATAGTCGTTATTTACTATTAAAATTTCTATATTAATGTATACAAATTACAATTTTAGGCAAAACTAATTGAGGCTTTGCCATATTTTGCTGTAACGTCAAACGAACTACAAATATTATAGAGACACAATGGCTGCCTGACTTGAATTTATATCTAGGTTTCTTTTAACCAATATTAATATTAAGTAAAGTTATATAATTCATATCTACTTACAGGGTTGTTAGACATGCCATTTACTATTTAAACAATATTTATAGTAGAGACTCTAAAGTTGTAATTTTTTGGAAAGAATAATACCTACGGTCTTGAGCAGGAGGATTCATACCTGCGCCGCCTGGATAAATACTCCAGGCTTAGAGTTCGCTACGCATGCGTTTGAAAGATTTATCTATATTATAGTACTACCCAACTAAATCATTTGAGATCAAGTTTCCGGCATAATTTTATCGTTCGATTGGCAGTATTGTCACGATTAAAAGTAATAATAACAGGAACAGATCACATAGATACCTATTACGGAACTAAGATCGCAATCAACAAACAAGTTTATAATCTACTAGCTGACCCGGCAAACTAATTTCCTAAAATAAGGGTTGATCGTAGAAGGGTGAAAATTGAGGATTGTATGTATTTTTGTATGTTGTATCATAAAAAAATAGAAATTAAAAATTTTGTATAAAAAATAAAAAAATAAATTTAGGGGTGGACTACCCCTAACATTTAGGGGGATGAAAAATAGATGTTGGCCGATTCTCATAGATACCGGATAAGCACAAAAAATTTCATCAAAATCGGTCAAGCCGTTTCGGAGGAGTATGGCAACGAAAACTGTGACACGAGAATTTTATATTTATAATCTATTTGGCAATAAGTTTAAAAAAAACTAAGCGTTCGGGTTTTAATTTTAGTATAGAACTGACATATTTTTTTTCTTCATATCCGATAGTAGTGTTTTTTTCTGCCTGCATTATACTGACAAACCAGTTCGGTTTCTGACGAAAATAAATCTGCTCGATTCACGGAGCTGAACAAAATACGGACATAACCTTGCCTTGTCATAAGCGAAGCAACACGCACACACACACACGCAGCGTACTGTCGTCGAGTGGATGAGTTTTAAGTATTTGTATGCCTTTAGCTCGTGTATGACGAACGAAATTAGATGACTAGGCATGCTTCTCACATGTCGTACGCAACGTTTCGTCCGTATTTTTTAAGGTCCGTGGCTCGATTGACATTAGAAATGTGTCAGTTCATACTTTTGAATCAAAAATGGTTAAAAAAATAATGTTATAATTTACATAATTCTTTGCATAATGCTTTAAAATTGTGAAAGTTGTGAAGAAAATAAATAATTTTTAAATTACGCTTTGATTTAAGATTAGATTTAGATTGGAATTGAAATTGATTTCAAGAGAAGCCCCACTGTTGTGTTGTAGCTACAGTAGAAACTGGCGTATCTACTGCTTTTAATGCAGCTATGGCTTGTATTATCAGAAATTTTTTATTAATAATTTGCATAACGATGTTTTACCAATTTGATAGTGAGGTAGTAAAACCCTAGGTGACGGTGGTTAGAAGTCCAGAGTGAGGAAGACATGTCCAAGACACTCCGTATCAGGTCCTCAACCCAGTCGGTCAGCGAGAGCTTCTCAGAGAGAATTTCTATATCAATTCAATTAGTCAGATTTTATTCATCCTTTTTACTTTTTTTGGTAAAGTTGAGGGTTATATTTAAACTTTATGTTGTAATTGTTAGTATACCTATTGAAAAAGCTGGCTAGAAGAGTCTTCACAGAGAAACTATTATTCATTTAACCCCTTGAGGCAAACATACCTTGATTAGCTACCAAGAATATTGTAATGAACAAACAGCAACGAAAATTCCAATCAATAATTAAAAAAAAAAACAATCTTAAGATTCCGTTTGTCTCTAAAACCTCTATCTTTTCTATAATAAAACTGTGGAGATACATAGAATATTTTTCCGAAATTTTGTTTGGAGTGTCTTAACTGGTAGCTGAAACCATAATTCACAGCGGACCAAGTCACGGGCTTAGCTAGTCTGTGGCCAAGATAAATAAACATTACTTAGCACGTAGGTACTTATTTATGTTCACGTCTCTATCCTGCACTTGTAGTTTGACAGTTGTGTGTCAGAGACAGGAATCAGGGTGTACAATCTTGGAACAAGTGAGTAGGAAACTGGACAATTATAAATCGACAAAATAAAGTAGGTCATTTAAATATACCATTGTCGTATGGCAATCATTCTTTTGCAATTTGGGAGGGTTATATCAATAATTTTTTTGCCTTCGTAAATCAATAGATGGCGGTTAATGCTATTTTGCAACAGATATCTCAAATAAGTAAGGAAGTATTTTGTAAAAGTGAACTTGAATTTATTATATATCGGGAATATGCTGGTCGCAACTATAAAAGTAATAACGACGATTTCGACTTCCTGCATTGCCAAATCCATAAAGAAAACTTGATAGATTTAAGATTAATTTGTATCCCGATTTTTCATTCGCCATTATTGCAAAATTTTAATAAAATATTATGCGGGAAGAAAGACTGTGTCGATGATAAGGACAGCAATCAATTAAAGGCAAAAAAATGTATTACGTGATTAAAGATAAATCTTTGAAAAGCATTAATTAAATTTTATTATATTCCAAATTATTCATAAGATATAAGCAATAAAAAAATGAACGGAACAATATATTAGAATCGGTTGAATCACGTATTTTTAAATCTTTGTTGTTTGAAGTTGCTTACCTAAGTAGGTACCTATATCTACCATATCAATGCAACCGTTTCTATATAAACATATGTATACGCATGTCGGAGTCTTATCGTTTACAGCAATAAAAGAGCGGACTGTATAAATATAGAGTAGTTATAATAAAAAACAAAGTTAGATCAAACGGCGCCCGATCACGCTACGTGACCGTCGCGGATAATCGTCGTAGAGAGGTTGCGCGCCAAAACGGGGAAAAGAGCCGCAGCCACCGCGTCGCTTCCCACCCCCGCGCACCCTTCAGGCTGCGCAGTAGTCAGCGCGGCCCGCGTTGTCCCGCGCCGTGGCATGATCCGAGCGTAGAAAATGCAGTAGTGCATTCGTAAAACTATAGATGGCGCCTGTGTGCCCTGTTTCCTAAATTGAAAGCGAGAGAGGTCTCTATTTCCTATATTATAAGGTACTCTGTGGACAGGAATAATGCTAAGGTAGCCCTACATTAGCATTATTCCTATCTCTTCTCACATGTCGTACGCTCCGTCCGTATTTTTTTAAGGACCGTGGTAAAATTTACAGAATTCTTTGCATAAAGAATTCTGTTAATTATGACCACGGACGGATGTGCCATCTCTAAAATCTACTAACCCGTATTTGAAGTGTGAAAAGTCGGATTTTGGAGCTTTAAACCAGCATACCTATTCTTTGTAGTACATTGACATTCTTTGATCCTTTAGCTACCGAGTGATGTAATTAAAAATTGACATATGAAATTTATGTAGCTGCATCACAGGGGCTAAAATAGCTACCGCCGTCTCAGGCGTATCAATGATACGGGGCCCCCGAACCATAAGGGCCTCAACGTCTGTATTGTGTAAGCAAGAAATCGTAAAATTTTATAAAAAGGCCCGAATATAAATTTTGATACAGGGCCCCGTAAGCATTAGCTATCTATAGCATCACCAAACTATATCCCCCAAACTTGTTATCATCAGTTTCTGAATTGCCAAAGCGCAAAAAAGACGTATTTACGTGAAAAACAAACTCCTATCTACAAACACTATAATTTGCAAGATAAAAAGATTATTCATATAAGAAAATATCGTGGTTACCACGTAGTTATGACATAACTATTCCTAATAAAATAGTATCAGTCGCGTATTATCACCAACTATGTCAAGGGCGATCGTTCTGATAATGACCGTGGGTCAGACAAAGCTGACATAAGAAGATCAAATACAGAAGGTCTACATGCAACGTGATTGAAGTCCACACATTCGCAGACGTCGGTCGCGTTTTTTTTTTTTGCAGACTGTCTGTAAATCTTACGTTATGTAAATCTACTGCCAAGAAATAAAATAGATTTAAATTAATTAGACCTAGGGGACATATAGTTAACTTATAATATAACTGCTTATCATTGCGAATTTT
The DNA here is from genome assembly GCA_935421205.1 of Xylocampa areola. Lineage (NCBI taxonomy): Eukaryota > Metazoa > Arthropoda > Insecta > Lepidoptera > Noctuidae > Xylocampa > Xylocampa areola. The sequence continues at coordinate 3,032,212 of OW285219.1, read as the reverse complement.
CGTGTTTTAGGTATAATGTATTATGTGTGGTGTTCACAAAACTTCAGATGTAATAATAAATCAATTTTTAACCGAATTAGTCGCGTGTATTACTGAGTTTTATTTTTCATGATGTTATTGTGTAGTAATCATGAAAGCCTAAGATTATCAAGGAGTTATAAGAGTACTTATTACACAATGGTAGAACTAAATCTTAAATCATTGTACATTTGTACGCTTTATTAACCTTAAAACAGTATTTTTTTATTTATAACTGTTCTATTTAATTTTTATTTTCCGATTATTGACGCCTTGTTTGCATTGTTGCTTATAATTCTTCTGTGTTATCTGTATTGTGTTTCAGACCTTCATAGTGGACAATTGATAGGTTCAGAACATTAGGTTACATCCACTGATGACTGACATAATTGATAATGATACGTTGTGGTACCTATGTTATTACTTACTACTATCCAATGCCGAGATAAATTATTAATTTTAATTGAAATATTAATTGTTGTATTTTACGTAGTATTGTTTATTATACATATTTATGTATTTCTATTTTTCAAAGATTTTCAAAGATTCATATTTTACATAAATATGAATCTTTGCTCATAACTATCCCAGTGCTTGGCAAGGACGACTTGAACTGTAGAGGAATACTCCTACAGACCGTATTTCAGTCACAGCAGGCTATTTCCGAGGAGATTAGCCAAGTACGCAGGAGATATCATAGTGTACAAGTATATGCGCAAACACAGGTGCACTCGCTCTACCTTTACTCTCATAGTCCGATGGGACGGCAATTTTATTTTATACTTTTTATGGGTACTTATCACAGATACAATAGTTTTTTTTTTAAATCTTACTAACCTATGTTACCTGGGAAATTGCAAGGATTCTAACGAAAAACCCACACATCGATATTATTGTATTTAGAAGTTAATCGTGGGAATAAATAAACTCCCAAACATAGATAGAGACTAGTGTCCACGACACAGAGAATCCTAGCGTGGAGGCTAGTCCTATGTTATATTATTGTCTGTAACTATATTTGAAACAATAAAGCATTATTATTATACATACATCAACCCTGAAAATATTACACTCCTAAAGTTATAATATTAAATGGAAAAATATACGGTCGTGACCACTAAGCCATCTGGACCTTTGCTCACCACCGCAAATTCTTCATGCATATTTTAACACGTCTTTTGGCGACGTCATTGCTATCTATTCAGTCCCTATACAGGTTAACGAACCGACACAACTAACTTTGCAGTTAACACAATGCCGTAAAGATGCAATTACCTTAACAATTAAAGATAAAACATTAACGCATGTTTAGCGAACTATAAAGTTATAATATTAATGGACAAATAATACGGTCGTGTGCAGGATTCGTACCTGCGCCTCCCGGATAAATACTCCAGACGTTCTGACCACTAAGCCATCTCGACCTCTGCTCACCACCTCGAATTCTTCATCCAAATTTTTCAACACCTGTTTTGGCGACGTCATTGCTATCTATTCAGTCGCTATAGTGGTTAGAGTCCCTAGGTGTACTTTCTCTTGTTGAAACTGGTACTTTCACGTACACAAGTGACACACAACAAATAATTTACCATAAAAATAATTACTATTCAACATGCGTGATAATCTAAGTAGGTTATTCAAATTCATATCTACATTACCGAGTCGAATCCATCAAATATTTAGAACAGATATATAATAATTTATTTAGTAAACACCCGCCCGCATATCCGAGGTTCTTGTCACGACCTGAATAGATCTGCATTATCTAAGTCACAATCCACCGTGACGCGGCTCCATGTACAGACTACCGCACGTCACTAGTAACACTTGCTCTACGAAAACAGTTCTTACTGCTAAGACGTAAAGTTCAAAAAAAAATTACCAGGGACATGTACAGTCGGCACCAAAAGTAGTGTCAAGTCTTCTGTGTGCCAGAATGTACCGTATGCTTTCATTCTTTCATATTTTTTTCAAAATTTTTAACATCATCGGAATATTTGATAAAAATTGATGTTTTATTAATATCTTGTTGATGTGGATGGGTGACCATCATATCATATTGAGAGCCTTGTTGAATTAATCTTTACAGATGAATATTAATTTTAATCAAAAGTGTCCTTCGTTGATTTTTTTAAAGGGGTTGATTATTTTTTTTCCTAAATGCTCAAATTATTTTAAATCATTGAATGGCTTTGCACTTTTGAGGTTGTCTGTACCTACGTAGGTCCTATTTACCATACTGGGTTGGAGCTGATTCGCTTGGGGCAAGTCACGAAATGGCTATTTCCTATTCGTTTTGCATGTTGCAATAGTTATTTCTATTTTTTTTAAAGTTTACGTTTCAAATCGAAGGCGACGTAGATTTTTAGCCTGAGCATAAGGATCCTAATGTTATTACACTCAATACTGAGATACCTTTGTAAAACTGCCTCGTTGGTCTATTGGTCCCAAGCGCGACTGCTGAGCATGAGGTCTTGGGTTCGATTCCCGGGTCGGGCAAAGTGTTATTGTGTTTTATCTGTTAGAAAATTGAGTTGAGTTTGGAATTGTGCCCGGTAGTTGGAAATAGGCTCACCACCTACCTACCTATTACATGAGACTTAATAACAGCATTGGTGAAATGTGGGTGTACAACTGTGTACACTTCTGCCTATCCCTTCCGGGAATACAGGCATGATGTTATGTTATGTTTTGTAAAATTTTGGTAAACTATTACACTACATTCTCCCTTTGCCTATGCGTAGATCAACAGCAGATGTAACCTTTCGGATAGAATTAGCCAATGGTGGTGATAGAATTTCAATATTTTTTACAGTATATTGTACCATCGTTGAGAATAGACGTATCAAATAATTACTAAAATTAATAAATAATCACTTGCTGAATCGTGACCTCGTTTTACCGATTACCGGTAGTAACTTTAACTGTGTCATTAGGTATATCATGTGTATATTTTTAAAATGTGCAGTGAATAATTGAATAACATCAATAAAATGGAAGGCAGCCCCTTCACTCGGAGTAGCAGGATCGTCCGCACCCCGCCTCCTACGCCCTCACCTGCAACCGCACCTCGTCCTAAAGACCCGAACCAAAGAGATGACGTCCTTGAAGTCATCGCGACGCCGGAAATACAGAACTGGATGTCATCCATTGACCAGGCCCTAAGTGAGGTGTGCAATATTGCAGGAGAGGGTAAGTTAAACATGGAACAGAAACTGCGTATTAATACGTTGTGCCGAAAAGTGGCTCATGGCACATCTCAGATGGCAGTGCAATACCAGTCGATCAAGCTGAAAACTGTCCAAGCCCATTCAACTATACAAACTCTCCAAGACCAAATTAATCTGTCGCAGCAATTACATGACCTTAAGCAGAGTATTGAAGAATCGTCGAAGCCAGCCATGGGACCTTCTTTTGCTGATATGGTCAAAAAAGGTAACAACAATTTTATTCAGCCAATAAATTTAAAAGCGGTGGCGATTTATCCTAATGACAAATTAAAGTCAAGCGAGGAGACAAAATCTCTTGTCCAAAAAATTATCAGCCCTGAAGAGATGAAATTACACGTAAGAGGCCTACGGAAGACTAAGAATGGCGGTGTCATAATTAGCACAGAATCTAGGGTTGACATCGATAAACTAAAGCAATCTGTCCAGCTAACTAACTCAGGCCTTACGATCGATGAGCCTCATAAACGGAAGCCTAGGGTGATCGTTTTTGGAGTGCCCACATCTATGCAAGAAAAGGAAGTTTTTACCTGTATGTACCACCAGAACCTAGCCGACAGTCTTCAGATCAACCTTGAGACTTTCTTGTCTTCAATTAAGTTGAGTCATAAGTCGGGAAAGAAGGACGCTGAGACTTGTAACTATATAGTTGAAATACCTGCAGATGTACGCAAAGCCCTGATAAACAAAGATAGAGTTTTAAATTTGAATTTACATCTTTTACGTTATTGGATACTGATGAAACCGAAGTAGAAAGAATAATCATGAGCTTAAAAGACGACTGTGCAGTTGGTTGGGATAATATATCGAACAAAATTATTAAAAAATATAGGCACATATTAGTTCCACCAGTGACATATATTTTCCGAAAATGTTTATCTTTAGGACTTTTTCCCAAGTGCCTAAAGAAAGCTGTTGTTGTGCCTGTATATAAATCTGGCCGTAAAGATCAAGTGACCAATTACAGACCTATTTCTTTGCTACCGTCCATGTCTAAAATCTTAGAAAAAATCATAAATAATAGGCTAGTCAAATATTTAGAGGATAAATCGATTTTGTCTAAGACACAGTTCGGATTTAGACCTAAGATATCAACTGCCGATGCCGTTCATCATTTGACTGACTACCTAGCACAAGAACTAGACAAGGGTAACCACACAATAGGTATATTTCTGGACCTCGCCAAAGCTTTTGACACAATTTCCATTCCTATCCTGTTGCGCAAGCTTGAAACTATAGGTATAAGAAGCACTCAGCTTAAACTCTTCAAAAGCTATCTGGAAGAACGTACCCAATGCGTAAGGATTGGCAATGTCCTTAGTGCTGATCAAAAAAATACGTCCTTTGGAGTACCCCAAGGTAGTATTATGGGGGCTACTTTGTTCTTAATTTACATAAACGACCTGTGTAACTTAAATTTAGATCACGGCATAATCGTATTGTACGCTGACGACACTGCACTCCTTTTTTCGGCTGAGTCAGAAAATGAAGTCTACAGGCTTGCGCAACACGGTTTCAATGTTGTTAATAAATGGCTTCAGCATAATTCATTGACCTTAAATGCAGATAAAACAAATTATATCAGGTTTACGATGCGCAAACTAACATCAAATCAAACTAACGCTTCATTACATGCTCATTATTGTACACTCCCCACTAATAACCAATGTATGTGTCCCAAGATTATAATTACTAACAAAATAAAATACCTGGGTATTATAATAGATGAAACCCTTTCATTTAAACCACATATCGAAGCCTTAAATAATAGAATTCGTAAGTTGATATATGTCTTCAAAAAGTTACGCTATATTGCAAACCAAGAAATAATAAGACAAGTATACTTTGCTCTCTGTCAATCATTAATATCTTACTGTATTTCCTCATGGGGTGGTACGGGAAAAACTCTCTTACTAACCTTAGAGAGAGCACAGAGAGCAATACTTAAGGTATCAACTTTCCGCCCTTTCCTTTTTCCCACTAACCTGCTCTATAAGTCTTGTGGTGTACTAACAGTTCGTCAATTGTTTATAATGAGCATTATCCTAAAGCAGCACGCAGCTCTTCCATACAGCACTGATTTTATTAACAAAAGGAGGAAAGATATCGTTTGCCCTCAAAAAATAGGAACAAAACATGCTTTTACAACCAAATTTTATGTTTTCTTAGGACCACTTTTGTACAATAGACTAAATGCAATAACAAACATCTATTCCTACAATCATAATAACTGCAAAAAAAAACTCAATGATGCTCTACAAAATATGTCATACGAAGATACAGAGAAATTATTAACCGTATTAAAGTAAAAGATTTTTTGTTTTTTTTATTGTTTATTGTTTTATTTTAGTTAAGATGTTAGGCACAGATTTTCATTAATGTTAAATTAGGGACTATTGCTTTAATTATATAATTGTTTAATTTTACATTAAAATATTACATATTTTGTACTTTTATTATATTAACAATGTGATTGTGTATTTAATTTTAAGACTAATTTTGTTCTTCATGCCTGAGACACAGGATCTCCTAGTTCAGGCACATGTGTATATAGACTTATAAGTGAAACTTTGTACTCAATAAAAATATTAATATTATTATTTTTATATTGTGTTTAAATTTTAATCTCTCCCATTTCTGGGGAACTACGTCAAAATTGCGGGCTTTTGGCCAAACAGCTATGACGGTACTGAGTATTTAGTCTATCGACAGAAACTTTCTGACGATTCTGCATGTGTTCAGTATGACTGCTTTCTGTAGGAGTACAAATGTGAGTGGATGAAGATTTAATGTTATAAGGCTTGTATGAAGTGTTTTGGGTATAACGCCGGTGCTGGATATTATGATGGGGATGGTTTTGACTGTTTTTACTCTCCATTGGGTTTTTAATTCAATTGTCAAGTCTGTGTATTTTGAGAGTTTGTTTGTGTGTGTGGATGTTAGGTTGTGTGTGTTGGGAATTGCTATATCTATCAGGTATACAATTTTGTTTTGCTTGTCATGTAGGGTGATGTCTGGTCTGTTATGGTGTATAGTTTTGTCAGTTAGTATAGTTCTATCCCAGTACATTTTGTAATTAGGTGAGTCTAGTATAATTTGAGGTGTGTATTTATAGTATGGTGTTTTTTCTGTAATGAGTTTGTGTTTGTGTGCGAGTATCTGGTGTATAATTGCTGCTACCTGGTATTATTAGAATTCCTAAGCAACATCCAAGGTAACGTTGCCAAAATACTCCTCAGAAATCTTTCTTGTGTAAATGTGCCTTCGGTTGATACAAACTATCGCTCGAGTTAATTAATAATTGTTCGTACAATAAAAAAATTCAAGAATATGTTTTGTTTTTCCCAAAGGAAAATAAATTTGTAAATAAAGTTTTGTGACGGACTCGGGATAGCCCAGTTTGCAAAGCACCTGGAGTTTTTATCTGTCCACGACCGTATTGGGCTGTCCATAAATCTCCTGGGGGCTGAGTTGCCTGCGGCCGCGTTAACGAGGGTATAGGTTTATTCTGGACCTACGTGCTCCATCCTCGGCCGCACTGTCGCTTAACATCAAGCGAGTTGGTGGCCAAACGAAGATTCATGGAAGGATGAGGAATTAGGGGAGACCTTTTCCCCCGCAGTAAGCCAGTATAAAAAGGAGTCAACAGCGTCAATTATGGCTGTTCCAAACATGACAAAACCAAAGCCCCGTTGACACCCTTTCTCAAAGTGACCCTGAAAACTTGTGTACTCGTGCTGTGAAATCAAATGAGACGATGTAGAGCGGGTTGTTATGATATATTATTGAAATAGGTCAAATCGAACAGTCCACGTGCCGAGTACTTATTTCATATAACTAGGACACAGTAATATTGTGCCAGACTTAGTTGGTATTGTGCGAAATAATATCAACAACTTTTTGCTTATAAATCGTTGAAAGAAGCTATCATTAGTCATAATCTATACTATCCGATTATATATGCGAAAGATTGTTAGCATGGATGGATGTTTGTTACTCTTTCACGCAATAACTACAGAACGGATTGGGATGATATTTTCACATAGATAGTGTAGGTATTAATTAACACAGGGGATACTTTTTATCCCAGCTGGACCCAATTCTGAAGTCGCGGTCAGAAACATATTATATAAATATAAATGGATGGGCATTTTTTATTTTATTTTGAATTAACATTAAAATCGAATCATATTTTTTTTTATATATTAAGAGATACAACTAAATGCTAAAGTTAACAGGAGCTTTTACCTAAACAGCTCTTTAAATATTATTTTTTATCTAATCAACTATTTGGATAGCCAATATATTTGACTATGAATGCATTTTAAACATAGCCAAAACTTTTGCAGCATGCAATTTCAAAAATAATTAGAACGTGAAAGTAGAATACTTGCCGCGCGACCCCAAATAAATTGGGATAAGGGCAGGGGATGATGATGATCATTTGAATGCATGTTGAAGTGATCTCTTTAAATAAGAAGCCGATAACTTCTTCAATATTATAAATCGATACTACTCTATTATGAAAACAATGCAATATATCACAATCGATCGACTTCCGTACATGACACTCGATTGCGAGGTCGACACTCGTTCTTGACCGCATGATTAGTATCTATGGTATCTGCGAAACTGTGAACCTAAGTTGTGAACCGTGACTGGCTAGTTTAAGTTGGCCCGCGGCTAAATAAAGAGCTATAGTAAAATGTCTAAATTTGACATGTTGTCTTGTAAAGGAACGCCACCGTGAACAGTCAAGTTGTACTGGTCATTTGTATGTGTGAAGGTTAATGAGTGTTGCATGTATAATTAAAGTGCTAACTTCGAATTCACGTAATACACAGTTTGTTATTTATAAGAATAATCATCATTCAGAAACCTGATCATAAAACCTTATTAGGGCATACTGCTATCCGTCCGTCTGTCACAAGGCTATATTTTTTTAAGCCTATTATTTAGTGAGTCAATATTATCACAGAATAACTATGTGTTGCTTTTTAAAGTGTGAGGTCCGTAGGAACCTTAGTGTGCAATTTCGAAGTTGTTTTTTGTAAAAAAATAATGACTCTAGTAAATTAATGTGTATTTAAAGAAAATAAAAAAGTATACGGCCTAAATTCTTGAAAGCCTGTCTGATCCTAATATTATGAATAACCAACTATACTTTTTCTGAGAATAGAAGTAATTCATCGTAAAAGGGTTACTTAGAACTTTTAGTGCTTAGCCCAAAGAGCTATTGTGAAGATTCAATAAATGAAATAAAATCCTATACTTCTGAAGATCGGATTACGGACTTAAAAAAAACAGATGACACCGCAGACGTAAGACGCAGGGTTAAGGGTCAAGCAAAAATACCCGACCTCCGACCATTATTGTGTGTGTACGTGTTTTGGAGTTGCCAGAGAGAACGTCAAGGTTTCCCCTTTTTTGAATTATGAAAATCCTTCATGGATGTCCTGCCGAACTCCTACTGACAAAAGTCTGTTAGTATGTTTCGTATGTTCGATAAAATAAATATTAGTTACTGTTCCATCACTTTACGACTTGAGTGGTTCGGAATAATGTAACAAGAATATCTTTTATTCTTTATTCCACAATGTAAACAAAGCTTGACCTATTTAAAACGGCACAAAAACTAAATTGCGAGTCGATTCATTGAACAAACAATAATGCATTTGTTTACTATTTATACCGCTGGATTGAAACAGTTTTCCAGTTTTCTTGCGGTCATACTCATAATCAAGGGCCCACGCGTCTCTATAAAGACCGATTTAGATGGGTAGGGTTGCCAGGTGCCAAAACTCTACAGTGTTTTCGTGACAGGTTACACATTTGGGTTTCTGGAGCTCGTCTCTTAAAAGGACCCAGTGTTTCCCAACATGTGTTGATGTGGGGAAGTTTTAGCGAGATTAGCATAGCAAATTCCCCTTGTATGAACTCTCCGCTGATAAGCAGATATTGGAGACATATAACGATTTTCTAGACTTAGGCTCAACTGCACCATCTGAACTATAACCCTAACCGATGGATTACTTTCTAATTTTGACAGATTTTACATAATTATAATAACTGTAAAAATAACAAAGCAAGTCTACGTTGGTTGCTGATAAAGTTCTTGCAACTGTGGCATAAAGTTTTAACCTTAGAGTTTCAAGATACTTACTTCTCGTTTATACCAACCTTTACGTTATTAAATTATGCAAAAAAATATTATTTTATATAAATAGAGCCTAGTTAATAGAGTCGCTTAATTTTATTGTAGCTACGCGGCAAATTATAAAAAATATACATATAAGTCTTCCGCATTCTTTGCCGTGTTTCCTAAAATACGATTATTTTATAGAATAGGCATGACGTTATTTTATTGGATTTTTATGATTTTTAAGTTTAGGTAAGACATTAAAATGTTAATGATGAGGCTTCTATTTTTTTCTGATCAGTTCTATACCTACTTAAGATAATAAAGAGTTGGTTTTTATTTTTGTTTGATCGATCTAATCTCTGGAACTACTGAACTTGAAAAATTGATTTTGTATTTGATAGCCGAATTCTTGAGAAAGATTAAGAATAGATAGATGAAACCCGATAACCAGTTGGAATTTTAAACATTATTTTTGTTTTTGTAGCCCAACTTTTGAGGAGAGCCCGTTTTTTAACTATGCTATGACTTGGGAGCTGAGCAAAACGAAAAAAAAGCGTGAAACACCGTGGCACAGCTAGTCATTTTCTTTGTAATACGTACATGACAGTGCTACCAACGGTAATATCACTAGGCTAATGAACACCTAATTTTAGTTAAGTGGCCTACATCCGAATTGCCACCAATAGCTAAAATACTTATGGAAATTAAACTCATTTCGTTCCGGATTTGTCCCTAGGACGCACGTGACCCGAATGCGCATCAGGTCACGCTTCTGCCATCAATAAGGCCTCGATCTGATACCTCGTATTGCCTACGTTTATCTCTGCAATTTTTTACTTTTCAATATTTATGTTACTATCTTTATGTACGATTTCTTCCTCTCACCCGTGGGGCGCCGCCATCTTTGAATGAGAAAGTGTGTGGCGCCATTTTCCCGGAATATTCGGAAAATTTCTCTGTACTTTAAATCGATAGTTTCTCTGAATTTTTGTATGAAAAGTACTAAAATGATGTTAGAAAGAGTTAATCCTCATTAAATTTGCTATCATATTGTATTGATTTTATTAGAAAATATATATAATAACATTTAAGAAATATCTGTCAACAGAAAAGTACCGTAATATTTTCATATTTTCCAACGTATTGCATAAATTAAAATGTTTCTTAATTACAATAACTAAACTTTACATCTATTCACAATAATATGGCTAAAAATCTTCATACCCTACCAAACATATTTCTTCTACAATAAATGTTCTAAGAAAGCGCGCGAGTGACGTCATCCTCGACCGCGTCATGTTCAATGTTTATTAAGTTGCCTGAGATTACATTGTCCTCAGATTTATTGTCTATGTAACATATAAACAGTAGATTTTATTAACTAAGGCAATCAAATGCAGATTTTTATTTCAAACGCATGCATAGCGAACTCCAAAGTTGTAGATAAGTCTTTATGATGCAAAGTTACAATATTAAATGGAAAAAGAATACGGTCGCGAACAGGATTCGAACCTGCGCCTCCCGGATAGATACTCCAGGCGCTCTGACCACTAAGCCATCTCGACCTCTGCTCACCACCGCGAATTCTTCTTCCATATTTTAACACGTCTTATGGCGACGTCATTGCAATCAATTCAGTACCTATATAAGTGACCGAACCGACATGACTAACTTTGCAGTTAATACAATGTCGTAAAGAATGCAATTACCTTAATAATTCAAGTTATGTCGTTATGCTGTCGCATGCGTTAATGCTTTTTCAAAGACATATCTTGAACTTTATGATGCATTTTCGCATGCGTTGCGAACTCTCTAAAGTAATAAATTTTCGTGGAAAGAAAAAAAAATTGTAGTTTTTGTTTTAATTATTTCTTTGTAGAAATAAAAGTATGGTCGTCAGCAGGACTTGAACCTTCGCCTCACAGATAAATAGTTCATAGTATTGTAACTGCCTCGTTGGTCTAGTGGTGGGTGTACAACTTTGTACACCTCTGCCTACCCCTTCGGGGAATACAGGCGTGATGCTATGTTATGTTACAATTGTATGACGACAATACTTCAACGACAACTAAGTACTTATAGTCGTTTTATTTGAGGTAAATAAAGAAATAAAATATTATTTTGCTGACAAGTATATAATGTGAAGGAGTGAGAGATGCCTCAAATAACATATGATCAAAGATAAGTAAGTCGTTGTGTGAGGAAGTAGAAATTACATTTTCAGCAGTTCTCGTCTCTTTGTTGTTGATCTTTGTACTGTCACGGTAAAATGACGATTTTGTTCAAAGAGCGCGCTTTTTGCTGTTAATGCGATATCAAAGTAGAGACAATTTCGTTTTCGTACGTTTTTTTATTATTCTATGATGCTTTTGTTACTGTTCAAATTAGTTTTGGATGTCCAGATAATTTTTGTGACTAGTTCAGAACTTTTTGAGACTCATTAGTTTAGCAAACACAAGTGCGGCTGAATTGCGGTTTGAGCGTGAGGTTCTTGGTTCGATTCTCGGGTCAGGCTAAGAGTTATTCCTTTATTTATTTTATATTTTTTGCACACATCAAAAGTACACTAAAACATATTGATATTTTCTGTTAGAAATTCTCAGTAGCAGTCTAGATTTTGAAATTGTGGTTATTGGATGAGAATAGACATAAATAGTGTATTACAAGTAATAGTTAGGCTGGTTTTATTATATCTAAGTAGATAATAAATATATAAATACAGTCAATTAAAGTAGTAGGTATAATTAACGAGATACTAATCAACAGTTAATAATTGATTTGAATAAAAACTTGCGGAAGTATTACTCCGTCTTGATTGTTGAAACACGCGTAATTGTCACGTCATCGCGTCTTAGTACCTAGTTATTGTAGATTTCTTGCAATTGTGAATGTTATACTCAATCTATAAAAGTGCGAACAACCTTGAACTTCAAGCAAACTGGCTAGCCCAATACAGTGAAAGGAATGGACGGCGTCATGCAATAACGATTAATTCTTTTTTTGCCAAATTCCAGTAGTTATGTTTACCACCTGGAATCGGAATAGACTGAGTAGTAGGTAATACAAATAGAGTGGAATGACCGTATATAACATGGCCTTAGTACGGACCTGACGGAATACCCTTAAAGTAAAGTAATACCAATCGAGACGTGGCCTATGTAAGGAACCATATAATAAGATTTTTAGATTGAAGATTGAGCTACGACTTAACTCAAAATGCAAAAAAAGCGTAATCTCTTAGGCTGAAATCGTATTTTTTCATGATTCTGATATTTTACAGTGAAGTATTTATGCACTCTATTTTTTTTTAGAGTTAGTATTACGTTTACAGTTTAAAATTTGGTGATGATACCTGGTACGGTTAAAGCACTTTTTATATCGCATTGAAAAAAAACATAACAAGTTCGTATAGGCAGGACAAAAACTTGTATTAAACATGTATATTTTCATATAGATTCACAGTAGGTAATGAGACGTGTTTTTAGATAAATACACAATTAATTGTAGATTCGTCCCCCTTAACCTACTTAATTGATTTTAAGATTATTTTAAATGAGCTAAATAAAGAACGAGAGTTATTGGAAGAAGATTCTTGTTAATAATGTAAATTGTGGTGAGAAGTCCAATGTTTTCATTATTTTTATACAGTAATAATAACTTGCTTACTGAAGGTCAAATAACCAGTAAGATGATGTAGGCATAACTTATCTTAGCTTTTTAGGCTAAGGGCGCTTAGACGAGGTAATTATTTAAATAAGGCTGACGATTACTTACCAATTAAAAAACACCTTATCGAACAAAAGTATTAATTATTTCAGATTTTATATTCCTAATTAAAACCGTCATCTTCAAAATACCTTATCTTTAGTTCGATTATAATTTGAGCCTAGACCCGTCGAACAATTATTGTAATTAGTTAGCTATAATTAATTTTAATTGGTTTTACTTTTAAGGTAATTTACATGCCGGTGGATATAATTTTACGCGGAGAGCATTGGGCGTTGGCTTTGATATATTGTCCTCTAAGGAGTGAAAAAATATTTTAATTAGAAAATATAATAATGTTCAGCACTTTAATATCTTTATTGTATTTTACTTTAGTTTATAATAAAAAGTATAGAAAAGAGCAGAGCTTTTTTTTATTTCGTTTGTAGATCCAGCCTATATTACACTGGACTGGAAAAATATCTATGTATTAATCCTTATTTATAAGGAATAAATATACCTAGATACCTATTAACGATAAATCTTTGAAAAACATTAACGCACGCTTAGCGAATTCTAAAGTTATAATATTAAATGGAATTCGGTCACCTGTATGGGGACTGAATAGATAGCAATGGCGTCACCAAAAGACGTGTTAAAATGTGGAAGAAAAATTCACGGTAATGGGCAGAGGTCGAGATGGCTTAGTGGTCAAAGCGCCTGGAGTATTTATCCGGGAGGCACAAGTTCGAATCCTACTCGCGACCTGGATACCTACTTCATTTTCAGTATTATTTATTGACAATCTTCTTTATGATATATTATTAGAGTTGATGTCATATTGTGTAGATGAACGCATAGAGCTTATCATTTCCTATAGTAACATGTGCTTGTTCTAATATATTGTGAAGCTAACAACAGATGCAGTTAATTATAATAACTAATACTTACATATAGCATCATTTTCAATCTCTGTTAGCATAGAGTAATAAAAAATGTGCATAAGTAATAATTAATTATATGTGCAGAAATGATAATTATAGTAAAGATCGTAAACAGATTCCTTAATATTTATCTATTTCATATCTTTATTATTAAATAAAAGGCCCTAGATAACTTCCGTTTATCATAAGGATTCAGTTAACCATAATTTAAAATAAAAACGTTCAGTTCGCCGTTAGTGGAGCGTTTTTATTTTTCTTAAAATATGGTAATTACAAATAATTTGTGCTTTTCATTATTATTTTGTTTATGTTTTTGAAATTAATCCCTTCAAAAGGAAATCACCTAATAAATAATTTAAGACCTTAAATAATTGTTCATTGCAATTCTCAAGGATTTAATTGAGGCTGTATCATAACAGTGCTTAAAATTTCCAAATTAAACACATTACTTAAATATGTATTTATAGCAATAATTAGTAATAAGAGCTTTTATTTTCTAAATCTCGATCCAAACGACGATTTTTTTATAAAAATTTTCCTCACTCTGGCCCCCCGAGTGTTACAAGATATGTTTTAAAAAATATTGTATTATTACATATTTAAATAATAAAAGAGATTTAGAAGGCCAAGGTACTGCTGAGATTCAGTAACATAACATTTTCTTGGTTTTTGTATAGAAATACGAATTAATAAGTAGATTCAAATTTATCTAGATCAAACATGCAAGGCTTCTAGGACCTTATTCAATGTAATTTTTGTCCTATCTTCACATAAACCACCAAAAAACTTCTGATATAGTTTTATACACTTCATCGAGACAATCTTTTAGATGTAGGTACTGGTTTCGTGATGTTTTTGTTCTTTATCATTTTATGGAAGTTATTATTCGTTATTAAACCTGTCCCTTTTGACTTGGCTATAAAGGCAATGCCATGGTACTGTCAGTTTACCACTGTTTATCTCGTCTAATTATTATGAAAGAATCAGTTGAGGCGCTCAGATGTATTACTACAGTCATCACAGAGGATTATATGTATATTATATTTTAGTACTGTAATATCTAAAAATAACATCATTAACACGTTATATATATTAAAAAAAAAAAATTATAGTTCTTGATTCATTCTTTCATAACATCATCCACTCTAATCACATTGTTACGGATATTGACCCGACTGGCCAAGCAAGTTGGCGATATTGCGAGCCTTTTACTATTGTGTTTTATTAAACCTTTATAGTGCGATCATGTGTCCTTGATACTTAAAACTTTTTTTTTATTATTGTACACGCACGCATTTATAAAACGAATTAAAAATTATTTAATGTTTGATAAAGAATAAAATAAGTGTATTTATTTGTTTTTTTTTGTAAATTTTTGCTTATGCAGGTTTTAGTATGACGATATTTTTTTGGGGGGCGAACCGTATTATTCTTATATTAACATAATATATATAATATAGCATAATATAATATATATTAACATAATATAATATATAACATCTATTGTGTTTATATTATTTCTTCGCAAATAAGTATAATAATATCATTCACGTGATCATATTCATTTAATAAAATCCCCAAATACCCCCCCCCATCCATTCAAAATATATTCCTGTATGACCTGGACACACATTGGGACATACATTAACAAATTTAGTGAGACAATTATAGAAAAAATGCCAACAGATAAAAACTAACAACAAAAAAGTAGTAGCAATATTGTAGCACAAAATAAAAATACGTATTGGCGATTCAAATTGTTTTAATGTCGGCATGCAACACACTAATGATAGAATTGCATGTTGCACATAAAGATGTTTGGTACACCATTAAATAGATACTTTTGTTTACAACATAACTTGTTGCAGCTTCAGATATTCTAAAATGTTTCTTAACATTTATGATTTATGATATTACCTAGCGGTAATATAATAAAAACTGATATTCGCTTTACATCAGCCACCGACTGTCAAACAGAGATTTGATAAAAAAAAAAACGACACTTTGCATGTTTTTTCTGGATAGAATTTTCGGAAATGCTCTAAATTGTTTATCCTTGCTTTTTTGCTTAATTGGTAATCTTTAAATCCTAGTTAACCTATCCCCAATAGTTTAATGTTAATATAGTCAATGCGTTAAATTGATAAAATCCTAATTGTATTAATAATAAATAAAATCGATTGAATTGAATGATTAAATCTTGCTTTTCCTGTATATTTAATACTTGGAGTATAGTATTACTTAAAAATTATTGTCAAGCACCAAGTTTTTAAATAGTAAAATCAAGATAATTCGTAAACATTGTTAAAATTCTGAATCTTGTGAATTTGCTAGTAATTACGTTTGTGTGAATTGAACTACATTTGGCGCATGTGCGAAATGTGTAGATGAAAATAAACAGCGAAAAATATTGCATCACAATTGGATGAATAGTTTTTTATATTTTTAACATAGTCTTGTCTAAATTTGGTAAGAGAATTGTGGAAATATTATAGAGAAGACCTTTGCCCAATGGTAGTATAGTAGATACAAATTAGTGAAAAAAACCTCTTTTCCAAAAAAGGGAAACAATCTAAGTATTATAATAAAACAACTTTTAAACGGATTAATCGCGTGATAATCGTTTATTATTATGGTCGCAGGAGGACCTCGCAGTCCTCCTGCGACCACGAACGCTGCAAAGTGTTCGAAACGTCAGGAAAAACAAAAAACCAATAATACACGCGATTAATCCGGTTAAAAGTTGTTTTATTATAATGTGTAGTGATCGCGCAAACCTAAGATATTACTAATCTAAGTATTTTTAACCGACTTTCAGAAAGGAGGAGGTTATCAATTCGGTTGTATTTTTTTTTATGTTTGTTACCTCAGAACTTCGTCATTTATAAACCGATTTATTTTTTTATTTGAGAGGATTTACTTTCAGATTGGTCCCATTTAAATTTTATGAAAATTGGTTTAGTAGTTTAGTATTTTACATTATAAAATGATGCAACGTGATTAATATTTCATCGATCAGTCTAAGCCATTGGGAAATTGTTATAAAAAATAAGAATACAAGCTGAACATTTTAGGTATAATATCTGTTAATCTGTATATTTACAGAACTCCTAACCATTTTTTTTTCTTCCAGTGCCTCTCAACTAGTGAAGGTTAGACAACTTCCCACAAATAGCAATTCTTATCCAGGTCTTGATGTTATCGATCTACGATATCTTCCTACTGCCGGACCTTTTTTTACCAGCAACGAAGCAGTAGGTACTTAAACGTTAACTACCGATTAAAGTTTTTGTAGGCAATCTTCGAAATGTAAAGAAAATTTATTTCAGCGTGCTACTTCTTTAACGTGCGCTAATTATAAACTAATATCGTATTGCATTTTTTTCTTATGTCAGAAGCATGGATTTGAAAAAGATACGGATGGAACGTTGCCTTGTCATAACCGAAGCATAGATAACGCACACACACATAGATTACACGCGTGAGGTTTAAGTATTTGTATGCGTTTAGCTCGTGTATGTCAAGCGAAATTGGATGACTAGGCATGCTTCTCACATGTCGTACGCAACGCTCCGTCAGTATTTTTTTAAGGTCCGTGGTCAGCAGATACAAGTTGAGAAATTAATAATTTTTTAACCATGAACAGTTGTCAATATTTGAATAGGTACTTTTCCACAAAGATTATGAGTGTTTAAACCATAGACGTGACAAACTTTTGCTACCACCGTGTTTACGAACATCAACATTTACTGCTTTTTTAAACCGGTTCTCGAACGATACACGGAAAAAATGCTAGTTACCTGTAATTATAAAGCTATTAATTAAACTTAATAACAAGGTATTTAACGCTGTCATTGTTCTACAACACTAAAAACATATCTAAACCAGTTAAAAAGTCTGTAACATCTACATTAACGGGTGTTTATTATACCTACCTAAGTCAGTTTTTTAACCACAGTATTTCCTAATAATATTAGCATACAATAACAAAGCAATTTGTAATTAAATATTACAATTCGAAGATCCCAGACGTTTTAAATATACATGTTTAAATATCGAGTTTTTTCTTTCATGGTGCGTGCGCGCAGCAGTTACGACTTTAATGTATTTGTTAATGAATTGTAATTTAACTTGTAAGAGCATTTTAATATTACTTGATTGCTGTCGATATCTGTAATCCTCTTTTGTTTTAAATGTGCTATGACTACATACTTCTTTATTACTTGGTTCAAATTTATTTTAATTAGCGGGGCACCCCATGCTTATACGCAGTTACGTACATACGTATTTGTCCCGCCAAAGTCAATGAATTGTACGCATGCGTATTTAACTGACAGGCGTGTTCGCAATATATTTTTACTTATCCCTAAAAATAATAATGCACGAAAACAATAATTGCCACTCGATTACAAAATCAACGCTTATGATGTAACAATGGAGCAAAAAATATATTTCAAACGATAATAAAACAAAAAATAAACTACTCACCCAAGACTGCAAAACACTTCGTAAATAACACCAAATTTTTCAATTGGCAACACCAAGATATCAGGCAAAAAACGGTCGCGCGTAAAACGAATAATTATCAAACACGTTCGCTTCGAATTTTGTATATCGAACTCGACAGCTTGATTTTTTTTTATTCTTTTATTGTTATGATGTTCCTATACAACCTCTATGTATTCCAAATAGGTTGTAGCGGTAACATTGGCGCGTGCGCTGTGGTATGGTGCGCGTCGACTACTAACTTTGCTGGTCTCCTTACGAACCTTGAAAGCTACTGAAAGCCCCGCCCGCCTTCGCATTCTTAATAACAATTCAATTAGATCAATGTTTTAGTAAATCCTTCGTGTTGCTTTGTTGTCAATGAGATAAAAAAATAGGGCCGTCAATGAGATTCTGAGTCAGCAATTAAAGTATCGATGTTAGAGCTGTGACAAGGTTGTCGTAAAAAAGGGAATAATGTTCACATTCGTGGAAGCTGTTAATCGTAGATCCGCTAAAGGTCATTAGTCTAATACATAATATAGTAGTTACTAGTTAGTAGACAATGAAGTGTTAATTAGTGTTAAGGTAACAGCTACCGGAAACCTGCGTATATCATTGAGTATTAATTAACTTGACAAAGACATACAATGCAGGTGCTTTCCACCTATTGTAAATATTATATATTGGTAGATTGTATTTTTTCTGTGTGCACTTTTCAAATAGAAAATGTGTTAAAAAAAACCTATTTTCTTCTTAGTGTTAAACAAAATTCCCCAGAGCCTTTCTCTGTTTGTGGACTATTTTCTTCGTAACTATTTAATTCGAGTTCATTTATTGTTTTTTCATTAGCAGGTTTATATATATTTCAATTAACTTTCATGATATCGCTATTTCTACAGAATATACTTGTCGTGCGAAGTCGAGGCGGTAATAATTTTTAAGTAGGTACTTGTAGTTATTTTTTGATGTCGTGGTGGCCGTGTGGTTACGGGCCCGCCTCCTGAGCCACAAGTTGTGGGTTCAAACCTGGCATGTACCAATGTGACTTTTTCAATGTCATATGTACATTCTTAGTTAATCTAAGACATCGCTGACATACGGTGAAGGAAAACAACGTGAGGGAACCTGGATTTGGTAGTCTGAAATCACCAACCCGCAGAGAGCGCGGTGATCAGTGCTCGTGCCTTCTGTGTAGGAGAAGAGGTCTTTGCTCTGCAGTGGAACAGTTATGGGATGGTTGTTTTTATTTTAATTTGTAATTTTATACGAAAATGATTAAGATTGATTATGATTATAATGTAAATGAAAAAAAAAACAAAGTGAATTTATTTAAAAATAAAATGAAAAAGCACGATGGGACTGACATAATATAAAAATAGACAAAAGTCAAAAAGAAAACAATACGTTATTAATATGCAAGAAAGATATTATAAAAAAAAAAAAACACCTAGAAACTCTTTCAGACACTCCACTTTTAGACCATAATGTTATTTCTTCATATTGTACTTATGATTAATAAAAAACCTACTCAGTGTCAGAGCATAAACAGCCCGTAGACCTCCGCCATGGTTGTACAAACCATCGAGAACATCTATCAGGCACAGGCTTCCTTACGATGTTTTCCTTCAACGTTTTACGCAAGTGAGAATTAATTTCAAGACGTAGGTAGTGATGTTCAATTAGTCTGGCTGCCTATGTTTAATTATTCCCTGCAAATTCTCGCTTTACCCACGTGTATTTAACTATTTACTATTCATAATGAGAAACGTCAGGAAAGCCACAAAATGGCAGTATATATACATATATATATATATCCTGATAATTATATAGGTACGTTTGATGTGTGAAATTACCAAATAGGACATGTGTGTGACAAAGTAATGGTTTGAAATAACCAACCTATAGTGCCTGTGTATTTAGAGGGTTGTGGCAAAGACCATCGCACAGATCGATAGAGGTTAAGCTGCGGTTGTCGCCGTTGGTCTATAGATGAGTGGTCACAACATACTGATCCGAATTGTTTTGTTACTATGCGAGTGTATCTATGAACTGTGTGCTCTTGCGTCATCTTTGTGTTTGTTTCAAGTTTTTTTATTTTATTTTTTATATCGGGATGCCTCCGTGACTCGGTGTGAATGTTAAACCGTAGGTCCCGGTTGTCAAATGAAGATATATGAGAGTATTTGGAGAGCATGAAAGTCTAACAGCCAGTCTTACCACGCGATATCGTGTTATCCAGCACATTAATCCAGGTCAGATAGACAGTTGCTCCATGTAAAATACTAGTAGGTATTAAGTTGTGCTTCCGCCCTAATGTAGTTGCGATAAAGTTAGGCAGATATATCCCTGTACTGGTAATAAGTACGTATTTGATCAGAGGATAGTAACGACAAGGAGTTAAATAAAGAAGAATTATTACACAAAAATTGCTGCTAGAATAATCCATACTAATATTATAAATGCGAAAGTAACTCTTTGTTACATTTTCACGACTAAACGAATGAATGGATCGTAATGAAATTTGGCAAGGAGATAGATTTGCCTTGTAGAAGGACCTTTTGTCACGCAGACGAAGTCGCAGGCACCAGCTAGTCTTGAATAAAAGCTTCCCCACGTAGTATATTTTCCATTTTCCTTGCCTATTTAATAAAATATTAAGCTAGGTAGGTAGTTACTAGGTAGCTATAGTACATGGAGAATATCACTTTATGCTCTCGTACGTATCCCACTGTAGTATACCCACATTTCACCGAATTCCCAGGTCAGGCAGTGTTATTAGGTTTTTATACGACTGCTCTAAAAAGGAGTTATGTTTTTAGGGTTCATGTATGTATGTATGTTTGTGAGTTTCTTTATTCCACCATACCTTCTAAACGCCTGAATCGATTTAGATGTATGGGGTATCGTTAGAATCCTTACATTATCCCGGGTAACATAGGCTAATATATATAGTGGTTATCGTACACAAAAGGGTGTGAAATAAAAATAAAACACATGGCCAGCATTCTTTTAAATTTTTTAATTGAAGTAATCTTGTTCTGTTAGGAAAATCTCAATAACATCTCTCTACCTGCGTCTGTTTTTCCGCACGCATTCAACCCTAATCTCTTCAAAGTTAGAGTGAACAGGCTTCTTCTGGGTAAGCTCACTCCATCGTCGACTTTGTCTCTGTCACCTAGACTAGAGTCAAGAGCAAAGAGCAAACCTAAAATAAAAAATAATTGCAGCCCGGTGTTTGGAATCTTCTGGAGATGGCAACAGGCTTACCACCTATCACATGGGACTAGAGTTGTAATGTGACGGTCATATGCTATATGTGAAAGTCATTTTTAGTAAATGCTCGATCATTTATTGTCACGAAGTATATAAATTTTATATTTTCTATCGACAATATTTTATTCAAAGACGTAAGTTTTTGTTATAATACATGCATACATAAAGTCTCGCTTTATTCCCTTGAAGGTAGGCAAAAAATATATAATGCAACCTACTACGATCCTTACATACTCATTTTGTTCCAGTTTTCTATTTAAACTCACACTTCAGTTAATGTTACGCTAAATAACATTCGTCATAGAAATAATACTACATAACGATTACAACGTTTAAATGCCATTTGTCCGTAATGACAATATTTGACGAATGTGACCGGTCAAATAGAGAAAATGTCCAATCTGCTCGGTCACTTTACAACTCTACATGGGACTTAAAAACAGCATTGGTTAATTCAAGATAAATCTTTGAAAAGCATTAATGCATGCTTTTCAAAGATTTATCTTGAATTATTAAGGTAATTGCATTCTTTACGACATTGTATTAACTGCAAAGTTAGTCTTGTCGGTTCGGTCACCTGTATAGGGACTGAATAGATAGCAATGACGTCGCCAAAAAGACGTGTTAAAAATATGGATGAAGAATGCGCGGTGGTGAGCAGATGTCGAGATGGCTTAGTGGTCAGAGCGCCTGGAGTATTTATCCGGGAGGTGCAGGTTCGAATCCTGTTCGCGACCGTATTCTTTTTCCTTTTAATATTGTATTTTAGCATTGGTTGAAGTGTGTAGAATTATGTAAGTGAGAACACCTCTGCGTACCCCCTCGGGGAATACATATAGACTTTATGTTATGTTAATGTAAGATTGATGCATATCTAGGTAAATGATAAACATAATTGTTTTGCTTTATGTAACAATGTTGTATTCAAATAACTAAGTACATAGGTAATGTCAAGATGGCGATGACTGTCTGTCCGTCCTTCAAGATGGCATCGTAATAATTGAATCGGCGCATTATGAATTATATAAGGTCCTAATTTATTAGGTAATTTCCTTTGAAAGGGTTAATATGTAAGTCAAATTCATTCACATAAGTTAAGAATTAAATGGATATTACAAATTATTTGTAATTACCATAGTACTGGCAAGACGAAAACTGCTTCTTGAACGGAGATACATTGAGAAAAAAAAAAATTTATGTAAAAATTTGAATTATGGCTTAAATGAATCCTTATCACTTACACATTGACCCCTTAAAAGGAAATTTCCTAATAAATTAGGACCTTATATACTCTTGGAGCGGTGCTTCAGAAATCGGTTGCTGTACTATGTGTCGCTAGTTTGATTCCCGCACGGATTTAATATTTGTATGATGTATAAATAATTGTTCCTGGTCTGGGTGTGCAAGTGTTTGTTAATGCACCCACGACATTTTATAAAACAAATTTTAACTGGATTAATTGCGTGTATTAAATTGTTTTATTATAAACCTAGTGTGAGGCAATTTTTTTTTATGTCTGTGTGTCGCACATCGCACGCATCACAACATACTTTGCTCGACTCCGTAATCGAATCCAGTACACAGTAGCAGAGCTTGCGATCATAATATCAGCAAAAGTATTTCCAAACATAGTATAGTGACTGTATTTCTCGAAAGTGAGGCAGAGATGTATTGTAATTGTGACACCCACATGTCACCGATGCTATTATTAAGTCCCATTTAATATAAAATAATACAATTAAACTACCTCCGACCGGATTTTCGATCAAGGCGGCCGATCTCCTCTGAGATTAGCCAAGTACGCAGGGGATATTATAGAGCACAAGTGTACGTACAAACACACACTCCCTCTTTCTTAACTCTCATAGTCCAATGAGACGGAATTCTGAGATGACCGGAGAGAGATCAGGCGCAGGACCAACCACAAAGTGCTCTCCTAAGCCCGGGGTTGCACACCACCAACTTCCTAACTCACCATGGACAGTATTAAGAATTTTCTTACAGAAAAACCCAATAACACTGCCCAACCCGGGAATCGAACCCAGATCCTCACGCTCAGCAGCCGCACTTGCGGCCACTTGACCAATGAGGTAGTTTCGTGATGTGTGGTGAGCCTATTGCCATCTATCGGGTACATTTATTAAATTACTTTGTGTTATTTAAATTTCCTCCATCAGTAAATAATATGAAGCCACGTATTTATTCAACCAATAAATAAAAACAATTATTTATCGTCTGGAATATAGGTAACAACTTTCCTGATAAATAACATTCAACTTCGCAAAGTTAATTGTCACAAAATACTTCGTGTTTGTTATCGAAATGTTGTTAATTTCGTAACATCCTGCGATATCAGACTTAACAAGGTATAAGCAGTAATAATTTCATGAAGCCAAAATGTAATTTTTTTTACTGACGATTAGAAAGGAGGTTCTCAATTTATATTATGTATGATCATGCAAAACTTATGGTATTGGATAGAGGGTACTTCGAAGTTGGTTCCAAATCAATTTCACCCCTAAAGTCCACCCCTATGGATGGATAATAAGAAAAATAGGTAAATATAAAGCCGTCGCGACGTCTCCGTAATTGTCCACCCCGACCCTTGCTCGTGCCAGCCCGCGCTGCTGAGCCTGTACCTTTAAATTCGTCCCTAAATTATAATTATGATTTGAACCCGATCCAGCCAGTCCTTTGCTGTCCTCCCACAAGCGACGCCCTAAGCTGAGGCTCGTACCCCGCAGGGGGTGCCCTTAGCATGTTGTCGCTAAGTTTATAAGTTGAATGCTGTGTATGATCAGATGTATGAACGTGGACGAAGCAAAAGGCATATGTAAGGGTCGTAGCAGGTGGCGTTCTGTAGTTTCTGCCTGCCCCTTGGGATAAAGGTGTGAGTTTATGTATTTTATGTATGCACAGGAAAGACCGGTTTAGCAATCGAAGCGAGATGCCCAGTAAAAAAAAAGCAATCGCGGGTCATTTGCTGTTAGTTAATGAAGAGTTCTGTTGTCTATTCCCGAAGATCTTCATCAGATCCTAATATGTTACATCCTAAAACCTTTCCTGAAAAAATATGTATTTAAATAACGAAAACCCTATCCAAATCGGATCAGTCGTTTTTGAGAGAACCGCGGACATACAAACATACATACGAGTCGAATACTGAACCTCCTTTTATGAAGTCAGTTAAAAAGTCGGTGGTACATTAGGCTGCTCGTCAGTGGTAACAAAACCAATATAAGCTAGCCTCGCATACTATTGAATCTTCCTACTACGATAGACCAGCTAACGTCAAAGTGTTGCCATAGACATGCGGATTGGGTTCGTACTGGCGATCTTTATCTTGCCAGTCCAACGGTTATACCACCAGCCTATCCCTAACAGAAAAATTAAATAAAAATTGAAGCAAAACCATGGCGTGAGGTAGTTTATAATGATTAATCAATAAAGTATTACAACTACACCTGACAACAATTATCTTTACAATACTCGCATACAATGTAATTGTTATTTATTTATATATTACGTCATATTTGCGTGATCAGCTATTTGATTAATAACGGAATTTTATAGTATAGAAGTAGATACCTTCGTCCGCGCGACCAAAGGTAGCCTATGTCCATAACCAAGGTCCAATTTACCTCTATAACCAAAATTCATCAAAATTGGTTCAGGGATTTAGGCGTGAAGACGTAACAAACAGGCAAACAGTTACTTTCGCATTTATAATATTAGTTTTGATTATGCCAGTACCTTTTGAGTTCCCTCTTTTATTGTCCACCCGTTTAACATTACTTTTGGAGCATTTTATTAGGTATTTTACAGTTTGCAAAAGGAGGCCTCACAGAGGGATTCGGAGAGTCGGCCTTCACCTGATGATACCTCTTCATTGCGAAAGGAGGCTTCCTTTCGCTCGGCGACGAAAGCGGCGACGACGCCGCCGCCGGCCTGCCCACAGGTTTCGTGAAAAGCCGCATCCCAGGGGACAATTCGGGTTGCGGGCACTGTGGTGTAAGTGTAAACTCAAGATACCCGTTGCAGCGACCCTGAAGTGTACAGCTACTCATGCTGTACACCGCGAAGGTGTTCGACTTCGAGAACAGAATACTGTTTCCTCTAGTAACATTGGAGTAGGTACGAATCTTTGTCGATATACTTTCCGAGTCGATATATCAAATTTATTTATTTTACCAGAAACATTAGGCAAGCCTGTGAGTGCCTTTACAAACATGTAAGTGCATTTATTATAAATAATTATAGTTATTTAGATAACAATATTATCTAAACTTGTTTTTAAACCTTACTTCCTACTGTCGAGTTGGTCGACATGATTAATATTGGCAACTAATTAATTGAATAATTACTAAAAATACTGCATGCTCAAAAACTTAAAATATAAATGTATGTGATTGTGTAAAAAAACGTTTAAAATGTGTCGGATTTTATCGTTTTATCATCAAGACAAGTCGAATTTGATGAGTAAAATCGACAAATATGTCGACAAAAAGAACCGTGTCTGCACGCGATTTAGGGCCTAATTTTAGTCGGTATAATAACTGACATACCATACATGCTATATAATAATAATATGTTAATTTATTAATTTCTCCCATATGATACAAGCATTTTACAAGTTTACAATGTTAATATATATAAGGGAGACAGGAGCACATACTACTCGTATGTCAAAAACTTGTGTCATGGGTCTCCTTTATCCGGACAAGTTATAGCCTTAAATAGTTTAGTGTTGCGTGTTTGGGAGTGAGCTAGATGAGTGGTAAATGTATTGTTTGGGTGAGTGAGCGCAGGTGTGTGTGTGATTGTGAGTGTGTGATAGTGGGTAATTGTGTATGAATATTACATCATACCTTACCATACATTATTCCAAACTAGCGACTTCACATAGATGTAAGATCGTAAAGAACATATATAGGTACCTAAATATCTAATCGTACGTAGCCTGGGCCACTATGTACAGGGGACATTAAGCCATGTCTCGTCAATCGCCGTTGATGAGGAAATAAAGTGACGTATGATGGGACGGCTTATCTTTCCCAGCAACTTATTAAAGTTTCATGAGAAAGAAGGCGCATTATAAAAAAGATAGCTCTTAATTTGGTGATAATTGAAGAGTGATGTTTAACAGTTTTGTGTGGGAAGATTGATATTCGGCCGGTAGGTAAGCCCATTGTGAAAACATACCTTTTGATTAAAAAACTCCACTGTTTATGCTGTTTTTATAACAATGTTATGAATAATTTCAAGGGCAAAATTATGATAAAATACTTACCTATACCGTTCATACTTAGTTACATAAAAAAAGACATTCAATTCAAACATTATTTCATAAAACTTGTACTTTCACGGCCGTAGCTCGGAATATATGGGGGGGGGGGGGGGGTGGAAGGATTAACCCTTATGAATTGATGGGTGCCCTGTTTTTACATGCATGAAACACGTGTAAATGTTATAATTTCAATTCTTGCCGTTGCTTGAGTTTCAGGGGGTAGTACCCCAGCCCCCCCTCTGGGTAAGGTCATGCCCTAAATGAAGATTAAACTCAATATAATAATACTATTACATCTTATTATATTAATAATAATAGAAAACACACATTTCTCATTTTGAAGCCATAATTAATTGTAAAAACTTTTTAAGTAATTAATCATTATTAATTAAAAAAAAATTGTATGTTATTATGCGTAACACGATATACATACAATCTCAACATCCGGAATCAAGTATATTAATGTCTGTCATCCGGCTAATCGTGGTGACAACTGCTAAGTTAGCCATGCCATGGGACATTGAAAAATCCACTGAGGGTCTGCCTCGTTAGTCTATTGGTCCCAAGCGCGACTGTTGAAGATGAGCTCTTGTGTTCGATTCACAGGTCGAGAAAAGATTTATTGAGTTTTTCTGTTAAAAAATTCTTAGTAGCAGCCCGGAGTTTGGAATTGTGCCCGGTAGATGGCAATAGGCTCACCACCTATTACATGGGACTTAATAACAGCATTGGTGAAATGTGGGTGTACAACTGTGTACACCTCTGCCTACCCCTTCGGGGAATACAGGCGTGATGCTATGTTATGTATGTTATGTTATGTATTTTTTCTGTGTGCACGTTCCAAATAGAAAATGTGTTAAAAAAAATCACCAAAGTTCTTCTTAATGTAAAACAAAATTCTTTTTCTGTTTGTGGGCCATTTCCAATAGACTCATTACCTATTACATGGGGCTTAATAACAGCATTGTTGGTGTATAACTGCTCCTTCGGGAAATACAGGCGTGATTGGAAAACCCAAGAGTAACTTGCAGAATACAGCCATAATACTGGGGTCCTGGTAAAGTATAGTGGAGAACCGTGTGGTAGGTGGAATTTTATGTCATGCTTGTCATCATCATCTCCTGCCCTTATTTCAGTTGAATCTACCGTGGGAGAGCCATGCTTCGGCACGAATGGGCCGGCTCGACCGGAGTGATACCACGGCCTCACAGAAAACCGGCGTGAAACAACGCTTGCGTTGTGTTTCGCCAAGTGAGTGAGGGTACCGGAGGCCCAAACTCTTTAAAAGGCCGGCAACGCACTTGCGACTCCTCTGTGATTGCAGGTGTCCATGGGCGGCGGTAATCGCTTACCATCAGCAGATCCGCTTGCTCGGTTGCCCATAAAAAAAAAAAAAAAAAAAATGGGGTCGGCGCAGCATGTCATCACATTTCTTCATATATCTCAGTCAGGCGTCACAGTCAGGCGTCATTTCGGTAGTCACTCCTTTTCTAGTTATATCATCATTCAAACAATCCATATTTTACTTTATATTTTGTTTTAATTTAATTTAACTAATATTTTTTGTCGACCAATTACACGATTTTAAACGTCAAATTTGACATAAGTTGTCGATAGAACGATACGACGTTGGCATATTCAATACATTTAAACTTTTATTAACTCGACAAAGATCCGTGCTCGGACGCCTGGTTTGATTTCAACCAGGTTTTTAACCTGCAACCTGTTGTAAGTCACTTACACGATTAGTGTAAAAACGTAGTGCGATAACCACAAAAATCTAGGATTAAAAGCACATGGTTTATTAGGAAATAATTCAGTGCAGGTAATTGGAACGCCTACGTGCTACATAGTTTTGCGTATGACATAGGAAAACCCAGGGTTTCACGTCGTGTGTCAGACTTGATCAAAGACAAACGCATTCTCAGAAATATTGCTATAATTGTCACACACTACCGGAATTGAAAACGCCCTATGGCACATAGAAAACTTTAGAGTAGAGTTGGTGACATAAAATATAAGTGTAAGTTCCGAACAAGTACCTTATACATATAGTCAATACATTAATTTAAACTAAGAACTACAATAGATATTGTAGTATAACATCTTTGATGCATTTTAAAACAATGCCGATAATTATTGTACCGAATCATTTATTGCTCACCGGTATTACTCACGTGCAGTTTTTGGAATTGCCCGACTAGTTTCGAACTCGAACGAACTAAGACCGCAGCGATGTAGCGAGTTAAAATCATAATTATTATATCGTAATTATATTTTTTTTTGTTTATTAGTGATATATATCAGTTAAAATGTGTTATCAAAGCAGAGCCCTTTTTGTTCCTTTAGCCTTTTAGTCTTTTAATAAGACTATTATTCGTTTTTGTTAATACAATCATAATTATCCTAATTATTTGGTTCCGGTTCAGAAATTACACACCTTCTTGTTATAAATGAAAAAAAAATGGGACTGTATTTTTTACTGAACGTATACTACAATAATGCGATTAAGAATATGATTAAATTTAGATACAAATGAACAAAGCTTGTTACATTTTCAAATAAAATAATATGACAGTGATAATAAACAAAATTTAAAAGCTATATACAGCTCTACAGATTGCCTCGTTCTTGTGCACGCCCTTTTATAGACTAACAATGGAATAACTGATATTAAAAGTAATTAATTGTCCGATTATGAACATAACATATTACAATACCATTGCATATAGGGAACACGACAGTATATCCTTTTACTTTGCCGCCGGATATAGGAAATATAATGTCTTATTATTGTTAGTTCCGATTGTTATGTTTAGTTTATGTTTATTAGTATTATTTTGTACCTAGGTTATAATACATGCGTCAAAGAATCGTGTTATATTCAAGGGTACCTAACAACGGCTATCTGATTTATGATAATGACTCCATATGTATTTTCAATATCAGATATATGGGTATCAATTTTATTTTTCATTTAATTCACGTCGCCGTCTTAGGCCATGAAGCCGTAAGGCTAAAATGGAACTGGGCCGGTCGCATCAGCCGCAGATCGGACGAGCTGTAGGCAAAACTTACCACCGAGTGGAGCCCACACAATGTTAAACGACTTCGTGGTAGGCCCAGAAGGAGATGGCGGGACGAGTATGATACCTAAAAAAGAAAGGTTTAAATCGCGAGGAGTGGAAGGATTAGGGCTAATAATAAATGGCTCTCGTTAGACAGCTGGGTCAAGGGACTGATACAGTAAGTGGTACTCATTGATACAGCATACACGACCCTGTTCTCGATGCCAGTGGTCTCCTATTTAATTATATGTTTGAATGTTTATATGGTTTCTTTTTCTACGATATATTGTTAAAAATATACGATATATATATATATATATTGTTGGTGGCGGTTACCACCACCAACAACAGCATTCCCACAGGCGGCCGGTCATAAAACAAAGGTAAAACTTTAGCAGCATTCCAGTACAAGTAGAGAGTATGTATGGAAGGTGAATATATGCTGTGCCGACCCCAAATAGGTTGGGATAAGGGCAGGGGTATGATGATGATGATGATACTGTTAAAAATATAATTTAAATGCTTTTAAAATAAATGAAGGAAATAATAATTTTAATAATTTGCCAATCTTTTCTGACCATGTCATTCCTCTTTGGAGGATTATTGGAGATATTGAGGGGAGTGATTGTTGTACTACACCATACATTTTCCAGATGCAGTTATAAGCTCTATAAAATAGAAAAATATATGGTGAGCCTATTGCCAGCCGAACTCTGCGCTGTTACCGAGAATTTCCTAACATAGGAACTGAACTGCCTCATTGGTCTACTGGTTCCAAGCGCGACTGCTGAGCATGAGGTCTTGGGTTCGAGGTCAAGCAAAGTGTTATTGGGTTGTGAGGCAGTCAGTTCTATACCACGTCGTATGCAAATCACAATTTTGTAAAGGCCAAGGACTTACTAAGTTAGTTTTAAGTTCGTTCTAAGTTATAACATGATTTGATCGAGGTTAACTGCTAACTTAGTGACGTCTATTGCCAAAACTATTCGGATTAAGTATTCATTAGGCTTACAAGTAAATCTAAGTAACCCTGTGTTTATGGTAATAGATAGTGTGTTTTAAATTCAAATTATATTTAAACTGTTAATCAGTAAGTAATTGTCACGCTTTTTGTGAAACTTTGACCTTGGTGTTTAGGTATTGGTGTAGCATCACACGTAACTATATAACATAGTACCAATAGTTTATGTGACCTCAACCTTATTTGTCTTGCGAATTTTTTTCAAACAGTGGGGAGCGTCAGAAAAGAATCATGATTATTCACGATGGGGGGTGAGAGGATAATGTGACAACGACGTGTAGTTTTAGTACGGGGATAAAAGTAATGAAATATTTTTATATTAAAACATTCTATAAATATTTGATATTATCGTTAGTCGTATCATACACGTGATGCTGGGAGGAGTGAGGAGGGGTAGCCTAAAACCTCACGACGTATCACCAATGGGGAGGGAGGAGTATAAAATTGGCCTAAAAACCTCACGATATTACAGGATGGCCCCTAGGCCACTTACCTCATAGTAATTGTAGACACGTGTTGTTCATGAGTTGCCTATCACAAACGGATGTGACATGTTGTTTTTTTTTTCAATAGTGAGTTCATCAGGGTTCTAGTGATTCCGGCAACTCTACCATTAAACTCAAGTTTATGACAATTTATGACAAACCAGGCCTGCCAGTCTGAAGTCGGTGAAGAATAATTGTTAATCAAAGAGAAGAAGATAAATTATATTAATTTAATAAAAATTCTCTTTCGATTACAATTGGTATAAATCTTTGATTAGCTCCAAAAATGACGATTCAAGCAGATTAATAAAATTGTTCCAATAATGTCATGAATCATGTTGCTATAAAAAAAGTTAAAAAACAAAAAAGGTGTGTTCAGAAACTATTTTATTAAGAAAAGATATAAATTAGTTTCATAATCACTTTCTTATTTTATTATTCCTATTTGGGATACCGGTGTCCCCGTGGTCGTCAAAGGGTTAAAATACCATGTACTTATACTATTATAACTTTTATTATGGGATCAACATGGAAATCGCGAAATAAATCGACTGCTCCCATACACTTTGGTCGAAGTCATGCCTAATGAACTTTCCTATGGATGATTTTTATTCTCGCTTTTGAAGTTGGTTCTATAGAAAAAGTTGGTCGCACACAAGGGTACATTGACCCTCTAAGTATGACTACTGACTTATGTTACACGCTGTATATGAAGTGATGATCACACATCAACAGACAAACTTGTTCAAATGATCTGTGAGTTCCACCGTTTAATACATAGATTAATACTTAAGACTTTACTTTGACTGCCTCGTTGGTCTGACTGCCTCATTAGTCTGAATGCCTCGTTGGTCTAGCGGTCACAAGCGCGGCTGCTAAATTTGAGGGCGGGTTCGATTCCCAGGTCGGGCAAAGTGTTATTAAATTTTTCTGTTAGGAAATTCTCAACCCGGAGTCAGGAAGTTGGTGGTGTGACACCCGTGCTTCGGAGAGCACGTAAAGCCGTTGGTCCAGCGCCTGCTCTCTCTCGTCTCGTCGCGACGGATTGCAATTCCATCGGAATATGAGAGCGAAAGAAGAGGGAGTGCACCTGTGTTTACGCATACACTTGTGCACTATAATATCTCCTGCGTACTTGGCTAATATCCGTGGAGATAGGCCACCGTGACCTAAATCTGGTCGGGAGGAGTATTATTAATACATAAGCCAGTTGTTACACAGTCCACTCATTACGTCATCAGCAATGTACATGCCGCTCAGGTAAGCCGCTTTATTGGGATAATGGCTCATTCACTGGAAGTTCGTTATTTTTCAGCCTCATTAATTTCATGATCCTTTTTACGTTTTATTTACGGTAATGGTGAACGTTGAAATAATTTTGTTAACAGATTTTTGTGATATTGTTGATACTCTCCGCGCTTAAACATTTTTGAAATACTTTCGTCGCTTAATTTGGTTGTTATAATAAATTGTAGGAGCTGGTATAATCTTGTTTGATTACAGAATTTTCTAATTTCTAATAAAAATAAAATAAGTGTGGCCCGTGGCTGTGTTGACATTTCTTTAGGGCCTTGTCGCGGGCCACAAAAATGTATAAGACCATGATTGGAATCAGGATGTGTGTGTGCTTGTGAGATACAACATCCATCTGTAAACTTATCCACGATATACGAGAAACTCCGAAGCGCGGCAACACTATTAAAAAAAATCCTCTTCAGGTACTTGCTTTCCTTTCTGGTTATGCAGGGGGTGGCATTATTTTATTACAATGAAACTAATCAATTTATATACATATCACGATGCGTATCTCTGAAATTAATGTAAAACACCGCTCTTTATAGAAAATCCTTACCTATCTCATATTAAAAATCATTTTAGATTTGAAAATAGCTTAAGAAATTAAGGTTAGGTACCTTAACCACCTAATACAACATAAAACTAACAATAAAATCGTGGTCTACATCTGTCAATATAGACCACGCATACTAACTAGGCCAATAACATATAAAAATAGCCATATCAATTAAAATATGTACAAGATATCATAAATTACTTGCGGCTAGGTACCGGTCACGTATTTACACCGGAAACCTGCAATCATGTCCTATATTGGCAATGATATTTTATTTATTATCTTCAGTAACTAGTTGAGATTGTAATCTGATTGTCTCTTGTCAACTTATGTTGACCTCATGTGTGTAGGCCGGTGACATACGGTCACGTCATTTGAAATGAGTTACCGTGTGGGTCTTTACTCACGTGCATGTTGCCAGAGCTGTCCGACTTGTTTTAAAGCGGTGAAACCGAAATGGGTCGCGGTCATGAATAAGTCCGACTTCTCCCGACTAGTTTCGGTTCCAGTAGAGTTCCAAACATAAGAAGATGAAAGAAGAAAGAAAACATATTTATTTCAGTCTCATAAGCAGGTAATACTAGACAACGAAACAAATCATAACGGGTAAATCCGGTAAATGCACTTTATGGTGTGAACATTAGTGTAATGAAAGATAACTAAAAAAACTGTCAACTTTACCTAAAATATATTAACCGGTGATATAACGGTCACGTCATTTAAGAAAGGTGGGTGTATGGGATTTGACTCACGTGCATTTTGCCGATCGCGTTTTGTCGCGTGATTAAATCCGGCTTCGCCCGATTAGTTTCGGGATCTGCTCTAGAGTACGAAACTAGCACGGCTATTTCGATAAATGCACTTATTTATTCATGTGAATATGTTTCTTTTTATATCGTAAAAAAATATTGCTATGTAAATACCAAGATGTTCATTTTATGCGTCACATTGCGGATATAAAAAAATAAGTATGTTATAACTTTTATGGACAACATGTTGGTGATTCTCGGCAAGGATTAGAGTGCCCCTTCGTACCCCATGGGTGTCATAAAACACGCCAGAAACGACGGAGACGTCACGGGTGCCTAATATTTTGAAATACGGGTCCTATACTCGAGAGGTGTCCCCTCTCAATTTTTCAGTGGCATTGTGATAAAAGACAAGAACTATGTATGTCGGTAGTATTGACTTGCCGAGAATGCACATCGGCTTGCGTACCTCTCTGTAGCGTCTCTGCACAAATAATGGAGTGTATTAATACCTCCGATGGACCATAAAATTCATAAAATATCTTATTTAGTTCCTCTTCGTACCTTACGACACACACAGCGACCGACCCTGGCTTGTCACGGGTGTCAGGTTCAGCGTCTTCAGAACTCCCTGCACATTATACCACCGTGTGGTGGGACTTTCCTCTTCCACAGCGTTAAGTTTCTAGACGTTTAGCACTAAAACAAAGTCTGCTAATTTACCAATGATTCAATTTTGTATCTGTAGTGTGCCGATTGAATCATATTATTCTGCTATTTGGTATTCTGCTGGTTAAATAAGACCAATAATCTTTCAATGACTTCCACTGAATCACCCGAGATGTCATTGAAGTTTTTGTAGACGACCAACTGAGTCACAATAATTGTAATGGAGTCTCCATTACAATTATTGTGACAGCACCACCCGCGCTTGGAGTACAATTTTATGTATTTCTATTTAAATGAGCAGACTCAAGGCCCTGTTTTTAAAGAATTTCTATCAACCCTTCATTTTTCTTTCTTTCCTCTGTAACTTCCTTCACTCTCATAGTCCTACGGCAATCTGACACGACCGGAGAGGGATTAGGCGCAGGACCGACGGCTTAACGTACTGTCTGAAGCACGAAGTCAGAAAGTTGGGGGTGTCTCACTACCAACTTACTAAGTCTGGGATGCCACTGAGAATTTCCTAACAGAAAAATCCCAATCGGGATCTCACGGTCAGCAGCCCTGCTTGTGACCACTAGCCCAACGAAGCAGTTATCATGATAATAACAACATACTGTGACATAGAATGTATCTTGTGATCGTCTATAGCGGTCTTTAGCTAGTCCATTCTAGCATTGCCTGTAAGTATGTCATGGTCGCTAAAATATCATGTCCGATGGTAGTATTGGACATCGGGTCGTTGAGTTCCCTACAAGATAGTTGAACATAGCAAGGCTGATGTGCGCGTAATGTTCGTGAACGGGTGCTGTCTGACTGGTCAGTTGTTCATTACTTAGGAAATCATTTTAAAAGGGTGTTTAAGTAATTGTTTTTATGAATTTCCTTTATTCTTTCTTACATTATCTTGTATTTTACTCTATTTATAGTTATAACAATGTATGTTAAAAGGGCACATACATAGAGCGTATTGCCCGCTCTTCTCTATAAGATCAACGCCTTGGAATCGTGTCAAAGCTGGGTGCTTTGACTTTTCTATCTATCTACGACACGATATTATGATTTGATAATAAAAAAAAAGGATGTTATTAATGGGGAGAATAAAAAATATTGAGCGACTGTTAGTGCGTAAAATTATGTAACCCTTACTGGCGATAATGATTAATCACAATAATCAATTAAAATAAGCTGCTAAAAGTGGGAAATAATTAATCAAAAGTAGCAATTGAATTTTTAAGTGACAGAAATAATAATAAACAAAAAAGATTGCAATAAAATCGAATCGCTTACAAGTTCCCGATTGCGCCAAATTGTAATATGTATTTAAATACACCTCATAAACGAACAGGTACCTATTCAAATCGCGAAACGAATGCAATACGGAAGTTGGTTTCTTTACATCCGAAATGCCACTATTGCCACATTGATACCGGTTGCTCAAATGCTGTTTTAGTAAGTTTGCACATTAAAATTTACAACCCGGTACATAATCGTTGATTAGGACAGCCCATGAGGCGATGATCGTTCATTATTAACCGACTCCAAAAAGGAGGTTCAGTATTGTACCCATTTCTATGTCCGCAATTTTCTCATAAACTACTTATCCGATTTGGATGGGGTTTACGTTATTTAAATAAATATTTTTCATGGAAAGTTTTAGTAGTTATATAATATTATCTGAAGAAGATCTGATGAAGATCTTCGGAGATAGACAATGGAACTCTTCAATAACTAACAACAAAAATATATCTATAGGTTTTCAGCAGCAAGGCGGTTCTAGTTGCTTATTTTTTTTTTACATAATACAAGCTTTTGATCTATGTCCGTGTCATATTTAAGGAGGTGACTATACCGCTGTTATTAACACGATTAAATAAGCAAAACAATAGGTTACCATTATTATTATTTTTTAACAAAGGAATCCGCTGTGTGGTTTATCAGCCTGTTTATAGGATCTGTACACTGTAAGACATACTACTGTAACAAATCCGCTCAGATCGATCGACGTTAATTTACACTTGCCGCGGTCGGTCTGTGGATGGTTAACTATCATTTCATATCGAGACACCTCCGTGCCTCGGTGAGCACGTTAAACCTTTGGTCCCGGTTGTTAAAAGATCTATGACAGCCGCTACGGGTACTCCGATGTCTCATAATCTGATTACCGTCTTACCATGAGATATCGTGTTACCAAGTAACTGGGTTGTGACGGTCAGATAGACAGTCGCTCTATTAAAAACTGGTAGTTAGCAGCATTCGATTAAACTGGAACCCAACCCTACCGTAGTTGAAAAAAGGCTAGGTAGATTGATAGAAACAAATTTTGTCTAGAAAAATCCCAGGACACGTCTTACATCAACTTTGATGAAGGCAAATGTCTACTGTTAAACATAAATATTTAACTGAAAACATATTCCAGTCTGTACATAGTTTCTTTTAACAAATTCTGTACCAACATGTATTTGATTGGAATAAAATTGAACTCAATAAATAGAGACGTGACGGGACTATTGAGTCGAGGCCGCGATTCCTGACTGACACAAATAACAACTGTCATGGCGGCTCGCGCCAACTGCGAAAAAAAGAACAAATTCTTTTTTCAAACGCCGTAGCGGCCGGGCGTGCCTTTACGCGATTCGTGTCAGACTTATTGTTTGAAGAAGTTAATTGATACTCACTTCGTGTAATGACTCTGTTTAAAAAAAGTATTGTATTAATTTTGTCTATGATTTTCGAATACTGGTTTTTAGTTTCATAATAAAGGTCGGAATGAAATATATCTCACCTGAAGTTCAAATAAATCAAGAAATAAAGGTTTGTTATTTTATTTAGTTTCTTAACTAAAGCTTTATTTTGTAAAGTTCGCTGATATATAGAATACTAATAGCTTTCCCAAAGGGGTAGGCAGTGACGTGTACAATCTACCTATAGAGTTCACCGATGCAGTGATAAATCCCGATTCAAGTCAATCTACAATTCCAATCTCCGAGCTGCTATGTTAACCTAGCCAAAGTCAAAGCATATAGTTCAATTAGACCATTTACAGGCACTTTTGGTTTGTCAAAACTAGTTGCCATGTTCCAAAGTGTAGATTCCTATGGATCGACAGTTTAACGAGCTCTCCAAAGCTCAGAGACGCTCAGATGAAAACGCTTCTATCGGTCACCCATCTATAGACCGACCGCGCCAATCGTTGTAACCCTTTACGATTTTTTACCGACCAGAGATTGCGGCTGACAATACCTCATGACCAAAAATTATTACTGAATCGACTCAGGCGTAACCTTGCGAAAGTCCATTACAATGGATGCAAATAATACAATATCTAGCTGCTTCCAAAATATTGAGGGGCAATTTTGGACAATTGAGTCATGCAATGATCTGTGCACTACCCTCCCTCACGCAAATGTATGCACATTCGCCCCTGAAACCGCCTTGGCCTCTGATATCACATAACTTTAATTTAGCTCGATTAAAAATAATTAACCACGCCCTATCTATTACTACCAGTAAGAAAATCCGCTGTCACGTTTCGCAGCTATGAGCTCTTGTACTTCAAGGTTAAAGTTAACCACACTTTCACTGACCACACGACTTCCTCAACTTTTTGTTTCTACCTATCATTAAGTTCAAGTTAAATTAAGTGGAAAATGAATGTTACGCACAGTAATGAAGTAACATGAAGGTTATTATTTATTAATATCTTAGGCTTTCGCGATCACTACACGTTATAATAAAACAACTTTTAACCGGATTAATCGCGTGGTAATCTACAAGAAACAATAGATTTTTATTGTTATGAATAATAATTTTGTACATATCCCATTCGAAGATTTAAAAAAGCCAATTAAAAACCAATAATACACGCGATTAATCTGGTTAGAAGTTGTTTTGTAATCCGGCACCACCGAAGAGAGATAAGGCGTAGGACCGACGGCTTTACGTGCTCACCGAATCACGGGGATGTCACACCACCAACTGCCTAACTCCGGGCTGCTACTGAAAATTTCTTAGCAGAAAAGCCCAATAACATTTTGCCCGACTTGGGAATCGAACCCAGGACCTCATGCTCAGAAGTCGCTCTTGGGACTATATTCGCTAAATACGCGACTGCTGAATGTAAGATCCCGGGTTGAATTCCCGGGTCATTCTTCGAGTTGGATCCTTTGCGTCATTATCCTCGCTTTAATATTTTTATGAAACTAACTTCGAAATGATAAAATTTTCATTAATACATGCTGATTGTATATCCATGAACTAATATTAATGAAAATTATAACATTCTGAAGTTTTTGTCATAAAAATATTTGCGTGAATCCTCACGCAAATATTTTTATGACAAAAACTTCAGAATTATTATCCAATGATGCAAGGAATTCAACTTGAAGAATGACCCTCCCGGTAGATGGCTATAATCGTGAGACACATTCATATTAATTATTGTTCAACGGTTATTACTCACTTGCATTCTTCGGGATTGCCCGACTTGTTTCGAACTCGAACGTTTGACTCGCGACATCGCCGCGGGCTCAGCTCATGACTAAGGGCTCCGTAATATGCCTATAACATGGGACTTGATTCAGTGAAAGGTGAGTGTACAAAAGTATGTATACGTCTGCCTAACCCCTTGGGATCAAGCGTGATGTTATGTAGTTTCTCATATGAGTGGGTCATCAAAGTTCCCTCGTAGAACGGATACGATTAGAAGTTGTGACATCGCTTGTCAAGTTTAATAGATTCAAGCAACTTTGTTAGGTAGTATTACTTACACTACCGTCGTAGTTCCTACCTTCCAATTCTACCAGGAGCAGTGATAGCCAACTTCTATGACCGTTGGACTGGCAAACAAAGGTCGCAAGTTCGAAGCCAAGGCACGCACCACTGACTTTTAGCGTTAAGTGCGATTAGAAATTCATTATCTCTTGCTTAAAACGGTGAAGGAAAACATCGTGAGGAAACCTAAGAGATGTTCTCGATGGTGTGTAAGGCTATGTCAGAGACTTACGGGTGGTTTAAACTGTGACACTAGGTTGTTACATCAACCATACGATAAGAAGAAGAAGAAGAATCCTACCAAGATACCTAAATAATAATTTGGTTTATAAAAGTAGTTAGATAATAAATAATAAATGATAGCAGCATGTTTTAACTAACTGTGCATGTGACTTGTTTCGTGCAGGTCTTGGGCAAATATTTCTTAACCCGTCAGGTTATAGCAGTTATAACGTACCCACCCCATTACCTTTCTTTCTTTCTTCTTCTTTATTACTGCCCCCCTACTGGCCATGGGCCTCTCATATAACTAGCTAGCTGTGCTCCGCAGTTTCACCTACTAAAATATCCGAAAAAACCTACTAAAATATCTTAGGTTTTCGCGATCACTACACATTATAATAAAACAACTTTATTACTTGATTAATCGTGTATATTATTGGTTTTTCCTGCGACTACGAACGCTGCAAAATGTTCGAAACGTCAGGAAAAACAAAAACCAATAATAGTCGCGATTAATCCGGTTAAAAGTTGTTTTATTATAACCTACTAAAATATATTCCACCAGCGCCCTTCCCCCTCACGACGCGCGTGGTACTTGATCTCGTTATTTTGTTGCGGAGATATTTTAAAACTATGATATCTCCTAAGATTTAATTTTAATTTTGTTCAAAATTAAATACTCGTGATGAATAACGTATTTATTTGGATAAGGATTAATATCATTATAATAAAACAATACAAAGAGTAAAAAAAAATTACAAATAGTCGAACATAAAACCTCCTCCTTTTTTGTAGTCGGTTAAAAAAGCATCAATAACTGCGATGCGTACTTCTTGTTTATGTTCTTATCGTATGGTTAATTTTGAATCTAGTGTCAGAGTTTAATTTAAACCACCTGTAGGCCTCTAACAAAGCGTACTCTAAAGTTATATTTCTTGTAGATATTACCTTTTTTACACGCCTGCCCAAATAAAAGGCGTGTTATGTTTTTAGGTTTCATGTATGTATGTATGTTTGTGAGTTTCTTTTTTCCATCCAACCGATTTAGATGTATGGGGTATCGATAGAAACCTTACATTATCCCGGATATGTCAAAATCAAAGTCAAAGTCTTTATTTGCATGTTAAGGTATTACAGGTCTTAATTTAAATATTATGTACAGTTTAACGGCCTTTTTCAGGCGTTGCAAATTTGAGGGCTAGCACTATGGGCTAGTAAGATTACAAAAAATAGTAGTAATGTAGTGGCAATGGTACACAAAATAGGGTGTTTTCATACATGGCGGTCGGGCTAATTTTTTTTTTTTTATTTAATTTCGTCTTGTTCCCGATTGTGTTCCAATTCCAATAACACTGCCCAATTTGAACAATTCGTAAAATATCAAATATCATTGGAAAACGAACCACAATGGAAGCTCTTCAAACAAATGTTATACAATACCGTAACCCGAAAGCTTTATAAGGGTTCTTAAATTGAATGTAGATATTCATTTCGTTGGTCTACTTAATTTGGTGTTGTATGAGACGTGTCTTTTTTAGTCTTCATTTTGAGACTAAGTAGATTTTCAATACTGGGGTTAATTAAATGATAAATGATTTTATTTCTGTAAATAGATCTTTTGAAAACACTTTTACAAGTCATATTTATAAACTAGATGGCGCCGGCGTTTCCTAGCTGACTACCTCTGAGAAGAAACGCCTTTATTTAAAATCATCAGTCTCAGTCGGGCCTACTACTACTCTACTAATGATTTAGTTCAACTTTGTGACTTTGATTTTTATTAACGCGCTTTTATTATTATCACGCTTTTATTAGCTTCACCTGTAACTATGTAAGAAAATCTTGGAAGTTAAATTTGACCCACTTCCCTGTTTCCGATTGAGCTGAAATTTTGCATACACGTATAGTTTGGATGACAATGCATGGTGAGCTAAGTGACGTCATTCTAAATCTAATATGGCGGACTCCCAAAGATGGCGGACTAGTAATTTTGTATGCACTCCCGCGATATGTGTATCAAATGAAAGGGTTTGCTGAGGAGAAAACGAAAAATAAAATGCCGTCACTCTAAATCCAACATGGCGGACTTCCAAAGATGGCGGACTTGTCATTATTTATGCACTCCCGCGATATGGGTATCAAATGAAAGGGTTTGCTGAGAAGAATACGAAGAATAAAATGTTGTCACACTAAATTCATATGGTGGACGCTTCAAAATGGCGAGAAAAATCTTATTATTCAGATAAATCTTCGAAAAGCATAAGACTAAAAAAGACAAAAATAAATAATAGTTTAAAAAACTAAAAAACGCGGTTTTGTATTTACAACAATAGACATCGAGAACCCCACGATTTTTACGATAAAATATTTTATTCATAATCACTCTATTTTGTTTTTGCAATTATAGAAAATTATTTTCTACTTTTTAAAAGCGTGTTTTTTAGTTTTTAAACTATTATTTATGCTTAGTTTTAAACGATTAAGTAGATACTCTTAGAATTTTAAATCGAGTTATTTTAAAATTTGAATATATTGTTTACCGATTTGTAAGGTTCACTTCCCTAGTTGAGTCAATTCATAGCTGTCAGATGTGGCTTTTTAGATCTCATGGACTATAACAAAACTTAATTCACTTAAAAATCCAGGTAGGAACTCAAATAGGTTACCCAGTCTCGACATCATAAACAAGAACCTAAAGTTAAATCTTTGAAAGCATTAATGCATGCATATAACTCAAAAATTTTAGCATTTCTGCTATTCACTTTTTGATTCCTGCTCACGACTGTATTTTAATTTCCACAAAAAAATGTTTTATTTGTTTTTAACATAACATAACATAACATAGCATCACGCCTGTATTCCCCGAAGGGGTAGGCAGAGGTGTACACAGTTGTACACCCACATTTCACCAATGGTGTTATTAAGTCCCATGTAATAGGTGGTGAGCCTATTGCCATCAACCGGGCACAGTTCCAAACTCCGGGCTGCTACTGAGAATTTCCTAACAGAAAAACTCAATAACACTTTGCCCGACCCGGGGATCGAACCCGAGACCTTCTACTCAGCAGTCCCGCTTGGGACCACTAGACTAACGAGGCAGTTATTTGATTTTTGACTTATTATTGTGTCAATATGGCTGAAGGTTATTCTTATTCAAGTAAAAATATCAAAATAAACAAACTAGGTATAATGGAAGAACATACGAGTATCTTCAAGTATTTTTGAGAAATACGTAGCAAGACTTGCTAACAACTTCCCAGAATTTTGTTACATTGTCTGTTGTTACCGTGAAGTCGTTCCAAGAAACATCTCATTATCTTTATTACCTCCAGGGAGGGTAGTTTACAGTCGGAATACAGCCCTCGTCGAAGGGTAACGAAGCGTTGTCACTTTTGCCTACTTTTGACGTTGAATAATAGGTAGATGGATATATGTCTATAGTAGTTTAATGTATTGCATATTTAATAATAGGTAGATGGATATATGTCTATAGTAGTTTAATGTATTGCATATTTAATAATAGGTAGATGGATATATGTCTATAGTAGTTTAATGTATTGCATATTTAATAATAGGTAGATGGATATATGTCTATAGTAGTTTAATGTATTGCATATTTAATAATAGGTAGATGGATATATGTCTATAGTAGTTTAATGTATTGCATATTTCTTTTTAAAAACTTGCTTTTCTAATGGTTTTCGTCATCACTACACATTATAATAAAACAACTTTTAACCCGCCTCGTTGGTCTAGTGGTCCCAAGCGCGACTGCTGAACAGGAGGTCTCGGGTTCGATCCCCGGGTCGGGCAAAGTTTTATTGAGTTTTTCTGTTAGGTAATTCTCAGTAGCAGCCCGGAGTTTGGAACTGTGCCCGGTTGATGGCAATAGGCTCACCACCTATTACATGGGACTTAATAACAGCATTGGTGAAATGTGGGTGTACAATTGTGTACACCTCTGCCTACCCCTTCGGGGAATATAGGCGTGATGCTATGATGATGAACTTTTAACCAGATTAATCGCATGTATTATTGGTTTTTGTTTTTCCTGACGTTTCGAATACTGCTTCGTTGGTCTATTGGTCCCAAGGGCGACTGCTGAGCAGAAGGTCTCGGGTTCGATTCCCGGGTCGGGCAAATTGTCATTGAGTTTTTGTTGTTAGGAAATTCTCAATAGAAGCCCGGAGTTTCGAATAGTGCCCGGTGGATCCATAGACTCCTGTAGTTATTTTTTCTAAAGCCACATTACATTATCATCAAAGGAAATTATTATTTTATTATATATATGTGCAGTAGGTATATGTCGTATACAATGCCTATGTGTCTGTAAACCCAAATAAGATTACGGGAAAATAAGAAATAAAATGTATTACTATAAAAAACAAACCGTAAATTTATTGAAGTCAAGAAAACCTGAAACTTACATGAAAGGGACAAAATTCAATCGTCATAAACATTATCATAAAAGAGCGAACTCAAACCGAAACGGATTTTTTTTTTTCACTTTCCTAAAAGACTAATATTTGACTACAAAAAAATCGGGTCAAGCGAGTAAGAAGAAATAAATCAAATAACCGAATAACCGAAATTAAATAATAACCGGTTAATTTAATAACCATTTCAAAATATGCACGGTGCATAAATCTCAATAAAAATTAAATTAATATTAATTTCAATGCACGTTTATATTACGACGCTTAATGCAATATACCTAATATTCAATTAGAATTAAGATTCACTGACGCATAAACACACAAAATTAAACGGTTCTTGTAAATTATGACGTGTCAAATTAATAATGCGAATTGCAAATAACAATATTAGCATAAATTCTGCAGAATATATGAGGTTAGTCTAACCGGTCAATTCGGAGATACAAGTAGGTCAATCAAATCTTTAAAAATTAAAATGCCATGAGCAAAGGAGACAATAAAATGTCTTATATATAATTTTTAACTGTATTTACCCGATTGGTAAGGCAGAATCAGAGCACTAATCATTATCATAATCCCCTGCCCTTAACCCAATTTAATT
The DNA here is from genome assembly GCA_935421205.1 of Xylocampa areola. Taxonomy (NCBI): domain Eukaryota; kingdom Metazoa; phylum Arthropoda; class Insecta; order Lepidoptera; family Noctuidae; genus Xylocampa; species Xylocampa areola. The sequence goes on along the minus strand of OW285219.1, from coordinate 2,987,255 downwards.
GGGGTCGGCGCAGCATGTCTTTTTTTTCCATACATCTCTGTCAGCCGTCATCTCCCTAGTCACTTCCTTTCTAGCCATATCATCTTTCACACAATCCATCCATCGCTTCCTCGGTCTTCCTCTACTTGTGTAGCCATCCACATTCATACTCAGAACTTTCCTCGTCACATGATCCTCATTCCTCCGGATTACGTGTACCATGACAAACGATTTCCACATAATTTCTCGGTCACCGGCGTAACTCTCAGGCTTCCCCTTACACACTCATTCCTAATTCTATCCATTCGCGTCACACCACACATCCTTCTTAACATTCTCATCTCAGCTGCATGCCTGCAGTAGCCTTTCATTCATCCCTATTATGGGCGAACATTCCGAACCATACAAGACAGCAGGACTGATAACTATCTTATAGATCTTCCCTTTATGTTCAAGGGGAAGAGCACTAATATACCTCCAAATTTCACATATCCATCTATCGAGTTTATATAATGGACAAAATTCCAAACTCCGGGCTTGTAAAATGAAGTTATCTTGTTCGACACGGGAATCGAAACCAGGGCAGAACTCAGTTCCAGAAAATCTTAAGTGTATATATGAAATTAAATTTATATCATGGATAGAATATTAATTTAATATTATTATAACTAAAATTAGTAGAGATCACTATAACTATTATAATTTAAACTAAAGATAACTATCACTTGTATAAATTACTAATTTTGTCTGTTTCGCTTCCTGATTACTTTGCAAGTTTTATGAGAATTTCATAAGTACATATACTTCTTTTTTCAACTATTTAATTAGGCTTCTTTAAATAAAATTTAAGAAAAAAATTAAGAGGTTTACCTTGGAGGTAATAAAAGGTATTAATTATTTATAATGGTGTTAAATAAAAGATCAACTGCCTTGTTGGTCTGGTGGTCCCAAGCGCGACTGCTGAGTAGGAGGTCTCGGGTTCGATTCCAGGATCGGGCAAATTATTATTGAGTTTTTCTGTTACGAAATTGTCAGTAGCAGCCTGGAGTTTGGATTTGTGCTCGGTGGATGACAATAGACTCACCAACTATTACATGGGGCTTAATAACAGCATTGGTGAAATGTGGGTGTGCAACTGTGTACACTTCTGCCTACCCCTTCGGGGAATACAGGCATGATGCTATGTACGTATGTATTCAATAATAAATAAAAAACAGGCCTGTCATGTGTGAACTAAAAAGTGAAACATAAAGTAGATACTGAAGATTGTTCACCGCAGTCGGGGGACAGTACCTATTGTGGCACATTTGCTTGGCTCCAATGATGAGAGTGCAAGGATTCTAACGATACCCCATACATCAAAATCGGTGTAGACGTTTAGAAGTTATGCTGAAATTAAAAAAACTTACAAATATACATACATGAACCTTAAATACTTAACCCTCCTTGTGGAAAATTCATCACAGGCTCTGTTAGAGTTCGAAGCTAGTCAGACAATCGCCAAAAATGCATGTGAGTTACTATTCACAATCAGTTTTAGGGATTGCCCGACTACACTTTTCATTGCTACAATGTTACAACAAATTTTCCAGTACAAAAATACAAAATTTTAAACAGTATTATTATATAACCTTTCTTTTTGCCATTGTCGAACGATCGATCGGTCGTCGCTGCTGGTACAGATACCGGCCTTCTGTGGACTAAAAGCCACACGTTGTTCCTCCACGATGAAAGTAGCGGTCGTATTCTATAGAACACAAAATATAATAAAAAAAAAAACAAAGAAACGCCTGCCATACCAAACCACCGCAGGTGTTTTTTTAAGAATTATTTTTAGCCGACTTCAAAAAAGGAGGAGGTTTCTCAATTCGACCGTATATTTTTTTTTTTTTTTTTTTTATGTGTGTTCGGGGATAACTTCGTCGTTTATGAACCGATTTTGATAATTCTTTTTTTGTTGGAAAGAAGTAATCTCAACGGTGGTACCATGATAAGGAAACCGGGATCTGATGATGGATCCCCGAGAAATTGAGGGAAACCTTCGAAAATTGTAGGGGCGACAAGTGCATTTGTTAATTTTTTCATTAAGTATTTTAAAGCACTACTATTTAATGAAGGTGTGGAGTCGATCTGATGATGGAGCTGAAAGACAGTCGAGGGAACTCTTTAAAAATTTACAGCAATTACCTGGTGTTTGGGCTTGATTAATTTGTATTGATGAGAACTTTACACCTAGATGGGTTGTGACTGTAATTAGAGGTCTGATGATGAAGACGAAGGACAGTCAAGGGAACTCCTCAACGTTGTACAGTAGCTACCATGTTTTGTTATGTATGTCCGTCGATATCTTTGTTTGAAAGAGTAGTCCCCAGAGGTGGTCCCATTTAAATTTAGAAAAGATCTGATGAAGACCTTCGAAGTTAGACGATGAAACTCTTCAATGAATTATAGCAAATCATTCTCAATTGCTGTAATCGCATGTTCATGTATAGTTCATGCCACTCAATACATGCATAGCATCATGCCTGTATTGCCCGATGGGGTAGGCAGAAGTTTCCAATGTTGTACACAAACATTTCACCGATGCAGTAATTAAGTCCTAGCGGCTTTCGAAAGCCTACCCATATTATAAAATTTCTAAATTAACTTATTTATGAAGTATACAAACTTATATATGACCTATACAATATATATATATAACACACTTAAAACTAAAAAGACAAAAAAAATAATTTTAAACAAAAAATGAAAACCGCCTTCAATAATCTACTACACTAAAAAGTTTAAAATAATATCAAAATTTGCTTATAATAAAATCATTTTAAAAGAACAATATATAATAATAATCTGTTAATTTTGGAGTCGGTGCCTGATGTATATGGGGTTTACAACCAGATACAAAGGCCGGTAACATAACCACAGCGCAACGAACATAAGTGACTAACAAGAGGAAAACAATAACCCTCTCTCAGTACAGGCACCGACTCCAAAATCGGTTTTAATTCTTTGTTTAAAATTAATTTTTTATTTCCTTTTTTACTGTATAGTACCATAGCTACTATATTACAATTTTTCTATACCTATCTCAAAAGCTTATGTTACCCGGAAAAGTGTAAGGATTCTAATAATTCAAATTCAAATTGTATAATCTGTAAATAGGTCTTTACAAAGTCTTTTACATGTCATTTTTTTAACTAGAAGACCCGTATTTCCTATCTGACTACCTCGGAGAACAATGACCGAAACAAACTCAGGTCACTGTCTCTTTACTCAATACCCCATACATCTAAATTAGTTCCGGCGTTTAGAAGTTATGGCGGAATAAATAAACATACAGACATACATGTACGAACCCTAAAAAATTAACACTCCTTTTTTGAAAGTAGCTCTGTCTATCTGTTTGTGACGTTTTCACGCCTAAACCACTTGCTTCTCGATTGGACGTACTCATAGGAGATTGGTACACCCTTTGCGCACAGACAAAGTCACGGGCACCAAGTACTACCTACCTAAAAATATATTGGAATCAATCCCAAAGATGTTTCAAGCAATTAGAAAACGAATGCATAATTATGTTTATTTAAATGTTTAAGAGAAACAAAAAAAAAAAATTTAAGCACCACTGCCATTGCTTTGGTTTTAGTTTTTAGTTACATGGTAGGCGTGCTTTTTAATATTTTTATTGATATTTTTTATTTTTAATGAAACATGATATAAAAAAAATTAAGTCGTGTAAGAAACGTATCATAATGACATACCTACAATTCTCCTTAAATAGCGGATTGATTGAATTACATATATAAACATAAATTATACTATAAAATTACTTCCTCTATGCCTACAGGTAAAACTATCAATAAATATTGATTTCAAAGTCAACGGAAAGGATATGATTCAATAAAGATCTCGATAACAAACTATTTTTATCTATGCAAGAAAAAGATCCGTATAAAAAAGGTATGTGCCTACGACCTACGACGATGAAGCAAAAGGATAGGATAGTATGTAGGGATGGTCTGATGAAATTTAATATAAAATATTATTCTTATAAATATTTTAACCTCGTACTGTATCATTTAGGCCTCAAATATCGTAAATCCAAACTTCATAAACAAAAACATAAAATAGTGTCACACACGCGTCGTGCAATCGTGTACTATTATTGTAACCATATAAATAAAAGGTATAAAGGGTTGATTGGGAATCAAAATGCCAGTAGCGGTACGCCCGCTAAAACTACTGCAGTACTAATTCCTTCAGTAGTTATCATGAGTAGAATACGAAGTTAAAACATTGCCAATGAATGTTTTGCCATTTACCGGGCACAATTCCAAGCTCCGGTCTGCTATTGAGAATTTCCTAACAGAAAAACCTAATAAACCCGAACCGGGAATCGAACCAGAGACATGCTCAGCAGTCGCACTTCGGACCACTAGACCAACGTTGCAGTTCTATCTTATAATATGGAAATTAACCCGTTCACTGTCCACATGATTTGACTTCGAACCACATGTGGTACATGTCGATTGTTTATCTATTGTGTCCGCTTTGTGGTCAGAGAATCTGTTAATAGTGAAGTGTGTGTGACCCCTGCCAACTCTTTCGGGGAATATAGGCGTGATGCAATGTTATGTTATTTTTAAGTAGACCTTTCACCACTTTCTGACAAGCGTAAAAGGTCGGACACAAATGTTCATTTTGTCATTGACATTGACTAGTTGATTGATCGATTGATAAATTAGCAACCAATTTTTTTTTGCATATACAATTTAGCTAGACGCAGGTGTGGCGTTTATTTTAGACGAGTTGAACACTTGAAGACCTTGGTAGAGAAATGAGACAATGTCAGATGTAAAGTCATGTAATATCTCTCACTTATGACCTTGATCTAATGTTTATTCTGGTTCATTAATGTACAAGCAGCTTATTTGTATTCTTGAAGGAATTAGTGTTGGAGTAGGTTTAGCAGGCGTACCCCTCTCGCCACTGGCATATGATTGCCAATCAAACCTTTATACCTTTTACCTGTATGGTTACAATGATAGTATACGATTTTAATCGTGTGTGACACTAAGTTATGTTAGTGTTTAGTTTTATTATGTGTGTTAATACTGTTAATGTAATGATGAGAGCTATTGTTGCTTAAGTGCAAGTTCTTTTGTGCTTGAGTGTTACCTCACCCCCCGCCTAAAGCGAGGCGAGCAAATTTGTTGAGCCATCTTCAGTCTGATCCTCTAAGTCTGTACCGGTACCATTTTTAAGGAACTATGCCACTGATAATGAACACAAATTGATAAAAAAAACATTTTTAATATCGACATTTTTGTAAACAATTATTTTGCCCCTTGTGATGCGTGCGACCTAAAACCTTAAAAAATAAGATACCTAATAAATTAAGTTATTCTATATGAAAACTACGTAAATGGTAATAATGTAAGACAACTGAAAGAAGAGACAAAGAGACTGAAAACACATAGCAGTGACTATCCAAGTGGCAGATGGGCCGTTGGACTGGCAAGGCCAAGGAACGCACCACTGTTTTTAGGTAATCACATGCGTATTGGAAACGAATTATCATTTGCATAAAACGGTGAATGGAAACATGGTGAGACACCTGAGAAATGTTCTCGATGATATGTTTTGCCATCTCAGAGATTTACGAGTGGTTACTCTGACACTAGGTTGTTCACCGACCACATAAGAAGGAGAAATTGAATTATAACCGGAAACCATCGTTAACTAACATATTATTTTATTATTAAGAATATTACTTTTATATTTGTATGCATACTGGCAAAACATAGCGACCTACCTATTTATTTAATATTTTTTACATGTATTAACCTATGTTTACCAAATAAAAATTCTGATTCTGATTAAACACATGGTCTTAATCTCAATAAAAACAAGAAATCAAAACAATACAAGTTCCAAAACATCACTGAGACCCCAAAAAAATATGTAAAGTATTAATGTATAAATGCAAATCAATAAATCGTCACATTGAATAAAAATAAGGCCTACGATGTAATAAATTTATAAAAATTATAATATCTACTAATTTACATACAGATGGGTCAGCATAATTGTGACGTCATATATTGCGTTGAATTGATATTATAATAAACAAGTTTAGTTAAAAAAAAACGAAGGATCTTTGAGACGTAGTTTTATACCTTCCTCGTGACCATTTTTATTTGAAATTAACATTATTCTAATTAAATGTTTTATTGATATATCTTGGAGTTAACGTTTATTTCATAATTTATGTATTATATGCCGCCATCTTGAGTTTTATGCGTCATTCACAAAGATAATAGGTATATTTGGTAAATTTATAAGTTTAAATTTGATTTATAATATGTCGTTCATTAGAAAAGAAGGTTAAGAGTTAAAGTTAATTTCGAGGGTTAAACTTTGCGTCAGTAAAATGTAAAAAATTATTAATTATTAATTATTTATGATTTGCTGACGTTCTATTACTGTTATTGCGCCATATTTTATTATTCAGCACCAAGAATGTATATTGTGCAATATTTAGAGTTACCTATATATTGGTTTTAGATTAAGAAAAGAATATAAAAACATTCGTTATTTTAAAGCACCATTATACTAATTAGTTTCAATCTATCCTACACACTCACTAAATCCCAAAAAGTTTAGCTGTATGCCCAATATTCAAGTTACGATAAATGTTAATCTAACACACACACACACACACACACACACACACACACACACACACACACACACACACTCACTCACACACACACACACACACACACACACACACACACACACACACACACACACACACACACACATTTGAAACCTTGTAAAGGATAGTATCTGTTTCGGACACAAGTGGTTATACATAGTAAAGGACCCTTAAAGTACTTGCTTACACAAAGTTGACGATCCCTGGTAAGCCCCCGCGATTGTGATTTATTGCCTACTGTGCAAGCTTTGTCCTGCGGCTTTGCTTGCGTGACCTTTTGTTACAAGTGAAATGGTTGAAAAAAGTAGCGAAAATTATATATATTTCTAACGTACTTAAATAAGGTTGCCCTGTATGTATGTTTGTAAAATATCATACATTGTAATTACACTCACTTTTTCTGCCCTCGTAAGTAAGACTAACAAAAAATATATTGTAAAATTTACGAAGCAAAAGCAAAAAATAGATAATGTATGTGATGTTAAAGCCCACTATTTTCATAATTAAATAGACAAAGCTTTTATCGAAAACAATGGAAATAACAAGTAATATTCGATAAAATTAGTTAACAACCCTTTTTTATAAAAATGGTTTATTTGGATTACATTGCCCGACCTTTCAACCCTTACTGAAAAAAGCCTGCGGATATCATTATTTCATTAAACCTTTTCGGTTCATACTCATTTCAATAGACTTTGAAATGAAAGGGTATGACAATGTATATATAATTCAAGATATGTCTTTGAAAAAGCATTAACGCATGCTTAGCGAACTCTAAAGTTACAATATTAAATGGAAAAAGAATACGGTCGCGAACAGGATTCGAACCTGGCTTAGTGGTCAGAGCGCCTGGAGTATCTATCCGGGAGGCGCAGGTTCGAATCCTGTTCGCGACCATATTCTTTTTCCATTTAATATTGTAACTTTAATGTATATATAAATATATATACATAGCATAGTATGACACCTGTTTTCTCCGAAGGTACGGTTTTCCCATGTAATAGATGGGGACCTATTGCCATCTACGGGGCACATTCCCAAACCGGGCTGCTACTGAGAATTTTTCCAACAAAAAATCTCAAATAACACTTTGCTCGACCCGGGAAATGAACCCAAAACCTCATGCTCAGCAGTCGCACTTGGGACACTAGACTAACGAGGCAGTATGACAATGTACGCACTCATAATACTTTTTACGTAGGTCGTAAATAATATGCTGTTGATCTTTAGAAAACCAAAACTTGACATTATGATACAAACCAATTAACATTCACCATTGATAAATTTCACTAAAAACAGAACTATAATTGGTCACCCGTATATGCACTGAATAGATACCGTGCTATAGTCAAACGTAAATGATTAAAAAAATATGCTTAATGATGTAAAATTACTTTAAAAGTTATTAAGGCAAATTTTCGTTTTTTTTTTTGCAACCTCCAAACGGCTCTCTCAATAATTTGTTGGCATTTTCAAAGGACGGCTTATTCCTATGAGTATTTTATTTTTTCGTCTTCTCTTGCTCATATAGTAAATGATAGTAGCATACAGAAATGCTGTAATTTTAGTCATCAATCCCGAAGAATGCACGTGAGTAATAAGGTAATAACTATTGAACAACATTTAAAGAAAGAAAGAAAGAAAGCATTTATTTTAGTCTCGTGGACAAACTTAGTTTTTACAATGGCAGAAAAAAATTTAGATACAAAATACAAGGCTTACTAAAATTCACCTGCCCCCTATTTCAACATATAGCGGCAACTCCGAAATATTGCCGCGCTGATTTTCAAATAGGTCCTAAACGTGATGACATCATTAATATGGATTCTAATAACTTTGTAGCCATTAAACGGTCTCATCTAGTCTATAAACATACAAATAGCGTCACACGGTGTTAGTCGTGGGCACTGGTTTGGAAGATATGGTCACTGAGCCGAACCACCCCACGGCACGAAAGCCGTGTTGCGGTACCAACAATTATGTTTCAATGTCGGCTTCTAGTCTAGAATTTTATTTATTTATAACATGACTGCTATGTCATGCTACGCCTGTATACCCAAAGGGTTAGGTAGAGGGGAGTACTGTTGCCATGGCCCGTAGCCTGGGGGGGGGGGGGGGTAAGACCCGTAATGGAGGAGTGGCTGGAGAGGAGACATGGACTTCTCAGCTTCTGCAGATGCTCTCGGACCACGGCTTCGGGAAGTATCTGCGTCGCATATGGGAGCCAGAGACATCGAGGTGACTGCCCTGAGAACACGGCGCAGCACATGCTTGAGGTGTGTCCTGCTTGGGTCGAGCCGCGCCGTGACCTTAGCAGGGCAGTAGGGGCGGGCTCTCGCTTCCAGCCGTAATCAGTTATACGGTTTGGAGCGAGAGCACTTGGGGAGCCGTCGTCACCTATTGCGATGAGGTGATGCTCGCGAAGGAGGTGGCATAAAGGGAGAGAGAGGCAGACAAGGGTGAGAGGGGTCTCACCCCTGTCGCAGAAGACGCACCAAGCGCTGGAGGGCTCTAAATGACCTCCGACCACCGTCAGCCGTAGACTGCAGGGGATGGACTTGGCCAGTTCACCGCCCGACCAGCAATAAGCCTGGGACGAATGCGGCCCTTGTTTGAGAGCGTACACCTCTAGTGGGTTTTCGTGCAGACCAACTGAGGCCGGCCTGCACTAATGGCAGGATCGGTCAATGATTTTGTCTGATCATAGCCTGCTGGGGTCGTGGTGAATGCAGCTACGCTCCCGAGGCCCCGGTAAAGGTTAGAGTAGGACCACCGTGTGGTTTTTGTCGGTAGGAGTCCTGTACAAAATTCATGAAGGCCTTCCCACACAGAAAAAAAAGTGGGGGTTTTGGGTGTTCAAGTAGGCCAGCTCAAGGTCAAAGAGTTACCACGGACGTGAACCTCCCTATACGGAATAAAATCCCATGAACTAAGTAATTAATCTATAGGTACAAGATAAATCTTTGAAAAGCATTAACGCATGCTTAGCGAACTTAAAAGTTATTATATTAAATGGAAAAAGAAAAGTTAATGCTTTTCAAAGATTTATCATGAATTGTTAAGGTAATTGCATTCTTTACGACATTGTATTAACTGCAAAGTTAGTCGTGTCGGTTCGGTCACTTGTATAGGTACTGAATTGATAGCAATGACGTCGCCGAAAGACGTGTTAAAATATGGAAGAAGAATTCGCGATGATGAGCAGAGGTCGAGATGGCTTAGTGGTCAGAGCGCCTGGAGTATTTATCCGGGTGGCGCAGGTTCGAATCCCGTTCGCGACCGTATTCTTTTTCCATTTAATATAATAACTTTAATTTCTATTTTCAAAGAAACATTGAAAAAATAATAGACAAGAACGGGGCTTGAACCCGCGACCTTTGACGTTCCGTGTCATCACTCTACCAACTGAGCTACCTTGTCGTGTTCAAACCTATTGAATTTTCAATCCTCTTTGTATACGTCTTAAGGAGACGCCTGGTGATATTTATCTAGTAATCATTTACAGATTTACTAAACTCAGCGTTACCACTTTGCAGTTGTAAATCGCCGAACAACATCCCAATCCTTTATAAATCATATATAATTATATTTTTTTAATACTTGTTGAGGCCATGTAATGCCTATATTAATTTCTATTTTCAAAGAAACATTGAAAAAATAATTAATATAGGCATTACATGGCCTCAATATGTATTAAAAAAAAATATAATTATATATAATAACTTTAATCTATAGGTAATTAATATTTCAACTTTTACGTAAGTAAGTACTGAGCTAACATTTTTAATATTAATACCAGCGCTGCGCAACATTTTTTCCGGGCGTTCCCGCATTCTCATTACCCCTCTCGGTACGGAGCTCTCTTTTTTATTATTCACGTTTCTTTATTTTGGATCTTTTGTAAAAAAGCTACAAAAGGATGGCATGGTTAATACTGGGGAGTGAATGCAACACGAACGTTCATTGACGGTATAAGCAGAGTTACACTACCGAAAAACAGGAATTGTTAATCTTTATTCTTGTTGTTTGATTGTAAATCGTTTGTTTTTAAGCAGCAATTATAATTTTATGAAAAAAAAAATTATAACAAACCTTCTAGTATGAAGTTTTTGTAACAAGTATTCTTTATTGTAAAAACTTAAAATAATTGCAATACCATTTCAATTTGTGACGTCATCATGTTCGTGTCATCATATCCTACGTTCACCTTTACCAAGTTCCCGGGTTCATTGCAGCTTTCACCCCGGTAGATCTGTTGACACTTGACACCCTTCAGACCCTCCGGGAGTTGTGCAGGCTGGCAACAATTAGCCTGCACAGACACCGAAGTGTCTGTGCAGGCTAATTGTGGCGCTGAAGCGCGATGCATAGCCGTATCATAAAATCGCGATCAAAAGTTCATACAAATATGTGTTCCGTACAGGAATCAAACCAGTGCGGCATAATTACCAGCCTCTCGTCCCTTGCGCCCACTATGCCGACAAAGTACTGTACACTAAATATTCAGTATGTGTTCCACCATAGAATATGCCACATTTTTATTAAGCTGTTGCGTCAGTCATTAGCAGACACAATAGATTTTTATTGTTACAACGTACAGATCTGTACGTTACTGAGCCGAAAGGTTAACCTTAGATATGGTTTAAGATACAAAGGTATCATTAATCTACTATTTTAATACTGCTGTTTAAAAATTAATTCAGCAATCCACATGCCTTGAGCCTTCATTCAAGTTTATTTGAAAATCTAATTGGAATATATTTAGCGCCTGTCCTTTTTTAAAAAGCAAAAAAATGCGTGTTACTTATTTAAACGGATTATACGTGGGTCATACCTTACCTCATTTAAACATAATATTATATAGTAGACGACAAAATATGTAAAAAGTTTTCCAGACCACTCTTAAAATATTTTTCCGTAATGAATTTACAGTTGCCTACCAGAGTAAAACCGAAGGCAGGCAAATTATTGTAAGTCCGAAAACATTTGCTCAGAATTTCTCATCAGGCGTTACATAAAAACACAGAAAAGCAATTTGCTAAGACATTTTCACAAGGCGTTCTTAAAAACACAAAATCATAAATACAGGTATAAAAACCTGCTTTACTCACAAAAATAATAACCGTGAACTTAAAATGACGCCACAGGTCACCACGAGCGAAATTCGTGACCCAATTCCACGGAACGACCTACATAATATGACATACTGACATTTACGATGCTTTTAAAATCAATCGCTTTTCATGGCCTAGCGAGCCAGGGTGAAAATGCTTTAATTGTTCGAGAGATAATGAGAGGGGTAGGTGGAGTGGTAGGCGGTAATTTAAAATATATATTAGTAGGTAGATACATGTTGTTTAAGAACGTTTTGTTCCCTTTAAAGAATAGACAGCAGGGGTAACAGGGGTTTGAAAATTATGTCTCTTCATACGTATCAAGGCCAACATGGCTTAGTATAAAAAAAATGTCTATTAAAAGGGCCGATTTTTCAATCCTCAGAGAAACAGACAGATAGGGTTTATTCGATAGATAGCAAAAAAGTCAGTTGTTCAATGGTCAAATAGGCTTTATTCGTCGAATAATTCATTTATCTGAGGAATAAATATATTTGACTCTTTGACGGCCAGATAACCGACGTTGATGTTACTAGTTTGAGGTTAGTTTTCGATACTGTACTTTAATTCAAATGGATATTTTCGATAGTATGGACGACATGGCAATTATATTTTATATGAAAAGAAAGAAGCGTAAGACCGAGGGTCGATAACTTTAACGTGTGTGATTTATTTTTGTTTTATTATTCATTAAAATAAAAATTGTACTTGATAATAAAAAGGCTTTGTCAAAAACATTTGTCTATTATTATTATTTTTTGCAAATTTACTTGAGATAGGTAATGATCTGCAGCATTCTAATTACACGAAAAACACCACACACCCAAACTAACAACCTCGTAACGTAATAAAAGCAAAATAAACTCAGAAAATAAAAGTAACACGCTGACGCTTATTTGTTTGACATTAACACCAAACAAAGAAATAGTCCGTCCCGTTCTAACATTCGTCTATTCTGTATATTTGTTTCACCACCCTGAAGTTAGCGTTTTCACAGATGTGTTATTCGGTCAGATAGTTATTCATAAGTAAAATATGTATTGAAAAATTGACAACCACTTATCAGACGAATAAAGAGACTAATAACTTTATTCTTTAGGTAGCTATTGGTACTTTTATCCGAGGATTGAAAAATCGGCCCTTAGACAACATAAATTATAAGTTTAACTGTTCTCACATGGATAGAACTCAAGTGTTAGCTTTACATTTTATGGTTGCGCACGACCGCAGTTATTTAAAGTTGTGTGTGTATATATTTTATTTCTTATTTTATGTATATGTGTCTGTTGACACTTACTTAATATAATATAAATGTATATATAATATGTAGTTATTTGAATAAATAGAGTATGTCAAGAACACGCGGAGTATCGCTACATAAGGGATTCTAGTTTGCAAGTGTGTTTCAATTTTGCGGAGGATAGTATCTAATGTATAGAAGGTATACGCATTGGCTTTGGGATTTCAAATGACATTGTAATTGAATTGGGAGTTAGATTAATGTAGAGTAACTTTGCAGTATGTAGGTGCCTTTTGTGATCTTTACCTACTATCAACGGCGGTGGTCTCAATTCTACTTTGGTTTATATTATTTGCTTTAGCGTCCATAATGTTGCCTACATGAAATGTTGATTTGTTGGTACCTAATAATTGCAGAAGTTTTCAAATCGGCAGTACATATGGATTTAGACCATGACAAAATACTTATCACTGTGGACCATTGAAAATACTATACGAGTTTTATTTAAGTACACATAGTAGGTTGACTGCCTCGTTGGTCTAGTCTGTTAGGAAATTTTCAGTAGCGGCCCAGAGTCAGGAACTTGGTGGTGTGACACCCCCTTGCTGCGGAGAGCACGTAAAGCCATCGGTCCAGCGCCTGATCTCTCTCCGGTCGTGTCGGATTACCGTCCCATTGGAATATAAGAGTGAAGGAAAAGGGAGTGCATCTGTGTTAGCGCATACACTTAATATCGTCATATAAATAAAAATGAATCGCCGAAATGTTTGTACGCGCATAACTTCTGAACAACTGCACCAAATTGGATGATTCTTTCATTTCTGTGTTCGTTATTGTTAGGACAAGGTTTATATAAAAGAAAATGAAAAAAAAACGAACAGAAAAAAAAATGCGATACGAAGTTCACTGGGTCAGCTAGTGCATTACAATATTTAATTATCTCCTGCGTACTTTGCGCTAATCTCCGTGGAGGTAGGCCGCCGTGACCAAAATACGGTCGGGAGGAGTATTATATTATTATTATTAAGTATAGTAGTTGTCAGGTCATAAGCCAAGATGATAAGGTGTGATGATGATCCTCTAATAAATTAGAACACTAAGTAATCTTATCATTAACGTCTAACTTGCTAACTAAACTAAGTTGAAACTCTTTTATAAATAGGTATACGCCTCTAAGTGCCACTTAACTTTAGTATCTTACACAAGAAGCAACAGGAAGTTCCTGTTTAGAAATTGTTCAGGTGTGCTCCAGAGCAAGGTTCCAAGATTTATCTTTTTACACAACAAGGGTTTGCACTGCAACTTAGTTTTAAATAGCTGAAGAGTTGGCGTCTTGTTAACAGAATATGTTTTATTACAGAACTAGCTGCGCTCCACCACGTATAATTATATTATAATTAGCCTAAGTTACTCCTTATATAGTCAACTACCTGTCAGTAAAATATTATCAGAATCGGGCGAACCGTTTCGAAGATTAGCCGGAACAAGCAGACAGATGGACAACAATTTGTAAAAAGTGTAATTTAGGCATTGGTATCGTACAAATAACTTTATGACCTTAAAAAACCTTAAATAATATTGATTAAAAAAAACTATTATTTTGACTTTACAAACGGATACTTCAATTTATGTATTTATTTTTATTGAAAAATAATAGCATCGTGTTACCAAGATATTTTGCTACCACATTTTAGTAAGTTATGTATAATAAATAACGGATGTATATAATCACGTGGATTTTATCGAGGCCAAATCCATCATGGCCGCTATTCCTACTATAGACTACAGACTAAAAACCTCACGGTCCTACTCTACATTACCGAGGTCCCGGGTTTGCAGCTGCATTTACCGCGCCATGGTCCGTTGAAGTCAGACACTCAAGAATTGGCGCAGACTGGCCACAATTATCCTGCACAGACACTTCAGTGTGGCGCATGTGTTGCAGCACGGTGCACGGCCGTCTCGCAGGGGGTTGCTTTACTGGGTGTCAAACTCAGCTGGAGCTCTGAGGCGGTAACAGATCTACGGTACCTATTAAGGGCCGATTTCACCATTGAAACTAAACGCGATCAGTTCGAGCTGCATTCAGTTCACGCATTTAACTGAGTTCAGAGCTCCAGTTTGGATTTCATCAACTTCGGCTTCTGAAAGCCCGACTTTCGACGTTCAGCTTATCTAAACGACTAAAATTTTAACTCAATTGTATTTTATTTGATTTTTGTATTCTTTTGAAATAATTTTACAATTTTAATTATATAATTATGTATTTGATCCGTATATTGTTATTGTTATTGGAAATTTTGTAATTGTTACTGATTATAATTTGAACCGTTTCCTGTATTAAATGTGGTGTTAACCTATAAGTGATTGTTACACCTGCCTTTATGCATTAGATAAGCTACTTTTTACTAGTTATGTGTAAACAATTGTTGGTTAACCTGAATAAATAAAATAAAATAAATAAAAATAAACGCGTTCAAGAGCGGCCTTGTCAAAATGGCGAAATTTTGTTTCACATAAAAGAGATTTTGTTGTTATAGATAAATCTTTGAAAAGCATTAACACATACTTAGCGAACTCTAAAGTTATTATATTGATTTTGTTGTTATTTGACTTAATTATGATATTTGGCTATTGTATAAATAAAATGTATATAAAACTGATAACTAAATAGAATTAAACATGTATAATAGTCATAATAAAGTTTCCTATAAATATGTCAGCACCAAAAATGCTTAATTTTGTAATATTTATTGTTTACATATGTATTAATTAATATAAATTTAGGTAACCACCTCTCAAAATTGTTTAATCTATAATTGTGACAACATTTACATTAATTAACCAAGAAAACTTCGTTTTCGTGAACGCGATCAAAATGTAACAGGTAAAATCAGTTTGACGTTAACTGAGATCAAAATCAACATTTGAACTGGATCACGTAGAACTAAGTTCTGTTAAACTCGGTTTATAATGGCAGCGGTGAAACCGGCTCTTAGTCTCATTAACACACAAAAATTGTGCATTTGTTGTAAGTCTTTTGGAGTCACAGAGTGATTTTAGCTCAATAAAAGTGGAGATATCGCCCACGAAAATTTCCTCACGTTGAACCATCATCTTTTAATTTAATACACATAAGTCTACGTACAAAACCTTTTGCACTATAATTTATTTAATACTCTATACGTTCCTATAAACTTCTAACAACAATTTTCCCCTTTGAGCGTATAAGTTAGTGACCCGTTTTCACAAATACATCTAACAAAGGTTGACAATAAAATACTGTGTAGGCAATTCTTTTTCCTGCAAAATGCCGTAAAGTTTCGAGTAGGTACTCTCTGATGAAAATATAGTTGTTTTGGATTACCAAAAAATGTTGACCTCCATAACATTACAAGTTGAGGGTTTAGTTTAAGTTTCAAATGGTTGTTAGCCCTGTTTGTTAAATAACTTTTACTTGTTTGGGTTTTCGCTCTCTAATGTGTTTGGAGATTTCGTGTTGTTCTAATGTAAGTAATGTTATTTTAGCATAAAATATACTTTTTAAATTACTTGGTGAAGGTGTTTTTCAGAGCTCGATTGAAGCGTCCATGCAAGGATGACCTGAATAATGAGCTAGGCAGTTCTGATATATCTCGGAAGATTAAAGAAATTATTATAGACAGCTCATATACACATAAATTTAAGGTTTCAATAAAATAAAATATGTAAGTACTTCCACAATGTTGAGGGTAGTCATGCAATTACCTGTGCACCGCCCTCCTGCCCGCAAATATATGCACATACGCAAGCGGTGACAAATTGCAACTACCACCAACTGCTCTACACGCGCTCTGGGCGTCATCAGGATCTATTAGACCGTGCAGTGTCCGACTCAGTGGCTATTTTGAAAGTAGCTAAATATTGTATTTATTTGCATCCATTCTAATGGACTTCCGCAAGTAACGCCTGAATCTATTAAATTTTAAGGTTTGCCACTAATGTGATTATTCCACACACTTAACAATCATTTCACCAGGTTTTATGAAGTTTTTAGATAAATTTTGTTAATAGAATATTCAAACTTGCGCCTCCTACACTATTCACGGTTCATTTGGAATAGTGAGAAGAGGTTGAGAAAGCTTAGTTGTCAGACTGCACGGAGATAGATTGAGAGAGGGATTAGGTGCGCAGCTTAAAATCATAATCAGAACCGTATTTTTATTTGCCCAAAAATTTATAACTTTAGAGTTCTCTACGCATACTTAAATGAGTTTGAGACATTTATCTGTAGCTATTCATTTAATATTAAGCTGTGTAGCACAAAATATTTAAAATCTACATATAAATATTTGAAAAGTATTAACACATACTTAACGAACTTTAAAGTTATAGATTTTTGTGGAAATGAATACGGTCGTGTGCAGGATAAATACTCCAGGCGCTCTGACCACTAAGCCATCTCGACCCATCAAAGGTCGACCGTATCCTTTTTCCACAAAAAATTATAACTTTAAAATCTGTTTTAAATATAACGTTCAAGCAAGACAAAAAGCATTGTTTTATTTGTCTTCACAAGTTTGTTACAGAATCTTCAATTTGCAGTCTCATTTCCCCCTCATTATTACCAGTTGCTAATCACCATCATCCCTGGAATCTGTTTACATTGTTTGTATACAAATGCTAAGTTATCCCCGATCCTCGTATTTCCACTTAATTACTGCGTTCTTTTGTTTAAAATGCTAATTTAAGCGATACCTTTGAACTTACGCCTGTGCGCCTGATTGATTTTTTAGAACACAGTTCGTTCGACTGACGCTTTGAAAAATTTGCGTTAATAAGGCACTTTAAAAATTCGAAGGCCATTTTTTTGGCGTTTTGTAGAATATTGTTAGGTTTAAAAAAATAGTCGGGCCGCTCAATTCTATGACACTGTGGAATTCTACAGTGTCATAGAATCGAACCATAGACCTGTCTCAAGTTTTCTTGCAAACTAAAATTGAATTTTTAATATTAACTTATTAAAATACAGGGTGGGATTCCCGGTCAGGTGAACAGGCCATGTTTTATTGGGTTTAACAGAATGTAAGAAATTCTAGTAGCAGTCCGGAGTTTGAAATTGGGCCCGGTTAATGGCAATATCTTCTCATTACATGGTACTAGAGGCCAGTGATAGCCTACTGGTATGACCGTTGGACTGACAAGTCAAAGGTCGCAAGTTCGATTCCAAGGCACGCACCACTGTCTTTTCGAAGTCATGTGCGTATTATAAATTTATTAATTATCAGTTGCTTAAAACGGTGATGGAAAACATCGTGAGGAAACCAGCACACCTGAGAGATATTCTCGATGGTGTGTAATACCATGTCAGAGACCTACGTGTGGTTTAAACTCTGACACTAGGTTGTTCATCAACCACACGATAAGAAGAAGACATGGGACTTAATAACAGCATTAGTGAAATGTGGGTGTACAACTGTGTACACCTCTGCTTACCCTTTCGGGGAATAAAGGCGTGATGCTGTTTGTATAAATAGGTACTTACCTAAGTTACCAAATCAAATAACTTAATGATGCGGCAATTACTTTTTTATTAGACCAACAAAAAGTTACTGGCTGTAGGTTTTTGTTTATAAATTCCTTATTATATTAATAAGTTGTAAGTGGAAAAAAATATACAAATTCAACCTGCTAATTACTAACAACTGCTTTTTTATAATAAAATTGTACGTTTGTTAAGTGGCTAAGTTCTTCTCGTATGTTTTTATATGATATTGTAGGTTCGATATATTTAATACTTGCTGTCTTGTTTAAATGTTGGGCCTCAAAAGGGATGAACGAAGTATAGCTATGTAATACATACTGTATCTCTAAACGTGTAGGTATGAAACAGAACACATTGTAAGGACTGAGACACACGAAGCCATTATCAAAGAGGCTGTCGCGCGCTTCCGGCGGCATTGCGGGAAACTGGCGACACGGGAAATAGACCACACGACGACGATGTGCAACATGCCTATATTATACGTAGACGGACAGAATAAAGATGAATAAAAATGAAATGATACATCAGTTCAGGCGTTTAGAAGTTATGGTGGTAAAAAATATCACATCCTAAATACTAACATACATGAACCCTAAAAACATTATACTCCTTTATATCGGCAGTCGCGTAAAACATACTTTGGGATGGCCGGTTCAACTCTAATTCTCAAATCCATAATTTTTTAACTTCCAGGGAATGTTGCATAACAAAGGTTAACCATAACGGTGGGTGTCACCTTAATACCCTTTCGGCTTAGTAACTTACGTAACCCGCTTTCCACGGACCCTGTTTGACCATCAATTAACCTTTAAACAATATCCCAACAAAACCCTTTCTAAACTAAATCGCCAATCATTGCGAATAATTTTAA
This sequence comes from Xylocampa areola, assembly GCA_935421205.1. Lineage (NCBI taxonomy): Eukaryota > Metazoa > Arthropoda > Insecta > Lepidoptera > Noctuidae > Xylocampa > Xylocampa areola. The sequence goes on along the minus strand of OW285219.1, from coordinate 2,967,809 downwards.
TGTGTGTTCGTTAATAGTCAATTTTCTCCACAAAAATATTTTCTTTCACAATTAATAATTCAATATCTTTTCTTTTTTATCTTTTAAGATAATAAGCAGTGATAGCCTAGTAGTATGACCACTGACATGGCAACTCAGAGTTCGCACGCACCGCTGACTTTTCGAAGTCCTGTGCATATTATCACTGGCTTAAACGGTGAAAGAAAATATCGTGAGGAAACCAGCACCCGAGACATTATAATATTTGAATTTATTTCCACTTGTATTGACGACTTAATTTATTATGTTTTATTATTTTTATATTTAGTTCATGCATGTCTGTACTTTAAAGCATATATAAAATGATTAAAATTGTATGTAATTATGTATTGAATATTTGCACACCTTATGGAATGATAGAATGTAAATGGGCCATTATAACTTAATATCATACTTTGTACACCTGCATTCTGGCAAATAAATGAATTTGAATTTGAGAGATATTCTCGATGGTTTGTAAAACCATGTCGGGGGCCTACATGCGGTTTAAACTCTGACACTAGGTTGTTCATCAACCACACGATTAGAAGAAGAATCTTACGTATATAATATAGATCTCTTGCCGCGGTCGGTCTGTAGATGGGTCATCAAAATTCTTTTCATATCGAGACCCTTCCATGCCTCGGAGAGCACGTAAAGCCGTCGCGGTCGCGGTTGACACAAATGAAGAAAGACTGCTTAAGACTCAGTCTTATTACTATTACTCACTCTACTACTTACATCAAATTATTATTACGATCTAATACTTGGCTGGATTAGTAATATTAAAATCTAAATAATAAAACACTATTATTATTTCAAATTCAACATATTAAAAAAAAAGCTTAGTCTAACAAATAATTTGTTTTGTTGTTTTTTTTTTGAGCTGCGCATATTTTAGTGCATGCAGTGCTCTTCTTTAAGTAATGGGGCACTTAGACATAATTCTGTATGTTTGTAAACTTTATGATTGTATCAGTGTACTCATTGTTGAAGAGCCAAATAAATAAATAAATAAAAATAAAAATAAAATATCCCTAGCCTTTTCCCAATTACATTGGGTTCGGCTTCCAGTCATTCTGGATGCAGTTTAATACCAGTATTTTATATGGAGCGACTGCCTATCTGACCTTTACAACCCATTTACTGGGTAACACGATATCTCGTGGTATGACTGGTTGTCAGACTTCAGGCCTCTGACTACCCGTAACGGCTGTCATAGATTTTAATTCGTCACCGGGACCGACGGCTTAAAGTCGTTTCCGAGATACGGAGGGGTCTCGGTATGAAATGATGGTCACCAATCGCGGCAAGCATAACCTCGATTGATCGAACTGGGCAGCTGTTACTTAGCCACGAGCCTCTCCAAAATAACTTCCTCCGATAGACTGCATACAACTACTATTTAATCAGATATAGCTAAGCCCACGACTTAGTTGGCGCCGGATTTGGACAAATGGAGGAACCCTGCAAGATATCGAAATGGTACAATCACAAAAATTTAAGCAAATATTTCTAAATTCTCCGTTTAAGTCTGTTGAGCCATTTTGGAATCTATTTGGGGCTAAATTTCATAACATAACATAGCATAGCACCACGCCTGTATTCCCCCATGGGGTAGGCAGAGTGCTACAAAGTTGTACACTCACATTTCACCAATGCTGTTCCAGTCCATTGTAGTGAGAAATATGTGGTGAGCCTTTTTCCATCAACTGGGCACAATTCCAAACTCCGACTGCTACTGACAATTTCCTAACAGAATAACACCCGGGCATCGAACCCGAGACCACCTGCTCAGCAGTCACGCTTGGGACCACTAGAGTAGGCAAGCCTGAATATGTATGTAAACACTCATTCTTCTCCACAACTATCTACTGCCCCCCATTCGCGGTTATGGTGGCAGATAGTCCATGGCCTCCAATAGATAATAAGATTATCGTATACCATACATGCCGAGCCAAGGAACAGAAGCTACTGATTTATCAGTTGATAAAGCAGTCTTACTTTTGATATTATGTCAAGTGCCATGGAAAACGGTATCAAAAAGTAAATTATAGCTAGTACATTATTATACTACACTTGAGGTTGAAAAACACACTTTGTACAGAATAATTGTTATTATTGAAAAATGCAATTTTAACCAATGTTCAGTTAAGCATAAAACCTGAACATCATATTTTTCCATAAATAAACATATCTCTAGCTCTTTGCCGGCTAGGCCTTGCATATTTTGATTTTGACATTCAATTAATGCAGCCTACCCGTTGTCTCGCCTGGTAGTTTAAACAAGATGTATCAATATTAGTATTAGTATTATTACTAACAATAATCTTAGATACATTACAAGTACCCGTGTCTATCTGTATACTATATGCTAAAAGTTTAGCAATCCGTCTCTTAGAACTAGTAGGCAGATACATTGTATCTTTTGTCAATGTAAACTTACTTATAAATGTATTTAAATCAAAATATAAAATAACTCTATGACAACAGGTTAAATTATATATTAGCATATTTAAATTAAAAATGTACCTGTTTTGTTCATATATGAAAATATGTGAGTATGGCAGAGCACAGATTATGAATTTACAATTGGTTTTTTGTTGATGACAACATCAATTCAACACTGTGTACAATATCCTTTCTTTTTACAGTTAAACTATTCCCATATAGTAATATGGCAGTTGAACTACAGTATAGTCTTGTACATTTAATATAATTAACTAGCTGATTGTAACTGGCACCTGGTGAACAATTATTAATTACTTGTTGTTGAGAACACTGATGAATTGACTAATTTTTCTGAAAAAATTTATGTGTTTTTAACGACTTCCAAAAAGGAGGAGGTTATCAAATCGGTTGTATTTTTTTTTAATGTTTGGTACCTCAGAACTCCTTCGTTTATGAACCGATTTGTTTTTTTTTTATTTGATAGGATTTACTTTCAGATTGGTCCCGTTTAAATTTTATGAAAATTGGTTTGGTAGTTTGGTATAATCAAAATAACTGAAAAATAATACGTCGTCCAAGTAAACGAAATGGTGTATTTTGCTTTCTTGTGACTTTCCGGTGGTGTTGACGGTCTCTAGAATAGTTCTAATGAACTGCCTATTTTCCAGCTTCATCATCAGATGATGATGATGATGATGATGAAACCGGAAGATAAGCACCGGAAATCCGTCATATATTTTTTGCTATTTAATACTTTTTAGTGTAAGACCGCATTTTCAAACATCTCTTTTTATTATTTTACACGAGTGCCCAAAAAACTGAGTGTATTATATACAATTATTATTAAATTAATATAGGCATTACATGGCCTCAACATGTATTAAAAAAATATAATTATATATGATTTATAAAGGATTGGGATGTTGTTCGGCGATTTACAACTGCAAAGTGGTAACGCTGAGTTTAGTAAATCTGTAAATGATTACTAGATAAATATCACCAGGCGTCTCCTTAAGACGTATACAAAGAGGATTGAAAATTCAATAGGTTTGAACACGACAAGGTAGCTCAGTTGGTAGAGTGATGACACGGAACGTCAAAGGTCGCGGGTTCAAGCCCCGTTCTTGTCTATTATTTTTTCAATGTTTCTTTGAAAAATAGAAATCAATTATTATTATTTTTGGAGTCGGTGCCAATAAAGGATAATAAACGTGTAAGTACATTCATGAAGTAGCGTATTACGTTCGCTTTAGGCAGTTGTTGTGTTCATTTGTAAATAGGTTCAATTAGGTATAATACATTATCGTAATAATAATGATGGTTAATGTACCTTTAAATATACTTTGCAAATTTTAGGAAACTACCTAAATATTTTTAAAGTTTGGCTGGCACCGACTCCAAAAATAATAATAATTGTATATTATTGTCCTAATAAATTGATTTTATTCAGAATCCTCTAAAATTAAAACAATATTTTTATATAAATTGTATTAAGTAAATAATGCAATTATTTTGTTACTTTTTAGTGCATTTTTACTTAACAGAAAGATTTTTGGAGTCGGTTCTTTTTCTTTGTTAAAAATTATTTTATATTTTTATTGATTGATTAATCATTTATACAATTACATACTATTGCAATAGACACCACTGCCAAAGGTGCGGTATGTTGTGGTTCAGTTAGTGGAGCCAGTACCTACTATTGTAACAACCTATATAATGAAAAAGAGTAATCGTGGAGTTTCTTGCCCGTTCTTCTCCATAGGAATCTACACTTTGGAACGTGGCAAGCAACTGACAATTCAAAAGTGTCTGTAAATGGTTTATTTGAAATAAATGATTTTGATTTGTAGATAGATACTTGATAACAATAATATTTCCATTGTGTCTGGTACCAATTGGCGAGTCAACTGGTGATCTGTGGTGATTATTATTTGCAGTCTGAAAAAATAATGAAATAAATATAGTCGATTATATTTATTATATAAAAGAATAATGACACACAAGTAAACTGTAGTCGTTCTCCCAAAAAAGTAACCTAACATAACAAAAGAGGTATGTTATTTTAATTAATTAGATTAATAAAACATTACTCAAAGACGATCAATATATGGTATATGGTATCTTTAACAATATCCTGTATTGTGGGTACGTTTTACAAACACAAATATCACATGAACGCACACACAGACCCGTAACAATTATCCGCATTGATATTTGGTATGTGCTTAAATAGAACTTGTTAGACGTTACACGCGTCGCAGTAGCTAAACTCTCTACTATTGCACCAATCATATTGTCAAAACAATGACAACTGCAAACAGAATACACTATAATCACCACTCGAAAGATTTCATATCATCTAAACAGTGCTTTTAAAGGTAAATTGCAATTTACGGAAACATCAACATGATTTTTAATTAAGTACCTCTTGTATCTATTCTTAAACATTGTACCTACATGTAATTTACTAACGTACCTACTAGTTATTTGCTTGCTTTTATGTATGTAGGTATCTATATTGCCGGTTGTGTTCATGTTTCCAAGCCTTTTCTTGTTGAAAAAATGGTGATGAACGCGATATACGCGAAAAAACTGCGTAGCAATAAAGTGCGAGTCAGACCGGCAAACTTACGGTACTGTACCACCTTATAGTTTAACTTGTTTTTACACGACTGCCCAAAAAAGGAGTGTTATGGTTTTATATTTTTTCTTTAACATAAAATAGCATCAAAAATACACCGGCTTTTTTTTATAAAGATATTTTCAGACTATATTAAAAGACGATTATATAGGTATAAATGTTATGTCAACTATGACAGCATAAGACCGTCCATAACACTTAACATACAGGACTATTAATAAAGCTATTATTACATAATGTTGTGGTAGCCGAGTGGTTACGGGCCCGCCTCCTGAGCCACAGGTTGTGGGTTTTTCAATGTCATATGTACTTTCTTGGTTAATCTAAGACATCACTGACATGCGGCGCAAACCCGCAGCGAGCTAGCGTGGTGCATATTAAGCTCGTGCCTTCCCTGTATGAGAAGAGGCCCTTGCCCTGCAGTGAGACAGTTATGGGCTGGTTATTTATTTATTTATTATTACATACGTACTACGAGAAATACCATTTTGGGAAATATTACGATATTAAAGGAACAACTCAACAATTTTTACCACCGTTTCTAATTCAGCTCTTTACAATCTTCGGATATATCTTCTTGCCTCCCAACCTTCCCGTTCCAAGAATTTCAGGTTAATACCATGGTCCTTGGGTTGCGTGAGGAAGGTTCTAGAATCTAACGGAACAGTTTCTGGCATACCGTCAGCCAGTTCCACTCTGTACTTCTTGAGGAAGCCGATGAGTCCAGCCATCACTTGCATCTTTGCAAATCTTCTTCCTGAAAACATATATTTTTTTTTTAGTTATTGCAAACTTTTTAGGCTGTCATTGCTGGTAAAGCAGTGATAGTTTAGTGGTATGACCGTTGGACTGACAAGCTAAAGGACGCAAGTTCGAATTCAAGGCATGTATCACTGACTTTTTGTAAGTAATTACATATTCTTAACTGAGTCCTGCACGCGACTTCATCTCCGTGGACTGCAGAACTGGATTAACACTTATGATATTTTTATCGCGGCTGGACAGCCAGGCTATAAACTGTTTATATTTATTTATTTATTTAACTCTTTATTGTACACCTAGGAAAACAACAACATAGGACATGATAATCTAAAAGAAGTACAATGGGCGGCCTTATCGCACCTGGCGATTTCTTCCAGGCAACCTTTGGATGGATAGATGCGACATAATCTGGAAACGAGGCAGTATGTGGTGTACAAATATTTAATACACACGATTATATACTATAAATACTTATATATATTACTTCTAAAAATATAAAATATATATTGATAAATAAATAATATAATAGAAGAAATGCATTGACCTAAGGAGTGATAGTACTTGATTGCGACAAGTAATGTTCCTTGACTAACCTTTTAAATATTGGCAAGGATTGAGCCCGTCTTATAGTTACAGGCAACAAATTCCACAAACGAACCGTAAAGGATTTGTCGATAAATTTGGTCGAATGCATAGGCATTTTAAGACGTAGATTTTCTGATGATCTTAGGAATCTGTCGTGGGTGTCCCCAAGGAACTCGAAACGTTTTTTAAGATAAGAAGGTGTAGTTGGAAGAAAAAGTATATTATATAGTAGAGAAAGAATGTGAGTATTTCGGCGAAGGCGAATAGGTAACCATTTGAGCTTACTACGGAAGTCTGAGACGTGATCATATTTGCGTAAACCAAATATAAATCTTATAGAAACATTTTGAAGCCGCTCAAGTTTATCTAATTGTTCTTCTGTGAGATCAAGATAGCTGGCATCAGCATAATCAAGGATAGGAAGGAGTAGTGATTGCGCAAGCGCAATTTTGGTTTATATGCCAAATTTCATCCCAATCCATTCAGTAATTATTGCGTAAAAAAGTAACAAACATCTATCTATCCAAGCTTTCGCATTTATAATACCAATTAGTTGAATATTAGTGGGATAATGCCTCGTTGGTCTAGTGGTCGCAAGCGCGGCTAATGAGCGTGAGGTCTTGGGTTCGATTCCCAGGTCGGGCAAAATTCTCGGTAGCCGGGGATAGGAAATTGGTGGTGTGACACACCCGTATTTCGGAGAGCACTTAAAGCCGTCGATCCTGCGCCTGATCTCTCTCCGGTCGCGTCGGATTGACTTCCCCCCGGACTATGAACCGGAGTTCATACGGATTCACCGGAGAGTGAAGGAAGAGGGAGTGCACCTGTTTGCGCATACACTTGTGCACTATAATATCTTCTGCGAACTTGGCTAATCTCCGTGGAGATAGGTCGCCATGACCGAAATACGGTCGAGAGTATATTGTTATTAGTGGGATTAATTAACGCTTGCTTAAAACGGCGAAGGGAAACATCGTAAGGAAACCAGTACACCTGAGAGATCTTCTCGATGGTGTGTAAAACCATGTCAGAGACCTACGGTTGATTGAAAGTCATCAACTATAGATACATTTCTTTAAAGACATTAAAGCATGTGAAGTTATTTTTTGTATAAAAAAGTACTACGGCGGGCGGGCCCACTCTGAGTGTTTATCCGGGAGGCAAATTCGAATCCTGCTCACGACCGTGTTATTTTTCCACAAATGTTATAACTGCTCTGTGTAATCTGATGATCAAGATGTCACTCATAAAATATCTTATCATAACTATCGTACATGACAATATTATTGTGAAACAATTCTTTTTGACAACTTTTAACCGGATTAATCGAATGTATTATTGGTTTTTTGTTTTTCCTGACGTTTCGAACACTTTGCAGCGTTCGTGGTCGTAGGAGGTCCTCCTGAAACAAAAAAACAATAATACACGCGATTAATCCGGTTAAAAGTTGTTTTATTATAATGTGTAGGGATCGCGCAAACCTAAGATATTACTATAATTCTTTTTGATTTAATCCATCCTTTTTGATAGTAATTTTATTCAGAGGTACATACACTGGCTTTTTCCATATGGGATAGGATATTGGTAATTTCGTATCCAAAAATAAAGTACATTAAGATACAACCAGCTTAATTGGTCATTTCACACGAGGCTAGATTGTAGCCCAAGCCGCAAGGCGAGGGTTGTAATTCAACCAAGAGAATAATGACCAATGCTTACGAGTTTCATACGATGGTTTTCAACTCACTAAAGTAAAAAAAATACATTAAATTTAATTTCGTTTTAAAATGGCGCGTGGATTTCTATGGGCGAAGTGTCTGCGATTTATGCGCGCAGATGGAGAAGAAGTACTGAGTACATAAATTATAAAACGTTTTTTTTTATTTATTCATTTCTTCCTGATGATATTTTGCTCTGTCACAAGGAACGTCAACAATTGGGTCAACGGGTTCAGAGTATTATTTGTGGAGTTTGAAAATACCAATAATTATAGTTTTCTTTTCGCGATCACTACACACTATAATTAACAACTAGTTTAACCAGTCACCCTGCGGCCACGCACGCCGCTGTGTTCGAAACGTCAGTAAAAACAGGCAACGTCAGGTAAAACAAAAACCAAAATAAACATGCGATTAATCCGGTTAAAAGTTGTTATGCCACCAATAAAGACAAAAGTATGATTATAATAAAATCATTATAAGAAAGTCATGATTATAATAAAGTCTTTATTTTTTGGTATAGCGGATTTATTGCGGTCTATTGTTGTATAGCCTTTCTATCTCATGAAGGCGGTTGATGTGACTTTTAGGTATAATTTATATTACGCCTTTGATATAAAGTTTAAATTGTTGTATTCACCAGCCTTCGTGAAAAAGAAATTACTTCAGTAAAACATATTTAAATACAGATGTTAAGTATTATTATATCGGTATTATTACGGCGCCATCTAGTTTATGAAAATGACTTGTAAAAGTGTCTTCAACAGATCTATTTACAGAAATAAAATCATTTATCATTTATCATTTATATAAATAAAAAATCAAGATGTTATAGGGTATGACATCTTGATTTTTTATTTATTGCTTTCCTTTCATTCTTTAAAAGGAAATCTTTTTGCATTTCACGCTATTTTACGGTCCATGTACCTTAGTTAAAATCAAGATGAAATAGAAAAACTAACTGTTTGCGATTCACAAAAAATATAGTATCACAAGAAGGTCAACTATAATAACGAACTTTGAAATTCTGAAAGAGATTATTCACATACAAATGCAAATGTCACATTAAAAGTTTAATAATATTATTCCGATTAATTCTGCAGATAAAAAATCAACACCCATAAAATTCTTATTTGTGGTACTTACTTTGGTAAAATCTGTTATGAAAATAACCGCATCATACATCATAAATTCTGAATAGTATAAAAACTGATATGTAATAATCTAAAATAATTAATATAATTACCGATACACGTTCTGGGCCCCTCTCCATACGGAAAATATGTGTAAGGTTTCAAATCGCCCTTATTTTCTGGCAGGAAACGTTCTGGCTTATACTTTTCTGGCTCTGGGAAATAGTCCGGATTGTGGTGCATATGGAAGACGGGTACGTGGACACGGACTCCTACATCCAAATGCAGTCCAGTAGGAAGAACGTAATCGTCCATTACTTCGCGAGTAAGGTTTCCAATCACGGGGTACTTGCGAAGGGTCTCGTACATGCAAGCGTCGAGGTAAGGCAGCTCATTCACACACTCGTAGTTCAAATGGTTCCCGCTACGTTTAAGGTACTGATCCACCTCCTCCGCCGCCCGTCTCTGCACCTCCGGATTCATCGCAAACTCATATAATGTGAAGCTCATTGTAGACGATGACGTCTCAAAACCAGCAGCAAAGAAAGCAATACACTGTGCTACTAACAAATCATCATCTACCTTCAAATCTACCTGCTCCGTACCACCAGTCTTCTGGTTAGTTATACTGTCTCCAGTTATGTGATCTTCTTTCTTTAAATTCAGAAGCAAGTCTACGAAGTCATTTCTCGCGGATGGCTTGTAACCTCGACTTTCAAACACTCCTTTCAACAGCTGTGAGAAGAATTGGTCTATTGTAGTTGGGAACATTTTCAAGCCCAGGCGGTAGAATATGGCTGGCCACACAGCCCTACATAAAATCTTGAAACCTCTAGAAGTTGAGGCCTCGAATATCTGACTTGCCATAATTTTGAAGGGGTTGTTATCTCCTGGTGCCATGGTGTTGCCCTCGACTCCGAAAGCGCAGGAGCATATGCAGTCCATGGTGAATCTTGCACTCACATATCTTGCTTCGATAACGTCAGAGGTGCTGGTCTCATAGTCAAGCATATCTTCAAGGCCGTAACTACACTTTTCTATCAAATGGAACATGTTCTTCATTTTGGCAGATGAAAAAAGCGGAGTTAAATTTTGTCTCACTATCTTCCATTGGTTACCGGCGGCGAAGAATATATTTTGGGTAATAACTTCCTGGTCTGAATAATTAGATGATTCTCTGCCGTTGAGGTAGTAGAAATCTTTTGTGAGAACATGCTTGATGATATCGGGGCTTTGTACCACGAGGACGGGCTCCGTGCCGAAGAAAGCTCCGAAATAAGGTTGATCGGGAAAATGTTGACAAAGTTTCTGCACCACGTGCCCAGGGTATTCCCGTTGTAAAATGTAGTTACCATAGTTGCCTAAGATAGGCAGAGGTTTTAGAAAAGGTACATTTTTTTTCTCCCAATATCCAAATTTCTTTTTGGAGAGTAAATATATTAAATACACAATTGTTATCAATAGGAACGCGAGAACGAGTAAGGCGCTCATGTCGGAGCTCGCGTTGCAGAGAACTGCGGGCCGCCGCTACTAGTCGCATCATGTTGATAAAATCTGTACATATATGTACTCTACTACATACGCACTAATAGTCTCTACTTACATTTGCACCTTTTTTGTATAATTAGTAGTATTATCGAAAGGTCACATTGGAATCTTTGTAATCGTAAGTATTTTTTGGCGATGTTTTAATACTTTAAGTACGGATGTGGAACTTATAACTTCGCTGCACTTACTTATAATCTGACTGCCTCAATTGTGTAGTAGTCGCAAGTGACTGCTGAGCGTTAGGTTCTGAGTTAGATTCCCAGGTCGGGAATAGTTTTAGGGTTCTCAGTAGCAGCCCGGAGGATTATGTAACACCTTCATGGTGGAATAAAAATATAATTTTTTAGTTTTATACAGTATTTACTTAACAGGTCTTGTGGTTGAGAACTTAATAGCCGCACAGACCGACGGTTTGAGGTTAAGCTTCTCTTGCCGCGGTCGGTCCGCGGATGGATGACCATCATTTCATATTTAGACCTCTCCGTGCACGTCAACAACTGCCAGTCCCGGTTGTTTAAAGAAAATCTATGATAGCCAATACAGGTCGACAGATGCCTGAAAGTCTGAAAACCAGTCTTACCACGAGATATCGTGTTACCTAGTAACAGGGTTGTGGAAGTCAGATAGGCAGTCGCTCCATGAAAATACTGGTATTAAGCTCCATTTGGAAGCCGTTCACAACGCAGTGGGGAAAATGCCTAGCTTTAGGGCTCTTGCAAACGAGAGGCTCGTTGTCTTCCACCGTGCTGTCGTCGACAAAAATGTCGTTCATCTATAAGAGTCCTTAGATTGATTTATTTTTATCAATACTATTTTTTATTGCCTACTAAAATCTTGTGTGCCACCCGCGTATGCACCGCCGCCGCCGCCGGGATGCCTATTAATGGTGAGTGCATGAATTAAAGTAATATTTTACTTTTGACTCAGTAATCACGCAGAATGATAATATCTACGTTCAGGGATTTCTTTTTCTGTTCGTTCTTTTTGAATTTTATTTTTATACAAACCTTGTCATGACAATAACGAACACAAAAAAGCAACCAATTAGGTGCAGTCGTTCGGAAGTTATGTGCGTACAAACATTTCGGCGATTAATTTTTATTTATGATGATGATTATTGATGTCTTTAAGCAGGTATTGCTTAAAGACACCAAAAATCATCATTATTTCATAGAAAAATGTAACACCGTGACTAAATTTGGACTGCATGATAAAATACCCTACACGTTCACAACTCTCGTATACTCCTTTCGACCGTATTTCGGTCACGGCGGCCTATCTCCACTGAGATTAGCCAAGTACGCAGGAGATTTTATAGTGCACAAGTGTATGCGCAAACACAGGTGCACTTCCTCTTCCTTCACTCTCATATTCCGATGGGACGGAAATCGACACGACCGGAGATCAGGCGCAGGACCGACGGCTTTACGTGCTCTCCGAAGCTCGGGGGTGTCACACCACCAACTTCCTGACTCCGGGCTGCTACTGAGAATTTCCTAACAGAAAAATTTAATAACACTGCCCGACCTGGGAATCGAACCCAAGACTTCACGCTTAGCAACCGCGCTTGCGACCACTACACCAACGAGGCAGTTAACAACTCGCGTATGCGGCAAATATAACGAATATCGCACGCATCACGCCTGTATCGCTAAAGAGTTCGGCAGAGCACACTTTTCTCCGATTTAGTTACTCTACTACTCACGTGGAATTCCGGAACTACCCGCCTAGTTTCGAACATGATCTCTAGTCAAACTGTTTGACCCGCGACATCGCTGCGATTTCAGCTCTGTGTCATAGATGTTGAGAGTTGAGACATAGTAGATTGCTAACCGGGTACAATTCCAAACTCCAGGGTTTTGAGAAGAATTGCCTTCTAGAGAAACATAATAAAACTTTTCCCAAGAATCGAACCCAGGAACTCATGGCAATGAAAGTAAATGAAATACAAACCACTTCCAGTAGAGACTCGATTACCCGGACTAATTGTTGTCGTAAGGATAATCGTAAATATTTAAATTCTGTAATTTAGTTAGTGCGGTAATTAAAAAAAGCCGTAGCATCTTTACATTTATTTAAAAAAAATGTCAGCAATGTCTAAGAACTCTGCTGAGATTTAAATTTTTTGTGATTAAAGACACTATGTTATCCGGGAGGCGCGGTTTCAAATCCTGCGCACAACCATAGAAATTTTTCCTAACACATTTTTTTTTTTTATTTAAACACGTGTAGTCAAAATATGAATAGAAAAAATGGTTCTGATAATGTTTAATAACTAGATTAGATACACCATTATAGACAGGAATCTGTCCTATGCAAACAGTGTTTGCGTTTGTCATAAATATATTGAGAAATAGTAAAAAAAAACAGTATTTCTAAGCTATTCAAAGCAAAATTCTGCAGACAGATCCTGAACAAAGACGGAGAAATATTCTAGAAGAATAATTAAACTCGTGGCGTACAGTCGTTATCTAAAGTAAGGATAACCGAAGTACCTACAACATAAAGTGATTTATAATTGACATGGTTTTAATAAAATAATTTATCTAAAAACAAATCGTATACTTTAATTGTTAATAGATATATAATGACAATCTTATATATATATATATGGAGAAGCTAATGAGAGTAAAGACTTATAACAGTTATTACGCAACATTGTCGACATGGCTTAGTGGTCAGAGCGCCTGGAGTATTTATCCGGGAGGCGCAGGTTTGAAACCTGCTCACGACCGTATTCTTTTTCCGTCTAATATTATAACTTTGGAGTTCGCTAAGCATGCGTTAATGCTTTTCAAAGATTTATCTTTAGTTATTACACACATCTTTGACAAACAACAGGGAACTCATAGCATTTATTTTTATTATTATTTCAATTCTGTATATTTTGTTACTCATTCAAACAATGGTGTCAATTATAAAGTGCGGCAACTAAACTAAAATTAGTGCATAACTCTTAGTAAATACTAACAGATGTTGATGTCAGTTCTGATGTAGCCCACCTAAACTAAATATAGAGCAGTGCTCTCTTTTACTAACCATTACTATAAGAACAAGATGGGACTAATTATGACAAATTCCAATTTAAGCACTTAAAACTACAATATCCAATAATTTTGAATAGGCACACTTTTAGATGTTTTAAATCAAGTTTTATTACGTTTACGTTTATAGTTACATGGTTATAGTTGGCCCAACAAAGCCCTAAATCGTGAGGAGTGGAGTGTAGGGAGGCCTTTGCCCTGCAGTGGGTCACACCGGGCTAAAAGTATTAATAATGATTAAACTTTAATTTATCCCGTCCCGCTCTTCTAGTAAATGTTAGTAAAATACAGCAATGGTCTAATGTTAGTTAGTTTTCTATAACAGAATTAATAATTTTAATTAATATAATTAATGAGAAACGTATACGAACTGAGAGAGGTCAAAATAAAATTTAGCCACGTCGACCTTCCAAACATTTTAGTTTGACTTGCTTTTTAAATTTTACTTCGCGCTAATTTGTCCCTTATGTTATGTTGTTAATTATGTTTAAATTGACACCGTTGTCCATATTTATTAATACAGGTTTTTTTAAGAACTATTTTAATAGGTATATGTGTTTGGGTATACACTCAATTCTAAGACTATTACGACTCCCGCATTCATGGAAGATTGTACCAGGTGCACTACAAGGCAACGCCATAGACGCTACCTGATCAGGACCCCCACAACCGCGGAGTCATACTTCTCTGGTAACATTTACTAAATGCCGTTAGTGTTGTAACGCACTCTGTTTAGTAGGGAATCGATTCCTTTGCACCTACCCTTGCTTTCACAAACATGTCAGATGCATTACAGAAGTGGGAACCCTGCCAGCATTACAAAGCATTAATTCTACTGTATAATTAATATAATTATATCGATGATGCAACAACGGCTCCTTAACATCTTCGAACGAATTTCCTCGCCTCCCAACCTTCACGTTTCACCAACTTCAAATGAATTCCCTGGTCTTTAGGCTGTGTGAGGAATGTTCTAGAATCAAAGGTGACAGTTTCCGGCATATCATCAGCCAGTTCCACTCTGTACGTTTTGAGGAAGCTTATGAGTCCGGCCATCACTTGCATCTTCGCGAACCGTTTTCCTGAAAAGAAGAAATGAAATGTTAGTGAGTGATTTTATTCTTTAAAGACATTTTTCGATAAGAACACGCTACTCTGTTAAATATAATTACTCAAAGTTGAACTTAATTACTATAAGCTGCTACTATTTTTTTATAGCAGAAACTAACTAGTTTTTTACTTAAAGGTATATTTTTTTGTGGAAAAAGTATACAGTCGCGGGCAGGATTCTAACCTGCGCCTCCCGGATAAAAACTCCAGGTGCTCTGACCGCTAAGCCATCTCGACCTCTGCTCACTACCGCGAATTCTTCTTCCACATTTTAATACATCTTTTGGTGACGTCAATGACATCTATTCAATCTCTTTACAGGAAACTGTAAAGAAATTTAATGAAGTTTTTTACTTGCATATTTTCCTTACTGCCTCGTTAGTCTAACAATCCTAAGCGCGACTGCTGAGCATGACGTCCTGAGTGCGATTCCCGGGTCAGACAAAGTGTTATTGAATTTTACTGTTCCCAGTATAGTTTGGAATTTTTCCCGGTATATAGCAATAGAATCACCACCAATTACATGAGACTTAATAACAGCATTGGTGAAATGTGGGTGTACAACTGTGTACACCTCTGCCTACCCCTTCGGGGAATACAGACGTGATGCTATGTTATATTATGTTATGTTTATATTTTCCTATTATAATTAGTTACATTCAGTTATTTTACACTATCCACTTTCCATTTTCGGTGATCATTTTTATTTTTATTGATGCGTTCATCGTTTTGTCCAGATAAAATTAAGTATATCAACGCCTACTGTCATCCAAATATCTTTCAACATTCAACTTTGTTATCTCAAACTATAGTTATGGTAACGCATATTGTACGTATTTGCAATCAATCCGTTTTCAAAACATCATGCATGATATAAGAAATATTAACTATCTTATCTCTACGTTTATCAAGTTTAGTAGACATTCGATACAAATACTGAATGTTTTGTATGCTGATTTTTGTCTTGGCGGAAAATTACTAAGTGCAATATGAACTAGCAATTTTTAAATGACTCAAGAATTTGAACTGCGAGTTAGTTACAAGGGAGAAATACAAATTACATGAAATAAATATTTTATATTAATATGGAAAGGGCCCAGCAGTGGGACAGTATAGGCTATAGGCTAACAAAAAAATATATGGAAGTTGAACTCGACTATTAAAAATGGGTAGAATCCATTTTTAATAGTCGAGTTCAACTTCCTCCATAATTAAACCGAACAAATTTCCCTAAAAATCATGAATTCCTTTTTTTTTTTCGAAAATTCTCGTAGTTTGGTCTCGCAACTTTACATAGTTCACCTACGTAAGTTTTTTTGTCATATATATATATTATAAGACACTTTGCCGAAAGATCTGATAGATAATATAAATTGAATGATCTTTTAATTTTATTCAAAACAAACATATACATCTTGAGAAGAGAGTTTTAAATGGTTAGTGATTGAATTAAATTCGACATATTAACATTGTCCGGTATATTTAGATTTGAGTGAGTAGATCTAACAGATAACGTCGTGACTCTTCATGAACTCTCTGCTACGCAGTTTATTGCAAACATTGATATTAGAAACAATAATAATTACCTATACAAATTCGGGGTCCCTCTCCATACGGGAAGTACGTGTAAGGTTTTAGATCGCCTTTATTTTCTGGCAGGAACCGTTCTGGCTTATACTGTTCCGGCTCCGGGAAATATTCAGGATTGTGGTGCATGTGATAGATGGGTACGTGGACACGGACTCCCACGTCTAAATGCAGGCCAGTAGGAAGAACGTAATCGTCCATTACCTCGCGGGTAAGGTTTCCAATCACGGGGTACTTGCGAAGGGTCTCGTACATGCAAGCGTCGAGGTAAGGGAGCTCGTTCACACACTCGTAGTTCAAGTGGTTCCCGCTACGTTTAAGGTACTGATCCACCTCCTCCGCCGCCCGTCTCTGCACCTCCGGATTCATCGCAAACTCATATAATGTGAAGCTCATGGTAGTCGCTGAAGTTTCAAATCCAGCAGCAAAGAACACGATACATTGTGCTACTAACAAATCGTCATCTACTTTCAAATGTACTTGCTCCACACCACCAGTTTTCACGTTGGTTATACTATCACCACTTATATGGTCTGAGTTCTTTAAATTCAGAACTAAGTCTACGAAGTCATTCCTCGCTGATGGTTTGTGACCTCTACTTTCAAAAACTCCTTTTAATAGCTGGGAGAAGAATTGGTCTATTGAAGTTGGGAAAATTTTCAAGCCCAAGCGGTAGAATATGGCTGGCCATACGGCCCTACATAAAATCTTAAACCCTCTATAAGTTGAAGCCTCGAATATCTGATTTGCCATTACTTTGAAGGGGTTGTTTTCTCCTGGTGCCATGGTGTTGCCCTCAATTCCGAAAGCGCAGGTGCATATGCAGTCCATGGTGAATCTTGCACTCACATATCTTGCTTCGATAACGTCAGAGGTGCTGGTCTCATAGTCAAGCATATCTTCAAGGCCGTAACTACACTTTTCTATCAAATGGAACATGTTCTTCATTTTGGCAGATGAAAAAAGCGGAGTTAAATTTTGTCTCACTATCTTCCATTGGTTACCGGCGGCGAAGAATATATTTTGGGTAATAACTTCCTGGTCTGAATAATTAGATGATTCTCTGCCGTTGAGGTAGTAGAAATCTTTTGTGAGAACATGCTTGATGATATCGGGGCTTTGTACCACGAGGACGGGCTCCGTGCCGAAGAAAGCTCCGAAATAAGGTTGATCGGGAAAATGTTGACAAAGTTTCTGCACCACGTGCCCAGGGTATTCCCGTTGTAAAATGTAGTTACCATAGTTGCCTAAGATAGGCAGAGGTTTTAGAAAAGGTACATTTTTTTTCTCCCAATATCCAAATTTCTTTTTGGAGAGTAAATATATTAAATACACAATTGTTATCAATAGGAACGCGAGAACGAGTAAGGCGCTCATGTCGGAGCTCGCGTTGCAGAGAACTGCGGGCCGCCGCTACTAGTCGCATCATGTTGATAAAATCTGTACATATATGTACTCTACTACATACGCACTAATAGTCTCTACTTACATTTGCACCTTTTTTGTATAATTAGTAGTATTATCGAAAGGTCACATTGGAATCTTTGTAATCGTAAGTATTTTTTGGCGATGTTTTAATACTTTAAGTACGGATGTGGAACTTATAACTTCGCTGCACTTACTTATAATCTGACTGCCTCAATTGTGTAGTAGTCGCAAGTGACTGCTGAGCGTTAGGTTCTGAGTTAGATTCCCAGGTCGGGAATAGTTTTAGGGTTCTCAGTAGCAGCCCGGAGGATTATGTAACACCTTCATGGTGGAATAAAAATATAATTTTTTAGTTTTATACAGTATTTACTTAACAGGTCTTGTGGTTGAGAACTTAATAGCCGCACAGACCGACGGTTTGAGGTTAAGCTTCTCTTGCCGCGGTCGGTCCGCGGATGGATGACCATCATTTCATATTTAGACCTCTCCGTGCACGTCAACAACTGCCAGTCCCGGTTGTTTAAAGAAAATCTATGATAGCCAATACAGGTCGACAGATGCCTGAAAGTCTGAAAACCAGTCTTACCACGAGATATCGTGTTACCTAGTAACAGGGTTGTGGAAGTCAGATAGGCAGTCGCTCCATGAAAATACTGGTATTAAGCTCCATTTGGAAGCCGTTCACAACGCAGTGGGGAAAATGCCTAGCTTTAGGGCTCTTGCAAACGAGAGGCTCGTTGTCTTCCACCGTGCTGTCGTCGACAAAAATGTCGTTCATCTATAAGAGTCCTTAGATTGATTTATTTTTATCAATACTATTTTTTATTGCCTACTAAAATCTTGTGTGCCACCCGCGTATGCACCGCCGCCGCCGCCGGGATGCCTATTAATGGTGAGTGCATGAATTAAAGTAATATTTTACTTTTGACTCAGTAATCACGCAGAATGATAATATCTACGTTCAGGGATTTCTTTTTCTGTTCGTTCTTTTTGAATTTTATTTTTATACAAACCTTGTCATGACAATAACGAACACAAAAAAGCAACCAATTAGGTGCAGTCGTTCGGAAGTTATGTGCGTACAAACATTTCGGCGATTAATTTTTATTTATGATGATGATTATTGATGTCTTTAAGCAGGTATTGCTTAAAGACACCAAAAATCATCATTATTTCATAGAAAAATGTAACACCGTGACTAAATTTGGACTGCATGATAAAATACCCTACACGTTCACAACTCTCGTATACTCCTTTCGACCGTATTTCGGTCACGGCGGCCTATCTCCACTGAGATTAGCCAAGTACGCAGGAGATTTTATAGTGCACAAGTGTATGCGCAAACACAGGTGCACTTCCTCTTCCTTCACTCTCATATTCCGATGGGACGGAAATCGACACGACCGGAGATCAGGCGCAGGACCGACGGCTTTACGTGCTCTCCGAAGCTCGGGGGTGTCACACCACCAACTTCCTGACTCCGGGCTGCTACTGAGAATTTCCTAACAGAAAAATTTAATAACACTGCCCGACCTGGGAATCGAACCCAAGACTTCACGCTTAGCAACCGCGCTTGCGACCACTACACCAACGAGGCAGTTAACAACTCGCGTATGCGGCAAATATAACGAATATCGCACGCATCACGCCTGTATCGCTAAAGAGTTCGGCAGAGCACACTTTTCTCCGATTTAGTTACTCTACTACTCACGTGGAATTCCGGAACTACCCGCCTAGTTTCGAACATGATCTCTAGTCAAACTGTTTGACCCGCGACATCGCTGCGATTTCAGCTCTGTGTCATAGATGTTGAGAGTTGAGACATAGTAGATTGCTAACCGGGTACAATTCCAAACTCCAGGGTTTTGAGAAGAATTGCCTTCTAGAGAAACATAATAAAACTTTTCCCAAGAATCGAACCCAGGAACTCATGGCAATGAAAGTAAATGAAATACAAACCACTTCCAGTAGAGACTCGATTACCCGGACTAATTGTTGTCGTAAGGATAATCGTAAATATTTAAATTCTGTAATTTAGTTAGTGCGGTAATTAAAAAAAGCCGTAGCATCTTTACATTTATTTAAAAAAAATGTCAGCAATGTCTAAGAACTCTGCTGAGATTTAAATTTTTTGTGATTAAAGACACTATGTTATCCGGGAGGCGCGGTTTCAAATCCTGCGCACAACCATAGAAATTTTTCCTAACACATTTTTTTTTTTTATTTAAACACGTGTAGTCAAAATATGAATAGAAAAAATGGTTCTGATAATGTTTAATAACTAGATTAGATACACCATTATAGACAGGAATCTGTCCTATGCAAACAGTGTTTGCGTTTGTCATAAATATATTGAGAAATAGTAAAAAAAAACAGTATTTCTAAGCTATTCAAAGCAAAATTCTGCAGACAGATCCTGAACAAAGACGGAGAAATATTCTAGAAGAATAATTAAACTCGTGGCGTACAGTCGTTATCTAAAGTAAGGATAACCGAAGTACCTACAACATAAAGTGATTTATAATTGACATGGTTTTAATAAAATAATTTATCTAAAAACAAATCGTATACTTTAATTGTTAATAGATATATAATGACAATCTTATATATATATATATGGAGAAGCTAATGAGAGTAAAGACTTATAACAGTTATTACGCAACATTGTCGACATGGCTTAGTGGTCAGAGCGCCTGGAGTATTTATCCGGGAGGCGCAGGTTTGAAACCTGCTCACGACCGTATTCTTTTTCCGTCTAATATTATAACTTTGGAGTTCGCTAAGCATGCGTTAATGCTTTTCAAAGATTTATCTTTAGTTATTACACACATCTTTGACAAACAACAGGGAACTCATAGCATTTATTTTTATTATTATTTCAATTCTGTATATTTTGTTACTCATTCAAACAATGGTGTCAATTATAAAGTGCGGCAACTAAACTAAAATTAGTGCATAACTCTTAGTAAATACTAACAGATGTTGATGTCAGTTCTGATGTAGCCCACCTAAACTAAATATAGAGCAGTGCTCTCTTTTACTAACCATTACTATAAGAACAAGATGGGACTAATTATGACAAATTCCAATTTAAGCACTTAAAACTACAATATCCAATAATTTTGAATAGGCACACTTTTAGATGTTTTAAATCAAGTTTTATTACGTTTACGTTTATAGTTACATGGTTATAGTTGGCCCAACAAAGCCCTAAATCGTGAGGAGTGGAGTGTAGGGAGGCCTTTGCCCTGCAGTGGGTCACACCGGGCTAAAAGTATTAATAATGATTAAACTTTAATTTATCCCGTCCCGCTCTTCTAGTAAATGTTAGTAAAATACAGCAATGGTCTAATGTTAGTTAGTTTTCTATAACAGAATTAATAATTTTAATTAATATAATTAATGAGAAACGTATACGAACTGAGAGAGGTCAAAATAAAATTTAGCCACGTCGACCTTCCAAACATTTTAGTTTGACTTGCTTTTTAAATTTTACTTCGCGCTAATTTGTCCCTTATGTTATGTTGTTAATTATGTTTAAATTGACACCGTTGTCCATATTTATTAATACAGGTTTTTTTAAGAACTATTTTAATAGGTATATGTGTTTGGGTATACACTCAATTCTAAGACTATTACGACTCCCGCATTCATGGAAGATTGTACCAGGTGCACTACAAGGCAACGCCATAGACGCTACCTGATCAGGACCCCCACAACCGCGGAGTCATACTTCTCTGGTAACATTTACTAAATGCCGTTAGTGTTGTAACGCACTCTGTTTAGTAGGGAATCGATTCCTTTGCACCTACCCTTGCTTTCACAAACATGTCAGATGCATTACAGAAGTGGGAACCCTGCCAGCATTACAAAGCATTAATTCTACTGTATAATTAATATAATTATATCGATGATGCAACAACGGCTCCTTAACATCTTCGAACGAATTTCCTCGCCTCCCAACCTTCACGTTTCACCAACTTCAAATGAATTCCCTGGTCTTTAGGCTGTGTGAGGAATGTTCTAGAATCAAAGGTGACAGTTTCCGGCATATCATCAGCCAGTTCCACTCTGTACGTTTTGAGGAAGCTTATGAGTCCGGCCATCACTTGCATCTTCGCGAACCGTTTTCCTGAAAAGAAGAAATGAAATGTTAGTGAGTGATTTTATTCTTTAAAGACATTTTTCGATAAGAACACGCTACTCTGTTAAATATAATTACTCAAAGTTGAACTTAATTACTATAAGCTGCTACTATTTTTTTATAGCAGAAACTAACTAGTTTTTTACTTAAAGGTATATTTTTTTGTGGAAAAAGTATACAGTCGCGGGCAGGATTCTAACCTGCGCCTCCCGGATAAAAACTCCAGGTGCTCTGACCGCTAAGCCATCTCGACCTCTGCTCACTACCGCGAATTCTTCTTCCACATTTTAATACATCTTTTGGTGACGTCAATGACATCTATTCAATCTCTTTACAGGAAACTGTAAAGAAATTTAATGAAGTTTTTTACTTGCATATTTTCCTTACTGCCTCGTTAGTCTAACAATCCTAAGCGCGACTGCTGAGCATGACGTCCTGAGTGCGATTCCCGGGTCAGACAAAGTGTTATTGAATTTTACTGTTCCCAGTATAGTTTGGAATTTTTCCCGGTATATAGCAATAGAATCACCACCAATTACATGAGACTTAATAACAGCATTGGTGAAATGTGGGTGTACAACTGTGTACACCTCTGCCTACCCCTTCGGGGAATACAGACGTGATGCTATGTTATATTATGTTATGTTTATATTTTCCTATTATAATTAGTTACATTCAGTTATTTTACACTATCCACTTTCCATTTTCGGTGATCATTTTTATTTTTATTGATGCGTTCATCGTTTTGTCCAGATAAAATTAAGTATATCAACGCCTACTGTCATCCAAATATCTTTCAACATTCAACTTTGTTATCTCAAACTATAGTTATGGTAACGCATATTGTACGTATTTGCAATCAATCCGTTTTCAAAACATCATGCATGATATAAGAAATATTAACTATCTTATCTCTACGTTTATCAAGTTTAGTAGACATTCGATACAAATACTGAATGTTTTGTATGCTGATTTTTGTCTTGGCGGAAAATTACTAAGTGCAATATGAACTAGCAATTTTTAAATGACTCAAGAATTTGAACTGCGAGTTAGTTACAAGGGAGAAATACAAATTACATGAAATAAATATTTTATATTAATATGGAAAGGGCCCAGCAGTGGGACAGTATAGGCTATAGGCTAACAAAAAAATATATGGAAGTTGAACTCGACTATTAAAAATGGGTAGAATCCATTTTTAATAGTCGAGTTCAACTTCCTCCATAATTAAACCGAACAAATTTCCCTAAAAATCATGAATTCCTTTTTTTTTTTCGAAAATTCTCGTAGTTTGGTCTCGCAACTTTACATAGTTCACCTACGTAAGTTTTTTTGTCATATATATATATTATAAGACACTTTGCCGAAAGATCTGATAGATAATATAAATTGAATGATCTTTTAATTTTATTCAAAACAAACATATACATCTTGAGAAGAGAGTTTTAAATGGTTAGTGATTGAATTAAATTCGACATATTAACATTGTCCGGTATATTTAGATTTGAGTGAGTAGATCTAACAGATAACGTCGTGACTCTTCATGAACTCTCTGCTACGCAGTTTATTGCAAACATTGATATTAGAAACAATAATAATTACCTATACAAATTCGGGGTCCCTCTCCATACGGGAAGTACGTGTAAGGTTTTAGATCGCCTTTATTTTCTGGCAGGAACCGTTCTGGCTTATACTGTTCCGGCTCCGGGAAATATTCAGGATTGTGGTGCATGTGATAGATGGGTACGTGGACACGGACTCCCACGTCTAAATGCAGGCCAGTAGGAAGAACGTAATCGTCCATTACCTCGCGGGTAAGGTTTCCAATCACGGGGTACTTGCGAAGGGTCTCGTACATGCAAGCGTCGAGGTAAGGGAGCTCGTTCACACACTCGTAGTTCAAGTGGTTCCCGCTACGTTTAAGGTACTGATCCACCTCCTCCGCCGCCCGTCTCTGCACCTCCGGATTCATCGCAAACTCATATAATGTGAAGCTCATGGTAGTCGCTGAAGTTTCAAATCCAGCAGCAAAGAACACGATACATTGTGCTACTAACAAATCGTCATCTACTTTCAAATGTACTTGCTCCACACCACCAGTTTTCACGTTGGTTATACTATCACCACTTATATGGTCTGAGTTCTTTAAATTCAGAACTAAGTCTACGAAGTCATTCCTCGCTGATGGTTTGTGACCTCTACTTTCAAAAACTCCTTTTAATAGCTGGGAGAAGAATTGGTCTATTGAAGTTGGGAAAATTTTCAAGCCCAAGCGGTAGAATATGGCTGGCCATACGGCCCTACATAAAATCTTAAACCCTCTATAAGTTGAAGCCTCGAATATCTGATTTGCCATTACTTTGAAGGGGTTGTTTTCTCCTGGTGCCATGGTGTTGCCCTCAATTCCGAAAGCGCAGGTGCATATGCAGTCCATTGTGAACTTGGCACTCATATGTCTCACTTCGATGACATCAGTAACACTGGTGTCATGTTCAAGCATGTCTTCAAATTCGTAACTGCACTTTTCTATCAAATGGAACATGTTCTTCATCTTCGCAGAAGAAAAGAGCGGGGTTAAATTTTGTCTCACTATCTTCCATTTGTTTCCGGCAACGAAGAAGATGTTTTGGGTAATGACTTCCTTGTGCGCGTAACTAGATGCTTCCCTGCCATTGACGTAATAGAAATCTTTTGTAAGAACATGCTTGATGATTTCAGGGCTTTTGACCACAAGGACAGGCTCCGTGCCGAAGAAAGCTCCGAAATAAGGTTGATCGGGAAAATTTTGACAAAGTTTCTGCACCACGTGCCCAGGATATTCCCGTTGTAAAATGTAGTTACCATAGTTGCCTAAGATAGGCAGAGGTTTTAGAAAAGGTACATTTTTTTTCTTCCAGTATCCAAACTTTTTTGTGGAGAGTAAATATATTAAATAAACAATTGTTATTAATAGGAATGCGAGAACGAGTAAGGCGCTCATTTTAGAGCCCGCGTTGCAGAGAACTGCGGGCAACCGGTATAAGCATTACGATGTGATGATGAATGGACGGTGTTAAGCAATACAGAGACAATAATAAAAATTGAGACATTTATAATTTTGGGCGTTATATTAATATAAATATTATAAATAAACAAGAACTAAATAGTTTAGTATACATTTAATGTGAATTACTGCCTCGTTGGTCTAATGGTCGAAAGCGCGACTACTGAACGTGAGGTTCTGAGTTCGATTCCCAGGTCGGGCAAAGCGACCTGGGAATCCGAACTCAGAACCTCACGTTATTAGGATTTTTCTGTTAGGAAATTCTCAATAGCAGCTCGGAGTCAGGAAGTTGGTTGTGTGAAACTAACGTGCTTTCTCCGAAGAGAGCACATAAAGCCGGCGGTCCTGCGCCTGATCTCTATCCGGTCGTGTCGGATTGCCGTCCCATTGGAATTGAACACTATAATATCTCCTGCGTACTTGGCTAATCTACGTGGAGTTAGGCCGCCATGACCAAGATACGGTCGGGAGGAGTATATATAATGTGAATTATAGAATTAAATATTCTATTAGAGGTCGAGATGGCTTAGTGATCAGACCACCTGGAGTATTTATCCGGGAGGCGCAGGTTCGAATCCTGCTCGCGACCGTATTCTTTTTTCAATTAATATAGTAACTTTAGAGTTCGCTAAGTATGCGTTAATGCTTTTCAAAGATTTACCTTTAATTAAATATTCGTTTTGTTTTTATTGTTGGGTATATACAGGTGACATTTAATTAGAAGTATTTTAACTTCTTATTCAGTAGAATAATATTAAAAGTCTAAATGATACAGTATAATGACATGATATTGTTTAATTTAAGCATAAAATATCGTATATCAAAATTGATTACGTACTCCGGTAGTAGCATAAGTAATAATATCGCTTAGTAAATTAACAACCACTTACTACAAAATAAAAATAATTATAAAACAAACGAAAATAAAAATAACCTTTATTGCAACAAGACCACAGTTCCATAAGCACATATTACAGTGAACACGAACGCCTAAACTAGGCCGAGCCTGTATCTTAGACGTAAGTCCTTCCCTTGAAATAACACACAAACATGTACAATATACGTTTTTAACCATAATTTACATAAATCAATAAATATCATGCGTAAAACAGATTCAAAGATTTATTAATTGTTTTTGTGGATGTAATGTAATGTAACAAGTTGTTTAAGATTTTATTATACTGTCATTTTACCGTCATCGTTGCAATAAACACATGAACGACGTTTTGTGAATACAGAAACTATGAACTTCGGCACATCATTTTGTTTAGTATAGTACTTTTTGTGTTATGAGTATTAATTTTAATGCAATAAGTGTTACGAATGTATTACTAACTATGACGCAACTCTCGATCTTACAAATTTATTTACGTTTGAATTTTTATTATTTATTAATTTTCCCTTTTTATTTATTCGAACTTTATTGAGATAAATATCAAGATTCATCCCGATTTTTTCTATTTCAATTTTGATATGCAATATTTTAAGCCTAAATTGTAGTCAATGTTAGTAAATTATGAGTATATTAGGTTTAAATATTGCCAAAGAATCAAATGTCATCCTGTATATTTATATATATTAAATTGCAACCTAGTTTAGGACTCCACTGCAATTTTTGTTTAAACAGCATAATTGCCGCAAAAAGCAGGTTTTTATATAAAATATCCAAATTACAACTTTGTGGTTTTCTTGCATTATGTACAACAATAAGCCAATAACCCTAAATTACAGATACCAAATATGTATAACAAAATATATAAATTATTTGTTTAAAAAAAACTCCGATATAGCCCAAAACTAGGTTGCAATTATAACTTTCCTTAAAGCGCTACTGAGTCTCATATTAAATTTATACCTATTTTGCCTTTTTAACTTCAGTCGGGTTTTGTTAGTTTGGATACAGAAATGTGAATAAATAGTATTTAAGAAGCTTTATTTTTTTAATTAACTTTATGTTGAGATTGGCACTGTATTGCATAATAGCATCCATTAATCTACATGCCTACGCAAGATCACCTTTCAAGGATTATATGCAGATTAAATTAGATAATTAATGTTTTTATTTTAAACAAAACAAAATATCGTCACTCTTGTATAATATAGAAGTGTCCATCCTGATGTACTTGCAATTTGCCTTTTCCTTTCTAAGTAGGTAAACATAATACCTATTAAGTATCTTAAGTTTTAACAATCACTACACATTTAAATATAATAATTTGAAACCGGATTATTGCGTGTATTATTGATTTTTGTCTTTCCTGATATTTCGCTTTCACTTTGCAGCGTTCTTGATCACAAGTAGTGGTCATCTTATGACCAAATCTCCGATTACGATAAGTTATTGTGATACCACAGGAAGACAAACAACAAATTTTATTTTTATATAATTATAAGATTATTTATGACACTTTAATCCATCTATCATGATTACTAGCAGCATTGCGTCAATTTCCAATTTGAGTCAAACAACAGCATGTATTAGTGTGTGGGTGAGAAAACGAAATAGTAAACTCAATAAAAAAATGTATCCCCTATTTAATTAAACCTTGAGCAGATTATAATATTATCAAGTTCTAATGTTCATGGGTCTAACTTTGGGTTTTTTTTTTCTTTATCTGAATTTTTTGTGTAGACTATGTATTTTAAAATTAAATTACACACCTCAATTTTGATGATAATTATTTAAATATATTTATTTAAGTATATACTATGGAGGCCTGAAGGTCACAAACCGGATTTTGGGTTCAAAAGTGATTGATACCAAGTGTGTGTTGGGTAATTTATGAAATATAACAAGTCTTACTGGCAACGAAAGCTTCTCTCTATGAGAAGAGGCTTTGTATTATAGTGAGATAGTAAAAGGCTGGTTACGTGAAAATACTATTAAAATAGCGTTTAAGTACTACTTCAAAATCGTAGCACTGCCTCGTTGGTCACTTGGGACAAGTGCGATTGCAGAGCATGAGGTCCTGAGTTCGATCCCCGGGTTACATTGGACTTAATAACAGTATTAGTGAAATGTGGGTGTACAATTATTTACACCTCTGCCTACCCCTTCGGGGAATACAGGCGTGAACTATATTATGTTATGTTTAAAAATCGTAAAATACTTTCGACATTCTAAGTGTTGTGATACACTAGCTAATATGATACTGCATACAAGTTCTGGAATGTGGTCATTATAATAACATTAGAAGACGTTAAAAAAATTATTGAACATTTTTATAATTAACTAGCTGTGCCCGCGACTCAGTCCGCCTGTAATCGTAATGGTAATTAACAAATGTTCGACGTGATTCTTTAAATTGGCATAACTTTTTTATTTAATAACCGATTGACATGAAACAAACAATAAATGTTAAGTGAAGCTTACCACAATATATTTGTGAAAACTTCATCTAAATCAGATAAGCCGTTTCTGAGATTAGCGTGCACAAACGCACAGACAAACAGACAAACAGACAAAAATTCTAACAATCATTGTTTTGGGTGCTATTTTTATTATAGACCTATAATAACGCAAATAGCAATAACCAATAATATTTTTTCTCATTTATGTTCCATGTACAGACAGCGATCCGTTACATTTTTATTATATGTATTGATGATTAGTAGTTAGCACTCCGTTTACACGTGGCTATGTTGACCTTTATAATAGTCTCAAACCGGACTCAACGATAGTTTTTCTAACATCTAAATATTATCTTGTTTGCAACCACTATAATAAATCATAAATTATCTTTAATTGTATAAACGATATACGTCTGACAAAAATGCTATTTATCAGTTAACGTTTTTGCTGCAGCAACATTACGGAAACCATGTAGATGTGTATTTATATTTTTTATTTTATTATTTATAAAGACAATAATATAAGGCTCGTGGCTAAGCAATAGCTGCATAAATCTGTGGCCCTTTAAGCCGTCCGTCCCGGTTGTCAAATTAAGATCTATAACAGCCAAAGGCTAGGCAGATATAAATTATAAACGTAACTTTAATTAAGATTTCATCCAATGTTAATTTTATAATGTTTGTTCAAATCATATTACATTTAGTACTGGCCCGTGGCCTTGCTGATATCAAAGTACGATTGACGCTAAACTAACAATCAATCAATTATCCTGCTTGCCTGATTCCGATTGGGGTAAGTGATAGGCAGAGGGTACCGCTACGATCCTAATAAAAATGAGGAATGCATGCTCGGAAATTATTAAGGTAGCGATCTTACCTAATTTTTGAAATTGGATAAAACCTTTTCAAAAATCCCTTAAGATCGCCGCAGTAGAAGAACCTGTATAATGAAAGACTGTATAATTTTGTAGTACTTTTTTCGAAATAAACGGATTTCCCTATATTAATGCTAACATATAGTTACATGCAGTTGTAGTTGGTATGTGCGAATTGGTAATTATCGTGTCTAGTCTGTGTTTGTTTACGTGAATGCGCAGCGGAAGGGTTCTTATTTCATGTGAGCTATGCTAGCTGTAGGGTTGTACAAAATAATTATTAGATATTAGCATAGATTCTGAATTAGCCCAAGTAATTAAAGATAAATCTTTGAAAAGTATTAACGCATGCTTAGCGAACTCTAAAGTCCAACAACTCCAGGCGCTCTGACCACTAAGCCATCTCGATCTCTGCTCACCACCGCGAATTCTACATCCACATTTTTCTTTGTATCCCTACATAAAAAAAATGTGGAGTACTGTTTTGTAAATCAGCTAGCAGTTTTGCAAAACAGCGGATTCTACTATCCATCTGCGACATATACATAATTATAACATTGTATCTTGTACTAATAAATATCCAACGACAAGTATGAGGTTATCCATTGAATACCTGATTTAGAGGTTATGTAGTAGGTTATGAAGAATATTATTATTTAAATTAAATAAATTTTATGCATAACGTGGCTCTATGTCATACATAATTATAGACTGGTAATATAAAAACAGAGTATTTTGCATATGTGTACAAAGGTGTGTGTTGGCGCCAAAACACTTAGATAGACAGTTTAATTATGTCTGTTGATAAAAAAAAAAAGTTGAAAAAACGAGTTTTTGACGCGTCAAGACTTTATTGGCAGTCGTTTTTTTTATTAATGTTGATTTTTTATCTTATAGTGATCTGTAAATTATTGCTAATTTACACACATTTGAGGCACGGAGGGGTCTCGATATGAAATGATGGTCACCCATCCACAGACCGACCGCGGCAAGCGCAACTTAACCTAGATCGTTCGATCTGTGCGGCTGTTACTTAGCCACGAGCCCCTCTTGAGATATTAATAATACTAAGAACAAAATCGTGACGCAATTTCAAATATGCTTTTATATCACAGGGCCTTATTTGAATAATTGTTTTATTTGGAGGCACGGTAGTGCCCCCGCCAAGACGGGCCGAAGGAAGCGGGGCACTACCTACCTTTTCTGGAAGCGCTTCGCAGTATTTACGGTCTGCACAATGCTATAGAGCTGGAATATCTTTCATCAATGCCGCACAAACTGTTCCTTAAGAACTAAAATATGACACGTAATATTTCCACGAACATTAAACGGCCAAGCCATACTTTTTAACCAACATGTAGAGTTTGTGGAGTCAACGCTTATAGGTAGAGTTCAAAGTCAAATTCAAAGCATTTATTTCAATTAGACCATTTACAGGCACTTTTAAATTGTCAAAAAAATAAGTTCCAAAGTGTAGATTCCTGTAGAGCAACAATATAAGTTACAATATTGTTGGTTACATTGTATTTTTAATATAGAAATCATATGTGAGAACAATGTAATGTGAAGTCTATAGAGTCTAGTTACAATTCAAAACTTTGCCATGACAGTTTAGAGATGACCAGCCCCAACTAACGGAGCCCGTTCACAAACATGACGAGTTATTTGTTATTCATTGTTATAAATGAGGTACATTCAAGAGCACGTAGAGCTATATACTTTGGACTTTGGATAGGCCTCGTAGACTATGACGCATAATACAAATGCAAGCTCAGCTATGAGTTTGGCTCTACAAGAGATCTCATAACTTTTTAACAGTAAAAGCATTATGACTTTAAGAGTCTTGGCAACCAACTTTACATGAAATGTTTTTGGTGAGATTTATATATTGTTTCGGAATTTCGGATACAATACAGCCCTAAAATATAATGTTAATGTTACGTAGAATGAGTGACAGGTGTCACAAATTATTCGTGTCATGAGGCTGACCCTTGCTTTTCCGATATTAAAGGTGCGTTCCAGCAGTGTTAGCATTTTATATTTATGCTTGCGTACGACCGCCTCAGTTAGTTATAGTAGTGTGTGTATATAGTTTAATTCTTATTTTATATGTAGATATGTGTCTGCTGACACTTAGTTATTATTATATAAATAGTATGTCATTATCTTAATGAAAAGAGTATCTCAAGAACACGCTTAGTAAAACTACACTACATTTACATATTACCTATATAATAATAAATAAGTATCAGCAGACACATACCTACATATAATATAAGAAATAAAATATATATAGGTACACATAATTATAACTAACTGGGGCGGTTGTACGCCAGCATAAATATAAAGTGCTAACAATTAGATTTATACATTACGTTTTGCCGAACATTTTGACAAAAACTACGTGACTTTTAAAAATGTTAAGTCTGTAACGAGCAAAAAATGCCTTACCGGAATTTATAATATGTTAAATTGCATTTGTATCAATAAAAAGGAATAATAGGTTGATGCTTCTCGGAATCAGTGGCACAGATTTCTCACATAAAAAGTGTGGTACCTAATTATGAATATGACAGTATAATTTTTAAATATTGTGCCACCTTGTATACCCACCCTTAATGGGCAAATAAATAAATATTGTACCTACTGCATTAAATAAAAAACTCGCCTCGTTGGTCTAGTGGTCCCAAGCGCAAATACTGAGCTGAGGTCTTGGGTTCGATTCCCGGGTCCGGCAAAGTGTGACTGGGATTTTCTTTTAAGAAATTCGCAGTGGCTGCCTGGAGTTTCGAATTGTGACAATAGGCAACACCTATTACAGTGGACTTAATAACATCATTGGTGAAGTGTGGGTATACAGCTTTGTACACTTCTGCCTTCCTGTTCGGGGAATACAGGCGTGATGCTATGTTATGTTATGTTACTAGGCAAAGAGTGTCTAACTCCAATGTTGCCATATATATATCTATCTGCAATTCCAGTTAAAATTATCACAGAATATGTCTTAATAAGGCCTCTATCATGGCAAATTATAAAACAATAAATAAAATAACATATCAATAAACAAAATACCCGACCGCACTGAAAAGAGAGAAAAAAGATAAAAATAGAGAAACGAATATTTTTTTCCATAAATTGTAACATGAAGTCGGAGGCATATTCTACGGTCGACGTTCGTTACATCCTAGTCTCCTTCTGGGTCATTCCGGTTAAAAAATACAAAGAACCTATCAATTTGTGTTGTTTTTGAGTTCGCCCCGCACGGTTTTTCTTACAAAAATATCTCAGATCCTATTTTAAGAATAAACGTCGGAGCTCTGAGATCAAGGAACCTTATTTGACAATAAATTATTTATAATTCCTAATGCGCAATCCCCACTGACAGTTTCCTTATTTATTGCTAACTGCTTGAGCTGTTTCAAGGTTAAATAAATGTCAAATTCAAACTCATTTTTTTTATTTCAAATAGACCAGACTTGAAAATAAAATCACTCGATTGACATTGGAAATATGTCAGTCCATACCTTTAAATGCAAAATTTTTAAAGAATCGGGATACTAATAAACCGATATGCTTTAAAACTAAAATAACTATTAAAGTAAATTTATTTAAACATTAAAAAAAAAATTATTGCACTGATTTAATATTGGAATATCATTGGAATTGGTATGAACTTCAAGAGTAACCCCTAAGATTACAGGTACTTATGAAAAGTCAAAGCACGGTTCCAAGAAGTTGGTCTTATGGAGAAGAACCCTATGAAACTCCACAGACTATGTCCTTAACATAGCAACAGCCCTGTTGGTCTTGTAGTCTCACGCGCGACTGCTGCATGAAGTTTTTGTGTCAATTCCTGGGCCGTGTAAAGAGTTAGATTTTCAAAGACGGCACGCGACGAACCGCGTTATTAAAATGCGCAACGGGCCTTAGGCAGTAGTTTTTCTGAGACGCGAGTCAAACCATGGACAGCGTCTAGTTTATTTATTTAACTTCATAAAAGGCGATATAGGTACTTAGCATGCTGTAGAGCCGGTTACGACCATTGTCTACAAAAACGTTGCAGAATACATCACAATTTTTAATGGACATCATTACACCATTTTTATTTTTAACTCTAATGTCACCTAGAAATTTTCCATAATAATACCTGTACGGGCGCAAATCGTATATAGGCGATTATTCCTCTTAGGAATGAAATCCGGAAGCTATAGGTAGTATACAAAAAGATCCTCCAGATCGTATTTCGGTCATAGCTGCCTATCTCCGAGGAGATTAACCAAGTACGCAGAAGATAGTATAGTGCACAAGTGTATGCGCAAACTCAAGTCTACCCTCTTCCTTCACTCTCATAGTCCGGTGGCAACCCGACACGACCGGAGAGCGATCAGACGCAGGACCGGTGGCTTTACGTGCTCTCCGAAGCACGGGGGTGTCACACTACCAACTTCTTAACTCCGGGCTGCTACTGAGAATTTATAAACAGAAAAACCTACGAACATTTTGCCCGACCTGGGAATCAACCCAGGAGAACCTCACGCTCAACAGCCGTGCTTGCGACCACTAGACCAACGAGGCAGTTCGTATTTATAATATTAGTATGGATATAAGTATGAAGAATATATGTAATATATAATTATGAAGAATTTATGTAGTAGGAAGATATCTCATTTACATTAATTGTAAATAATATCTTAGGTTTGCGCGATCACTACACATTATATAATACACGCGATTAATCCGGTTAAAAGTTGTTTTATTATAATTGTAAATAACTTGTTTTTAATCTATTTCCAATTTAAACTTTAATAATTGTTTATTGGTTTCGGTCGTTTTTGGCACTGACAAATAGAGCGGTCGTTATAAATCAATATTAGAGGTAAAATAAAATAAATTTTAGCATTACCTGCCACATATTTAATATTTATTATGTTAGCCTTGCTTAGATTAAATAAAAATCATAATTTATAAAAATTGGTCACAAAATGTAAACTTCTTTGTTAGATAGCTTAAGTTACGATGAAATTGACTTATTATTATAATAAATCGAGATATAAAAAGTAATAAACAGAGACGAGTTCAGGATAGCTTTGTTGGTAGAGCGCCTGACGTATTTATCCAAGAAGCACAAGTTCAAACCTGTTTTTTTTTTTTTACAAAAATTATGAATTAAAAATCAATACATTTTGATGGAAAGAAAAATACGGACGTGAGCAGAATTTGAGCCCGCACCTCCCAGGTAAGTACTCCAGGCACTCTGCTTAGCCATCCCGACCTGTGCTCAGTTCTCTGAATTCTTCTTCCACATTTTAATACGTCTTATTGTGACGTCGCTATCTATTCAAAGTTTTTTGTAAGGTTGATTTATAAAAGTAAATATTTACAACTAGTTGATGCCCGCGTCTTCGCCCGCGTGGATGTCGGATATCGCGACCAAAAGTAATCATGAAATTTTTATCCCGGTCCCGCTTTCCAATTACCGCTTCATAATTGCCCATTTTTTTAAAGTATTAAAATAGATGTAGTATGTTATCCTTAAGAGATAGACATATGCCATTGCGGACTTTTCTGTAGACCTATATAAGATACACAATTCCACCATACATCATTTTGTTATATCTCAAAGGGTTTAGGCAGCGCACGCCAGAATAGCTCGCAGATGGTAGATTTTTTCCTACTTACTTGACAATTATCGTCATATTTTGGACAATTCACACAATATCTTTATAAATTGTAGCCTATGTGTTATTCTGATGTATAAGCTATATTATTGTAAAGTTTCATTAAAATCCATTCAGTAACGAACATCCATCCATCCATCCATACTTACAAACTTTCACGTTTATAATATTAGTAGGATGTACCTACGCGTTTAATAAGATATTTTCATTTCCATAAAACATTGTTTATCTAACACCTATACACTATAAAATTATACATCTAAGGTTTACCTTTATACCATGAATAAATTATTTCTATGTAAACAGTACGATGCGTAGATATACTTATCTTTAGAGCAAGTTAATGATAAAAAAATATGCTCAATCATCTAAAATTGTTTCGTCTTGTTTCTTTATTTTCTAAAGAAACATTGAATACAAGATAAATCTTTGAAAAGCATTAACGCATGCTTAGCGAACTCTAAAGTTATTATATAAAATGGAAAAATAAAGAGTTAGAGTTCGCTAAGCATGCGTTAATGCTTTTCAAAGATTTGTCTTAAATTGTTAAGGTAATTGCATTCTTTACGACATTGTATTAACTGCAAAGTTAGTCGTGTCATTTCAGTCACCTGTATAGGTACTGAATTGATAGCAATGACGTCGCCATAAGACGTGTTAAAATATGGAAGAAGAATTCGCGGTGGTGAGCAGAGGTCGAGATGGCTTAGCGGTCAGAGTGCCTGGAGTATATCCGGGAGGCACAGGTTCGAATCCTGCTCGCGACCGTCTTCTTTATTCCACAAAAAATTATAACTCTGGTTGTTTTTACATGTTCACGTGTGTGAGACATACGGAAACGTGTTCGTAATGCAGTACTTAATACAAAAACATCTATAAATATAATGATTTTCTGTATATTATTATTTCAGACTAATCATTCTAGATACTAGCCAGGTTTTTTATAATTATAAAACATGACGTTAACATTTTAATACTCATTAAAATAATAAGTAATGCTGTTTTTAAATAACACAGTATCACGCTTGAGTTCTCCGAAGGGACAGGCAGAGGTGTACACAGTTTTATACTAACATTTCATAATCATGTATAATACTGCCTCGTTGGTTTAGTGGTCCGTAGCGCGACTGCTGAGCAGGAGGTCTCGGGTTCGATTCCCGGGTCGGGCAAAGTTTTATTGAGTTTTTCTGTTAGGAAATTCTCAGTAGCAGCCCGGAGTTTGGAAATGTGCCCGGTTGATGGCAATAGGCTCACCACCTATTACATGGGACTTAATAACAGCATTGGTGAAATGTGGGTGTACAATTGTGTACACCTCTGCCTACCCCTTCGGGGAATACAGGCGTGATGCTATGTATGTTATGTTATTTCATAATCATCATCCTCCTGCCCTTATCCCAATTTAATTGGGGTCGGCGCAGCATGTCTTTTTCTTCCACATATCTCTGTCAGCCGTTATTTCTTTAGTCACTCTGTGGCACATTGATGTCGCAAAATAATATAATTCTTATTATAAACTAGCTTCTACATGCGACTTTGTCTGCGTGGGATTCAGAATTGGGTCTCACCGGGATAAAGTATCCTATGTGTTAACCCAGGTTATAAACTATCTGTGTGCTAAATTTCATTAAAATCCATTCAGTAGTTTTTGCGTGAAAGAGTAACAAACATCCATACATACAAACTTTCGGGTTTATAATATTAGTAGGAAGGATTGTAAGTTAAACCTTCATTACAGTTAATTGGTCGTAGAACACTGTTTACTGTAGTTCACTTTAATTTAATGACATTACTGAATGTCACGATTCACTGCACTATATTTAAGATTTCTGCCATGTCATTTATAAACGTTTTATTTACTAACAATGAACTTAAATATAGCCTCTTATTCCGCGTTTAGTTATTTTTATTGTGATTTAAAGTCACACGCAAATTACTGATACTATGACAGATAATACTGTATGGACTATCATTAATGTAATACTAGATTACCTGCTATTTCATCCGAGTGAATAAAGTATTTTTAAATATCTCGAAATCAAAAGTATCCTATTTCCTGCAATGCTATCCTATCTCTGTGCCTACAAGATTAATTTTGCCTAGAAATGGTAACAAACAAAAGGGCCCAAGGATAATACCCTGCGGTACGCCATACATAATTTACCTTTTACCAGATTGGTATTTAAATTTGTAATTCCTTTTTTATGAGTCCTCCTCCGTTATCTGCCTTTAACGGTTAAGATAAGAGTTTAAGACATTTAATACATTAGGCAAATAAAATATTTTATTTACAAAACATCGTGACTTACGAAATCAAAAGATATCGTCATTTCCATATACTTTGCACATGAATATTAGTATCTACATTTGTCACTATAATGCTGTTCAATAAATAATAATAAGTTGCATGATATTATTATATATATTTTTTCTAAAAAAAACAGTAAAACAACTCTTTAAGTTTTAATACGTCGTTCTTATAAAAACACGGATGACTATGCTGAATTTATTTGCAATTAATGTTAGCATGCTAAAATGCAATGTCATTTAGCTATTATTTGTTTAAACGGCTGTTACATCTTTGTAGGGAAGTAAGTATGTTGTTACTGTTAGCGGGATTCGCAGGTGCGGGGATGTTCGATGGTCGCGGTGAACGCAGCTGCGGAATTCCGATAAGGGTTATTGGAGGACCGTGTGTATGATTGACCGTGTCTAGCTGGTAGAATTCCGTTCATGATAGATTACTAAACAATAAAAACAAACTCTTAATAAACTCTCTGTTTGAAGTTCACAATGTTTATCTATTCTTCACGCATATGAGATAAAATTGGCATAATCTTAATAAATGATATAATACTAAATGATGTCTTATTTTTCGTTTGTGTTGTGAGAAGCCAAATTTAGTATGAATTGGTGATCCGGTGGCCTATACTTATCTATTGATAATAAAAATTGTGACTACAAAAGGACGCTAAGATTAAAATGTTTTTAGCGACCATAGACTGACCATAATAAGCATGTCAATTAATGTACACCTGTTACTACTCACGTGTATTTTTCGGGGGTGCCCGTCTAGTTTCGAGCTCGAACGGAACCCTTAGTCATAAGCTGAGCCCACGGCAAAGTAGTCAGGCAATCCCGAAAAATGCACGAGAGTAGTAATCGGTGAACATTAACTGATATGAATATGTCTCACGTAAGATTTAATACAAAAATAATAAGCCTGGTTTTTTTGGGGTACAGTGAGCAAACCTGCGTGTTTCCTGGTAAGCGACCAACGCCCACCTATGAGCATCTGCAACCTCAGATATTTATTCTATAAGTAAATAAAGTACAGGTATTAGCGTAGACTATTAATGATACTGAACGATAATGTGTACCATAGATTGCAACTTGTTTTAAATGATAAAAATAATGTCCTTGCAAAACATGTTTATTATTACTTAATTCTAAATTGTTTCTATTAATTCGTCGTATTATTACCGGCTTGAATGCAATCAGGTTTTGTATTTAATTTAATTATTCATCTTATTAATAATTAAACATCTTTTTAAATATATATATTGTTTTGTTTTTGTAAGTATATGTATATTTAAAAATGTAATTTCTATGCCTGTAACATAAATTTAGGGAAAAGTGTCAAATATTCTAATTTATAGTGACTGCTGAACACGTGTCCTGGGTTCGATTACTAGGTCTTACAAAGTGTTATTGGGTTATTCTGTTGAGAAATTGTCAGTACCAGCTCGGAGTTTGGAATTGTGCCCAGTAGATGTCAATAGGCCCACCACCTATTACATGGGACTTAATATCAGCACTGGTGAAATGTAGGTGTACATCTGTGTACACCTCTGCCAACCTCTTCGGGGAATACAAGCGTGATGCTATATTATGTTAAGTAAAACATGCCGAGATTAAAACTGCCTCGTTGACCTAGTAGGCGTCACCACCCATCAATATGAGAAGACATAGTTTTATTCTCATATTGATGGCGTAAGCGTGAGGGGCTCGTGGCTAAGTAACAGCCGCATAGATCGATCGATAGAGGTTAAGCTGCGCTTGCCGCGGTCGGTCTGTGGATTGGTGACCATCATTACATACGAGACCCCACCGTGCCCCGGAGAGCACGTGAAGCCGTCGGTCCCGGTTGTCAAATTAAGATCTATGATAGCCGTTACGGGTAGTCAGAGGCCTGAAAGTCTGACAACCACTCATACCACGTGATATCGTGTTACCCAGTAACTAGGTTGTGGAGGCAGTCATCCATGTACAATACTGGTATTAATCTGCATCCGGTTTGACTGGAAGCCGACCCCAATGTAATTGGGAAAAGGCTATGCAGATATATTGATGGCGTAAGCGTGGCTGCTGAACATGGGGCGTTGGGTTCGATTTCGGAGTAATCATGCTTCAAGTTAAGATTACACGATGTAATGAAAATTTTAATATTACGCATTGTTTTTAGTCAATGAATTACCATTAGCGTTGGATTAAGATTACAATTAATTTTAAGAGTAAGTAGTCCTTTTTTCTTCTAGGCCAGTAAATTCGCCATGGACGTTGTGCCGGGCTCCTACCGACTAAAACCCACACGGCCCTCCGCTAACCTTTCCCGGGTTCCCGAGAGCACAGCTACATTCACCGCAGCCCGGGCAGGTAACACCGGTAAGATAGTCGGAGGCATACTTAACTTACGGCCGACGTTCGTTATGTAAGTACATCCGAGATGCCACCGATAGGTAATTTTTGGAAAATAATATTTTTTTCTCTATTTTCATCTTGTTTGTTTCTTTTCAATGCAGTCGGGTTTTTTATTTAAGTATTAATAAGTTAATTTATTTTAGTTTTTAGTTTTAACTTGAGTAAAACGTACTTTTTTGAAATTTGTGTCAAATAGGAGCATTAGAAATTTATATATATTCGAAATCGGCTATTTACTGGCATTCATTTCATACCCATATTGTTATAAAAACAAAAAAGCCCTATTTTTAATTACAGGCGCTGTATTTAAATTTTGTAGTCTATGATATACCTGGAATTGAGGCGAATCTAATGACACCTCGTATGTTAAAATCCATCAAGCCGTTTTGGCTACAGGGCGTGCCAAATAAATAGACATACATACAAAACAGACATAGATACATATACTCGAATAACATCACCTTCCTTCTGGGTCAGTCGGATAAAAAAGGATTGATGGAAAAGTACTCAACCAAATTTTTGCGGGCCCATGTAGACTTAAATGGTCGGATTCTATCGGGCACACCAAATTATATTTTTATACTAGATCTTCTGGATAGGTGGCCATATCCAGAAAATCCCTTATCATCTAGGGGTATAAAAA
This sequence comes from Xylocampa areola, assembly GCA_935421205.1. Classification (NCBI taxonomy): domain Eukaryota; kingdom Metazoa; phylum Arthropoda; class Insecta; order Lepidoptera; family Noctuidae; genus Xylocampa; species Xylocampa areola. The sequence goes on along the minus strand of OW285219.1, from coordinate 2,927,349 downwards.
TAGCCTACGATCCATTCTCTTACCTACCAAACAAACACAAATTTCATAAAAATTGGTCAAGCCATTTCGGACAAGTTCGATAATAAACACTGTGACACTAGATTTTTATATATTAAATATAATACACAAAAAAACATAAAAATTGGTCAAGCCGTTTCGGAGAAGTTCGATAACAAATACTGTGACACGAGATTTTTATATATTAGATTATTACTAGTCAATAAATATTTAGCTAGGCGCGCAGGAGATAAATAAAAAAATCACAATGACAGAATTTCTTGTTAACACATAGGTACGTCTTCAATTATCATGAGCCGAGAAACAAAATTGTATCCTTCTATGATTTAATAGATAAATAAAATAAAATAATTCAAAAAACTTTATTATTATTCAATAAGAAATTATAATATTACTAGCTGGTGCCCGCGACTGCGTGTGTGTAACAAAAGGTAGCCTATGTCCTTCTCCAAGTTCCAATCCATCTCTTTGCCAAATTTAATTACGATCCGTTCAGCCGTTTAGTCGTGAAAAGTTAACATGCTCTCTCTGGTTCTGAGTTCAATTCTCAGTAGCAGCACGGAGTTTGAAGTTGTGCCGCTAGACATCGGATCTAATAACAGCGTTGGTGAAATGTGGGTGTACAACCGTGAACATCTCTGCCTACCCCTTCGAGAAATACAGACGTGATGAAGAAATAGTAACAAACTTATTATTTAATGCTAATTAAAACAATGGAATATGTTAACAAATTATATCCATACATATAAAACAGATGTTTGTATTATAAATTATAGATAATGAGGCAAAGTGATTGTTAACAATTTATCTCTTAATATGCACCTACATGTTTAAAGTACAAATGTTTTGTAAACATACTCACGATACTTAAGGAGACATTCCGGAAAAAAAATTACTTATTATTTTTACTAAAGTAATTATTTCTGCATAGAAAAAGGTGTCGAAATATTAATTTCACAGTAATGTCTATCATTATTCTAATCATTATTATATTAATACGTAAAGCAATAACTATGTACCCCTTTTCACGATAATCACGCGAATGGAGGAGCAAGTAATTTGGCACAGTTAAAGTTTATATGGAGATGGTGTGCAGAAAGCTAATATTTTAATAATAAAAAAACATAACACACATTACCATGCGTTCGACACACACACACACACACACAAATCTTTGACAATAGAACCATAATAATATTCAAATTTAAAATTAAAATTCATTATAGTTGTATCTCGGTCACCACCATTAGTAATATTTAAAAGGACTAAAATGGTAATAATGATCAATGAGTCTTTACTATGAAAAAAAACGCTTTTATCGCCCATATATAGAATTTTGTGGTGTCAATTTAAAAAGTCTGACTGTGAACTCTGTGACACTTTATCGTACTCTCCCTTTTCAATAATTCTAATGCTCACATAAATAAATTAATTGATTACCATTGGCAATACGTATATTATAAGTACTTTTTATAAAAAAAAAAAACAATTTTCCTGGTATCAAAATCCACATTAATCATATATAATTATATTTTTTTAATACATGTTGAGGCCATGTAATGCCTATATTAATTTCTATTTTTCAAAGAAACATTGAAAAAATAATAGACAAGAACGGGGCTTGAACCCGCGACCTTTGACGTTCCGTGTCATCACTCTACCAACTGAGCTACCTTGTCGTGTTCAAACCTATTGAATTTTCAATCCTCTTTGTATACGTCTTAGAGTGATGACATGGAACGTCAAAGGTCGCGGGTTCAAGCCCCGTTCTTGTCTATTATTTTTTCAATGTTTCTTTGAAAAATAGAAATCCACATTAATCACTCTTGCAGTCACATGTGCTTCATACCTCTTTACCATACTAAAATAAAATTAAAACTGTCAATCACTTTCAGACTCTTTTTACACTCCTGTCTTAACTTTTCCATTCATGTCACTCCACATATCCATCACAACGTTTTCCTCTCCACTCATCACGCCTGTATTCTCCAAATAGGTAGGTAGATATGTACACCTACATTTCACCAATGACATTATTAAGTCCCTTGTAACAGGTGGTGAGCCTAATGCCATTTACCAGGCACAAATACAAACCCTGGGCTGCTACTGAGAATTTCCTACCAGAAAAACTCAATAACACTTTGCCCAACCCGGGAATCGAACCCAGGACTTGACGCTCAGCAGTCGCACTTGTAACCACTAGACCAACGAGATATTCATCTGAAATTTAATTATATAAATAAACACTCGAAACCTATAAATATTAAAATTCCAAAATTATATGAATTCATTGTCATCCCACTTACTTCAGATACATTAAGTACTTACGTCACATCTGATATGTGTTAGCTTATATAACGTTAGCACACATCAATCTGATAAGTATACGCGAGGAGGTGCAAACATGTTCACGATACTCTTGTCACTGTTGCTACCTCTGATCTTTTACGGCGTATACCTAATCTCAATACGGAGGTTACAATATTGGAAAAAGAAAAAAGTGCCACATTCGAAACCACTTCCGATTTTGGGAAATTTCCCCGAATATATTCTACAAAAGAAATACTTCGGGCAAGTTGCGCAAAAAATATGTCAGAAGTTTCCAAACGAGCCGGTTGTGGGCGCCTTCTACGGCACAGAACCAACACTTATCATCCAAGATCCTGATCTTATCAAGCTCGTTGTTACAAAGGATTTTTATTACTTCAGTAGTCGTGAAGTCTCAAAATATGTACACAAGGAAATGTTTACTCGGAACCTTTTCTTCACGGACGGTGACAGGTGGAAAGTGTTACGCCAGAATTTAACGCCTCTCTTCTCCTCCGCGAAAATGAAGAACATGTTTCATTTGATTGAAAACTGCTCACATGTGTTTGAGAAAATGCTCGACCAGCAAAATAAAATTTCTAAAGAGAGCGATGCGAAAGTCGTGATGGCTAGATACACCATGGATTGCATCGGTACTTGTGCGTTTGGCGTTGAAACAAACACAATGGAAAACATAGATAACAATCCTTTCACAAATATTGGTCAAGTAATTTTTGAACACAATTTTTTTAGAGGGTTCAAGAACGTTGCTCGTGCTATTTGGCCAGCCATCTTCTACGGGTTGGGATTTCAAATGTTTCCGAAACAAGTGGATGCCTTCTTCAATCACTTGCTAACTGGAGTATTTAAAGGACGTGATTATAAACCCACAACGAAAAACGACTTTGTTGATCTCGTGCTGAAATGGAAGACCAACAATACGATTACTGGTGACAGTCTAGCTAACTTGAAGTCTGATGTTGGAAAGAAGGTGAATTTAGAAGTGGATGATGAGTTGCTAGCCTCGCAGTGCTCTTTGTTATTCGCAGCAGGTTTCGAGACTTCAGCAAACACATTATCGTACACATTATTTGAGTTGGCAAAGAATCCTATAGTTCAACAGCGGGCTTTCGAAGAAGTAGACGATTACTTGCGTCGTCATGACAACAAGTTAAAGTATGAGAGCGTTGCAGAAACTCCATATCTCAATGCATGTGTAGATGAAGCTCTACGCCTGTACCCAGTGTTGGGAGTACTAACCCGCGAGGTTGTAGAAGATTACACATTCCCATCAGGATTGACGGTGGAGAAAGGTCTTCGGATTCATCTGCCGGTGTACCATTTGCAGCATAGGCCTGACTTCTTCCCGGATCCTGAGCAGTACCGACCGGAGCGGTTTCTTGGGGACGCGAAAAGGAATATAAAACCATACACCTACATACCTTTTGGTGAAGGTCCAAGAATATGTATTGGTAAGTTTTTAAGTGTTTTTTTTTTATCTATTTACTTGTGAAAATAGAGTTAAGTTATTTTATAATCCTTTTAACACAAATTTGGGGTTTTGCCAAGAAAAATAAAACTTATTGTAGCAATGGCAACTTTTCACAAGATCAAATCATTTTTGCCTAATTTAGTTTTTCGGAAAGCGTTAGTTCAATATTTATTCGATTGTTCGAAAATACTATTTTTCTTCGGACAATATTTTTCATTTGGCAGTTTTAGTTCTCGATTAATTTGAAGTTATTTAGTTTCGATACGGGGAATTTATTTTCGAGAAGGTTATCAAAAATAATCTGTTAATGCAGTTTTATTTATTATTTTTATTATAAACAAAAAGGTTCAATGTAAATCGGAATCGGTATAAATATTACTGATATCTTAACAAAAATAATTCATTTGATGAATTTAAATGTTTATTTGTCATATGTAAACTAACGCTGTTTAAAACTCACAAAAATGTTAAATCTCAGCAACGAGATTTTAGCTACTTGGCGAGATTACTTTTCTTTTCGATTACTGTATAGTGCGTTAAAATGTAAAATACACACGTGCGAGGCAATAAGAGTAATTTTCCGAGCAAGTGTGTTGAAAAATATTTACAAATCATATTATTTGTAAATATATGATTTGTAACCACACAGAAGACTAGTTTTACGTAATAGTGATCACTAAGGAAACAAAGGTGTCATTCAATGACCTTAACTGTCAATGCAACGTGATTGCAAGCGCCGGTGCTCATGAAGTCCTAGGTTTAATTCCCGTGAGAGCCAAATTGTTGGTGGTTTTTCTGTTAGGAAATTTTGATTCCGCATCCCAGAGGTTGGAATTGAGGGACTTATAACAGCATTGATGAAATGTGGGTGCACTATTGTGTACACGGTAAACCTCTGCTTACCCCTTCTGGGAAAACAGGCGTGATGCCAAGTAGTTAAAAATCTGTTTACACTCTGTACGTATAGAAATACGTACAATGTGTATAAGTTGAGTATAAAGTTTTTGTCGAGATCGACAAAAACTTTATATAATTTCATTTTTTGTTCACAGGCATGAGGTTTGCCAGAATGCAAATGGCGGCGGGCCTAATAACGGTGTTGAAGAAGTACCGCGTGGAGCTGGCTCCGGGCATGCAGAAAGAAGTGGAGTTCGAGCCAGGAGCGATCGCCACGCAGGCGATAGGGGGGATCAGACTGAATTTTCTTGAAAGGGAGGGATGGGAACAGCGCCTCTTGAAAAAATGAAGATATATTTTTGTATATGAAATACATTTCCCAACCTTATTTTTTGGGTGGAAAATTTTTGGGAAAAGATCATAGGAGGAAAGAAAACACGGCACTGTTTGATGGTTTGATATAATGTGTCGAATAATACAAGTGTCAAACTTGAACTAAGGAACGAATGAATGAGTGATTGAATGTTTTGAATGAGTCAGTGATTGAATGGATAGAGTGATTTAAATGAATTAGATAATTAAATTATAATGAGGATTGGATTTTTGTAATACCTATTCCAACAAAAATCTCTCATGGATGTTGTGCTCCTACCGACCCACACAAACCACACGGTTCTCCTAGCCTTTACCGGTCTCTCAGGATCGCAAGTGCATTCAGCACCATTCTAGCATTATGGTCCGTCGAAGGTATTGAAGGACCCCGTCATTTGTGCAGGCCAGCCACAGTTACCCAAGCTCGATACTCCCAGGCTACGGCTCACGATGACCAAAAATCGTTAAATGTCCTCCGACGCCTCTCCCGCATTCTGCGACACGGTTGAGCAGGGAATCGAACCGAGGAAGGACGTTAAACTCTTGGCAGTTTTATTTACCTTTTTTATTATACTAGCTGTGCCCGCGACTCCGTCCGCGTGGATGTCGTAAATTAACACCATGTCGTGTATGAACACAAATTCATAATTAACAAATATTCGACATGATTTTTTAAATCGCATAACTTGTTTATTTATGAACCGATTGATATGAAACAAATCTAAATATTAAGTGGAGCTTACCACAATTTATTTGTGAAAATCACATCTAAATAGGATAAGCCGTTTCTGAGATTAGCGTGCACAAACGCACAGATAATCAGATAAGCAGTCAAACAGACAAAAATTCTAACAATAATTGTTTTGGGTGCTATTTGAGTTGATAAAGGTCCCAATAATATTTTTTCTCATATATCTTCCATGTACAGACAGCGATCCGTTACATTTTTATTATATATATTGATTTGCTAATATACTAGGCGCACAGATCGTGAAAGAGGTATAGTAATATTTTATAAGCAAGATATATTGGTTAGGATACTGGCCCTTTAAAGTGCGGTGACACGTTCTTTTTTTTTATTTGAAATTAATAAGTATTCAAAATACATAAAAAAAAGGCTAGCTACAACCTGGACTTACGCACTTTGGTGTTGGACTATGTACTCTTGGCTTTTTTTTTCAGTTGAACATGAAATGTTATGGTATTATTGTTATTAAATAAATAAATGAATCGTTATATTTTATACAATACATAAACTCACGCCTTTTCTCATGGGGTGGGTAGAACGCTACCTGCCGGTTGCGAGTACTACAACCTGACCTTTTTGGAGAACATCACCTATAAGGCCATTGTATATTTTTCTATGACGTCCCCTCCCGGCATTCCCCTCATTATATTGTACATTACATTTGTAAAAATAAACATTACTCTCGTTAGATGCCTGGGTCAAGGGCCTGATTGACTAGTATATAAGGTACTAATTTCTTTTAAAGGGGTAATATATAAGTCAAATACATTCACACAAGCTAAGAAATAAATGGATATAACAAATTATTTGTCATTAACATAGTACTAGCAAGACGAAAACTGCTCCTTGAACGGCGAACATTAAGAAAATAAAAATTGATGTACAAATTTTAATTATGGCTTAAATGAATCCTTATTTCTCTCTTACACATTGACCCCTGAAAAGGAAATTACCTAATAAATTAGGACCTTATATATGTGAATATCTTTACCTGATACAGAAAGTGGTACTTCTTGACACGGCACGTATTGTGAGAAGGTTCCTCTCTCTAGAGCCCCAACCACCAGTGCCTTGGACCTAGGGCCGTTAACCTCAAAATTAGCGCCTTAGGATTATTAACTTCCGTGAAAGGAAAATGAGGCAATGCGACACTTAATGCAGTAAAAATACGAAATATCTAAAACATACTGATTAATTTTTAAAACGCATTATCGTATGCGTAGCGAACTCTAAAGTTATACATTTTTGTGTAAATAAATATAGGTACGGTCGTGAGCAGGATTCGAACTTGCGCTTCTCATCACATTTTCGTTACTCCCACCAAAAGACGAAAATGTGGAAGAAGAATTCGGGGTAGTGAGCAGAGGTCGAGATGACTTCGTAGTCGAAGCGCCTTTTTTTTTTTTTTTTTTTTTTTTTTTTTTTTTTTTTTTTTATGTGGAGAAATGCTCTCGCATACCGCTCTGACACGGGGAGACAGAGCGGTTATGTGGGACTCGAACCCACTAAAACTCCACAGTATACCTCCTCAGACCTTGAGGGCGGGACGCGGGAACGCTCTCGCACACAACCGCGAACCCGCCCGCAGCCGTCCGGACTCCTTCACGGGGTTGGGTATTGCACCCCCCCGCTACGGCACACCAGACTAATGGCGTGCCGCAACCACCTCGGAGACCATGTGCAATGGCGCCAGACGACCCCGTGTCTGGACGCCCAAGGTCCCCTGCGACGGGTCAGGTCTGTGGCCCCGCCGCCTGCCACTACGGCCGCAGAGGATAGGGAGAGCGGCGCCTCGCAATACCGGCACTCCTCTTCCCCTGCGGCCCCACCGCGTCCGCCATCCAACGGTGGCGGCCCCGTCAAGGCCGCGGCAGGTAGGGAGAGCGGCGCATCGACATACCGGCACTCCTCTCCCACCGCGGCCCCCATCCCTCAGCTGCGGTGCCGCCCATACGACGCCGCAGCCCACCTCAGTTGCGGCACCCCCCATAAGGCCCGCAACCTACGCCGGCGCCGCTCCAACATGGGCTTGGGAGTATTTATCCGGAGGCGCGGAGGTTCGACTTCTGGGCACGACCGTATTATTCATTCCAAAAAAATTTATAACTTTTGTTCACACGAGAAAGTGAACATTTTGCCGACGCAGCGGGCGTTCTTATTAAAGACGAAAACATAAGCCCAAGTAAATGGCCCATGACCCAGGAGATGATAGTGCTGCTAGAATTGTCACCCTCGAACGATCGCAAGGGGCTGACCAAAAGAGATGAATACACACTTTGATACCACTACCAGTAAACGAAAACATAGAGACGACAGAAAGTAGACAAGCAATAGTGCCTGTGCAAACTAACTTAGCAAGACTTAATACACAGAAGATAACACACCGACAGATTGCTATTAAAAAATCGACAGGCAAACTACATTATTGGGTTTTAACTTTATTATTAATATTACAAATCGCTACTGCAGCTACATCCACCTTTACTATCAAAAACTTAGACCTTTCTTTCTTTAGAATAGAAACAACCTACGAAAGACGCACATTGAACCACAATTTAGCAGTGGCGAAGGACGTTTTAAAACAATTTAAAACATTGTGTGATGACATTAGTATATCAACAAACAGCTACACACATTGCGATCAGTACTACCACCACCTACAAGAGAAAGTGGCAAAATTTGAGAGGACACATGAATACTTGACGGACATCACCAATATAAGAAGGAAAAGAGGGCTATTAGGATTCATAATGAATTCAATATTTGGTGTAAACAACGAAGTATATAGAGACCTACATCCACTGCAACAAAACCAATAAAAACTTATCAGCAAATCATAAGATAAAATTCATGATTACTACCATATCGACAGTGAACCAAACAGAAGAGAGAATAAAACAAAAAATAGATAGATTCCAAACAAAGCCAATCAAGTTCTTAGTTATGTAAATGACAATAATTTAAAATAAACTATCTCAGCACTAAACATTGAGGCAGAAATGGATATAGGTCATTACTCAAATTCAATTGAGCCAAGTAATATTGAAGCGGCAAAAGACTGGAACTTCAATAAGGGTGACTATGAACAACTTTATCATTTTTTTTTTTATGGAATTGGGGGCAACCGAGCAGACGGCTCGCCTGATGGTAAGCAATAACCGCCACCCATGGACACCCGCAACCCCCGAGGAGTCGCAAGTGCGTTGCCGGCCTTTTAAAGGTTTTGGGCCTCCGGTACCCTCACTCACTCGGCGAAACACAACGCAAGCGTTGTTTCACGGCGGTTTTCTGTGAGGCCGTGGTATCAATCCGGTCGAGCCGGCCCATTCGTGCCGAAGCATGGCTCTCCCACGGTGAAAAGTTACTTTCTAATTATAACAATTGGGCAGAGGTTTTGCAATCCAAAGATGTACATAGTGCTATTCAAACATTTTACAGGATAATTTACAGTGCTTTTGACATTTGCATGCCTAAAAACGGCGAAAGAAGATAACAGATAAACGTTATCCGGTAGGGTTTACTTATGATATAATCCAAGATCTGCGACTTAAACTCAAGCCCAAAAAAAAATGGAAACGCACCAATCGTGAGAGCGCTTATATTACATTTTCTCGTGTCAGGACATGTCAAAAGGCCCGTATCACTGATGCATATTCTTCATATATAATACGCATTGAAAATAGCATTAAAATTACTCCTCGTGAATTTTGGTACCATATATCTGGCTAGCGGTCCAAAGGAGGTTTCTAGCCTAATATTAGTAAGAAAGAAAAAGCTTTTATTCTTACGCGCCAATTAACGCACTAACATACTAACATAATATAAACATAAACCTAAACCCTAATTAATTTGACATAAACAAAATAGTCAAAAATATAATGTTACCAAGGTGCACTAAACTAATTGAAAAGTTCACAAACACAAACTAGTCTATGGAAACTGTTTACAGCTAATTAACAGGTTATCAACAAAACTGGATCTAATTGTTTTTAGAATATTTATATACAAAGTTGATCTGAGGGTATGTGCGTCGCGTGTGCGCAAAAACAAAGTTATTTGCTTAGCATAATACTGTGACCTCGGATGAACCCAATGCCTACAGCGCTGATTTTCAGCAAAAACCTTTTGAGTGACGTCATGGAATCCCACCAGTTAAAAAACAAATTAATTCAAATAAGTACTACTTTGTAAATACCAGTGACAACGTGAACATAATATAGTGTATAATGTGTATGTGTAATGAATCTGCAATCATCTGAGAAAGAATAATAGACGTTAACTAGGTAGAATGGTAGATAATCAAAACAAATTGTGCAATTATTGTGCAAATTATGCAATTAAATTGCGGCCATTGTTACATAAGCGCATAGCGGTAAAGTGTGTAAACAAAAGACCGATTACGGTTGCCAAAGGCCAATAAAGAAAATTTATCACATTTTAAGATGCAATAATATAAGTTGGTAATAATCAGATTATATAATCGATTTTATGTGTAATTTTCAGATTGATAGTGTTTATCCAAAGTGAGAATGTGTGAATCAATTATTGACACGCGTATGGTCTAGTGGCTAGGATACCTGGTTTTCACCCAGCAGGCTCGGGTTCGATTCCCGGTACGGGAAAGTTTATTTGAGTTGTTGTGGATAGTTTCCCCCACCTGTATCCATACGTTGTCGCCGTGGTGGGGCTTGCGTGTCTGAGGGACCTTTGGAGCTATGCCAGTAGAGCTACTCATGCTGGACATATTCAAAGTGAGAGACCAGACTAAGGGATTAACGCGCAATAAATACCTTCAATTCGCTTGACGTTTCGACCAGGTTGCACTGATCGTGGTCACAAGCAGACTGATCAGATTCCTGTCAATATATAGTAATATCATGCAACGCGATAGTTTAAAAGTAAATACAGATTAAGGGATACGAGACGGAGTTCATTACGGACTGCCGACGGAGACGGGCCGTCTGAGATATCGGACAGTGTCTGCGTTTCGCTCCTCGTATTATTCGAGGAGCGAATATTCTACGGTGGGTTCTGTTAAGTCGCGTTGTGCGAATAACGGGACAGGCTTCATTGCCACTGTCGTCAAATCGTAATCCTGGTGTTGTTCAGGACCGAGGGTCTCGGCTTAATTTCCCGGACTGCGAGGAAGAAAAATCTATAAACAATCACCCCTAATACCAAGTTCTGGTGCGTGACGAGGGTATGGATGGCTGAAGGGTTACAACAGTCGCTAACGCATCTCCTTCAGGGTACCAGCGGACCCCCTGTTTGGGTTACACAGTACGCTTACCCGGGTACAGGGGGCACTGCCCGGGTGGACCAAATACTTCCCCCATACTCGTGGGAACAATATGGATAAAATTAATAAAACTCTTTTAAAAAATCACGCGTTGGTTACGACGGCGTCTAAAGACTCCGTAAAAGGTGAAAATGTTGCAGAGCAATCTGCGGAGGAAAAGGTGCCAGTTGGCAAAATAACACGGCCGCGTGAACGCTTCGCGCGACCGCCTACCCCGGTAGGTACCAGCATAGTCGACGACAGTTGCGAATCAGATTGCTCGCAAATGTCGTTTGCCTCACAAGCGTCGTCATCATCAGTTGCAAGTCGTACGCGAAAGCGAACACGACTGACGGGTACTGGGGATTTGCCGGGACCTAAAAAGAAGTTAGCTCAAAACTTGTCATTGAGGGAGGGCAAGGAAGCGGAGAGAGCAGTGGTGGAAATTTCTCACAACAATTCTGCAACTGGCAACGTTGAGAGGCTGGAGAAGCAAAATGCGGATCTGCGTTTGCAAATTTCCAACCTCTCAACAAAACTGGAAAACTTGACAAAAGAACTTAACACCCTTCGTCGGCAGGGTGAGGCTCAGGTCTCAAATATTTTATGAACGTCCGTGGCGTTGGGTACGAATGAAATTAGTTTGCCTTCAACATTTGGAGAGAAATTGGCGCGGTCGATCATGCTCCAAGTGGGGAACATGGTAAACGCCAGGTTTGAGGCACTCGAGAGTATTGATTGCTTCCAGAACAGCGTCTCCGTCCGCCATTGGCTGCTGATGCTACAATTGAAACGTCCACGTCTGCGAATCAAGTGCAGACGTGTTTAGATTCAGAGGGCAAACAAAAGAAAGGGAAGGGAAAAGGCAAGAAGAAAAAAGGGGTTCAGTCATCGGTGCCTGCCGTGTTGGAACTGCCCCCCGTGCCAGTTCTAGATCCACAGCCATCAACATCGACTGCTACTTCTCAAACATGGGCTACGATGGTTGGAAAGAAGACCGTGACTAAAAACACCTCTCTTCAATCCCAAACCATTGAAAGCCAAAATTCCAGAGCTTCAACAACACCCGCGTCAGTAAAAGATGGAAAGAAGAAAGGGAAAACCAAGGGAGTGCCTGGAGTTCCCGCGTCGGCTGCGATAACTGTTACTGAGCTGGAGGGTTCAGATGTAACTTATGCGGCAGTTATTGCTGCAGCTAGGCAGCGCATAAAGCTTCCGATTTTGGAATTGATACTGTCCGTCAGAAACGGGCCATTTCGGGTGGGTTGTTGTTGGACATCTCTGGCAATGATTGCAGCGCCAAGGCGGATAGTCTGGCATCTCGGATGCGGGAGGTTCTTACTGACATGGACGTGCGCATCGCCCGTCCCGTTAAAACCGGTGAGATAAGAGTCTATGACCTGGACGACGCTGTTTCTGCTATTGCTGAGGCAGGCGGCTGCTTGGCGCAGGATATAAGAGTAAGCGAAATTCGCCGCCAGCCTCGTTCCCTGGGCAGTGTCTGAGTACGATGCCCCTTGGCAACAATAAAAAGCTTGGCATCTGGCAAGCATCTTCACATTGGCTGGGCTTTAGCGAGGTTTGAAGTTTTGGAAGCGCGGCCGTTATCTTGTTACCGATGCCTCGAACTCGGGCATGTTCGTCGATAATGCCCTAGTGCGGTTGATCGTGGCTATAAGATAAGGCTAAAGAATGCACGGCGCAGACCCAGAGATGTCAGCTATGTGCAGACCTTGGCCAGTCAGCTGACCATAGGCTAGGGTGCAAGAAGTGTTCCCCGCCTAAAGGTAAAACAAAAGGCAAATTAATATACTCCACGATGGTGGGATTCACGTCGGTACCTGCTATGAATAGCAGCCCCGTAGAGGTAATGGATACTTCGCCTTCCCACCCTTAAAAGTATTACAATGCAACCTTAACCACTGCCGCAATGCGCAGAATTTGTTCCTGCAAACTGCCGCGGAGTGGTCGGTTGCCCTGGCGGCGGTGGCGGAGCCCTACAACATTCCGATCCACCCTCGTTGGTTCGGTGACACTGTTGGCTCTGTCGCTATCTATTGGGGTGGTGGAAGTGGGGACCCACACTGCTCCTTTCTTCAAAGGGGGGAGGGGTTTGTTGCGGTAGAATGGGGCCCTCTGGTAGTAGTGGGGTGCTATGTCTCTCCCAACATCTACCTCAATGACTACGAGAGATACCTGGACAGTGTAGCAAGCTGCGTTCGCTCTGCTTGCTTGCCTCGTCCAGTGTTCGTTCTCGGTGACTTTAACGCTCACTCAAGAGTTTGGGGAAACCGTCGGGATGGGACCAGGGGAGAGACATTACAGAGCTGGGCGGCCGAACTTGACCTCGGTCTTCTTAATCGGGGGTCTGTGCCCATATGCGTTCGTTGGCAGGGGGAGTTGATCGTCAACTTGTCATGGGCAACTCCTCTTGCTTCCCGCATGGTGTCGGATTGGAGAGTTGCAGAGGAAGTAGTCACTCTATCTGACCACCGCCGCATTATTTTAAAAGTGGCGCTACGTTTTCGCAGGATCCCCGACCGCCAGAACAATAACTCCCTACCGCGTCGTTGGTCCCTTAAAAAGCTCGACAGGGATATGCTCGTCGCAGCTGCTAACGTCACCGCATGGCCAGAGAGTTCGGATTTCGATAGGATCTTGCCCGAACCGGAGGTAGAAGCAACTTGGTTCCGCGAGACGATGACGTCCATTTGTGATGCTTCGATGCCGCGAGTCAGAGGTGCCAGACAGAAGTCGGTGTACTGGTGGTCGGAAGATCTCGCGCAACTTCGTAGGGCCTGTTTGATGTCCCGACGCCCGTTCCCTACAATCCGGGACACGTATACAGTACCCTCAATAACTTCGGAAAATTGGTCGGATAAGTTTGAGGTTACAGAAGGAGAGTTGGAACGAGCCGTTTGTCGCCTGAAGGCTCGCAATACAGCACCTGGACCTGATGGAGTTCCTGGGCGAGCGTGGGTGCTAGCTTTAGATGCTCTGGGGGACAAGTTAAGGCAGTTGTTCACTAGTTGCCTCCGTCAGACCGTGTTCCCCTCTTGCTGGAAAGAAGCTGGATTAGTCCTTATAAAGAAGGAAGGTAGGGCCGTGGACTCTCCTTCCACGTACCGCCCTATATGCCTGCTCGATGAGGCATCTAAATTGTTTGAGAAAATAATTGCCGTGCGCCTCGTCGAGCACTTGTCGGAGATTGGTCCCGATCTTTCCGATAGCCAGTATGGCTTCCGGCAGCAGCGTTCCACTGTAGACGCTATTCTTCGCGTCCTCTCGCTGTCGGAGCAGACCGTCTCCCGGGGTGGAGTGGCGTTGGCAGTAAATCTTGATATCGTCAATGCCTTCAACTCCCTGCCCTGGGATACTATTAGGGAGGCGCTTGTTAACCATCGAGTGCCTCTCTATCTACAGGGCATTGTCGGGCCCTATCTGCATGACAGGCACATTCGCTATGTGGGTAGGGATGGGTGCATTCACCGTAGGGAAATAAGTTGCGGGGTTCCACAAGGGTTAGTATTAGGCCCTCTCTTGTGGAACCTGGCGTACGACGCGGTCCTGCGTGTCAATCTCCCCGCTGGTGTCAGTGTTGTTTGCTACGCTGATGACACATTAGTACTGGCCAGCGGGGACAGCTTTGAGGAGACTATCCGGCTTGCTGAGCTCAGTGTGGCAAAAGTCGTGGCTGAAATCAGTGAACTGGGTCTGCAAATAGCGCCTCACAAAACCGAGGCAATATAGTTTCACAAACGGCAGCGTGGCAGGGAACCACCCAGTTCATTGGTTCGTGTGGGTGATGCGCACGTCCAAGTAAGCCGGTTTATGAAATACCTTGGCCTTACTCTGGATAGCCGCTGGAGTTTCAAAGAGCACTTCAACCGCCTCGTTCCCCGGATCGAAAGGGTGGTAGGTGCGCTGCATGGACTACTACCCAATCTCGGGGACCTCGAGAAGAAGTTCGCCGCCTCTACGCTGGTGTCGTGCGATCTATGGCTCTCTACGGGGCACCTGTATGGTCGCACCGACTGTCAGGCGTTCAGCGCTGCAGAGACAAATTTAACAACCTGCAGCGTAAAGTTGCCATCCAGATTGCACGAGGATACAGGACAGTATCCTTCGAGGCGGTGACTGTCTTGGCGCGCTTCCCGCCCTTGGACATCTTGGCGGAAATGGACGCGAGGGTCTATGTCCGAGTCCGCGCCTTCCACCAAATCGGTGCAAGCGTGCCACCTAGAGCGTTTGAAATGCTTGCCGTGTTTCGAGGCCTGGATGGGGAGAGGGGAGCGCATCACCTATCGCCTTGCTCAGGTACTCACTGGACACGGTTGCTTCGGTGTGTACCTGAATAGGATAAGGCGCGAAGCCACGGCTAATTGCCACCATTGTATAAGGACCAAGATACTGCACAGCACACGCTCCAGGAATGCCCTGCATGGGATTCTGAGCGGCAAATCCTGGTCGACCAGGTTGGAGAAGATTTGTCTCTGCCGGCGGTCGTATCGGCTATGCTGACAGAGCGGACGGCTTGGACGGCCGTAGCCTCCTTCTGTGAATCAGTTATGCTCCAGAAGGAGGCTGCAGAGAGGGATCGAGCGAGGGCCGATCCTGCTCGGAGACGTAGGCGCCCAAGGAGAGCCAACAGCTCCCGCGCTCAGCCCAGGTAGGGAAAAGTCGCATCCCCACCATCAGTGGTAGGAGGACAATTCGGGTCGCGGGCGCTGTGACCCTGTAGTGTGCGTGCTCACATGTACACTGTGAGGGGTTTGGGGAAACTGTTCTGTTTTCCCGGAGGAGCCAAAGGCATGTCACAAAGGGGCACTGGTTTGATCTACTCGAGTTAACGGTGCTCCTTCTCTATGTGCTGAGATGGCCGTGTGGTTTTAGTCGGTAGGAGTCCGACATAGCCCTCACCGTAAGGTGCAGGGCATCCATGAGGATTTCCACAAGATAAAAAAAAAAAAAAGGTAGATAAACAACAATACATGGCTTGTTGCACTAGTTTCCTTGAGGCCATACCCGATTAGGTCATTATGTTCCCATCTAAGCCAAAACCATGATAATTATACTCTTGAATAGAGTAGGTAAACAGTGGTTCGCATGCATAATAGGTTATATCTGCGTTTTAGGACTTAACACGATGTGCCACAAATGTTATTTTTAGCATTTACCTACATAGACCAAAACAAAGGGGCAAGTAGACCGTGGGCGCTGATCTCACTGTTGGAATCCTAACCATTGCCAAAAGGCCATGGCATTTGAGGTGAGAGTTATATTTAGGTTTTTATTTTTCGTGAACAATTTATGGAAACTGTTGAATTTGTATAAATAGTCTTTTTAAATTTGTTATAAATGATTTCTTTGATTTCAGGGCTCGTACTGGTGAAGGAAGGTCATTTCAACAGTGAGTAGCAGCATATTTAAAACTCCCCGTGAAAGCCATGGTTCTGTGTTTTGGGATAGAAAGTGGATTTGTTGCATATCGTATGTGCTTTTTATTTTGAATTTTTCTCCAAATTAACTTTTTAAACAAATACTGTGGCTTTTGTGTAGCAATGACACCAAAGAGTAGGCTCGCCATGTGTAACCTTGTTCTAGCTGCCATTTTTAGAATGCTATTGGCATTTGCATACAATGGTCAGAGCTTCTCGGGGATAAAAGCAGCCGGAGCCTTTGCGGAGTATTTTGCTGCTATTTTTCTGCCTGATGTTCCACGGTTGAATATTGATCTAACTAGTTTCTTAAACCATAACTTATACAAACAGTAATTACGTAAATAAATGTGAAATGTGTCAAAAAGATGTCATTACCGGAATCAATCAATTAAAACCAAACAGCTCCATTGGTGCTGATAATATTCCTCCCTTTATAATTAAAAGCTTAAAAAATTACATATGTGAACCGGTGTGCCACATTTTTAATTTAGCATCGCAATCTGGTATGTATCCTTCTCAATGGAAACTTTCTAGAGTAACACCTATACCTACAAACCTTAACAAAGGATGCGTTGAAGAATACCGCCCAATTGCAATTCTATATTCCGCAGCCAATATCTTTGAAAATATTCTATATCTCTACGGGCTTAGACCGTGGACGTCAGGTAGACGTGCTTTACTTTGATTTCCGGAAGGCGTTTGATAGGGTTAATAATGACACACTCCTGATTAAACTTAGTAAAATAAGATTCACACCTGCTCTTCTAAAATTCTTCGCTAACTACCTACGTGATCGTCAACAGTTTGTCAGGCTCGGTATATAGGAATCAAGTCCCTATCACACGCATTCCGGAGTCGGTCAAGGTTCGATCGTGGGACCATTATTATTTTTAATAATGTTCCCTTCCCAACGTACTTAGAAATGCAAGATGCCTGCTTTATGCAGATGACTTGAAGTTGTACCTGAAGGTGAACACCGAAGCTGATTGCCTAGCTCAATTTCCATGGCCATATGACCACAGTAGCGAAGGAATCGTTTCGAAAATTGGCTTTCGTTCTGAGGAATACCTGTGAGTTCCACGGCGCGCATGTAATCAAAATTGTTTTTAATGCACTGGTCCGAAGCAAACTTGAAACCAGTGCCTGCGTTTGGAATCCGAAGGCCGTCGATATCGATATGGCCATCTATGATTTCTTACATATGGTTAGCGGCAGAGTGGATAAGAGACTACCAACTCTGGCGCTTTATATGGACATGTCAAAAGCGTTTGATCGTATACACCATAAAATACTGATAAGTAAACTTAATGCATACGGAATAAGAGGAAATATATCAAATTTAATAGAATATTATTTTTGTGATAGACAACAAATAACGAAAATTTGCAGAATTTCTAAAAAAAAACGAAATAAAATATAAATCTAGCCAGAGAACGGTAAACTATGGAGTACCATAAGGTAGTGTATTTGGGCCGCTCTTATTTATTTTTTACATTAACGACTTTCCGACAGCATCACCTAAACCTATTACAATGTTTGCAAATGACAGCACTTTACTTTTTAATAGTAACGAGGTGGACACACCAGGGTCTGAGATCAATTCTGCCTTACTATCAGTTGTGAATTGATTACAAAATAATAATTTGGTTATATATCTTGATAAAACAGTATTAATGAAATTTCAACAAAGAGTAAATTACGATCTGAATTCAAATAAAAGGACAAAATTATTAATGAAATGTGACTAAATTTCTTGGAGATGTTTAGTCCAAGAAATTTCGTTACATTTACTTCATTAATAATTTAAAATGGAATTCACATATTGACAAAGTATGCAATAAGATAAACCAACATTTCTATGCTTTGCACATTTTATGTAAAATGACCAATCGAGCAACTGTCCTAACGGCGTATCATGGTCAGGTAGCCTCATCATTGAGATATGGAATTATATGTATGAGCAATGCCGTAAAGGTATATGGTAAAATATAGTATTTAAGTGCCAAAAAAGGTGATAATTTGCAGACAACAAAGAGCTGCAAACCGTTTTCTTTAAATACAAAAATATTAAATATATATTTCGTTGAACATTCATGAAACACCTATGAGCGATGCTGATACATGCGTGATACTCCAGTATCCAGAAGCCACAAGTCAGCTCAAAACTACCAAGACTTGTAAGTATTATTACAATTTTGTATCTTCTATTGTACCTACGTGTACTAGTATCTGCATCGTTATCACATAATCTCTTCTTATCATAAATGTACCAAAATTATTGTAACACAACATTTTAAAAGAGTAACTATGGAGTTTATTGCACGTTCTTCTCTATAGGAATCTACATTTTGGAACGTGGCATTTGTTGACTTTCAAAAATACCTTTATATGGTCTAATTGGAATAAATGATTTTGATTTTGACTTTGAACAATACAAAGTTCGAGTAGATAATGTCAAACATTATGTACTCGAACTTTGTATTGTATAGATTTAGACTAATTATTATTACAACTAATACCACATGGGAAAAAGGCGTTAAAAAAATTTATGCATTTATTTATTTAATAACAATAAAACTTAACATTTCAGATTCAACAAAACAAAAAGAGACAAGAGTACATAGTCCAACACTTATAACTGCTAGTTGCAGCTAACCTTTTTTATGTATTTTGAAAACTTATAAATTTCAAATAAAGGTAGAACGTTTCACCGCACTTCCAAGGGTCATTATCCCATCCAGTATTACTTGCTTATAAAATATTATGATACATCTTTCACAGTCTGTGCGCCTAGTATAAGTTAAACAAAACTGCCAAGAGGTTCTTCCTGAGTTCGATTCCCTGCTCACCCGTGTCGCAGAAGGCGGAAGAGGCGTCGGAGGGCATTTAACGATCTTTGGTCATCGTGAGCCGTAGCCTGGAGGTATCGAGCTTAGGTAACTGTGGCTGGCCTGCATAAATGAAGGGGTCCTTCAATACCTCCGACGGACCATAATGCTAGAATTGCGCTAAATGCACTTGCGATCCTAAGACACCGGTAAAGGTTAGGAGAACCGTGTGGTTTTTGGTCGATAGGAGCACAGTATCCATGAGAGATTTTCCACACAAAAAATAAGGTTGGGCAAAGTATTTCATATATAAAAATATATCTTCATTGTTTCAAGAGCCGCTGTTCCCATCCCTCCCTTTCAAGAAACATCAGTCTGATCCCCCCTATCGCCTGCGTAGTGGTCATTCTTGGCTCGAACTCCAGTTCTTTCTGCATGCCCGGAGCCAGCTCCACGCGGTACTTCTTCAACACCGTTATCAGACCCGCTGCCATTTGCATTCTGGCAAATCTCATGCCTGTGAACAAAAAATTTAGTTTATTATTTGTTTGTGGAGAGATATACGCAGAGTGGAAGGTCAAAGAGACGAAATATTTTAAAGACTATAGTCTTATTAATATCACTACAGTCTTTAAAACATCTCTTCTTTTTTTAGTCTTTAAAGACTATTATACTCTTTACAATATTTCTACTTTTTTACTTATGTAGAGAGAGTCTAAAAAGACTTTTACCTTAGAAACATGGGTCTTCAGACAAAAGACAATTTAAGTCCCATACAGCTAACCGCAAGTGAAATTTTTGTATGAGAAGTAAAAAAAAAACACGAGTTTTCTTTGGGTTGTGGAGGTCAGATAAGCAATCGCTCCTATACCTAGGTAGAATGGAAGTCGAGGTCTTGAGAAGATATAATTTAGTTTAACAGTATGAAAAGCAACACGAAAAATCCACTCCAGTGGATATGTCTACAAAACGATTGGGTTGCAGATGCAGAAATACGTGTTTTACCATAAATAATATAATATAAATATTTTTCAACACATTTGCTCGTAAAGTTACTCTTATTGCACCGCTTTTAGGTTCATAATGCAGTTTACGCATGCTTACGCCTCACACGTGTGCTTTTCACTTTACATTTAAATGCTAGTGCATTAGTGTAGTAATCTAAAAAATTAATAAATCAAAGTAACACATTTTCAAATTTTTTTAATCTCACAAAGTAGCTAAAATCTCGTTGCTGAGATTTAACATTTTTGTGGGTTTAAAATAGCGTTTTTTTTTCTTAATATGGCAAATAAACATTTCAATTCATCTAATTAATTATTTTTGTCAACAAATTAACATTAGTTTGTGCTCTAAATACAATATTCACTTTATTATAATATTAGGCCTCTTCGACTGCCTCGTTGGTCTAGTGGTCCCAAGCGCGACTGCTGAACAGGAGGTCTCGGGTTCGATCCCCGGGTCGGGCAAAGTGTTATTGAGTTCCTGTTAGGAAATTCTCAGTAGCAGCCCGGAGTTTGGAACTGTGCCCGGTTGATGGCAATAGGCTCACCACCTATTACATGGGACTTAATAACAGCATTGGTGAAATGTGGGTGTACAATTGTGTACACCTCTGCCTACCCCTTCGGGGAATACAGGCGTGATGCTATGTTATAATATTAGGCTATTTGGTAACTTCGTCAGTGCCTCTCCTTACATTTACGCACGCATAGACCTACACTCTGCGCACGAATGAAAAAATCCACGCACCGTTAACACAAAATTAGAAAAGAAACTAAAGTAATATTTATACCTTTTCCGGTTTACATTGAACCTTTTATTTATAATAAAAAAGAAACGGTGCATTATCAGATGATTTTTGATAACCTAATCGAAAATAAATTCCCCGTATCGAATCAATTGATTGATAAAAAAAACTCAAATTATACGAGTTCTCAGAATGCCAAAAGAAAAATATTATTGTCCGAAGAAAAGCAGTATTTTCGGACAATCGAATAAATATTGAACTAACGCTTTCGGAAAAACTTAATTAAGCAAAAATGATTTGAAGTTGTGAACAGTTGCCATTGCTACAAGATTTTTTATTGTTCTTGGCAAAAACCCCAAAAAAGTGTTAAAAGGATTATAAAATAACTTAGCTCTATTTTCACATGTAAGTAGATAAAAAAATTCAAAGTCATTTAAAAACTTACCAATACATATTCTTGGACCTTCACCAAAAGGCATGTAGGTGTATGGTTTTATATTCCTTTTTGCGTCCCCAAGAAACCGTTCCGGTCGGTACTGCTCAGGGTCCGGGAAGAAGTCAGGCCTATGCTGCAAATGGTACACTGGCAGAAAAATACGAAGACCTTTCTCCACCGTCAATCCTGATGGGAATGTGTAATCTTCTACAACCTCGCGGGTTATTACTCCCAACACTGGGTACAGGCGTAGAGCTTCATCTACACATGCATTGAGATATGGAGTTTCTGCAACGCTCTCATACTTTAACTTGTTATCATGACGACGCAAGTAATCGTCTACTTCTTCGAAAGCCCGCTGTTGAACTACAGGATTCTTTGCCAACTCAAATAATGTGTACGATAATGTGTTTGCTGAAGTCTCGAAACCTGCTGCGAATAACAAAGAGCACTGCGAGGCTAGCAACTCATCATCCACTTCTATATTCACCTTCTTTCCAATATCAGACTTCAAGTTAGCTAGACTGTCACCAGTAATCGTTTTGTTGGTCTTCCATTTTAGCACGAGATCAACAAAGTCGTTTCTCGTTGTGGGTTTATAATCGCGTCCTTTAAATACTCCAGTTAACAAGTGATTGAAGAAGACATCCACTTGATTCGGAACCATTTGAAATCCCAACCCGTAGAAGATGGCTGGCCAAATAGTACGAGCAACGTTCTTGAAAGCTCTTAAAAAATTGTTTTCGAAAATTACTTGACCAATATTTGTGAAAGGATTGTTATCTGTGTTTTCCATTGTGTTTGTTTCTACGCCGAACGCACAAGTACCGATGCAATCCATGGTGTATCTAGCCATCACGACTCTCGCATCGCTCTCTTTAGAATTTTTATTTAGCTGGTCAAGCATTTTCTCAAACACATGTGAGCAGTTTTCTATCAAATGAAACATGTTCTTCATTTTCGCGGAGGAGAAGAGAGGCGTTAAATTCTGGCGTAACACTTTCCACCTGTCACCGTCCGTGAAGAAAAGGTTCCGAGTAAACATTTCCTTGTGTACATATTTTGAGACTTCACGACTACTGAAGTAATAAAAATCCTTTGTAACAACGAGCTTGATAAGATCAGGATCTTGGATGATGAGTGTTGGTTCTGTGCCGTAGAAGGCGCCCACAACAGGCTCGTTTGGAAAATTCTGACATATTTTCTGCGCGACTTGACCGAAGAATTTCTTTTGCAGAATAAATTCGGAGAAATTCCCCAAAATCGGAAGTGGTTTCAAATGTGGCACTTGTTTCTTTTTCCAATATTGTAACCTCCGTCTTGAGATTAGGTAAACGGCGTAAAATATCAGAGGTAAAAAGAGTGACAAGAGTATCGTGAACATGTTTGCACCTCCTCGCGTATACTTATCAGATTGATGTGTGCTAACGTTATATACGCTACCACATATCAGATGTGACGCAAGTACTTAATGGATCTGAAGAAAGAGAGGTGGCAATGAATTTGTACTTGTCATTATTGTGACTTATTTTTATAGGTGTCGAGTGTTTATTTATATCATTAAATTTCGGATGAATACTTCATTGATCTAGTGGTCCCTAGTGCGACTGCTGAGAGTCAAGTCTTGGGTTCGATTTCCGGGTTGGGCAAAGTGTTATTGAGGTTTTCTGGTTGGAAATTCTCAGTAGTAGCCCAGAGTTTGTATTTGTGACTGGTAAATGGCATTAGAATCACCACCTGTTACAAGGGACTTAATAATATCATTGGTGAAATGTAGGTGTACACACCTGCCTTTTTTTTTTTTTTTTTTTTATTATCGTGTGGAAATCCTCATGGATGCCCTGCACCTTATGGTGATGGCTATGTCGGACTCCTACCGACTAAAACCACACGGCCATCTCAGCACATAGAGAAGGAGCACCGTTAACTCTAGTAGATCAAACCAGTGCCCCTTTGTGCCATGCCTTTGACTCCTCCGGGAAAACCGAACAGTTTCCCCAAATCCCACACAGTGTACGACTACATGTGAGCACGCACACTACAGGGTCACAGCGCCCGTGACCCGAATTGTCCCCCTACCACTGATGGTGGGGATGCGACTCTTCCCTACCTGGGCTGAGCGCGGGAGCTGTTGCCTCTCCTTTGGCGCCTACGTCTCCGAGCAGGATCGGCCCTCTCCCGATCCCTCTCTGCAGCCTCCTTCTGGAGCATAACTGATTCACAGAAGGAGGCTACGGCCGTCCAAGCCGTCCGCTCTGTCAGCATAGCCGATACGACCGCCGGCAGAGACAAATCTTCTCCAATCTGGTCGACCAGGATTTGCCGCTCAGAATCCCATGCAGGGCATTCCTGGAGCGTGTGCTGTGCAGTATCCTGGTCACTTATACAATGGTGGCAATTAGCCGTGGCTTCGCGCCTTATCCTATTCAGGTACTCACCGAAGCAACCGTGTCCAGTGAGTACCTGAGCAAGGCGATAGGTGATGCGCTCACCTCTCCCCATCCAGACCTCGAAACACGGCAAGACGGCCGCGACAACTCGCTTGTCTGCATACCGCGGCCCCTGGAGCCGCTCGCACCAACGTTCGAGTGCGCGTCGCCGTTCCTGCCGCCTGAGCACTTCAAACGCCCTAGGTGGCACGCTTGCGCCGTTTTGGCGGAAGGCGCGGACTCGGTCATAGACCCTCGCGTCCATTTCTGCCAAGATGTCCAAGGGCGGGAAGCGCGCCAAGACACACCTGCCTACCTATTCTCAGAATACAGGCGTGATGAGTGGAGAGGAGAACGTTGAGATGCATGTGTGGAGTGACATAAATGGAAAAGCTAAGATAGGAGTGTAAAAAGAGTTTGAAACTGATTAACAGAAAAGTTGACAGTTTTTTTTTATTTTAACCCCCTACCGCCTACAACGCCTTACATGCTTGTCAAAGTTTAGTTTTTTTTTTTATAAATTATAAGAATCTTTTTTTCTCAAAACAAACATTGATTTGATAACAGACATATGCAATCTGTCAAAATATTGGAGGATATGTCTCGCGAGTCCGATCGTTATTTAATCTATGGTTATAGTGAATTTAATAATTGCTAATTTTAAAAGTAAAAATATAGCTACAAAACGGTAAGTAAAAAGTCTCAGAATTTCAAAATTCACTCTTTACATATTCACAAATATGGGATAGTCATCATTTCTGCGTTTTTCTTATGATTTATGTTTTTTTTGTAACGCCATATTTGGCTTCATATGCGTTTTCATCAAAATCACTATCGGTCATTTATGGCTTAGCATGTTTTTTTTTTCTTTGCAGTGACGGACCAGGTTCTCCATCAAGCCATGGCGAGACTTCAATAAGCGTACCAGATTCGTCTATACCCAATAAAAAGGCGAGAAAAACGCCCGCCAGGCATCAAGAGTTAACGCTGGATTCTGTTGGTACAGATAAAGAGGATCATTTTCCCGAGTGGACGAAAAAAAATCAACAAATATGTGAGAATTGCACAAAATTTCGTTCTTTCACGAAATGTAGCATATTATGTATAGTTTATTTGCTATTACGATAAACGAAATTGTTTTAAAGATTTTCACAAGATTAAATTTCGTTTTCAAATTATTCCATACGTAGCCATATACGGATTTGAACTATTTAATTAGACAGCATACAGTGCCATATATGGCTTCGTGTAGTAATTTCTAAAATAAGTGATTATATATTTTTTTTATAATTAATATTGAAGGTGTTTAAGAAATAAAAGATATTTTTATTTAAAAATATATTGTTTTTCATCTCCATCATAATTCATGCAATGAGGGGTTAAGAGTGGATTTTGAGACCATAGAAAATTGTTTTTTTTTAAACTAAAAAGAATCTACTTTTAAGCAATGGTAAGCAATTAATTTATTCATTGTGTGAGCATTACAAATAATGAAAAGTGAAAATTCCCAGTCAGACTTTTCAAATTGACACCACAATGTTCTACGTAGGGCGAAAAAAAAATTTTTTTTTGTAGTAAAGACTCATTGGTCATTATTACCACTTTAGTCCTTTTAAATATAACTAGTGGTCACCAGCTGGCCGAATTTCAACCATAATTCATTTTAACTTCAAATCCGAACGTTATAATGGTTCTATTGACAAAGACGTCTGTGTGAAAAAGTCTTACTTTGGTAAAAATTATAAATTTAAAATTTTCCGGAATGTCTCCAAAAGTATCGTAAGTATGTTTACAAAACGATTGTACTTTAATACATGTTTACTTAAAAAAGTACTCTAAACAAGGATGGAAAACTATTAAGAACATGATGGACGGAAGTAACACGGTTATTAAACTGCAAGGAAAGAAAAATTGGAATGTTTGGAAATTTCAAACGATGGTTTGACTGCGGGGTCAAAATCTAATTGATATTGTTGAAGGCAGAGTCGTGAAAGGAACGAACTCGGAGGAACTGAGAGCATGGGAGACACAGGATGCTAAGGCTCAAACTATGTTAGTAACCAGGATGACCGAGGAAGTGATGTTACACATATTATCATGCACTACATCAGCAGAGATACGGCGTAAGTTCACAAGCATTTCTAATCAGTAAAGCGAAACAAGCATTCACATAATTCAGCAGCGATTTTTTCAATATAAATACGAAGAAGGCATGGAAATGTCAGTCTTTCTGTCAAAAATACAAGAGCTACAAAACCAGTTGAACCAAATGGTTGAAGAAATTTCGGAAAAGTTTGTCATTACGAAGGTTTTAATGTCATTGCCAGATATCTATTCCAATTCCAATTTTAGATAATTATGGCTCCATCGGGATAACGATGATTCTGCCAAAGTCAAGGTTGGATAAAACACGTTAAAAACATTAACAAAATTTGACCAGTGGAAACGCCAAGGTACGTTTCACGCTAAAAGTTATGCAAGTGTTTAGTAATAAATAAAAGAATAAACAATACAGATTAATAATTATCAGGACTTAGATTAGTGTACCAACAACAAGGTTCTGAATGATTATTAGTTATGTATGTCAGATATCTATAATCCGTAAAATATAGCTTGATTAGAATGACAGCTGCCAAACCAAACACTAACAAAAACAATATACAAACACTTCGTATCTGCGTGGGAATCTGCGCTGGACGACAAACAGACCTGATGATAACCTTGTTACTCGTTTATTGGTGGAAGAGGAGAGACTGAAGGAAAAAGGGGAAAACGCCTTATCATCGTAGTCAAGGTAGTGTACTTGGGCCGCTCTTATTTATTGTTTACATTAACGACTTTCCGACAGCATCACCTTATCCTATTACAATGTTTGCAGATGACAGCACTTTACTTTTTAATAGTGACGAGGTGGACACACTAGAGTCTGAGATCAATTCTGCCTTACTATCAGTTGTGAATTGGCTACAAAATAATAATTTGGTACAATCTGAATTTAAATATTAAATACAAGGACAAAATTATTTATGAAGTAAATGTGACTAAATTTCTTGGACTAAACATAGAAAACACTTCAAAATGGACTTCACATATTGACAAAGTATACAATAAGCCAACATTCCTATGCTTTGCACATAATAAGTAAAACGGCCAATCGAGCTACTGTCCTAACGGCGTATCAAGGTCTGGTGGCCTCATCATTGAGTTAAGGAATTATATTTTGGGGCAATGCCACGGGTAAAGTTTAAATAGTATTTAAGTGCCAAAAAAGATGCGTAAGAGCTATATATAATTTGCAGACAACAGACAGTTGCAGACCGTTTTAAAAAAATACAAATATATTAACTATGCCGTCGCTGTACATTCAAGAAACGTCTATGTTCGTCAAAAATAATTTGCATAAATTTGCTCGAGTTACTAGTCAGCGCCGTTGTTACCGGTTACAAACAATCGGATCTAGTACTGCTTTATACAGCAATATTTGTTGAAGAATGCAAGTGAGTAATAAACGTTGAACAATAATTAATATGAATGTGTCTCACGAAAGTTAATATACCCAGTACTTATATATTGTGACAATCAATCCGCTATAATGGTTGCACATACTGATAATATCAGAAGATTGGTATAGGGACGATATTTTGTCAAAGATTTAATTAAAGTGAAATGTGTTTAATGTATGTAAAGGCTGAAGATCAAACTGCTGATATGTTAACGAAGTCATTAAACCGAGAACTATTGTTAAAATTAGTTAGTAGATGTGGTTTAATGTAGATTTCTTATGTGGTTTTAAGTTTATGCATGTTATATAAGTTATAGTAAGTATTACATTGAGCGGGCGTGTCAAAATACAATGTAATCTTAATATATATAAATCTCGTGTCACAATGTTTGTCCTCAATGGACTCCTAAACCACTTAACCGATTATAATAAAATTCGCACACCATGTGCAGTTCGATCCAACTTGAGAGATAGGATAGTTTGAATCTCAAATTATAGTCGCGTGCGAAGCCGGGACGGACCGCTAGTATTACTATATTTTGTTAATTATTTTGTGTTGGCAATACATGTGAGAAGGAGGCAGAACGATTTCAAATTTAAAAATTGTCTCTCTCGAACCTTCTAGAACATCGTGCTAATAAAAGTGTTATTTAAAAAACCATATTGACTTTGTATTATTTAATACCACATAACAACAAAACAAAAATTTTATCAGTATGCATAAGAAATGTATGTATGTTGTTGTCATGTCTTCTTTGTGCCAGAATAAACCATTTTTCTTTCTTTCTTTCTTTCAATAAATAAACGAAATAATAACATTACTTGTAAAGTAAACCTTGAATTTTTTATCAACATTATGAAATGAGAAGTCGCCCTGATTGCCTGTTTGTACCGATTATAATTCCTTTATGGCCGCCCCTGTAACTAACTTTTGGCGGAAGGGCCGTTAACCTCTAAATTAGCGCCTCGGGATTATTTACTTCCGTGAAGGGAAAATGAGGCAATGCGACACTTAATGCAGTAAAAACAAAAATATTTAAATCATACTGATAAATCTTTAAAACAGCAGTGATAGCGTAGTGGTATGACCGTTGGAATTACAAGTCAAAGGTCGCAAATTTGAATCCAAGGCACGCACCACTGTCTTTTCGTAGTCATGTGCGTATTATAAATGAAATACCACTTGCTAAAAACGGTGAAGGAAAACATCGTGAGGAAACCAGCACACCTGAGAGATATTCTCGATGGTATGTAAAACCATGTCAGAGACCTACGGGTGATTTAAACTCGGACACTAGGTTGTTCATGAACCACACGATAAGAAGATCTTCACGCAATGTCGCATGGGTAGCGAACTCTAAAGTTATACATTTTTGTGTAAAGAAATATACAGTCGTGAGCAGGATTCGAACCTGCGCTTCTCATCACATTGTCACTACTCCCACCAAAAGGCGAAAATGTGTAAGATGAATTCGGGGTAGTGAGCAGAGGTCGAGATGACTTCGTAGTCGAAGCGCCTGGAGTATTTATCCGGAGGCGCGGAGGATCGAATAGTACTTACGGCGAAAATACGGTCGTAAGTAGTATTCGAACCTCCAAAAAAATGTATAAAAATGGCAATTGAAAATATAAAATTACAAGCTGACCCGGCAAACGTTGTTTTGCCATATAAATAATTATGACGATTGATCAGTTTTCGACCGGAGAGGAAAAATGATTAAATTACTAAAATGGCTATTAAAAAATAAGGGTTGATCGTAGAAGGGTGAAAATTGAGGATTGTATGTATTTTTGTATGTTGTATCATAAAAAAAGAAACTAAAAATTTTGTCTAAAAAATAAAAAATAAAAATTAGGGGTGGACTACCCCTAACATTTAGGGGGATGAAAAATAGATGTTGGCCGATTCTCATAGATACCGATACCGGATAAGCACAAAAAATTTCATCAAAATCGGTCAAGCCGTTTCGGAGGAGTATGGCAACGAAAACTGTGACACGAGAATTTTATATATAAAATTATAATATTAGCTGTGTCTGTGGCTTCGACCTCGTAGAATTTCAGATTTAAATCTTATTATTACTGAAATAAAATAAAACCTATGTTCATCATCATCATCCCTCTGCCCTTATCCCAATTTATTTGGGGTCGGCGCAGCATACCTATATCTGGCATGCTGCTAAAGTTGTGGCTATGTTTTATGACCGGCCGCCTGCCTGACGTCAACCCTCTTTGGGAATGCTGTTGTTGGTGGTAACCGCCACCGATACAGTCTCCTTCTATAAAATGTAACCTATATTAAAGTTACTATATTAAATGGAAAAAGAATACGGTCGCGAACAGGATTCGAACCTGCGCCTCCCGGATAAATACTCCAGGCGCTCTGACCAGTAATCATCTCGACCTCTGCTCACCACCGCGAATTCTTCATCCATATTTTTAAGATATATATATTTTTAAGACGTCTTTTTGGCGACGTCATTGCTATGTATTCAGTACCTATACAGGTGACCGAACCGACACGACTAACTTTGCAGATAATACAATGTCTTAAAGAATGCAATTACCTTAATAATTTAAGATACATCTTTGAAAAGCATTAACGCATGCTTAGCGAACTCTAAAGTTATAATATTAAATGGAAAAGAAGGAATAACCTATGTTACTTCTGGATAAAGTAGCTTTCTCCTGGTGAAATAATAACTAAAATCAGTTCAGTAGTTTCAGAGTTTATCGATTACCAACAAACAAAGAAGTCTTTCCTCTTTATTATATTAGTATGGATTTGTAGAGAATAATAATTATTGACTATTGCAGGCAACATATCATAGCATAGCAACACGCCTGTTTTGCCCGAAGATGTAGGCAGAGGTGTCCACAGTGGTACACCATCATTTCACCAATGCTGTTCTTAAGTCCCATGTAATAATGTGGTGAGCCTATTGCCATCTACCGGGCACAATTCCAAGCTCCGGGCTGCTACTGAGAATTGCCTAATAGAAAAACCCAAATAACACTTTGCCCGACCCGGAGATCGAACCCGAGACCTCATGCTCAGCAGTCGCGCTTGGGACCACTAGACCAGGACGCAGAGGTGTATAACTGTGTACACCTCTACCTTCCCCTTCTTCCTTCCTTAATACATGCTATGTTATGTTATGATAACTTTGACTGTCCTGTTGGTCTAGCTCTGCTTAGCTTGAGACTAGACGGCGTTGTGTGATAGTTGTGGAATATTTATTTATTTTATTTATTTATTTAACTAAAGTTACAGCAATCAATCTGCCTAGCCTTTTTCCAACTACGCCGGGGTCGACCCAGTCAAATAGGATGCAGTTTAATACCAGTATTTTACATGGAACAACTGCCTATCTGACTTCCACAACCAAGTTATTGGGTAAGACTGGTTGTCAGACTTTCTGGCCTCTGACTACCCGTAACAGCTGTCATAGATCTTTGTTTGACAACCGGGACCAACGGTTTGTCGTGCTAGGTAGAACAGTTTACATGGGCAAATGAAATTGTTGTTTTTACTATCTTCCTCGCAATTTTTCTACATTTTCTAACTGTTTAAACGTTCCCTGGACTACAACAAACATTTCAAAACCAAAATCACCTAAATCGGCCCAGCCGTTCTCGAGTTTTAGCAAGACAAACGAACAGCATTTGATTTCTATATATATAGATATTTGAATGACGCTCTGTGAGTCGTCATCCAACGCCACATAATTGTACGAGTGAACCGGGATACCTCCCTAGTCCGCCACCTAGCGCTCACTAACCCCTCATCGGTATCCAATGTTATGTCATATCTACAGTTTAAGTCGTAAGGCTACGTATTCAGGCCACTTGTCCGTATCATGTTCAACGTATTGAGGCAGACTATTGTTGTCCGCGGTATTGAAAGAGCCTGTTGTTCCCACTCTGTTTATCTTCTATTGTCGAACATGTACCTACTGTTTATCGATGTGTACAAGTACAGAGTACAGACACATCCATGTAGAGTACATACTTTTTATGGGCACCCTTAAAATAGAATCCCTACACGTGGCCCCTGGGCGGTGCAAAACAGGCAACACAACTCTGGTGGGAGGCTTCGGCCGCGGCTGGTTACCACCCACCGGACGAAGCCATGCCGTGAAGCGACCTAGTCGTGGTTCGGGATGTAGTTCGGTGCAACCGTTGTGGGACACGTGTCTGGGCAAGATGCAACTGCATCAACTCCCAAACTATCGTTTTCCCCAAATCTATTCACTCTACTTGGAGTGAATAGATTTCTCCTGGATCTACGTGCTCCACAACATTGCTTACCATCAGGCGAGTTGGTGGCCAAAGGTAGATATATTTTTCATTAAAAAAAAAATACTTGTAATAAAATAAAATAAAATTTATTTCACATATAGTAGAGTAATATACTCCCGACGATTTTGGGTTAAGTTTATACATTTTTCTTTTCGAGTACAGCCTTTATTTTATCTGTCTCTGTGAGTGCATCAGGTGATTCTGGTAGATAGATCATTCACCGTAACATAGCGGGACTGTGGCATCAGGGATTAAGCCATAAGAAATGCTTTGATAGCATTGCGGTATAACCGAGAAACCTGTCATCTGTGACACAGATTACAGGGTCTAGGCTTGTTCCTGTAATCTGTGTCACAGATGACACAGATGGCAAAGGTCAAGGTACGATGACTTTGCAAAGTATTAGAAATTAAAGATAAATCTTTGAAAAACATTAACGCATGCTTAGCGAACTCTAAAGTTGTAATATTAAATGGAAAAAGAAAACGGTCGCGAACAGGATTCGAACCTAAGCCTCACGGATAAATACTCCAGGCACTCTGACCACTAAGCCATCTCGATATTATTAGAAATTAATTATCACTTTAAAAATTGCCTCGTTGATCTAGTGGACTACTGAGCATGAGGTACTGGGTTCGGTTCCCGGGACGGGCATAATGTTATGGGGTATTTTCATAAGGAAATTCTCGATAGAGACACACTACCTATTACATGGGACTTAATAATAGCATTGGTGAAATGTGTGTGTACAACTATGTACACCTCTGCCTACCCCTTCAGGGAATATAAAACATCATTAGAAAAGTGGCACACCTGAGATTCTCGTCGGTGTGTATAGATTATGTCGGAGAGGTTTAAACTCCAAAACTAGATTTAACCAGATTGTAGGTACTGGTTTATACTTACAGGAAAAAGTAATAAACTTAACAATCGTGGTAACTTTGTTACCATGGTTCCGCACGAAATGGCCGGCTCGACCGGAGTTATACCACGGCCTTATAGAAAACCGGCGTGAAACAACGCTTGCGTTGTGTTTCGCCGAGTGAGTGAGGGTACCGGAGGCCCAAACCCTTTAAAAGGCCGGCAACGCACTTGCGATTCCTTTGGGGTTGCGGGTGTCCATCAGCGTCTGCTTGGTAGACCCAACCCATAAAAAAAACAACCAAAATAAGTTTGAACGAACAATAAAATTTTACCTAAGTACCTACATTATTATTTATTCCAGTTCCACTTTTCACGACTAAAGGGATCGTAATGAAACTTGGCAAAGAGATAGATTGTATCTTGGGGAAGACATAGGCTACCTTTGGTCGCGCAGACGAAGTCGCAACTAGTTTTACATACATACTTACGCCAAGCGGAAAACGACTCTAAGAAAATATATATGAACATGTAAACATAGCCAATATATAAGTATCAAAATAAATAAGTTTTATCACTGATATCTGACAAACAACCCAACACAAAAAAATACATTGCGAAAGACCATAGCAAACAATTAATAATTTATTTTATCTTTTATAAATTAGTTGCCACGACGGGCTCAGAGATAATAGATATCTTAAATAACTACTGATTGCAAACTTCACATTTTTATAAGCACTATATATACCATATAACACACTATCCATACTAATATTATAAATGCGAAAGTAGCTCTGTTGGTTAGATTGGACCTTGGAGAAGGACATAGGCTACCTATTGTCACGCAGACGAAGTAGATTAATGCGGGTTGGAATTTTTCGAACCGCACCTGGTGGGAAACTACTCTAAATACTGAAGATAGAAAATTTTACTCAAAGGAAAGAAAGAAATAAAGATATATTTATTCCTACACAGTGCAATATCGGTACAGAAAAACAGAGTAAACAGTGAACTTAGTCTTAACTACAACTAAAGCACACACACAGATAACAATAAATCTAAGTACATAGATAGTAATAATTATTTTTTGTTCAAAGGTAATTCTGTGCATTGCAACTGTGCAAAAAATGGTCGCCACTCAGCCTAATGCTAATGTCTCGCTTAAGAAAAGCAACCCAACAGCGCCGATATTCTGTGGTGACCTCTCGTCGACGTATGGAAACATTCCTTTATTTTTAAAAAGAAACAAATCAGCATTCGATTTTCGAAAACTCGATTGCCACACTCGGTAACTTGAAGAACTATGGTATCTGTTTATAATCTGTTCCTTTCGTTGAAACCAGTGGGCTAAGGGGCTTATTCTTGAAAATAATTCCACTCGATTGACATTGGAAATATGTCAGTTCGTACTTTTAAATGCCAAAATGTCTAAACAAATATTATATATTCGGGATATTAAGAAGACAACATGCTTTAAAATTGAAGCAACTGTAATCTATGTAAATTTATTTTAAAATTGTGCTTTGTTTTAAAGCGTCTATTTAATATTGGAAATGGATTGGAATTGGTATTAGTTTCAAGAGTAACCCCACAGTTCAGTGTTAAGGCCTCAAGAATTAACAAACAAAAACAATACAAAGCATCACGCCGCACGTATTCCTCAAGGGGTAGGAAGAGGTGTACACAGTTGTAAACCCATATTTCACCAATGCTGTTTTTAAATTAATGTAATAGGTGGTGAGCCTATTATCATTTAATAGGCATATTTCCTATCTCCGGGCTGCTATCTTTCCTAATAGAATATCCCAATGAAACTTTGCCCCACCCGGGAATCGAACTCCTGCTCAGCAGTCGCGCTTGGGAACACACATTTGTACTTAATTAAAAAGAAGCAAGAAGAGAACGTAAGGAGACCAGCACACCTGAGAGATGTTTTCGATGACGTGTAAAGATATATTAGCGGGGCGTTTTTACTCTGACATTAGGTAGTCCATTAATCATACTATTGGAGAAGATTTTTATAGGTTTTAAGTAAGTAAAGTCCTATGTTTCAGAGGGGCCGCAGAGAGTTGTATGTAAACCAACACGTTCTGAAGTATAAGGTAATGCATGTGAAAGATCCCATCTGTCTGACATAATCCCTTACGACACCCTTGGGAATAGAACGGGTGATCCATTTTTTAAGAGTCCTGTTTATCAAGTTTCTTATAAGCGAGCCAAAAGACTCTTCACTGTCTGTTGGAGTTTTTTGACGTCAAGGTTTAGGATTCCTTGCAAGATTTTAAAGAGACACTTGGATAAGTATCAGTTTTGGGGGTTGAGTTGCCTGCGTTCGTAGGAGTGCACGCTTAGAATGGAATCCCTACACGTGTCCCCTGGGTGCAATACAAGCAACACAACTCTGGTGGGAGGCTTCTGCCGCGGCTGGTTACCACCCATCGGACGAAGCCATTCCGTGAAACGATCTAGTCGTGTTTCGGGATGCAGTCCGGTGCAACCGTTGTGGGAGACGGGTCTGGGCAGTTGTATCAACTCCTAAACTGTCATTCTCCCCAAATCTATTTACTCTACTTCGAGTGAATAGATTTATTCTGGATCTACGTGCTCCATCCTCGGCCATACCGTCGCTTTACATCAGGCGAGTTGGTAGCCAAACGTTGTCAATTTAAAAAAAAAACAAACTGCACAAATCGATACACATTTTCTTTATTGTACACACAAAACATAGCAAAGAATAGTACTGAAAATGTGTGTACAAAGGCGAGCTTAACCTATACATGAGTTTCTACCAGCAAACCTTTGAGCGATAGAAATATTAGAAAAACGTGAGGGTAGTATGAAGTGTGCAACATCAAAGAATACACATAACATAAAAATAACATAGCATGACGCCTGTATTCCCCGAAGGGGTAGGCAGAGGTTTGCAGAGCTGTACACCCACATTTCAGCAATGCTATTATTAAGTCCCTTGTGGTGAGGTGGTGAGTCTATTATTGCCATCAAGCGGGTACAATTCTAAAGACACTACAATTCTACTTCTGAGAATTTCCTTACAGAAAACCCAATAACTGTTTGCCCGACCCAGTAATCGATCAGTAGCAATAATTAAATATATTCCTCTCTTTTCTTATCGTGTGGTTGTTAAACAACCTAGTGTCAGAGTTTAAGCCACCCGTAGGTCTCTCACATGGCTTTAAACACCATCGAGAACATTTCTCAGGTGTGCTGGTTTCCTCACGATGTTTTTTTTTTTCACCGATAACGGTGAAGGAAATTGCTTATAAAAGCAAGTTATAATTAATTATAATACGCACATGACTTCGAAAAGTCAGTGGTGCGTGCCTTGGATTGGAACCTTTGACTTGACAGTCCAACGGTCATACCACTACGCTATCACATCAAATATATATAAAAAAATGAATTTGTAAATGCATTATAAAAATTTCATTTAACACGTCTAGCCAACGTGTGAATTATATCACTTTATCTAAAGGTGTCAGAAAAATCAATCACATTATAAAAATAAAGCGTATAGCGGCCGACAACAGCGACGTCGCGTGACTTTGCTATAACATTCAATGTTTCTTTATACCTAATTGATGTGCGTGAGGGGTGCTATCATACGATATGTTGGGACAGAAGGCTCATTTCGTATCATGAAGGGCCACCTACACAATACACAGTTGTTCTTATACGTAAAATAAACCATATTTTCTTCAAGGAGTTGTGTTATTTATACTGCTGCTCACCACTTTAGCTATTCGCTACAATTAATCCTTAACACAAGTCCTTGAAGAAACGGAACGACTGCCCAGACCCGTCTCCCACAAAGGTTGCACCGAAATACATCCCGAAACACGATTAGATCGCTTCATGGCATGACTTCGTCAGGTGGGTGGTAACCAGCCGCGGCCGAAGCCTCCCACCAGAGTTGTATGGCCTGTTTTGCACCACCCAGGGACCACGTGTAAGGATTCCATTTTAAGAGTGCACTACTACGGACGCGGGCATCTCAGCCCCCCAAAAATGTTGTTTTGCAAGTCTACTGGCATGATCTTGGCGTAAATTTCAGCTTTTTAGTGTTGTCCTAACCGACGCTAAGACATTCGGAAAATACGATGAAGCGCTTCTAAAAAAGGTAGGTGCCCCGCTTCCTTCGGCTCGTCTTGACGGGGGAACTACCTTCCCCAAGATAACACTTTGCCAGACCTGGGAATCGAACCCAGGACCTCGTGCGCAACAGTCGAGCATGGGATCAATAGCCTAACGAGGCAGCTAAATTACTCAACAAATTATAAGAACCGATTGGCTCGCGACATCACGATTTGACTCGTGGTGTCGCAAGTCTCTTCGAGAACAAAACTAGTCGAGAAATCCCGAAGAAATGCACGTGAGTTATATCCGGCGAAAAATAATTAACATGAATATGCATCACGAAATTTATTATGCAAAGAAAACTGTAAGTAAATAAAGAAGGAAACTGCTCTATACTGGCATTTTATTATTTGGTATCAGATATAGATAAATCAGCATGATTCAATTCAAGTGTCATAACCACCTCTGATCAGTAAGTCCTAATCGTTGAGGTTAAACATCACTTGACCGAGTCAGTCTACGTATGTCTGGGTGACGGCCAGGAACATTTGCATCTGACCATCTCCGTGCTTCGGACGGCACGTTAAGCCCAGTGGCGGCGCAAGAGAGGGTTCGCTCCGGGGTGCAAGGGGTGACAACATGGTCACAACTCACTCGCGCAGTGGTCTTATAGCTTAGAAAAATTGTTGTGAAGTGTTATCCGTATAGTTTGGAAAGGCCTCCGCTTAAAAGATGTACCATTTAAATCATGAACTTTCTAAATTAGTCGCATAGCAATATTTGTTGTTTTATTTTGAGGGTGCTCTATAAAAACCCACCTACGTCGCCACTGGGTAAACCATCGGTCTTACGGCTTGAACAACCTTTCACACTTGCTCGATTCCTACACAAAAGAAGAATTGAAGGCTTTAATACTCTTGACCTCAATATTCTCTTTGAATACTGCGGTTCTTCTGTACAAATTTCATAGTAATACAGATAAACGTAGGTATATAAACTAATATGTGCTCTGAAGCTTCAGACGCGCGGCCGGGGCCTCGCGCATGCGTAGGCAGGCGTTCGCCCTTGTGCCGGACTCACCCTGCTGTGGTAGGGTGACGGTGGAGTAAGAGATATTAGATACACGAACAGTATCAACAGGTTGAGTGGGTATTAATTGAGGGTAATAAAATTAATGCTCATTTGGTTATTTATGTGTGGTTAATTTATATTAGATTGTTTAAGATATGTTTTGGGGTTTATTTTGACGGTCTTATTAATTAATTTATTGGATTTTGTTGTTTTCCTTTGGTGCGTGGGCATTCTTAGAAGAGAGGAGTCTGTCTATTTTAATAACAATTCTACCTAGCCCAAAGTTGTCTGGCAGAGATTGCCTAGAACTATGTGACCAAATTGTACTTTTCCATTTAGGTATATATATTTTTATAAATGTGCAACGTTTGCCGATTCGTGGTCAAGAACGCATTTACCCCAGTGGTTATCGGTTCTACGGGTAGCGTAGGACGCCCTCAGGCTGGGTGGAGTGATGATCTGCGCGAGGTGACTGGCATGGGCTGGATGGGAAAAGCTGACGACCGAGTTCAGTGGCGTGCACTTGGAAAGGCCTATATCCAGTAGTGGACTGCTATAGGCTGACGATGATGATGATATTTTTATAAACGTGCCTTAGATCGCAGAAACAATGGTGTATTGCATTCGATGTAAAGCTATGCGCCCTTGGCCAATCAGGCTGAGCCTAGAAATTTATATAATTTGGTATTCAGCGGACATGATTTCCTTTTTTGCGCTGGACCACTGTCAAAGGTAACAACTGAAATTAAAGTAATCGATGACTCAATTACTAAAACTTTTTAACGCCTAATAATCTACAGTCAGACATATTGATTCAAGTTAATATTGTCGCAGAGAAAACAACCAGGCGTCCTTACGGCAACAAATAAGATTAAAATTCGATATCCAGTGCAAATACTTCGACACCGATATTCCAGATGTGTCCCCCAGCCTCCAGCCGCGCGGTCACCCTGCGTATCTCACTCCACGCCACGGTCGCAGTGCTCTGACGCGTTTCAGGCGTCCTCCGTAAGCGGAGACAGAACAAAACATTATATAGTATAATGATAACGCTTCAGACAATAACATATCTAACAACTAAGTCATATCATTAACAAAATAAGAAAAAAGCAAGACTATTTTGTAACAATTTACCGAAGTTGATAATTGAAGTGCAGTGATTTTAAGTGATACTAACAAAAAGTGAGAGTCGTGTTGTGAATTTTAAAATAGGGTTTGACCACCATATGTGTTAATAGAGTGTATAGTTTTATGGTAAGTTAATAATAGATTAATTAAAATTTTCGGTATTCGTCGAAGAAACATTTTTATGCATTGGTTTATAAACAAAATGTTTGTCTAAAATGTTGCAAAGAGTTTCGCTTCTTTTTGTTAAATCGCTGAGCTGTCTATTATTTTGTGTATGAAGCCAAAACAGATAAAATACTCATACAAATTGGAAGAGATATTAAAAGGGAACTTCATTATTTTTATTGTTCTCTTCATTGGGAGTCAGCCAATCTTTGCTGGACGTGGAAATAAATCAACAGTTGTTAGTAGCAATATTAGGGTAGGGCGACGTACATTTAACTCAATAGCCGTAGGCCCCGCAAGCTGACGGTCCAGTAAATTCATTAGTCTTCGCTTAGAGCGCCTACAATAGCTATACGTCGAATTGTTGCTATGAATAATATTTGAGGCGTTTCATTTTGATTTCTAGTGATTCAGATAATTAATGCTAAGTACGCATATATATATTTTCAAAAGTAGATATAGAATTTTAAGAAATAGTTTAAACCTATTTTTTCTTTTCTTATTAAACAATTTTTTTAATGGTAAAGTAATTACTAAAATAATGATCTATGATGGTAATAAAACATAAATTGTTGACAGTTTGCCAGTTTTGATTTCAGATAACACTGCCATGTTTTAATATATAAATAAAAAAATAAACTGAAAGTAAAACAAAACTTTATTCTTTCTCAAATTATTTTGTCAAAATGTCATTAGCATTTCTATGATTTTAGACCGATCATTAAAAGGCATACATATAATCGCTATATATGCCTTGTTTAGTGATTCGTAATGAAGTTCAATTTGATAAAACTGAACATGCGGACCTACCCTACTAGGTAGGATACCATATGCTTTTAATAATTTTTAAACTTTCACGATCTGAACAGGTCCAGGTAAATAAATGTTATGATTTTAGCGCGATTAAGTCCCGTTAGTTCAATGGCACAGTTAGTAGTGTGATAAAAGGATAACGTCAGAACCTGGCACATAGATGGGTGTGACATAGCTAGATAAAAGGAGACCGTATCGGTGGCGGTTACCACCAACAACAGCATTCCCAATGAGGGTTGAAGTCAGGCAGGCGGTCGGTCATAAAACATAGCCAAAACTTTGGCAGCATTCCAGTACAAGTAGAGAGTATGTATGGAAGAAGAATACATGCTGCACCGATCCCAAATAAATTGGGATAAGGGCAGATGGATGTCTTACTAGCCTATTTTACCCGGGAAAGTGTAAGAATTCTAACCATCGAAATCGGTTCAAGCATTTAGAAATTATGGTGAAATGAATAATTAAACTCTCAAAGAAAAATACGGCCATGAGCAGGATTCAAACCTGCGCCTCCCGGATAAATACTCCAGGCGCCACACCAGTGACCACTAATCTCAACTTCTGCTCACTACACCGAATTCTTCTACCACATTTAAATGCGTGTTTTTGCTGACGTCATATAATAAAAACATAGCACTCCTTTTTTGGGCAGTCGTGTAAAAATAATCTTTCTTATATATAGCTAGGATTTGAATGAAATATCCCGCGGAGTTACACGTGTCCCGAGTACACCCACACACACATATCATAAACAAGTTGAATGACCTATCAATTAACCAAAAATATCCACGTTTAAACGTGGTTTATACAAGAAGAAATGCTTAGAAGGTCTAGTGATCTCAAGCGCGACTGCTGAGCATCAGATCTTTGGTTTGACTCCTGGGTCGCGCAATGTGTTATTAGTTTTTTCTGTTAGAAAAGTCTCAGTAGCAGCCCGGTGTTTGGTACTGTGCCCCGATGGCGATAGGCTCACCACACTGGACTAATAACAGCATTAGTGAAATATGGGTGTACAATATATATAATAAATACAGACGTGATGCTATGTTCTGTTGTGTTTTTTATACAATATCCTAATTCATTAGATAACATGCTCTGAAGGGTTCAATATGTAAGTGGCAAGAATTCAGATAAATCTTCGAAAATGTTGACTATGGAAATTTTAAATTCGAATTATTTTTGTATTATGTTATAGATTACAATATAAATATAAAACCGTAATAAAAAAAGATATTTTACAATTAAAACCTTTCAACATGTTCAAGTTTTGTATGGAATTTCTAATAGTTAATGATTGTGTTTAAGTAGATATCTCTGCAGGTATCTCTGTAGGTATCTCTGCAGGTATCTCTGTAGGTATCTCTAAGAAAGTGTCCAGAGGTCGAAATAGAAATTAATATTTGATTTTAAGTTAATTTTAAGAAGCTCATATGAGTGGACAATGTAAGTTCTTCTTTAAACCGAAAAGCATTAATGCATGCATAGTGAACTCTAAAGCTATAATTGTTTTGTGGAAAAGCAATACAATGGATTGCTAATATATACAATATCTAGCTACTTCCACAATATTGAGGGAAGTCATGCAGTCCACCCGCCCGCCCGCAAATATATGCACATATAAAAGCGGTGAAAATTGCGACTACCACCAACTACTCTACACGTGTTTCGTCCCCCCCCCCCCCCACGGGGCATCCTCAAGAGCTGTTAGACCGTGCAGTGTCCGCCATGGGGTGCCACCGAGTCGGTGGCACTTGGTGGCGGACTGAATATAGGCCGTACGCCATTTTTATACCCCTAGGTGTTAAGGGTGGCCCCATCCAGAAAATGAACCTATATGGCAGAACAACGTTTGCGGGGCACAGCTAGTAATGTTATATGATTATATTTATTCCCCGAAGGGGTAGGCAGAGGTGTACACAATTGTACATCCACTTTTCACCAATGCTGTTATTAAATCCCATGTTACAAGGTGGTGAGCCTATTGCCATCTACACACTACACAATTTCAAACTTCGGGCTGCTACTGAGAATTTCCTAACCGAAACACCCAATAACACTTTGCCCGACCTGGGAATCGGACCCAAGACCTCATGCTCAGCAGTCGCGTTCGGGACCACTAGACCAACGAGGCAGTTATTATATTTAAGTAAAGAAATATCATTGTAGAGTAGTTAGTAATAAACAGAAGACAAGGAACATTGGGGTTACTCTTGAAACTAATACCAATTCCAATCCATTTCCAATATTAAATAGACGCTTTAAAACAAAGCATAATTTTAAAATAAATTTACCTACATTACAGTTGCTTCAATTTTAAAGCATGTTGTCTTCATAATATCCCGAATCTATAATAATTTTTTAGACATTTTGGTATTTAAAAGTGCGAACTGACATATTTCCAATGTCAATCGATTGGAATTATTTTCAAGAGTAAGCCCACATGTCTGTCTGGTTCCTAATGGCGATCAATGAATGCAATCTATTACTATTCGCGAAGACGGCCCTCAGCTCTCATCGCCTTGAAACGCCTTGTTCATCTAATCTTCTTTCTTCTTCTTCTTCTTCGTATCGTTTGGTTGACGTAACAACCTAGTATCAGAGTTTAAACCACCCGTAGGTCTCTGACATGGCTTCACACACCATCGAGAACATCTCTCAGGTGTGCTGGTTTCCTCACGATGTTTTCCTTCACCGTTGAAAGCAAGTGATAATTAATTTAACCCTTCTAGTCTGGTAAGTCTGGTGGTATGCGCCTTTCGGATAAACACACCACAAAAATGAAGAAGAGTTCGCTCTGCATGCGTTAATGCGTTTGAAACAATTACTCTTGGATAAATTATAGATATTTTGAATGGTGAAAGGATTATTAAAATCTGTCCAGTAGTTTCAGAGTATATTGATTACAAAAAAAACAAATCTTACCTTTTTATCTTATTAGTATTTATATGATAAAATATAAATAATATATACTTATCTCGTATCACAGTGTTTGTTATCGACTCCGAACTCCTCCGAAACGGCCTGACCGATTTTTATGATTTTTCTCTGTACATTTGGTAGGTCTGAGAATAGGTCGTAAGCTATTTTTTATACCCCTAGGAGATAAGGGTGGCCCTATCCAGAACATTTATACGGCAGAACAACGTTTGCGGGGTCAGCTAATATTTACATATATATATGAAATAAAAACAATTACATAAAAATAAGAAGTGATAATGGTATTGATATAAGAAAGAAAGAAAGAAAGAAAGACAGAAAGAAAGAAAGAAAGAAAGAAATTATTTATTTTAGTCTCAATGCAGAATAGTTACTTAAACTAAAACAGATGTAAAATTAAAAATACTAATATAAAACACACAGCGCGGTTGGCG
Organism: Xylocampa areola; assembly: GCA_935421205.1. Taxonomy (NCBI): domain Eukaryota; kingdom Metazoa; phylum Arthropoda; class Insecta; order Lepidoptera; family Noctuidae; genus Xylocampa; species Xylocampa areola. Next base: position 2,884,042 of record OW285219.1, on the reverse strand, counting down.
CAGTGGTCGAGAGACCGACTGCTGTGCTGCGTGTCGCAGGTTCGATTCCTGCACGGAGCAAATATTTGTACGATCTATAGATAATTGCTCCGGGTCTGGGTGTGTGTGCTTGTGAAATTATATGTCTGTAAACGCACCCACGATACAGGAAGAAATTCCTAGTGTGGAGCAAGCATCAGCGGCCAAATCGAAATGTGGCCGCGCTGATTTTCAGACAGGTCCTGAATAAATAGTGAAATCACGGGCGACCAATAGATATAGTTAATAGACTTAATTAATAAATACCTTATGATAATAGTATATCCAACTATTACATGGGACTTAATAACAGCATTGGTATCATAATCATAATCATATTCTTTATTGTAAATCCACAATGTAAAGATAAGCTGGTAATATAAATAACATGGTAGCAATCGTGGACCCTGATGGGCACAGCAAATAGTAAATTAGAAGAGAAGAAGGCGTTGTGTATATAGAATGGTTAAATATAGGTGTTAAACTGTATACCTCTACCTACTCCTTCGGAGAACTCAGGCGTGATGTTATGTTAATAAACACCTCGCAAAACAACCAAACTTTAAAATTAAATTTTTAGTAGAATTAATAGAAATATTATTTAATAGAAAAAAAAAACATGCGGGCAGTCTTTGAGGACTGCCGATAGAAGTGAAAACGAAGTAACTTGTGAATTGTATTGAACTAATAACGCACGGAGGTATATCTATGTACATATGTACACAGTATACATATAGCTCATGGAAAGCGTGCGGTGACGATGACACGAGTTCCATGATTTTTGTTCACCTAAAAAGTACTCAACGCGCCTAAAGAAGTTTTCACTTCAAAAATCGTTTATCAGTTAACAGAGAATACTGTAGGCGACCTTTATGACTTTTAACTGCGATCAATGGAACGCAAGCTATTAATATTCGCGAAGACATCCCACGGGGTCAACTGTGGGACGAAAATACCTTCTAATAAATATTAAAACATGACATAGCATAGCATCACGCCTGTATTCTCCGAAGATGTAGGCAGAGGTGTACACTGTTGTACACCCAGATTTCACCAACGCTGTTATTAACTCCCATGTAATATGTGGTTAGCCTATTATCATCTACCGGGCACAATTCTAAGCTCCGGGCTGCTACTGAGAATTTCCTAATAGAAAAACTGAATAACACTTTGATCGACCCGGGAATCGAACTTGAGACCTCCTACTGAGCAGTCAGGGATGACTAGACCAACCAGGCAGTTAATACAGAATCAAGAATTTGTTCACAATTGAAAGCACCAAAATGTTGGAAGTTATCTCAATTTGCATTCATATATCTGGATAAATAAATGGACTGTCTTATTAGGCTAGTAACCTCAAGTGCGGCTGCCGCCCCGGGTCAGATACTCGGGCAGAGTATCAACTCAGTCACTAGAGTGGTTAACCAAAAAATTACGTTTTGCGGTTTTGTGGGACTTTGTTTTGTTTGTTATTGTTGTTTCTGTGTATTATAAACAAATAAATAACTGTCGAATTAAATAAAAATAAATTACTGAAAGATTCACGAACAACCTAGTCTCAGATTAAGCCACATGTAGATCTCTGACATTCCTTTACACACCATCAGAAAGATCTCTCAGATGTGCTAGTTTCCTCATGATGTTTTCCTTCACCATTTGTTTTTATCAAAAAGGCATCTACTTTTGGCCACCATCTCGCCTGATGGTAAGCGACGGTGTGGCCGCGGATGGAGCACGTATATCCAGAATAAATCTATTCACTCGTTAAGTAGAGTGGATAGATTTTGGGAGAAATATAGTTGGGGAGTTGATGCAACTGCCCAGACCCGTCTCCCACAACGGATGCACCGGACTACATCCCGAAACATGACTAGTTCGCTTTACGGCACGGCTTCGTCCAGTATTTGGTAGCCAGCTGCGGCCGAAACTTCCCACCAGAGTTGTGTTGCCTGTTTTGCACCATCCAGGGGGCACGTGTAGTGATTCCATTTTAAGGGAGCACTCCTACGGACGCGGGCAGCTCAGCCCCTAAAATTGATTTTAAACCAGTGATCATTAATTTATACATAATACGCACATGATTTCAAAAAGTCAGCGGTGCGTGCCTTAGATTCGAACATGCGATCTTTGACTTATCAGTCCAGTGATCATAGCACTGGGCTCACAGCTTATATGAATTCATCCATTTGTAAATTGATATTCATCCAAAACTACGAGTTTACAAGATTGCTACGGAAATGGTAAATGAGTTTCCCTTCATTTCCGCTAAAATTAAGCATTCATTTTGACTGGCGAAATATGTCATTTGGATTCGGAAGTTATTTCCGTTTATATACTACTACGAACTCAATGCTACGCGTCTACGAGATTGCTACGAAATGGCTACGAGGTTTGCTAAATGAGCGTTTTCATAATATCGCTAACATTTTAACATTAAATTAATTTCGTATTGACTGGAAAATACGCTATTTGCAAACTACAAATGTCCTTTTAACTTAATTATTTACATGAATAACATAACATAACGTAACATAACATAGCATCACGCCTGTATTCCCCGAAGGGGTAGGCAGAGGTGTACACAATTGTACACCCACATTTCACCAATGCTGTTATTAAGTCCCATGTAATAGGTGGTGAGCCTATTGCCATCAACCGGGCACATTTCCAAACTCCGGGCTGCTACTGAGAATTTCCTAACAGAAAAACTCAATAACACTTTGCCCGACCCGGGAATCGAACCCGAGACCTCCTGCTCAGCAGTCGCGCTACGGACCACTAAACCAACGAGGCAGTTGAATAAACCATATTATAACTATATAAAAATATATCTAAAAGCGTCTGTTGCTGTAAATAAATAAATTTATATAGATTTATTTGAAGAACGTCACACAAATAGGGGTAAACCCTGACCCGTTTACCATGTAGGTGATCCTGTTACTTAGGAGTCAGAAAAGAGAAGAAAAACAAGAATTAAAAGAAGTAAAATTATAAGTGATATTGAACAATATATTACTTTAGTAGCATTTATGATTACTACATTACTTCTTATAAGAAATGAATTTGAAATAATTTCAAATATGCCTTGGTATAGTAATGGCCGAGCCCAGGCGCATCTCCTGCGCCACAAGTAGTGGGTTCAAATCTGGCATGTACCAATGTGACCTTGTCAATATCATATGTATGTACTATCTTAGTTATTTTGAGACACCACAGACATGTGTTGAAGGAAAACATCGTGAGGAAACCTGGACTTGATGGCCTGAAATCGCCTACCCGCAGCGTGGTGGTAATGCTCGTGCCTTCTCTGTATGAAAAGAGGCCCTTGCCCTGCTGTGGGACAGGTATGGGCTGCTTTGGTGTACAACAAGGTTTCCAACCATCACTTAACAAGTATGAACACGTTTTTTACTGACGAATAGTATACGTTGAGACGGCCAACGAATAAATCACAGGAAGGAATAATCGTGACAACTGACAACCTAAGCAAAGAACTCCACGCCGCCGCGCCACCCCGCCGGCCGCCTCAAGTCGCCGCGTATGAACTCGAAACAAGATATGCACTTACGCCGCGTATGACACGCTTTGTTTGGGAACCGGTACAACATAGGTTCATTAAAGTTCTCATTTGGGTACCGGTTCCGGTTCGGGTTCTAGTAACAGAACCGAAAAATACCGGTATTTTAGAACCCTTTTCAATCCTTGGACTAAGGACAGGATGTAGAAATGTTGGTTGTATGGCTGCAAGATGGGTGAGTGATATTGCTATTGGAAAAACTTAGATGAGCACAGGACCCTGGAGATTGGCACAAGCAGAGAGAGTTGTATGCCTTGAAGTGGGTGAACTCGGGCTGAGGATGATGATGATGAAAGAACCGCAAATGTGTATGAAATAACCTTTTAAAATCCAAATAATTCAAACTGCCACAGAGACGATTTTTTTTTGTTGTATGCATAATATGATAGCGACATAAAGTTCAAAGGAATTTCTGCTGACATTTAATCTAGGATTGATTGTGCGTGTGACGCAAACCGAAATATTGTATGAAACCGAATGAAACGTAAATTAAGTCTAAAACGTGGCGAATAATTCGCATTAGTGAAGTATGGGTGTGCAACTGTGTTCCACTTCTGCCTACCCCTTCGGAGAATACAGGCGTGAGGCTCTGTATCTATTACGTGTGTAATGCCGTTATTAAATCCCATGTAATAGTTAGTGAGCCGATTGCCATCTACTGGGCACAATTCTAAACTCCGGGCTGCTACTGAGAATTTCTTAACAGAAAAACCCAATAACACTGCACCATCCGGGACTCGAACCTCGGGACCTCATGCTCAGCATTCGCGCTTGGGACTACTAGACAAACGAAGCAGCTCGAGCCCGAGGCACTAGAGCATCAAATAATTCAACATAACTTATCATCACGCTTATACTTCCCGAAAGGGTCAGGTAGCGTTATAGGTACCTATAACGCGGCACTTGCGCCCTTCCGTAGGTTGCCAGCAGGTAGGGAGCGAGGGTTCATAAATGAATACAGCTGGAATATCTGTGATATCTATATATTTTGCCCAAATACACTTCCGTGGCCGCGTCACGTCTCGATGAGAAAACAGATAGGGGGTAGAAAGAGAACACTGGCCTGAACCGTAGCCAACGGTAGTGGTGGTGAACTGGAGTTCTCGGCTTCTTCCTTGAGTGTCTCAAGGTCTAGGTACGTCCAGGTCCTAGTTCTTCCAGTGCTCCGTCAGAAATGTAGTTAAGTTCTTAGTACCCCTCGGACGTCTAGGAGTTAGGTCCTGACGCCGGAATACAGGTAACCGAAGGGTTGTAAGAGGTAGCTTGAAATGTACAGTTACAACGATGCAGTATACATAATTCCGGGTTCGGAGCCGTCAATCGAGCATAACTCCTAAGCTGGAGCTTCTACAGAGAACTTCCTTATAAAAAACCAATAACACTGCCCTTTTTTTTTTTTCTTGACCCACGAAGCAGTTACTTCAATAAAATGATCCCGTATTTCCTAGAAACGAACTCTCTATTCATTAAATACCGTAAACAATATAAACAACAAAGCGTTATATTAACCTATTCTGAATGTAATACAAACACATTGACCCCCATAACTCGGAGATTACCCAGAAAACCCAATTATACTGCCCGGACCAAGTCATCAAAAGTAGGTATGGGTTGCCACAAACCATGTTTTTTACAACTAGGCCAATGAAACAGATTGAGGGATGTGAACGAACGGTGTTCCATCATCCCCCTGCCCTTATACCAATTTATTTGGGATCGGCGCAGCATTTATTCTACTTCCACTTTGTAATTGATCTTAAAATTGCATGCTGCAAAAGTTTTGGCAATGTTTTATAATCGGCCGCCTGCCTGACATCAACCCTCATTGGGAATGCTTCTATCTAGCCACACCAAATGTTATTCATGCGCCAGGTTCTGATATTATCCTACTATCACACTCCACTAACCGGGCCACGAACGGTGTTAACAACATAAAAAAAGAAAAAAAAAATTAAAACATTAATAAAACAACAAACTCCGACAGCTGTGATCTTAAAATATAAGAACTAAAAAGACTAAAACGAAAAAAGATTCAATTATAAAGTTTGAGGCTGTGCCCGGTTGTTCATCACGGCTGTATTCCCCGGGGAGATAGGCAGAAGTGTACACAGTTATACACTTACATTTCACAAATGCTGTTATTAAGTTCCGAAGTCTATTACCATCCTAGAGAATTTCCTTACAAAAAACATAAATACAAATGATGGGTTCACACCTTTTACTATTTCTTATACAGTAATAAATTCATGATACCTTAAGTTACTGATGCTTAGAAGACCTCTTAGACACTTCCCTTACACAAATGTTAGTTTAAACTCACACAGCAAAAGATCTCGCTTCTAACCTTATTATTGTAAGTGGGTACCTACACGTACATCACCAATGTTTGATCAAACCATTTGCGGCGACACGCGACCACTCGTGCCTTTCGATTGGGGATCAGAAGGAGCGATCACTTAGACGTCAGCCGCTAAACTGTTTATACTATTTACTAACTGCCTTCCACTAGTTATATCTATCTTCTTTTAATATATGTATAAAAATCTCGTGTCACAAGGTTTTGTTATCGCACTCCTTCGAATCGGTTTGACCGATTTTTATGTTTTTTTTTGTGTGTACTTGGTATGTCTGAGAATAGGTAGTTTTTTATACCCCTAGGTAACAAGCGAGCCCCTATCCAGTTTTTTTTTATTTCAGAACAACGTTTGCGGGGCACAGCTAGTTGCTTATACAGCGTGTACCTACCGGATGTTCAAAATAATACTTAATATTCACTTGAAAAAATCTGCCTGTATAGGGCATTTCATATGTAAACAGTTACATATGAAATGTAAGTATGAATTTTTTTGAATAGTGAAAATACTCAAAATGTGTCTTGAGCCCGATTTTAATGAAAACTGAAACTGCATCTACAGATAAATTACCGAAAAGCATTAACGCATGCATAGCGACCTCTAAAGTTATAAACTTTTGTGGGAAAAATAATATGGTCGTGAGCAGGATTACTTAGTATAGGGGCTGAATAGATAGCAATGACGTCACCGAAAGACGTATTAAAATGTAGAAGAAGAATTCGCGATAGTGAGCAGAGGTCGAAATGGCAATAGTATATATAATAATATAAGTAAGTCATCAAGTCAAGTCAAGTCAAGTCAAGTCAAGTCAAGTCAAAAGGTTTTTATTTCAAATAGGCAAATTACATGCACATAAGAAACATCAAATGATTCTAGTTGCTCGGTTCCAAAAAGTTGATCATATCGGGAAGAGCCAGCAAGAAACTCCATAGACACTCTTTTTAAATAAATAGTAAGTACAGTCTTGCTTTGTTACATTTTTGTGATCAGAAATATCCGAGAGCAATGTAGGTTAATACGTGAAATAATATTAAAAAAAGAAATATACTGAGCAAACCGATACTAAGAATGCCATCTCCGATAGAAACACAGGTTAACGCGACTTCTTCAGTGACTCTAAGTTCTAGAACATTAATGACTACATTGAGCTCGCATTTATAATATGGTGATGTTGGATCGACTTCTTTACTAATAAATTTAGATACAATGTCTGCAATGGTGCTATAATGGAAATGTCAAACTTGTAAATTCACACATCACTACCTCTGAATTACTCCGAATTAGATGTGAGTCTATGATGGTGGCATCCGATGCCGAAATGTTGAACAACGGTTGGGAGCAACAACGAAATTCGACGCGATCAGAGGTACCGAATAATGCCGACCATATCCGACAACGACCGATGTCAATAATAATATGGCGATGGCTAAGGAACGAACGATGTGTAATATCGTAATAACTTCCGTACCGTGTGAACGTATATTCTCCAAAGCTGAGTATATTTTAAATGAACGCAGGACTCGGCTTACCACCTGTAAACTGGAACAAATCATTTTTTTTAATGCAAAATTTTTGGCTAATTAAGTATAAAACCTATATTCTTTTTATGTTAAAATAATTAGGCTACAATTACTAACAAAAAATATTTTTTTCTATTTATTTGCATCAGCACTTTTATTTATTATTATTTTCATAAATGTCATCACGTTGAAGTACGATGCTATCGAGCGTCAACATAACATTTATAAAAACGCCAACGTAACAATATGTTACCCAGCCAGTAGGTACCTACGCGCTAGGTCGATGTTCGACACCGTTGTCGGAAACAACGATGTTGACAACGGGTGACGTTAACGAAACAACGATGCGCATCGATGATGAAAAATAACAAAAACGGGTGACGTTAACGAAACAACGATGCGCATCGATGATGAAAAATAACAAAAACGCCCATCTCTGCTCCGAATTCTTCGTCCACATTTGGGTACGTCTTTTGATGACGTATACGCTATCTATTCAGTCCCTATACAGGTGACTGAACCGACGCGACTAACTTTACAGTTAATGCAATTTCGTACAGATGCTAATACCATAACAAATACTAATTCAAATTCAAATCATTTATTCTGTAAATAGGTTTTTTAATAAATCTAATAAATCATTCAAACGCATGCGTAGCGAACAATAAAGTTTTTTTTACCGAAAATACTGTACGCTTGGAATATAGATACGATAACGTCACCAAAAAGATAGCTATTAAAATGTGGAAGGATCATTCGGAGTATTGAGCAAAAATCGAGATGGTCAGAGCGCATGGCACCTATTTGATCCGTGTGGAAATCAAACCTACAGTAGCAGCCAATCTCTCATCCACTGCACCAATCGATCCATCACCTAGACTGGAACTGTTATGACGTAGCTACGTTTATATGGCGCCACTTATTTATAATTGCCTGCCAAGGTGTATAGTTGAGCTACCATACAATCAATTTTCCTGTGCGCTACATAAATGGTTGGTAGATGACAGTTACTACTGAACTGTCGAATTTTTGAAAAAGCGCTCTTGTCGTTATTATAACTATGGAAATACATTGTAAAAATACAGTATAATAAACTAGGTATTTTATAAATTGAATGTTATAATAACTGAACAACTATTGCAAATTTTAATAATGATTTTGTATTGTTTTTATTTGACATTTTGTGAGCGACCCAATCCTTGATGTTTGTAACCTCAATAGTATTTTTATGATAAACCTATAAATTTGCATGCCAATATCTTATGGTGAAATATGTCTGGCCAAATTGTATTAATTAACAACTTTATGTACCATATTTCAAGCAAATAAACAAATAATAATAATCATTTAAGCCGAAAATTGAATCAATAACATTATCATAATTATTTACTATGATAAAGTTATTATATTAAATGGAAAAAGAATACGGTCGCGAACAGGATTCGAACCTGAGCCTCCCGGATGAATACTCGCGATTCGGTCACCAGTATAGGGACTAAATTGATTGCAATGACGTCGCCATAAGACGTGTTAAAATATGAAAGAAGAATTCGCGATGGTGAGCAGAGGTCGAGATGGCTTAGTGGTCAGAGCGCCTGGAGTATTCATCCGGGAGGCGCAGGTTCGAATCCTGTTCGCGACCGTATTCTTTTTCCATTTAATATAATAACTTCAGAGTTCGCTAAGCATGCGTTAATGCTTTTCAAAGATTTATCTTGAATTATTTACTATGATACCTACTTTTCTAAGGTACTCAAATTTATGTAATTTCAATATATTATGTAATATTTGAATTGGACTCAATTAAAATTCAAATAGGGTAACATTTCCCTCAATACATAGCTACGTATTTTACCCTTTATTTCCAGCAAAATGGACTTGGTTTAATAAGCGGTCTTATAAATGTATTCAATTGTGGTTTCCTTATCATTACACCGCTATCTTGAGAAGGGTTTATAACTCAATACAATTCGCGAAGCCTTACGACGAAATGAAAATGTAAGAAAAGGAAATAGGTGGGTAGGGATCCAAATGAAATGTGTAAATTAAGATGAAATTAATAAAAAATTAAGTAGTTTTTTTTATTATTATTGACTGCCTCTTTGGTTCTCGTTGGCTCGTGATTAAGTAACGGCGGCACAGATCGATCGCTCGATGTTAAGCTGCGCCTGTCGCGGTCGGTCTGTGGATGGGTGACCATTATTTCATACAGAGATACTACCGAGAGAATCTAGTGGTCGCAAGCGTGACTGCTGAGCGTGAGGTCCTGGGTTCGATTCCCAGGTCGGGCAAAGTGTTACTGGATTTTTTCTGTTAGGCAGCCCGGAGCTAGGAAGTTGAAAGTGTGACACCTACATGCTTCGGAGCACGTAAAGCGGTCGTTCCTGTGTTTGATCTCTCACCGGTCTTGTCGTATTGCCGCCCCATCGGACTATGAGAGTGAAGGAAGAGGGAGTGCACATGTGTTTGCGCATACATTTGTGCACTATAATATCTCCCGCGTTCTTGGCTAAACTCCTCGAACATGGGCCGCCGTGACCGAAGTACGGTCTGGAGGAGAGCGGGTGTTTTTTTTTTTAAATATTACTCGGGAGAATGTACGAATGCCAACGATACCCATACATCTAAATCCATTCAGGCGTTTAGAAGTTATTGCGGAATAAAGAAACTCACAAACATACATACACTCCTTTTCATTTTTTCTGGCAGTCGTGAATCCATTAATCACGTAATGTTTTTTTTAGCATTTTTAACACGTGATTAATGGACGGCCCCTAAACTAAACTGGTATATTTGTATCGGCACACTGCAAGGTAACCCGACTAACTGACCGAAATCGAATTGGCCTCGGGTAACGCCTCTCGGCGCTCTAAAATCACTTTCTGGAAAAACGACGATCGCACAGCGTTCGAGAGATTAGCTTCTCTACCAAGGATAAACTATTTAATGTTATAATATATTTTTTGTGGAAAAAGAATACGGTCGTGAGCAGGATTCGAACCTGTGCCTCCCGGATAAATACTCCAGGCGTTCTGACCGCTAAGCCGCAAAGAATACCATCACATTCGACCAAGTCGAGATGGCTTATGTATAAGGTGTTCTTTATCCACAAAAAAAAAATACTTTAAAGTTCGCCAAGCATTGCCAAAAAACTTTGCGCGAATTTTTTTTTTTCGGGTCTGGCAATGTTTTGTTATATAATATACTCTGCCTCATACACACGATACAAGAAAAATTCCTAGTGTAGGACAACCTATATATTTAGTCAAAACTAAAATAAAACGATAAACGAGTAGTAGACTTATGAACATCTGGAAAAAAAACTTGTAAACTATAGGAGAATATCTAAAACTAAATGTTTTGTAAGGTTATTCGTACGTTCAAACACGAGAGCGCCACGCCACTAACTCGGTTGACTTAAATCGAATTGGCCTCGGATAACGCCTCGCGACACTTCAAGTTCGCTCGGTATGCTCTCATCCTTGTAAATCACTTCACTTGTTTTGTGACCTGTCAAACGATAAACAATTTTATGATAATATAAGGAATTGGATCAATCTAAAGGGATAGAGTGAGAGAGAGTAAATCGTAAATCATTATAACCTTTAGGTTTTGTTGGAAATATCACACCCACTATGACTTACTCAAAAACAACTAATAACTATCTTAAATCTTAACACAGATAAATCTTTCTGAGGCAGTAACGCGTGCTTGGCGATTTTATTGTAATTTTTCTTACAACAACAAAATATATCTTTCCTCAAAAAAATTTATATGTAAATCTAAAATCTTATTTTTGATTTAGAACATGCGCCCTCCGGATGAATAGGCGCTTAGCCAACTAAGCTGCCCTGAAAAAAAAATTGTATTGTAAAAAAAAGTGTCTGAGGAGAAAGCCTTTTTTTTTACAAAAAAATATGACTTATTAGGAGTTCGCTAAGAAAGGGATTGAAAAAAAAATTTTTGAAATTATAAAGTCCTTTTGGAGAAGGTACTTAGATAGTACGTTAAAATTTTATTTGATAATAAAAGGTGGCTTAAGTAATAAAAACCCAAAGTGAGGGGTAAAAGGGTGTAAAAGTGTGAAATCTATAAAATGTCATCTAAAATCCCTAAATTCCTGTAGTTTTTTTTTATCTGTTCAGGTATGAAAGTAAAGCACATGTTCGCCGGTGTGTAGCCGGCGCCTGCGCATGGGCAGCCTACCGGACCTGACGGAGCGCTCGCGTCCGGCCCCCGTCCGCGCCGCTGTGCGGACCGTGTCTGACCCGCATCGGCACCGGGCTATCATCACTCAGGTATACAATTTTATTATATCAATTATCAAAAAGCACTCAGACGCAATTATGGGTAGGAGAGTGACTTATGTGTAGAGGTACAAAATAAATAAAAATCATTATTGGGCAGCCAAACGACTGACTGATCCGTCTAAGCTACAGTCAGGGTCTCTACGAGTAAACAAAAGACCAATCGTGATAATGACTGTGGTACCTAATAAAGCCAATCTGGTTGTAGTTTGTGCAGCTGTACTTCAAAATTCCTTTTTTCTTTTCAACAGATTCCAGTAAGCACAATATACAAAAAAGAATGGCCTTGGAAGAAGCAGAAAACTCCGATCCGAGTAGCGGGATCTTGTATCGGGCCTCGTCGCCGAGACTCGGCTGCATCATCCGTTGGAGCAGCTTCAGTCCGGCGTCTCTTGGCCCGTCAGCCACCAAAGCTGCCAAAACCTCTCGTCAATCGGTTCACACTACTCTGCATCTCCAGTGGCCTCTGCGCCACAGCACTGCTGCCTTTCACTGCGTTTGCTGGTGCAGAAGCCGGAGCCATGCCCCTAGCACTCATGCACACTCTCGCAGCAATCGTTGCCCCATTCTCCCCTCTCATACTCCAAAAGACTGGAACAAGATTAGTCATCGCAATAGCTCATACTCTAGTCTGTGTCCTCCTAACTGCTCACACTGTAGAGACTCCTCTCCCTGTGCTGCTGGCTTTGTACGGAATCTGTGGAGTAACGCTGTCACCGATGTCTTTGGCTCTTTCGGCATCAGCGACTTCCTTAGCCCAGGCAGCAGGCGATGAGGCTAGAAGAAAAGTTGCTCTCAGAAGGGCGCTGAGGGCTCTGCGGGCAGCCCAAGACCTGGGCCTGGTGTTTGGGTCCATGCTTCTAGGTTTCGCCTTGTTGATATGGTCAGAGGAGCTCTCCAGGCCTACCACTCCAGTGCCAACAAATGTATCTGTGCCAAGGTGGCCGCCGCCTGAAGAGTACTTCTTAGAAGACGATTATGAGGTGAGTCACAATAAAAATAGAAAAGATATTGTCAGATATTTTAAAGACCATGGTTAATTTGCTATTTTCAAATCCTAAAATCGAATAATTACTCAATGACATCATTGAATGATCATCATTGTGTCCAGCTAGCTTAAGGATAATAATATCCGCGCTAGAATACTCTTTCACGTTTTATGAGTCAGTATTAGCCTATTCATTTACAACAACATACCTTATTATGTGAACTTAGTGTCCGTGTAGTTGGGAGGAGGTTTCTGTACGACTAACATTATTTTTCAGTTTGTTAGTTTGATTCCACACTGGTTTCAGGAGCGTACTTGTGGAGCCGCCGGTTGTCCAGACATGCAGACACTGTCGGGGACAGTCCTCGACGCGGACGGCCGGATGTTGCTGGTAGGCGCGTGGGCCTTTCTGGCTCTGTCGTCGGTCGGGCTCGGCGTGTACGGCGCACCGTCTGCGCCTGCACCACCACCCGATGCGCGCTCCATCATCAGAGACCCTCGCGCGATACTAGGAGCCCCAATGGGCCTGTTCATAGGACTGCAACAGGGATTTATTTATACGTCTTATATTAAGGTATTGCAATTGTGTATTATTGGATAACTTACATTTATTATATTTATATTCATGACTCCCTAAACCACCTCAAGAAGGGTTGAAATAGATCTCAAAATACTTCTGATAGTAACAATGTGATTCAAATATCAAATCAGTTACTTAGTATATTAAACTTCATTTTTCTTCATTTGAATCCCTTGACCTTTCGATCAGGTTGCCCTGATCGTGGTCACGTGGTTAATTCCTGTTAGTATATAGTAATATCATGCAACGCGTATAACAATAATAAAGAATATGCGCAGGTTCGAATCCTGGTCGCGACCGTATTCTTTTTCCATTTAATATTATATTTTTAGAGTTCGCTAAGCATGCGTGCAATGCTTTACAAAAATTTAACTTTAATTGTTAAGGTAATTGCATCTTTACGGCATTGTATTAACTGCAAAGTTAGTCGTGTCGGTTCGGTCACCTGTATAGGGACTGAATAGATAGCAATGACGGCGCCAAAAGATGTGTTAAAATGTGGAAGAAGAATTCGCGGTAGTGAGCAGAGGTCGAGTATAAAAGTTCGTATGTCAAATCAGATCAGGGAAATGGGTTTCACTGATAAACAATGACATAATTTCTGCAGTGGTACGGGGTATGCGTGGACGGCTGGTGGTGTGCGTGGCGATCTCTCTGCGGGGCAGGAGTCCTACAAGCATTAGCCGCTGGTACCCTTTCGATGGCGGCCGCACGAGGTAGACGCGGTGCACTTGCGGCTGGTGGCGGAGCTGCGCATGCATCGCTGGTGCTGGCGTTGCTTCGCTGGAGAGCCGCTAAGACAGATTTAGCTCTGCCAGCGTTGGCGGCCGCAGCTTGGGGAGCCTGTGCTGCCCTCTGGGATGTACTGCAGGTAAGATAACATTGAAGCTTGGCGGTTACTTGAGGTCGCAAATGGCTGCGTTATCAAAGAACCGCTAAGACCGATCAGGCACTGTAGATGTTAGCAGCTACTACTTGGTGCACCTATAGCGACATCTATCTCACTATATGAATACTACGCCCATAACAGATGAAGTCAAGAATCCTGCATCGCGCAAGCAAAGTTTGGCGACAAACTTACATTTAAACGAACGCCCGACTCTAACCGCCAGGCAATATAACCCGCTTGGTCGGAGGATCCTACTTTGTTCAATGGAGGAACACCACACCTCGTTCCTCCATACACCGATTTTGCACGTGTGAGTAAGTGTAATTTGGTCCACGCATCACTTGATCTCACACTAAGATGGATCTCACGATGTCGGCGTTGGCGGCTACGGCTTGGGAAATTATGCTACGCTCGTGGCCGAGTGAGGCTAGCATAGTCGTGCTTGCCAGTGATCTTTCTGACCTGGACATGCTTTCCTTTGACATGGGAAGACCGGTAACATCACCGTCGCGGGCTTATTTCTGATCGGGGGTAGGACAATACAAATTTTCTTAATTCTGCTATCCGAGGGCCTAAAACTTCAGAATCCGTAACTAAGTATGATATAATTCATCTTTTCATTTAGAACTGGGCTTTCGCTCAAGGTTGTGATAGGCAATTGTGTAGTCCGCCAAGTTACTGTGTCTTTCTCATTTTAGGCGGGCATTTGTATCGGCGGCCCTGGATGGCGTGGCCCGTGGTCAGTGATTCTTGCGGCGCGGCACACAGGGTTGGCGCTCGCATGCGTAGCGCGACAAATGCTCTGTGTGCGGGCGCAGTTAGCGGGTCTAGCGGCAGCCCTAGCCGCTGCGCTAGCGTCACATACTATGCTGGAGCTTAGGCTGCGTAGAGGTAAGAAGTGCATTATGAACTTATTATTTGATTACCCTTCCGCTCAGCCACGTACAAATACATACATCATAACAATAAAAATCAATTGTGTATGCTAATTAGTGAGCCAACGGCCTACACAAATCTGAGGATGTTATGTTTGATGTATGGTTGCAGTGTGTCTGGCTTCTGTGTATTATTATTTAAGTAGTACTTTTTTTTACAAAATTTGATGTCCATAAAACACTTAATAAATTACCCCCCATCTTTTAAGAATTAAGATTACCACAGACATCATAAATTTAATTATAAATATTTTTCCCCATGATTTTTTGCCCATTCTTCTACAGAGGAAACTTCACTTTGCCACTACTTCTTTATAATTCAAATGTCCCTGTAAAGTAAATGGGCTAATTGTGAATGCTTCTTTGACTTTAAAAATATATTTCTTTAGTTTTCTTGTTTTAAAACTAAATAGATTTCAAATTGTACTACTTCCCATAGTAGTTACCTACCCGCTGAATGCAGTATTTGATTAGCTCCAAATTACAGGTGACGCGAACCGCCAAAGGTCCTAGCGAAGACCAACAGCGACGCAACTAGCGGCGCTGGCACCAACGTCTGATGACGTCGACGAACCCGACGTGCCTGACGTGGCGTGCCACGTCATCAGTTAACGTCGCTGGCGGAGTGTGAAACGACGTTGTAACTCAACGTCAGTGGACGTGACGCGTTACGACGTCATGGTGTAAAATGGATGATGGCAAAGTTGGTGCATGTTTTGTCATGCGGTGACGAGATATGATGTCACCGAAGTACTTCAACGAAAATGTCGTATTTCATCACAAGATTATGTCGTGTGACATCATCAGCGTTGTATAAAGTGTAAATTTACTAACGTTGTTGTGATGACGTGTTCTGAAGACATGAAATGACGTTGGATTATAATGAAATGGGATTAAACTGATATCAGAGTATTTGTTTACATTTAAAAAGCACTAACTATTCTATAAACAAGTGAGATATATTTACCTCTTCTACTTCTGATAACTCTATTGTAAATGTACTTGCAGTTGAAATATCTTTTTAAACTAGGTATCTATACTTTATCTGCAATTTTCCTTGTAATTTCCCAAAGATGGATGATATAATATTGTTGATGGATTGTTTAAAGTTTTTGTTAGTAGTTGTATACTCTTTGGTTTCAGCAGGTATTGTACATACTTACGCATTGATAATACAGGGCGGAAGGTAAAAATCTCGAAAAATCTTTAAGGAAGATTCTACGAATGAAACTGAATAACTTTTGTCAAAGAAACACTATTCACACAAATGTTGTCCTATTATAATAACCGTAATGCAAGTAAGTTTTTTTTTTCTGATGAATGAAGGTCTATGTTTCTCAGGCATCGTTATATAGTTATATTTAAGAGCTCGTTATAAGTAACAGCCCCTCCCCGACCCTTGCTCGTGCCGGCCTGCGGCGAGCCAGTATTTTAAATTAGTCTCTTAATAATAAGAAAACTGTTCAGGGTTACTCTTGAAGTTAATACCAATTCCGATCCAATTCCAATATTAAATCAGTGCAATAAAATATTTTTTAATGTTAAAATAAATTTACCTACATCATAGTAATCTTAATTTTAAAGCATATCGGTTTATTAGTATCGCGATTCTTTAATTATATTTAACATATTTTGCGTTTAAAAGTATGAACTGACATATTTCCAATGTCAATCGAGTGGTTTTATTTTCAAGATTAAGCCTGCTGATCCAGCTAGTCCCTAGTCGTTCCCCCAGCAACGCTCTAAGCTGAGGCTCGTGTTCCGCAGCGCTGCTGGTTAGTTTGTAGTAATTTCAAATATGCTCTGGCTTGAGGCATCTAATTGCCTCGCCGCCTTGCCTTTAGTTATTGACCGGTTACGCAGATAATACCCCTCTGGGTTTCTGATAGAGGCCAAAACAAAAAAAAAATACGTAACAGCCTCACAGATCGATTGATTGAGGTTAAACTGCGTTTGCCACGGTCATCTGTGGATGGGTGACCATTATTTAATATATAAACCCCTCTGTGTCTGGTATCACGTTAAACCGTCGGTCCCGAGGTCTATGACCGCCATTACGCGTAGTCAAAGGCCTGAAAATCAGACAACCAGTCTTATCACGTGATATCGTGTTACTCAGTAACTGGGTTGTGGAGGTCAGATAGGCAGTCGCTCCATCTAAAATACTGGTATTAAGCTGCAACCGGTTAGACTGGAAGCTGACTACAACGTAGTGGGTCAAAGGCTAGGCAGATTGATTGTTTTACTGAAAGGATTTTTTTTTTAATGTTTCTGTATTTTACCTTCCAGCCTGTAATTTGTCGTCCCATGACAGTGGACAATCTATATACTTATAATTTTATCATACCTCAGTAACTGAACATGTCTGTCTTCTCTGACTATGGCCCGTATTATTAAATCAATTTCACACTTGAGAAGCACCGCCCCTTTCAAAATGGCGCTTACTCGGAACTGTCATTAATTTCGGCACCTCGAGTAGTATCAGATCGATACAGGAACAAACTCTCATTTATAAGATTTGTTAATTAATATGGACCCAAATTATTGTAAGCTTTTTCCTCGATAGCTTACTGGCTATCTAAGTTGAAATATTCACTCAAGACATGCCAGAAATGGCTATGAAAACTTTCAATATTAAATAAGCTAGATTTGACATTTATTAGGGCAAAAAACGCCAGATTGTTAAGGGCGAATGTGGACCAATTCGCTAATTACTTTCATGATACTCATCAGCTTTATAAGCCATGACCAAACAATGATATATCGATACTAATAATAAGGAATAACGGCTGAAATCTCAAACGATACGCAATTACGCTCATAGCCCCCAAATAATCGTTGAAATTAAACAACAAAAAAAAAACTGTTTGTAAATTCCTTGTAACAGTCCGGAGTTAGGAAGTTGACGGCGTGACACACCCCCTTCGGAGAACACGTAAAGCTAGGGGGTCCAGGGTTTGATATTTCTCCGGTCGTGTCGGATTGTCGGACTATGAGCGTGAAGGAAGAGAGAGTATACCTACCTCTATAAAAAACTACTAGTTTTATAGAGTTAATGTAACAAAGACGGCACGAATAGGCACTTAAGATTGGGTAACATTTCAGATTTTGGCCGAAACCTACTACTTACCTTGTATAACAAAATAAAAGTAAATATTTTAATACCTACCTACTAAATTCTTGACTGACTGTTCATTACTCTTAAAAGTCAATGTTTTATAAGTGTTTAGGATAAAATGATATGTCGTTGAAAAGTTATTAGACTGATCGGGTTTGTACGTGAATCATATAGGCTGCGTTTATGTCACGGTACTTACAGCGCGTTAAAGCGGTGCTTACAGCGCGTCCGTGCATTTTGGACATTTCTCCAGATTGTTCAAATTAGGCTGGGTATGGAGGTTATTTTAAATATAATAACAATGCATTTTTTTGTGTCGAACAATAAACTTGTATTGCTTTTTCCAAATTGACAGCTACGTCGTTCACTTAAGCAAGTTTGAAACAAAGACTACATCATGTCAATGAAATAAATATATGATTAAATCATGTTTAAAACGGTGAAGAAGAACATCGTGAAAATACACACTTGAGAGATGTGTTTCATCGTGTGTGCTTAGAGGAGCAGACGGGAGACGGCTTCTGCATAAATATCGAACAAATTTGCTCGCCACTTCTGGCGGGGAGTGAGGTAACACACAAGCATAAAAGAACTTGCACTAAAAAAAGCTCTTGTCATTACATTAACAGTATTATCACATAAAAAACGATTCCTATAACAACATGCATACACCGTGCGTCACGTTACGTAAACAAAGCCTATTAAATTAAGGTCAAATGTTCGACCTAGGGAGGATAACAATTTGATATGTTATTTTGTAAGTTAATATGGAAAATTTACAAAAACTGGATCTAATTGAGTCTGGAAATACCTACAAGCAAAACTGTAGAACTGCGACATGTTTAAAAAATATTAGTGTCAATTCAATGCCAAATAAACTAAGTTCGAATCCCGGGTAGGGCAGTGTTATTAGGTTTTTAATTCTTAATAGCAACCTGGAGTTTGGAATTGTGCACGGCTGATGGCAATAGGCTCACCACTTACGTAATACATGGAACTTAATAAATGCATCGGTAACGGTTTACAAAAATAGACCGTTGCCTAATCTCTCTGGGATATAGGCGTGATGCTATAATCGTGTGGAAATAATAAATAATCACTTTCAATTTGTCACATAATTTTGTCAAAATGACACCGTCATATTTTGTTACTTTGTAAACTAATTGACGTCGACGTCAATTTGCCAAGTCGAATAAAATTTATAATTGTAAATGTCAAATTAACATTTTGGCTATTTAAATTGAGGTCGATGTCACAAAATGATCTGACAATATTAGTTGGATATGCACTAAAATAAAGATGTTGGATGTGAATGTTAGAATAAAGCTGTGTTTACGACGAAAATATGAGAATAAATAATTGTTGACTGAACAATTTTTTTTAATTTATTGAACCCTGTTGTTTGTACCTACCTAATAATTTTTGCGAAGCTTCTATCTTGGACGCGTGACCTCTAATTCGCATAAGTGTCGCCTATGTTAAGCGATAGTGTGGTTGAAGATGAAGCACGTTGAACCAGAAAAAGTCTTTTTGTCTTAAATATGCCTAGATTGTATTTCTCAGGAAACACGGAAGATGGCAGGGAACTGCAATCAAAATAGGCAGTATCTATCATAAAAATAGATCCAAATCGTTGCGTACGAATTGGATTGGCCGTATTTGTAAGTGTTCTGTCATTTAATTTCCTCTAGTCAACATACTTATCTTTTACTGATACATACTTCAAATAGGTACTTAATATAATAAAAGGTGGACACCAACTACCTCACTGATCTAGTGGCCGCAAGCGCGGCTGCTGAGCGTGAAGTCCTGGGTCGACTCCCGGGTCGGGCAGTGTTATTGGGTTTTTGTGTAAGGAAATTCTTAGTAACAGCCCGGACTTAAAAAGTTGACAGAGAGACACCCCTGTGCTTCGGAGAGCACGTAAAGCCGTCAGTCCTGCGACCAATCTCTCTCTGGTCTTGTCGGATTACGGGTCCATCGGACAATGAGAGTGAAAGTACCTACCAGTTTTAGTGCATACACTTACTTACGATTTGATAACGCATTTTTAGGAATGGTGGGTTTGATTGCTATCAGTTTCTTTATTTTATAAATCTTTCCGCAAAACATATGTAAAACAATATAAAATCAGAAAATGTAATTGAGTTTAAATAAAACATCCATCATCAACATTAACACATTATTTTTATTTTACCAATGTTGTCTAAGACTAGAAACCCCATCGCATCGTCGTCATTTCACAACTTCTAAGTTTGTTCGTTATTGTGTAAAATATATCTAAAACAATGTGTTAAAGCGTTCTGCCACAAAAACCATAAAAATATTAGTGTAAAGTTAACTTTGTATATCAAATCAAAATCAATGAATTTGTCATTGCAACGTCAACTTTAATATATTGTCGAATTTGTCATTCAAACGTTATCTACGTTTGAATGACAAATTATATATTGAATAAGTAAACTTAATTAAAATTCCTTGCTGCTTTGACGACTACGAAACAGGGTAGATTATATTCGTCACAAATATGATAATACGTACATATATATAGCACTAGTGGCAGAGATCGCTTCTACTAGTATACTTCTAAAGCGTCATTTTCCAAAGTGTGTTTACATTTCTGTCATCCTACATGGATGCATGCAAGAGCTATAATTAATTGTTTTGTTTCTTATAGTATGAAAGACCAATAGCAGTTAATTTAAATTTGTCGAGGTTGGAAAAATATTAACCTAAGAATTGAAAATGTGGCATGTTTTCAACACTTGTAGATTGTATCAATCTATCAATCCATCAAAATGGAATAGCCATATAGTTAGGATAACGTTTCAAAAAATGGTACAGCACTTTTAATTTAATGGTATTAGATATGCTATCAATGATAGAACCTTTTCTTGTAATTTTAAATAAAACTAATAGTAATGTGGGAATGTTAAGTAATAATGTCCTCCAAAAAGGTCAGGTGCGTACTCGCCACCGGCGATTCATCTAGATGTATGAATGTGGACGAAGCAAAAAGAGTATTGTACAGATCGTAGCAGGAGGCGATCTGTAATTTCTGTGTAATAATATAAAAATATGATCGCATAATTGGATGGCTTTAAAAAAGAATGAGTAGCACATCATCCTTTCATTTAACTATTATAGAAATGATCTCTGCCATATAATTTACCATAAGTTAAGGATATAAATACTAAAAACACATATATATACCATACTATTATTGTCTGCAATAATCGATTTATTTCTAGCTGGCCAAAAAACGTTTAATAAAAAGCTAACGGCTAAAAATCGATCCAGTAATTATTAGTCGCTTTGACTTTGTAAACGTCAATTGATGAAATTGACATTTTATTGTCAAATTTTGTAAAAAAAAAGTCTATTGTTGAAATTGACATTTACTGTCAAATTTCATTGCTACCACCATACACAATTTTTTTTAGTTCAGTCATTACATTATTATCGTAGTTTTTCTATGATTCTGCAAGCCCTCGGTAAAATAGTGGAAAAAAAACTATTTATTCCATTCTTTACTTAATTAATAAATAATTGACGTGAAAATAAGTAATGGTGAGTTAAAAAACATTAAATTAATTTCAAATTTAAAATAAATTGTTATTCGAGGACATTTAGCTACTTTGCGTAGCTTTATTTATTATAATTTAACATTTAACCATATACCTTTAAATTTCGTTACGTCACATTTAATTTCCAACCACTCAATTTAATTATATATTGTCACACTCATGAATAAACTAACGGAAAAGGTTACAAAATAGGAAAAATAAAAGAAACGTATCAAAACAAGTTTTGTCTTTATTAAAAGTCTATCCGTAAAATAATCTAAAAATAGCATCACAATAATAATTAATTAGCGCAAGGAAAATTAAAAACTGCTTACAAATTAATAAATTAAATCGTGGACGAAATAAACGTTTACAAAAACAAAACACAATTTCAGAACTAAATTATACATGCATTCCATTTTTAAAATGGCTGCACGGTGTTTTCTTTTTCACATTACCACTATTATTCAACATAGTATTTGTTTCTGTTGTTCTATGACTAACTTCAGACAGAGACATCGGCATGTGTGATATGTCTCTAACATAGGACTTGATATTAGTACTATAGGCCGACAAGATAATACGGGACACTCCCATATTCTGCGGGCGACGGGGGTGATATAAAGTAATGACAGGGCAGCGCATCACAAGTCAAACACGATAAGTCGTAAAGTCTATTCATTAAATGACGGCTTGCATGACAGGTGTCAAATGATAATTTTAGGGATGTGGTACACCACGTAAATCGGAAATAGGTTATTCGATTATTCATTTGTTTTCAGAACAAATAATCATCCTAAAACACTGTAGGCAAAGTTATTATGTTACTTATGTTTGAAGACGAGTTTTATTGATTTGTTATGACCCTAAAAAATTATTCTGACTCTGATGATAATACTGCAGACCATAATAATTCTAAAACTGGACTATGATGATAATCTCCAAGTCATGAATTATTTAATATGTAACGAATTTTAACGGTTTTAAACTATGCAAATTTTATAACAGAATAAAATTAAATTAAAAATAAAGTTTGAAGACTTATCGCGTGTTTACCAAGTGTGTAGGTCACATATTCTTAACCCGTCCCCCGCCCCGCGGACCATGGGAGTGTCACGTATCATCTTGTCGGCCTATACTAACTTTGTTGTAGGAACTGAGTGTAGCTACGGTATAATTCACAATCAAATATCATACAAAAATTATAACGAATAAAACCGTTGAACGTCTCTTCACAATTTCCATTTTGTTTTTCTTCTTTTGGCAATAAAATAAGTTTCAAGTTCGAGTGTGTCACCGCAGCTAAAATGATAAATTATGCGGGTTATTTACAGTTTGACTTCTATTTAAATAAACCTACATGTTTACATATACATATAGACGATTAGAGGGGACACTGCAATAACCCGGGTCGGACAAAAAGTAAATATAACACAATAAATAACATAAAACTTGATTATAACTTAATACAAAAACGCGTGGAACTATGAAAGTGCATTATTTTATCGCCTTATTGTATTTACTAAGCCTAGGTTTTCACAGAAACTAGTTGCAGTGACTAATTTCCTAAGAATAGGAGCATATTATTTTGAATTGGCTGGCATAAAGATTGTGTAAATGCCAAATGGATAAAGAAAATTCGTATTATTTTCACGCACGCGATATTTATGAAAAAAATAGCTCTTATATATCACATTATAAGAGCGCTATTTCCGTTAGCACAGAAGATTGGGAAAAAATATTTGTCGTTTAATATTTTTAACAATAATCTTGAAGGACATTTATAATACAAATTAAATCATAAATCATTAAATATTTTGTATTGTAAAACACTCCTCTAAAACAAACATTTCATTGTATTAAATTTTTAGGGACGAACGCAACACTTGTCGATTTTATAACTATTTTTATTTAAACTTTCTAAATTTTATAATCAGCGATCTACGTTTGATTTTTAACACTATTAAATAAGCGTCGATAAATACATATATACATACGTTAATAAATAAAAAATACTGTAAGAAGCATAATCAATCAATACGCCATTTTGTTTTTCATTAGATTATGAAATTTGTAGTCAGTGTTGCCATACTCATGTCAAAATCTTAGATCAAATAATTTACTTTTAACAGCGAATTTTATAACCGTAAATGTCGACTTATTGGACGTATAAATAGGTATCCAGAGGGTTGTAGGTACATATAAATCACGTAAGCCAAACATTTATCGTCAAAAGAAAGATATGGAAGATCATTTGACCCTCCTCAACCCAGCCCTTTATGTTTTTTTTATTTTTTGAATTTTTCCTTGGCTTGTGTAACTATTATTACATCTGATGAAATTACAAGCAACGCTGACATTTTACATATTATTTATGAACATTATACATATATTTACAATTCCGGTTTTCAATACAAGATTGAGATTACGTATTAAGTACATTTGCAAAGTGAAATATGTATATTTCAATGTTACTTTGTTGGTTATAACAATATTGTTTATTACATTACCAAAACATATAAGATGCTGTATAGAGGCTTATTTACAAATTTTGTAGCTCAAAATTGTAATTCCTGAATTTTATTCTTTTATGCCATAATTTTTATTTACTTTTTCCACCATAGGATGGCAACCTTCTACCAAACGGTTCATAAAACCTTTTTCAAATGATCATTTCTAAGTTTAACAATTTGGTATTCAAAGAGCCTGATAAATAAACTTAATTAACTGATAATAATTACACCTTCTCTAACTTTAATGAGTTATATTTATCAAACTCGATTAAATTACCTATAATATTTTAATAATTACCTACACAAACATTGTGTTCTTATTAGAAATATCTGTTCGAAATAGGTTTTAAGGAAAACTTCCTAGACAACCGAATTACCAACAGTCAATCACAGACAAACAACTACCGGTTTCAGTCGATACAATTTTATCGATGCAATGTTTTATACTGTCGTAAAATCGGCACCGATCATTTGTCATTGTACAAAGTACGAAGAAATTCGAATTGAGAACTAAGTTACGAAAGTTGATTGAATATCGACTAATCGTATCGACTCGTTTCGTACTAAGACAACACCCCCGCACTAGGAACACAACTGTATTGCGACTAGAAGTCTACTCACACATCGAGTTTAGGCGGGAAAATGTAAAGTGCACGTTGTCGTTTATATATTGTTTTCCAAAAATTGTGTTTCTCCGAAGTTTAATGTTTAATTATGGTGGATAATTAACCATTAAGTGTTCATGAAGGTGTGCGAGTGTGGGCAAATTGTATAAAATTGAAAATCATGACTTTTTGTTTTCACTCCTAAACTCCATCGAAGACTCAGTAAAATTTCCACCGTTTTACTGGGGCAACGCGCGCAACAACTTTTAATACTTGATTATTCTGAGAAGGATGTCACTGAAGACGAGGCTTTGGCCTTACTTTTATTCAAGAACACTGAAGACGAGGCGGTATGGTCCAAGACCTTAGCCTGCCCGATTAGGGCGAAGGAAAAAAAAAAAACTACTCACACATCGCCGCGTCTCACATAATTGGCATTTTCTAACATCCCGCAAAGTAAATTAGACTATAACACGTGGACTAAAGGTGTATATTTACACGGGCGTGTAGCGCCCAACTGGTTTGTAGAACATTTGTCCGGTGACGACCCGGCGAAGGATTTCTTTGAGGATGAGGCTTTTCTCCTTCTTGATCTTCTTGAGGAAGCCTCGGTTCTCGTTGGCGCGCCGGGACAGGTAGGGCAGCACCTCCAGTACGGGGCCGTATGGCACGTACTTGTACGCGGAGTATCCAGCTTGACCTGAAAACATAGAAAAGGAATACGTAAGTACTCAAATACTCTTCCCAACATAACGTAACATTACGCCTGTATGGGGGTAGGCAGCGGTATACACAGTTCTACACCCACATAGGGGTATCCTATATACGGTTCTAATTAATTAGGTAACTTCGTTTGAAAGAGTTAATATGAAGTCAAATACGTTCATTTTAGCCAATAACAGACACTAGACCAACGAGGCAGTTATAGTATTTTAATATAAATTGTTGATAAAACGATGAAGTTCTAATACATATCAACTTTAACCGACTCAACAAGATTGTCGTACTAATCACACGAAATGAGTAATATGTGTGCTTGTGAGATTATATGTCTGTAAACGCAACCACGATACAGGACGAAATTCCTAGAACGTTTAAAAAAAAAAAAACATTTCGAGATAAATCTTTGAAAAGCATTAACGCATGCTTAGCGAACTCTAAAGTTACAATATTAAATGGAAAAAGAATACGGTCGCGAACAGGATGCGAACCTGCGCCTCCCGAATAAATACTCCAGGCGCTCTGACCACTAAGCCATCTCGACCTCTGCTCACCACCGCGAATTCTTCATACATATTTGTACATCCATAATACGTCTTTCTGGCGACGTCATTGCTATATATTCAGTACCTACACAGGTGACCGAACCGACACGACAAACTTTGCAGTAAATACAATGTCGTAAAGAATGCAAATACCTTAACAATTGAAGATAAATCTTTGAAAGGCATTAACGCATGCTTAGCGAACTCTAACTCTACTCTTTTTCCATTTAATATTGTAACTTCATAATATTCCATTGTTTACTTACCAAGCGGGAAGGTGATGTGGTCACACATGCCTAACAGTTGCCCGAAGCAGACCACCTTGTCTTCTGGCTTGATGTCGTGTTCCTTCATCAGCTGGATGGCGTATCGCACTGTGTCTTCGTTGTGGGAAGCCACCATGATGCCCAGGCGGTCCTTGTTGGGGCCCTGGGGACATTACAACAGTTTTAGTCAAGGTTGACCGAAGTCTATGGCGACCTTGATCACTACTTTCTCGCCTTCAACCAGGCCATATCAATGTCAATAACGGATCCATTCAATCATTTACAAAAAACAAATCAATCTGCCTAACCTTTTCCAAATTACGTTAGGGTCACTTCCAGTCTAACCGGATGCAGCTTAATACCATTATTTTACATGGAGCGACTAATTAACTGACTTTCACAACCCAGTTACTGGGTAACACGAGACAGACTTTCAGACTTCTGACTACCTGTGGCGCCTGTCTTAGATCTTTATTTGACCGATTTAACCGGGACCGACGATTTAACGTGCCGGGGCACGGAAGGTTCTCTATATGAAATGATGGTTACCCATCCATAGACCGACCGCGCCAAGCGCAGCTTAACCTCGGCCGATCGATCTATGCTGCTGTTACTTAGACACGAGCACGATTAAAATGATGATGCTATGTTTAGAAAAAACATATCATCATAATTTCTTTCACCCCTTTATCCTTAACGCAACAAGATTTGACAGTTGCCGTTATAAAGTCCCAGGTAATGGGTGGCATGGTGCGTCTATCGCCATCAAACGGACACACAAAACGACTGGCTTCTAGAAAGTATTTCATAAATATATAGAGTAATTTTTTTCAAGTGGGCGTGTATGGCAGAATCCGAAACTAACAAAAAATACGCAAAGGTGTCTCCAGTCTCCCTGGCCAGATTTGATGAAAACTAAAACTTCATCATTGTATTTTTGAAACATCAATACTCCTATTATAATTTTCAACCGGATCAACTTTTAACCGGATTCATCGTGTATTCGAAACGTCATGTAAAACAAAAGACTTATAATGTGTAGTGTTCGCGAAAACCTAAGATATTACTATCAATACTCCTAGCCAAGAATCGAATCCAACGATTTTAGAAAAAAATACACCATGTAGTATTACACCATCCCATAGTGTCGCTAATAAGGATCAAATTCTGGGAATTAGACATATGGCAAACTAAAAACTCCGACTCGATGTTATTCAACTGACCTTGACCCTGCTGAGAATCTCCTTGAGACACTTGTGGAAGGACACGGTGGTGGCGTCCACGCTCTCGCACGTGGGGTCGTCGTAGCCCATCGCAGCCGCACGAGCGCGCTCCTGTAAGAAAAAAAAACATAAATATTAAGTACCTCTCATCGTGTGGCGGTGTGGTTGATGAACTTAGTATCAAAGTCAAGAATTACCCGAATGGGTCTACCAAAGAACAGCTTTTCAATTTTATTAAAATAGATAGAAGATAAATATGTGTACATGAAGTCTGTTAAACTGATTAAACACATAAGGAAAAATATTAAACAACTGTCCAGTTGCAAAGCAAGGGCCTCTCCTCTTACATAGAAGGCACGAGCATTGATCACCACGCTAGGTCACTGCAGGAAGACATTTTTTTAACAAAAATGTATTTATTTTTGGCCACCAACTCGCCTGATGGTAAGCAATGGTGTGGCCGCGGATGGAGCCATCCAGGATAAATCTATTCACTCTTAAGTAGAGTGAATAGATTTTGGGAGAACAATATTTGGGGAGCTGATACAACTGCTCAGACCCGTCTCCCACAACGGTTGCACCGGACTACATCCCGAATCACTACTAGGTCGCTTCACGGCACGTCTCCCCCCGGCGGGTGGTGCCCAGCCGCGGCCGAAGCCTCCCACCAGAGTTCTATTGCTTGTGCCGCACCACCCAGGGGCCACGTGTAAGAATTCCATGTTAAGGCTGCACTCCTACGGACGCGGGCAACTCAGCACCCAGATTTTAGACTATGAAGTCCAGATTTCAATGTTTCCCTTCACTGTGTGACTGTGATATATAAGGTTATACGTTACCTGCTCGATGTACGCGCCGCGCACCAGCTTGGCTCCCCAGTAGAAGTCCTGTCGCTTGGCCTGCTCCAGGTCGGTCTGGATCTCTTGGTACGTGTTCTTCAGGTACGTCTGGTACGTGTTGAACACTAGGAACTTATCCTGGAAGGGAGAAATTTGTTCATTAATATCTTTATTAATAGACTACTTTGACCCATAGACAATTATCGTATGTTATTAAAAAAGCAGAAGCGACGGTACACCACATTCGAAACATCGTTCGAGGTAAAGCTGCACTTGCTGAGATTGGTCTGTGGATGGGTGACCATCATTTCATATCCAGACACCTTGGAAAGCACCTTAAACTGTCGGTCCTAGTTGTTAAAATAATATTGCGGCCGTTGCCGTAGTCAGATAGATGTATGAGTCTTACCACGAGATATCATTTTACCCAGTAATTTGATTATGGGGGTCAGATAGGCAGTCGCTCCACGTGAAATACCGGTATTATGCTGCTTCAGGATAGACTGGAAGCCTACCCTAGTTGGGAAAAGACTAGGCAGATTTATATTTCTAACGAGGACCAAAAACCATTTCTTCAAATTTGTAATATTAATTATCAATTAATAAAAAGCCCCAACAACTCACTTTGTTATATCTCCTCATCATCTCCAAGCAGATCCTGGAAATCGCGGGCTGGAAGTACGTCTGCTCAGCATCAATCATGATCCTGACATCAGCATCATTCGCTACCTGAATGATGTGGTTGATTCTTCGCAACATGTTACGGAACATCTCCTCCTCTTTGGGCGAGATCTGGGAGATCAAGCGTCGCATCTGACCGGTCTTGGGGTCAGGCACTCGGAACGAATCGGACAGGTTCATATTTTCGTCCAAAATGTTCGACCAGGGGAACAGGTGGACGATACTGGAATGGAAGAATATTATTTAGTATTGGTGGTTCAGAATCATCTTATATTAAAAATTATTTTTCATTGGTCGTGCATTTTGCAGAAGAGGCACCAACAATGGTTTCAGGCGCTACTACGATTTTATTTGCATTTAAAAGTCTGTTAGTAATTATTAAGTCTTCACAAATCTTGACCAAACAAGATATCAGCAGAGGTCGAGATGGCTTAGTGGTCAGAGCGCCTGGAGTATTTATCCGAGAGGCGCAGGTTCGAATCCTGTTCGCGACCGTATTTTTTTTCCATTTAATATTGTAACTATAGAGTTCGCTAAGCATGCGTTAATGCTTTTCAAGGATTTATCTTGGATTCAAACAAGATATTCTCATCGAAATACAAGATTTTCAAACGTCACATGCGGTGCTGTAATTATATTAGATAAAAAAATACGACTGCAAGTAGGGTTTCAACCTGCAACCCTTGGGTCGTGTTTTGCATCAATGAGCATAAGGAATATTCTCATCAAATAAGAAAAATCACTTTATTTTGAAAATGCAGTTATAGATAGCCTACATCGTACATTTGCAAATTTATTGTTATTATATCGATTGCAACTCTTAGCATAAAACGAATACAATCTATAATTAATGATAACTACTAAGTATACCCAAACAAACATCACACAGACAATACAAAATACTAAAAACAAGTGTTTAGACTATTACTCATCAATGGCACGGATTCTGTTACCCACTAAATGCCAAACTAAAGTAAATATGTTTAATATAAATTCAGCTGTGAATGCTTATGATGAAAGTAAAGGCTTCCTAATTCGGTTGAATTGAAATACTTCCGATTTTAGTCGCTAGCTCTTGAGCATTTTAGCTAAATAAATAAAAACAGTTGGATTGATTATCTGCAAGACATCTCAATTTTTTGGGGAATATGAACACGTCTCAAAAACGCCTCCTCGATTAGGACGCGAAATGTCCCGATTTTAAAGCAATCAGTAATTATTAAATGCTTCAAACTTCGCGCAGATTGTTTTTCATATAGAACATTTGTAAAAACTAGTCAGTAACTTCTTTATTTGATGGGTAACAGAATCAACACCACTTATAGCCCAATACTCAAACGATAATCAATTTTAAGTGACCTTAAATCTCGTACTGTATTTAAACTATCGCTTCGCTTTGAAGTTCTTAAAAATGAGTAACGTTCCAGTGCTTGGCCTTTAGAGTAATATATTAATTAGGGCCCTATTTATAGTAAATGTGTGTTGAAATACTAGCAACATTTACGAGTCAGCGCTTATTAATGTTAAAAGTTGTCGCCACTGACCAGTCCCACGGGAATATGTGAACGACGCTGAAATAATCAAACGTAACTCAGTGTACACACTCCTTTATAAATACAGTTTAATCTAAGGTGCATATATTATTGCCAAAATATTGATAAATCATATTTATTTCTTTTAACCTTTCGTATGCCGCATTTCCGGACACAATAAAAATTACATTGTGTCTCGCGTGGATCCACGTTCCGGCAGTCAAGAGGTTAAAGGCACAAACATTTGTCTTATAAACGTAATGCCATCGGCATTTTCTGCCCTACTATTTTTTGAGAAGAAACGACGAGACAAACTCAAGAGTTGAAAGTCTCTTTTAAAGTCAAGACATTGCACAGTTATGTGAGTGTAACCATGTGGGGCCCTTTCTGAAAAGGCCCTTTGAGGAAAGAGCCATAGCAACTTAGAGGTGCCTGTGCAAACTGACAACACGTATGCATCAATCAAGCCGAAATCAATATTTTTTATTTCATAAAAAGCCTCTTAGGAAAGGTCAACATTTACGTGCGTGGTACCATAATCATCGTGTCCTATGGAGAAGATTATTCCAGTCATCGTGTAGCTCGTAACTGCCTCGTTGGTCTAGTGGTCCCAAGCAGGACTGCTGAGTAGGAGGTCTCGGGTTCGATTCCCGGGTTGGGCAAAGTGTTATTGAGTTTTTCTGTTAGAGAATTCTCAGTAGCAGCCCCGAGTTTGGAATTGATTTGATGGCAATAGGCTCACCACCTATTACATGGGACTTAATAA